>CM043706.1:10464732-11064732 GCA_023969325.1 Oryzias curvinotus
GACAGCATACAAAAAAAAAACAACAAAAAAATGTGCTTCAAACCATAAGAAATGAAAGTGAGCAAATACTACATGACAAATTTGACGCATTTACTTGTCTCTTATGAACGCGCAGAAATCAGCGTCATCCAAAATTCAGATGATTCACTCTGTCTGCTTCTTAGTCAGTGACATTAAGAGGCCCATGCATGTTCGCAGACACGCACACAGCATATCTCTCAGAGCTTTAATCCAGGGTCAGAAACAGTACAAGCTGATATTTGTGCGGGGCTGTGAAAGCCACACATGGTAATGTACCGCTCGTGTTGCTGCATGCCACTAAATATTGACACATGCTCTTACCTCTAGCAGAAAGCTTCTTGGTGTTGATAATTTTGGCGGCGTATTCTTGTCCAGACGAGATCTTCACACACCTCCTTACCACAGAGAATGCACCCCTGCAGTGGAACACAAAAAACTTACTTAGTGGTACAAAAAAAAAAAAAAAAGAGCAAAATGGTGACAAAATAAGCCAATTTAGCTGAAATGTTTGTTAAATAGAATCTTTTTTAAATATGTGACAAATATGTTGCTAAAGTCTGAATCAGAACGCTATATTTTGTCTTTACTTCTTGTATAAACAGTGAGAATCCTGATGAGGAACTTGCTTCACTTATACTACATTCAAACCAAGATTGGAAACGCGCATTCAAGCAACAACTTTCAATGAAAAGTTGAAAGTTGTCGAAACTTAAATGCATGTTTCACGCTTCTGCGTTCAAAATGAATGCATTCGCGCATCACTATGCAGGTTTTTAAGTTTATTTTCCGGCTCTTTGAGCGTGCATCAAAAGTTATACCAGTTGAACTTTGACTAATCAGGGACTTGGATATGGTACTGGTGTAGGAGTGGCCTCCTTTTCAAAACACAGAAGTAAACCGGTTAAAAGTTGATCATAAAGGAGAAATTAATATTTGCAATCTGTGCCTGGCCGTAAAAGAAATTACAGCAAGTTTTTCATATATCGGAAGAGATATATGAAATAAAAAGTCTGGAGCAAGATTCCCAAAATTTGCACCACTAAGACATTTCGCAGTAAATACGCTACTATCGAATGGCGACAGACCTGTGTGAACACCACATGCTAAAAGAGCGTTCAAAACGCCGCATTAAGGGCATTCTTGAACACGCCATGGTGTGTACGTAGCAATTATAAGTTGTATAACTGACCTAATTTCAACCAACTTTTTTTTAAATTGGGCCTAATCACTTAATGGAGTGCACAGAAAATTTGGCATAAAGCTTAATCAAAGCCAATTAACAGCTAGGACACCAAAGGTACATCACCTTCATTTGTCCATAAAATACACAAATATTGCATCAAGCATTAATGGAAATACTCATGCTAACTCCTTCCCCACACCTCAAGAGCATCCAAACCTTCTGACATGACCATGAACACTGACAGACCTGACAGCTACTATTGTTTTAGCTTGTGCTGTTCTGGTGTGCCAGGGACACGAGTGAAGATCAAGGAACTAGGTCAGCTATATTTGAAGAGGAGAGAGAAAAAAAAAAAAAAGAGTACTACATCTTTCATCTTTAAATGATGCCACGGAGTGGTCCACCTGCCTAAGCTCTGTAACCACGCAGGAGCAAGTTTAGGTTTCACCTCGCACAGCTCCAGAATTTCTCGTCAATACCTTCATTCCATGATGAGAAACCACATGTATTGCCTAGGTAGCTGTGGGTGCTTCTAATTATAGCAATGTGGCATTATGAGAAATAAAAATGTTTTCCACTTACTGACTAGTCGCTATTTAAACAGTGATGTGTACCATGAGCATGTTATCTAACATCCTGTGGAGTGAGCAGCTTGCCACTGAAAGCTTACCTCCAATTTATGGAGGATTTGTTAAAAAGGAAAAAAAAAAAATCATAGCATAACATATTACATAAGGATGTTAGTTGACTATTCAATCTAGCTGGGTAGCACGCCACTGTAGAGCACATATGTTTGAGTCCTTCAGGATATAATTTACAGTAGCTGCTCTTGAACTGATGTTAATGAAAGGGCAATGGGGAAATGTTTAAAAGTGAGCCAATCAAAAGCCGCATGGACAGGATGTTTATTTTAAATATATAATAATTATTTGCAAAGAGGTAAAACCTTAAATATTTGATAGGAGAAAGAAAGGAAATTTGATGAATATGAAATGAATGTGTAACATTTAAATTAACAAGCAGCTTTATTTTATCGTCTGTACAGAACATATTGGACAAAATGAATCTTTTGAGACTTATTTTCTACATTATGCTCTTTCTATAGTAAGAGTTTATGACTTAATACAGACTGCATAGTAATCCCTGAGGTCATAGACGAGCAGCACTCTCCCCCCTCTTTATTTGGTGGAGGATTACTTTCATAACTTACGTGAACGATTGATTTATTTCCAATAATTGTTGAGAAACAAACCAATAATTGGTTTGTTGAAGGAACTCAGAATGCTCACAAATATAAATGATGTGGCACTAAAGTCCAGGTGACAGAGCTTATCACAACACCATCATTTAGCTACTTTAAAAAGGTCCTTTCCCAATAAAAAAATAAAAGAAATCACCTTAATCACTGTATAAAGACCCACTCTAGTGGAAATTGGGTTTTTAGCTTGTTCTTGTAGCATTTTTCTCATGATGGATGACATATAAAAAGAAAATTACAATTAAAATTGCACCACCGAGTATTTTTTTTTCATATCGTTATGAATCATTAGGCAGGACAAAGTGCAGCTAAAACTCTATAACCTCAAAAAAAAGAAAAGAAAAAGAAATGTAGTCATTATGTGAATTTTAAATAGTTTAGGTTTTATTGATTGCTAATTAATAATGACAGGAAGCGTGCAGCTGCATATTATGTGTTTTAAACGAGAATACAAAGAATGTAAAAAAAAATGTAAAGCATACATGAAAAATATTTAAAAGATATGTTTACTGAGAAGTAACAGTAATTTCCAGAATAAAAAAATTGGATTGGTCAACTGATAGAAACAGCCTTTGCATGCACCTCTGTTGGAAGTGTTTTATTTTGGGGTTTTTTTATGTCCCAGTTGTTACTGGTTGTGTGTTGAGAGAGAACCATATATTAGATAGTGACAGTGATAGTGATTGACATGTTATTGCTTGGATTTTACTGCGGTCTTGTCACAGTCTGAGCTCTCTCATCCTTCATTCCAGACCTTATTCAACCAAGACAACTGACAGAGCCGATTGTGTCTTCCCATGTTTGAATGTTGTGTTTACAACAATTCTTGAAGCTCTAATTAAAAAACCAAAAGGTTCCAAAAGTCCGACAGACTGGCGACCTGTCCAGTGTGTCCCCTGTCTTCATCCATAAGTGGCCGGGATAGGCTCCAGAAGCCCCCTGACGCCATAAGGGACAAAACGGAAGAAGATGAATGAATGAATGATTGAAAGGTTCCAAAAGCTTTATTTGATATTAAACTTCAGAAGACTCAGAAAGAACAGAAGAAAATGTGGGAATGCTTGACCAAACTTTTTTTGCTGTTGATGCCACACCTTAAAGTATAATAATTTCTGAAGAACGGCAGGAGTTCATTTGAAATTTACCTCCGAGTTGTGAGCAGGACTGTTGGCGCACAGTAAGCCTGCCACTACTTCCAGTCATCCATATGTTTACACTGTCTCCCGCTATAGCTTACAGCCTCTTACACACCCAGCCTACCATTAAAAGTGCAACAATATCCAGCCATAGAGTTTTGATCCAGATACCAGCTGGGACGAGAAAAACAAAGATGTTAATGGATCTAGTCATCTACAAGTGGGTGCATCAGAATAGAGTGGGCGGGGAGCTTGTGGCCTGCTGATTGTATTTTGTACCTAAAAACTAAAAGCTTTTTTCCCCCTTTTGCTCCTGATTCACAACAATTTGAATAAAGAAATACTCAGAAATGCAGTTTTAAAGGCTGTACACACCGGGACAAATATCGGCGCACGTTATTCGCCAGCGTTTTTCAACACGTTTTTTGTGTTCACACCCCCTTGCTGACGATTAGCCGAGTGAACATCCAAATTCATTCCCTGACATTAGATGGTGCTTAATGTAAAACCAAAATACCCCTGTGCACAAGGTGGCACTGTGCAACCCTACGCTTCTTAAACTCGCTTTTCACTCAGAAGAAGAGAGCAAGTATTTACGCGCTTGTCAGAATCATACAAAGAAAACATGAATATTTCAAGCACCAGTAGCTCCAGCTCCAGTTCCAGAGATGAAGAAATTATTGTTCTGTTGAATGATGGAAGACTCCAGAAAATATGCCGATTTTGGGTACATCCCATAGTTACGAGAAGAGAAGAACATGGGTCGACTGGTACAAGAGCTGAAAATGTATCATGAGCGTTTTCAGGGATATTTTAGGATGTCCGTCGCATTTCGTTGCGGCAGAGTAGACGCTACTTGGCGTATATCTTCTTCGCTGTTGCGTATGTGTGCTCAGCAAGACAATTTTGTGTTTGAGCGCCCCCAAGTTGTGTTTTACTGTAACTTCAGAAGGTCCAGACACGTGTGCAAAAGAGCCATTCACATTGGTCGTATAGTTTTTGAGGCGGTGCGTCAAACCAAAAAAACGAACCCGAGGCGTTTTTAAAAAAAATTACGCTTTTACACGTGTCATTTTTCGCGTCGGTGTGCACAATCACATTGGTGCCCTTTGTTTAGTCACGAGGCGTTAAACGTCGGCGAATGACGCGCAAAATTCTTCCCGGTGTGAACAGGCCTTTAATCTTAATTTTCTCTAAATATGTCCTCCATTATGAGAAAAATGCCACAAGAACTTGTTAAAAACAACAACAAAAACCCAATTTTCAATGAGTGGGTCTTTAAAGATTTAAGCACTTACTCATCTGGGACTACAAACCTGAGTGTTTAGGGTGACTATACTAAGCATGTAAAAATAACAAAATATTGCATCAGGAAAACCCTTTAAAGCCTAAATGAACACAAAGTCAAATTAAACATAATTTGCAAATATGGCTGTCATGATGGATTTACAGAGTCAGATAAAAACACTGGATTTGCTGAGGATAGACCCCAGGAAACGGCTCAAAAAGGGTGCTTTTCTCACACAACCCTGCAACTGTGTGAAGGTCCTGGTTAATGTAAGTAGAAAAAGAGCTAAACGATGTTTCAAAAACCTCTAATATAACTTATGACCATGACTCTCTTATCAGGGTACAAACTAATTTTTAAACGTCTGCTTACGGTTCATTTCTAAGCATTTTCTGAACTGGTAAAAAAATTATTTAAAAATACAAATGACTAAATATAATTTTTGAAAACGTCAATGTCGCTATAAAGAGAACTAATAGACCTTTTACAACTCAATTGCACCAGTAAGTCTATACTTTTGCCATATGTCACATATTTGCATAATTAGGGAGGATTAGCCTTGCTGTGCACTAACTTTGTGTCAGAAAAATTGTACTGCAGTGCTAAGGGCTAAGGAGAGCTAAAGGGGTCTATTAAAGCAACATGAATGTATTATTAATGATAGGTGGTGAGAGATGAACACCGCAGGAGCATGGGGGGGGGGGGGGACTGAGGGAGGAGGTAGTTCCAATGGATATTTCCTTGAACACTTTAGGCTTTAGGTGGACTGGATGGTTGGTTTTCTAAAAGGAACTGTAACTTAAATGTGATTTTTTTTTCTCCTTGGAAGCCTAGAATAATCCGCAGAACATGTGGGGTTAAAGACTGACCATAAAGGAGGCAGGTATGGCGCATGTATGGGCGCGCGCACTCTCGGGGGGGGGGTGAGGAATTCCCTGCCGGGGCCCTGATAATTGACCGCAGCTCGGTGCTTGGCTGGGGAGTGTGTCATCTTCAATTACATGGTGTGCTGTCGCATTATAGTGCATTTCTGTCACGCTGGAACAGGGTTTTAGGGGGGCCAACACAGGGAGGGATAGGTTGCCAAATCTCACCGTTGCGCACAAACCGATAAAGCGTCGTAACGCAGCGGCTTCTTCTGCACTTCAAATGCTAAAATGCAGCATCAGCAGCTGTGCACGATGAAGAAAATGACAGCATTCGTTCCTCATGAACACAAAGCAGGGCTTCAGATGTGGGATTAAAGCAAACAGAATGCTATTGCACAGATTAACAAGGATGGATGGGGTTATTTTTTCTCACCCCCGCATCATAGATTTCAGCGCGCGCTCACGAAAACGACAGGCAGTCGAGATCAGCTTCCTAAAACCAAAGCTGCCCATTACATAACCAGCTGACATTTCACAGAGGGATGATTAAAAACATGCGTCCTTACTTCCCCAGCTCCTCGAATAGCTGATACTCGTCGGTGAATCGCGTGCAGATGGTTAACGCCATCCTGGGTCAGGAGCCAAGAGGTGTAGGTAGAAGTGGATAAGGTGCACTCACGGGCTGTATCCCCCTCGCTCAGTCGGCAACACCACCAGGATTTGTCCTAAACCTGCAAACCAGACGGCACAATTCATGCACCGCTAAAGCGCATCAGCCAGAGCTCTGCTGGAATGATTTCTGCGCCAAAAGCTCTGCCTGCTCGGGGGCTTCAGTCTAAAAGCGAAAGCTTCTCGTGCTTTTGAATATATATTTCTCTAAAATAAAAAAAAAGAATAGTTCGTTCGTTCACATCCAGCGGCTAGTCACAGTTGGAGGACGAAGCATTTTGTGTACATTTCCAGCGTTGTTGTGTTATCTCTCTGTACGCATCAGCCGCCGCACTATTGCACCTACCCCTGACTGAGCTTCCAGACCCGCCCCTTTTCCTGCATCTCCTCACAGGCCAATAACAAGAAATGCCCTCAAAAATAGAAGGACCCATTTTTTTTATTCTATTTATAAACAGAAAATAATAAAAATTAAATCAAACAAAAAATATCTACACGAAAATGTAAACGCATTATTCCTATTGCCTAAATATAGATCAAACAATACATGACAGGTTAAAAAATATACTTCAAAATAGTCTCTTTTTTTCGTATCTCTAAGCTTCTAAAAAAAAAACAAGTTCTGAAATCTTTTTAAAAACTGCATTCAACTATTTTCATTCTGTGAGCAAAAAATGATCACGCCATCATTACAGTCCAATGTGTGGAAACACTTTAAACATCTAGTGTGGTATTTTGATGTGGAAAAAGAACAGTGGGATGAACTTTAAAATGTGAATGAATTTGGCATTAATTCTTGTTTACTTGTACACATTTTAATTTACACTTGCAAGAAATACAAGGAATGTGGAAAACTTTACCTGCACTGTTCAGAAACCCAGAGATTTCTCTGTGAGTCGCACTGGTTGAAGTTTTGGCTAAAGATGTCCTGGACCTATATTAGATCAGTGAATCGAATCAAAGCTACTGCACATGCCAATGCATATTTTTTTTAATACATGTGTATATGTATATATGCATACTGTCAGGTTCAGGGCTGGTGAGCATGAAGGACCCAAAATGCAGAAATGGGAGGCACACAGTTCCAAAGCAAGGGGTTTAATATCAAACAGAAAGTGCTGCCGAGCAGAGAACCCAAAAGAGAAACTCACTGTGGTAAAGTGGTGAGTGGGGCAGTAGGTGCATGGGGCAGAAGACTGGACGGGAAATGACAATATGAGCCAGCACAAGAGGAAGGTAGAGATAAGACTTAAATACAAACAGGACTGACAGGACACAGGTGAACATGATCATAAGAGATTGGGACCAGGGAAGTAAAACTCAAAACCACGAGATAACAGAAAACATTTCAAAATAAAACAGGAAACAGAACTCAAACATCACAGAAACAAAAATGAAGCAAAAACTAAGCCAAAGAGACCCAAACCGTAACACATATCTATATATCTGCCTATTTAAGGATTTATCCAGTGCAAAACTTGTCAACACTTCCCTACATCCATGCTGTTTTTCCACATCTGACATGTTTATACATGTACAGATCACTCTGTACACAATTAAGGACATTTTTATATTTGCACATTTCACATTTTGCATATTTGCTGTCACGGCTATGGCCGTATTCGGTTTTGTTTGTTCTGTGTTTTGTGTATTTTCTTTTATAACAATGTGGGACTTGGTTGTTTTTGTGGATCTGTGTCTGTCCCTGTGTCCGAATTACCGCCCTAACCCCTATATAGTGCACTATATAGTGCGGTCGCCATTTTGTAGTGCTGTCCGAATCTACAGTTCAAAAATCGTGAGCACTAGAAATTTCCCAGAATTCTCTACGAAAAACCAGTGTGGATCGATGCTCACTCGATCGGCGAATATTGTCCAGAATGCACTGCGTTCATACCAGAATTCATTGCGTGTGACCTATGCACTGCCTTTGAATTATTTGAAGATGGAGGACGATTGCGCGAGAAAGAGGACTTAAAATGTAAGTATATTTAAAAGTATCAAGTATCTGTTGTAAAATATATTTGTAAATACGTATGATGATGTGTTTAATATGTTATAATCCTCAATCGGCAACCTACATTGTTTTGAAGCTCATCAATTTCGGTAATGCTAAAGCTAACGCTAGCGCGAATTAGCGCCGAAGGCTAAAAACAAACGCTGTTGATATTACATCAAAAAAGGAGTGAGTTCTAAACGTAGTCATAAGTTATTAACACGTTTTTTTAAATGTGTTTATATATGATATGTAGGGACTGACGATGATGAGGAAAATCTGATTCATCTGTGGATGGAGAAAGATAGCCTGTTTGTTTTTAGGCAAGCTAGTGCCGGATGGGAGTAAGAGACACTTGATCAGATTGGTATGTATTTATCATTAAACTGTAATAGTTGTCATGTTCGGGTAAAGGTTGTTGTTGACAGAGGAGAAGAGAGGAGGAAAGAGCAAGAAGGGACAAAGAGTGACAGGAGAGTCTGACAAGCTTACCTGAGTTTTAAATATTGTTCACAAAATGTAACGTCATCGTTGTTTTTGCAATTTGTTTAATAAATGCAGGAACAAAAATGAATTATTTACATGTATTATTTAAATATGAGCAATTTTTTTAACAATCTCAAACGGATTTTTTATATAAATATCAGATGTACATATTTACAATTTCGTTTTATATGTTAGCATTTATTTAATATATCTTAACAATAATCCTGGTCTTCTAGAGTCATGTGTGTCACAGTTGGAGCTGAAAAGAAAGCAGAGATTTGTCCTCGCAGACGGACGCCACTCTGCTCGTCCTACTGGTTCCTGCTGTGGCTCAACATCAGTGGCTCCCAGCCTTCACTGATGCACAGATTGTGCAGAATTGAACTGCAGGCAATGATTTTCATTGCAAAGGTTGGTTTTACTTCCAGTGCCCCCAGAAATATTGCTCTCCTCTCCTCATATTCTTAATGCCAAATCCTCTCTCCACCACAGAGCGTGTTCTGGAGTGGTGCTGGTTGTAACGGGCCTGAACCACATTCGTCATGGGTTCCCTGTAGGGTGTCAGCAGCGTGATGGGATGAGCAATGCAGGGATACCCACCATCACCCAACAGGATCCTTCAGGTGGGTTTGTTTGATTTACATAAAATGGGCTTTTAAGTAGAACCTGTGAATTATGGACTGATCCTGGATTCCCAACAAAAATATCTATACATTTGGCATTAGAGTCACATACAGCCTGCAGTTGAATGGAATAAAAAAGTTTCCTGTTAAAATAAAAAACTGCATTTTCTTTTAGGGCCTTTATTCTTCAGTGGCAGCCATCGATGCTCCCCACGACCTTTTGGAAGGTGGAAGACCAAGCGAGCTGCTAAAATCCAGAGGTGACTAATGGCAGTTCATTCCCACTGGGAAGCTGGACGACCCTGCTCATCAGCTGGAGGATGCGGTCTGCCGTCCTGTGGACAATGTCGCTCACAGTGGACCGTGTCACGTCAAAGGCCCTGGTTACCACACTGTAAGATGTGCCACACGCCAGCCAGAAAAGAAACACCAGGACCTCGGTCTCCTGTGAGCCCCCCCCAGAGTGTGAGGAACCCGAAGCTGCTCCACCAGATGCTCGATGGTCCTGCGGGTCAACCGAATATCTGGTTTTGTGTCGGACTGAGCGTCAGCGTAAAGGGCCAGAACAGAAACCTTTATGTTGGGAAAGCAGTAGAGATGTGGAAGACCCTGTAAAATGCAACAATAATTATTTCATTGAGAAAATTAAATCTGATTTTTTTAATGTTTCATTGTATTTTGATGTCTTACATTTTAGTTAATGAAGTATTTTTGAATGCTGGAAAATCTCTTTTTTTTGGGCTGGGTTTTTGGATTTTTATATAAATATTTAAAAATTAAAGTATTTATGTTTAAAACAAGTGATTGACTGTGAATAAAAAATACTAAACTTTGAACTCACAAGTGTTTCATGTAGTTAGACTACACAACTCATAATCCAATGTTGAAAAAGAATGTTAAACTCTTACCCAGCAGACTGTGTAACCTTGAGCACATTTAGTAACAAATGCTTAAGTTTAACTAAACAACGTTAAGTTTAACTTACAGGTTGTTCATGTCTGGTCAGGGCATCCAGAGGAAATCTTCTGAGACGTCTGCTTGTCCTTGCTGCTCTGTGATGCTGCATATCTGCTCGTTTTCGGTTTGATCCCACGAAAAACGGTTGAAATATTGCCAAGAATACGGACAGATTCATATTCAAAGCCATTTTCAGTAAGGTAGAAGAGAAAACTACAGAAAAAAATGCCTCCTCGCAAGAGCCCGTAAATCGTTCAGCGGCACAAAAATAAATATTGCAATGGAATAATAACATGGGGGTTTATTTATGAACGAATACATAAAATCTACACCAATGTGTTTGTAATGTTATTATTTATAAATCAGCCACTTTTTCCATGATCAGAACACAGTAGATGCATAAATAGTCTCCGTAAAATGTTCATATTTATTATGTTTTTACTTTGACAAATAGGTGTCATTCTCCGTGTTAAATAGAAGTAGTTCGCCTCCAGACCAGGTGGTGGCGGTAATGCGCCACTTTGTTTCCGTGGCATGCGCCTTATGAAAAACACCCGAAAAAGAAAAGTAGTGAGCATGGGTGTCCGAATTGCTTCTAAAATTCAGAGAACTATATAGAGAACTATATAGTGCAGCACTATATAGGGTTTTAGTAGTTAGGGGTTAGGGCGGTAATTCGGACACAGCCTGTGTGTGTGTCTATGTCTGATTATTTTCAGGTGTGGTGCATGAAGGCGTGGCTCCCGTTGGACCCAAACTGATGGAGCAGCCGTAAAAAAAAACATGTGGACCTCCAGCCTGTGAGAAGGGAGTCTTGCTGCAACATGTCTCCATTGCATTTTGGCACGCTTTTCCACCTGTTGTGTTGTGTGTTGCACTTAGTGTTCTAGTTATAGTATTTTGTACTTTTTGTGGTTTTGTGCCCACTCTGTTTAGACTTCTGGTTTGTAATTATGTTAAGTGAAGCTGTAGGGGTGAATTGCCATTTTCTTTAGTACTTGTTTTCTCCTGTTGTTGTTGGTCTAGGGAGGTTAGTGTTTTGTCATTGATTTCCCTTTTGTTTCATTTACAGGTCAGATTACATGTTTCAGTTAGGTGGGGTTTTTGTTTGTTATTTTGGCCTTGGTTCACCCTGAAGCCTTTTTGCTTCATTTTTAGTTCTTGTTGGTTATTTATTTATTTGTAAATACATTTGTTATATTTGTATGAAGACAATTTGTTTGGCGTTTGTGTTACAGTCAATTTGGTAGCCAAAACTTTCCTTTTTATGTTATGCTCCTCTAGGGCCTCTAGACACAAAAGGAGGTTTAACACTTCTGTAGTACACTTTGTACCTATTGTACATAGTTGATATATTTTTTTATATTATACCTCATTAGGTTTTGTCTGTAAATAATAATAAACTTTATTTATATAGCTGTTTTTAATTTTAAAAAGTACTGTACAATTACCATATAAAAAACAGGATTAAAAACAGTATTGAGGTGTTTGACAGAACAACAAAATAAAACACAACACACACACAAAACAGTGATAGCAATTTAAAGCAGTTAAATCACTAAAATCCATAATACCATGAGTTTAAATTTGAGAACCAGTAAAATCAAAAGCACGCCTATAAAGGTATGTTTCTAAAAGAGATTTAAATACTGGAAGGGACACAGCGAGCCTGATTTCTTCCGGGAGACTGTTCCAGAGTGTTGAGGCTCTTATAGCAAAGGCCCTGTCTCCCTTGGTCTTCTATCTGGATTGTGGGATTGTTAAAAAGCCTTTTGCCGAAGGTCTAAGATTGCAACCAGGTACATAAGGGACAAGGAGATCAGCTATATACAGTCAGGACCATAAATATTTGGACAGAGACACATCTTTCTCATTCTGTTTCTGTACATTACCAAAGTGAATTTTAAATAAAACAACTCAGATGCCATTGAAGTGCAGACTTTCAGCTTTTATTTCATAGGCTGAAAAAAAAGAATTCATAAAAATGTGAAAAACTAAAGCATTTTTTAAACTCAATCCCTTCATTTCATGGGCTCGTAAGTAATTGGATAATTGACTTCCATGCTATTGCATGGGCAGGTGTGGGCAGTTCCCTTGATATGTCATTATGCATGAAGCAGATAAAAGGCCTGGAGTTGATTAGAGGACTTGTGCTTACATTTTGAAGATTTAGCTGTGAACAGACAACATGCAGTCAAAGGAGCTCTCCATGCAGGTGAAAGGAGCCATCATTAAGCTGAGAAAACAGAAAAAAAAAAACATGCCAGAAATTGCTTCAGTATTAGGAGTGGCAAAATCAACAGTGTGGTACATCCTGTGAAAGAAAGAAAGAAAGCACTGGTGAACTCAGCAACGCAAAAAGACCTGGACGTCCACGGAAGACAACAGTTGTGGATGATCGCAGAATCATTTCCATGGTGAAGAGGAACCCGTTCACAACAGCCAACCAAGTGAACAACACTCTCCAGGAGGTAGGCGTATCAATATCCAAGTCTACCATAAAAAGAAGACTGCATGAAAGTAGATACAGAGGGTACACTGCAAGATGCAAGCCGCTCATAAGCCTCAAGAATAGCAAGGCTAGGTTGGACTTTGCTAAAAAGCATCTAAAAAGCTAGCACAGTTCTGGAAAAACATTCTTTGGACAGATGAAACCAAACTCAACCTCTACCAGAATGATGGCAAGAGAAAAGTATGGAGAAAGCGTGGAGAAGCTCATGATCCAAAGCACACTACATCATCAGTAAAGCACTGTGGAGGCAGTGTGATGACCTGGGCGTGCATGGCTGCTAGTGGCACTGGGACACTAGTGTTTATTGACGATGTGACACAGGACAGAAGCAGCCCAATGAATTCTGAGGTGTTCAGAGACATACTGTCTGCGCAGATCCAGGTGAATGCAGTCAAACTGATTGGGCGGCGTTTCATATTACAGATGGACAGCAACCCAAAACATACAGCCAAAGCAACTCAGGAGTTTATTAAAGCAAAGAAGTGGAATATTCCTGAATGGCCAAGTCAGTCACCTGATCTTAACCCAATTGAGCATGCATTTCACTTGTTGAAGACTAAACTTCAGACAGATAGGCCCACAAACAAACAGCAACTGAAAGCCGCTGCAGTAAATGCCTGGCAGAGCATCCAGAAGGAGAAAACCCAGCATCTGGTGATGTCCATGAGTCAAGACTTCAGGCTGTCATTGCCAACAAAGGATTTTCAACCAAATATTAGTAATGACCATTTTGTTTTCAGTAATTTCATTTTATTTTTGTGTTTAAAAATGCTTTCGTTTTTCACATTTTATGCAATATTTTTGTTCAGCCCATGGAATAAAAGCTGAAAGTCTGCACTTCAACGGCATCTGAGTTGTTTAATTTAAAATTCACTGTGGTACTGTACAGAAACAAAATTAGAAAGAATGTGTCTCTGTCCAAATATTTATATTCCTGACAGTATTTAGGGGCCAGACCACAGCGGGCTTTAAAAGCAACCATTAAAATCTTAAAATCTTTTCTAACACCGACTGGGAACCAGTGCAGAGACGCTAAACCCAGAATAATATGATCCTTCTGGTTTTGGTTAGGAGTCTGGCGGCAGCATTTTGGACTAACTGGATTTTATACACATTCTGCTGTGAAAGGCATGTGTAGATTGCATTACAATTGTCCAAACGAGAAAAAATAAAAGCGTGAATCACCATCTCAAGACATTTTTTAGATAGGAGAGGGATTATCCTGCATAATCTGTGTATATGCCAGAAACAAGATTTGATCACAGCTTTGACATGTGTCTCCAAATTCAAATCAATATCAAATATCACCCCCAAATTTCTGCAGTTTGTAGAAACATTCTTAGACAGAGACTCCAATTTCTGAGCAACACTGTTTTGGGGAGTTTTGTCCATATTTAACTGCAAAGAATTTGGAGCCATCCAGGTTTTAATTTCGGCAATAGGTTTAAAGGATAAGTATAGTTGATTGTCAACGGCATAAAAATAAAAATTGAGGCTATTTCAGCATATTGTCTCCTCCAGTGGTAGCATGTAAATTGAAAATAACAGAGGTCACAATACTGAAGCCTGGGGAACGCATGCGTCATTTTCACCTTAGATGAGCAAGAATTGCCAATAAAAACATTTAAAACCTGTCAGATAAGTAAGGATAAAACCAGTTAAGGACTGTGCAAGAAAAGCCAATCCAAGATTTCAGACAATGTAATAAAATTGAGTGGTCAACTGTATCAAATGCTGCACTGAGATCTAAAAGAACTAAAATAGATGATTTTCCAGAGTCCACAGCAATTAAAAGATCATTCATTACTCTCAGCAAGGCTCTTTCGGTGCTTTGATTGGCCTTAAAACTAGATTGAAAGGTCTCAAACAGTCCATTGTTATTCAAAAAGGAAATTACCTGCTTAGACACTAGCTCTTTTAGGATCTTAGCCAAAAAAGGCAGTTTTGAAATTGGTCCGTAGTGCTCCAAGCAACTTGGCTCCAAATAGGGTTTTTTCAGTAGTGGATGAATCATAGCAGCCTTAAAGTCATCTGGAACTGTGCCAGTTAAAAGATATGTGTTAATTAGGAACAGTATGTGAGAGCAAAGGGATCCATATATTTCTTTAAAAAAATCTAATTGATATAATGTCCAGAGTGCAGTCTTTTCAACTGCCAGACTTTAGCTTTTTGCATCACCAGATCATTAAAATCAACACAAATTATGATTTTAAAAATGGTTTCATTTTATGAATAGTCTCAGAAAGAGTGTTGGGGGAGATTGTCTGGAAAACATCAAAGAATGGGCCTCGCAGGTGGAGTTTGCAGGATTAGAGGTGACCAAGATCTGGTATTGGATAACTGGGACCTAATGTTAGTAATCTTGTTAATAAAATGATTTGCAAATTGCTCACAGATTACTGGGGAAGTTGGTATATTGCTAGTAGGGGGAGCTTCACTTAGCTGATTCATGACATTAAAAGTACTCTGGGATATTTCTATTTGCATCTATTAATTGTGAGAAATATGATCTTGCTTTTCTCATTTGACTGTTATAGTTTTCAAAATTTCCAAGTCCACTATTGACTCAGTAGCTTTCCACTTTTACTTGTGATGGTTTCAATTTTGTTGTCCAAATGGACAGTGACAATAAAGGCATATCGATCATTTACATATCTATCAAAGCGGATCATTCAAAATGAACCAATATTGACTATAAATCGTGTCAGCAACCACAAGTTATAATATGAATCAGATTGTTGTTAAAATGAATCGATACACGCATAGTCCTTTTCATATCAAGTTCCCAACTGATTTTAGTTTCCATAATATAATACTGAATCATCATTCACAGTCTTTTCACTTGCTAGACTTTAGCTTTTTTCATCACCAGATCACTAAAATCAATTTTTTGCCAAACGTTTTGTAAAGAGGGCCAGTTTTGGTAAGGCAAAAATGTATCGTAAAAAATGTAACAACTATTTGTTCTCCATCCTTTCAACCCTTATAATAACCTTAACTGCAAATGAACTATATAATAATTTTTTACGTTTTTATTTTTATTTCTGCACTTTTCACTTTGCACTTTTTTGACACTGTTTATTTCTTTACACATATAGAACACAACATTTAAATACATTTTACCAAAATTACTGCAAATTTTCAAATTTAAAGACCAGAAATATAATGCAGAAAAAAATGTCTGTTTAGAAAAAAAAAACTTCTGTCAACATCAAATCTGGGTTAATGTGAAATGTTACATCAATTTTACTATTAAATGCTCACAGTAAACCTTCAAATCATGTACACGGGAAAATAACACAAAGGTACATTATAACTTCACACTGAGCTGAGCTCAGTGTGAAGTATTGTTTGTGCCACTCTGCCTTCCCAACTGAGCGTTATATTTGGACCTGATCTTCAGTCTTCTGACCCTGACTCTTTTAACCGGCCGCCTGCCCTGACTCTCACCTGGATCTTGACCACCCTGTCTCTCCTCTGATGATCTCATGCCCGTCATTGACCCCTGTCTGCCTGACCCTGATTTTTGCATTGTGGACTTTTAGCTGAGCTAATAAACCTGCTGCATTTGGATGCAGCCGTCTGCCTGTTCTTGTGACAGGCATTTTATTGATTTTATGACAGTAGCCCACAGGCCAGTGGGCATTAGGGCTGGACTTTGGACAGCCTGGCTTAGCTCATCTACTGGGATTTGTACTATTTTTGATTTTTTGATTTGATTTGAAATGGTTTATTTCAAGCAATCAAATAGGAATAATACACAAAAACGTCTTTTGTTGCTTCAAAGCAGGTTGGATTTATGGGTATCATTCATGCTATGCATGGCTCCGATTAAGATAAACTTAAGAAAGAGAGATATTTTATTTAAAGAAAAACATGCTTTTTCATTTAAAATTAACAAAAAGCATTTTCTTTCTATAAAAAAAAGGAGATTATGCCATATAGGGAAAAAAATATGGAGTCAGACTGTATCACACATCCTGCCTTACATGTGCAGAAAGAGCTAACAGCAAATTCTTACATGATGCAGATCAGTGTCATGAAATTTTGGAAAGTTTTTCTTTTTCATCATCTACAACCCTTTTTATCGCATGTTCCACCCCCACTTTATTTTTACCTTTTACAGTTCAAATGTATCTCATGAGGGCACCTGAACATTTCTATTGTCTGTTTGCCTGTTGCATTTATCTCTGTTATCATGAAACTGTTTTTTAAATTATTGTATTTCGTCTAATCTCGCAAAACAATCTCTAGAGAACTATAATATTAACAAAAATTCTTAAATATTTGAAAATATCTTTTAGAGAACAGAATCCTGCTTGTGCTATTTGTATAAGATTGGTCCATTTACAGTAATTACAGTAAAATATTTGGTTTAGTCTAATTGTATTGTAAGGAAAAAAGAATAGCAGTGACAGGAGAAAAAAACGTCGGCACTTCTCAAAACATATTTTACTTCAGATTTAAATTTATTGTCATTTTATTTCATTCATAAATTCATACATCAAATATTTCTGTCATAAATAGAAGCAGTGCATAAATAAATATCTTATATCTCAAGTGAAAAAGGGGTAAAGTCTCATAAAAACATAACTGTACAAATTCATACAAATGCAAAGACAAGAAGATAATAGAAATCCATGTTTGATACAAACAAATTGTGTTTACAGTCTTTAGCCATTTTCAACAAATGAACAAGACGATGAGTTTATTATATTAAGGTTTAACGATGTAAGATGCTTTTCGGTGCATGTCTTTAGTTCTTTCTCCTGAAAACCAAAGAAAAAGGAAAGAAATTGTTATTCTAAGTTACAAGGTTTGTTTATCTTTTCTTTTTACATTATTTAAAAGAAAGATGTCTTATTTGATTCATACTTTGACAAGATCTTCTGAATGACTTTCTTTACCCAGAGAGCCTCTGGGTCCAGGCAAACTTCCTCACCTGTCTTCAGAGTGGCACTGCAACAGAAAACATCAGAAGCATGAGAACCTCCTGCCGAAGATTGTTTCCGAGCATCGTAAAAAAAAAAAAAAAAATTGCCACAACAAGGCTGAGATGAAGGTTTTGGGTCTTACATGATCTCTGTTTCTTCACAGTGAGAGTTGGGAGCAATCATCTCAATCTTCTGAATGTGGCGCCCGATGCGTTTGCTCTCTGTCTGAATGCAGCGGCAATGCAGCTCCACTCCCAAACTTCTCAGACTCATGGCTGTAGAGAAACAGAAGTGTTAAAAAATTCCAACTTTGCACATGGGAGCCCAAAAAGTTACAGCGCTGCCTCAGAAACTTACCTTCAGCGATGACAATAAAGCCCAAGAAGACAACAGATAAGATGAGAACTTTGTTGGCCGTCATTTTGTTTTTTAAGTTCAATAGAAGCTAAACAAACAAGTTTAAGCAAGCTGTTGCCTTAAGTCCTCTCAGAGGCAAAACTTCTTTTAGTGTTGTTCTCTTTTCTCTTTCCTCTGCTCTTGAAGGTTCTGCTGCTTTCTCTGCTTGCCAGCGCTTGCAGATTCCTTTGCTTTTATACCTCAGTGAAGTGAGTCACTTCCCTATCTCCAGTAGGGGTTTCGCAATATCGGAGTTACTGCTCAGTGGGAAATTTTCTCTGCGGTTGATGCCAGCCCATTGTAATAACTTTGGATTAGCAAAAGTACTCACATGACTAAAACTGACAGTCACACAAGTGTCAATGGAGGAAATAAAATCACAGGAGCTTAAACCTGATCTATATTACAGGAGTCACATTTTGTGTTTCCTTGTACATGTTAAGAATTCTGACAACAGACTATGGTATCAAACTGGTTAACCAATAAGTGACTCACAAATGTAATAAAGGAACAGTAAGATGCAATACATGAGGCGTTAATTAATCAACATCCTGCAACATTTAGACTCTGTCATAAATATAAAATAAACTTACTTCCTTAATGCTTGTGTGTTTTTCCCACTGATTTCTTCTTATATTTTGAGTGCCCACATTTTTAAATGAAAGCTATTTAATTGATTAAATGTAAAACAAATGTTTTCATGTTTTTGTTTTTATTTATCATACATTCTAACCTAAATTAATTGTTAAATAATTCAACAAACATCATTGTACGGGGAAAAAGCGCACAGCTGGACTTGATTTATCTATTTATTTTTTTTTATCATTGAGGACCTTTCAATTCTTTGAAAAGCCATCTCAATTCTGAAAACCTTTTAGGGAAGTAAAAGTTATACATTTCTGTTATCCGTATTGTGCTGGTCACATGCATTTTCACTTGTTTAGACACATGGATTGTTTTTAACTGAAGCAAAATCTAAAATCCAAAACTTTTCACCGGTGATCAACACGTGTTGTGTGGTGACACCCTTCCTGTTTTTCACTTTCACATGTTAAAAGCCTAGAAAACCAAAAAAAGACTATTTGTTTATGATTTATGAATAATGTTAACCAATGTGCTTTGGCTTAAACAACAAATAGAAATAGTTTAGAGAGTGCATTTTGTTACCAGCAAAAAAAGGATATTTTAAAAAAAAGCCAAAGCAGGTAATTTGAATAAAATGACACTACAATGATGAATACATTTGTCACAACAAGACCTTTTTGTTTTTGGGGGGATGTTGCTCAACACGACTGTTATCTTTGTAAGAGCAATTGCAGTGACGTTGTAACAGCTCCAAGGCAAATTCCCATGAAAAGTTTTTGGCATCTTGTCTGGGGTTGTCTTAATGATTTCACACATGCTATGAAAGTCAGAACATGAGTGTGTTAACCACAGACCTCTAAAGGGTATAGATGTTCAAAAATGCATATTTGTATCCATTTCTATCAGTGCCTTGAGATTTAGGCTCCAGGATATTTTCCAAGAAATCTTTAAATGCCTGATTCAGGGATCCCAAAAGCTAACCTCAGTGATATATTCTTTTTACTAATAATGTAATAGAAGGGAGTTTACAAAGTCCGAGCCATTACATACATATATTTATTTTTCTTTTAAAAAATAAAGTATCTTAAATGTCATCTTTAAAAAAAGAAGTAAAATCCATGTATATTTTTTTATTACCGGATTTGCAAGTTACATTTGTTTTACAATCATTGTAACTGAAATCACTGCAAAAAAAAAGGTAGAGTTGCACAGTATTTTTTTTTACATGGTGTGTAGATCATGCATGAAAAACAGATAGTGTCAAGTATTATGAATTCTTATGAGCTCACTCAATTCCCTTGTCATGTATGGTTAAGAAAAGAATTTTCCTCTGCACACAAAACCCTACAGATACAAAGCAGATAGTTCTGAGGCAATGATCCAGAGAGTGGAGTTACTTTCATTTTTATGGACTTTTTTTTAGATGTTTACAATTGAATTGGTTAGTTCAAAAGGGGCCCAAGTCCACAATTTTTCAAAATAGAGATATTATATGTTCTATGGTCTTCAAGGGAAAAGCTACCTGATTATGTGCAAAACAGTCCCAAATCCGTTTTAATGGATTGACTATGCTTGACATTTAAAATGCATTAATGCAAATCCCTGGACTTGGGCCTCTCTTGCATGGGTTTTGCTTTATCCCATAGATGGCAGCACTAGTTATCCAACATGGCAGCGCCCCTGTTTAATTCAAGAAGGGCCCAAGTCCAGAGACTTCAGTTTGCTAGTCCTCTGAAATTATAAAAGTGAGGTGCTTCATATTATAGCATTGGTAAGCTATGAACTGGTGCTAAATCTGGATAAAGTATTCATTATTTGGTGTATTTGGTGTCCCTTTAAGCTATGCAATTAAAATAATTTCCTGGAAAAACAAATCTCTTCCACTTGGGCCTCTTTTGAACTAACCGATTCAATTCCCCAAAGGGTAGAAAGGGAGCTTCCGTTCATCCAAAAAGATTTATATGACTGGAACGTGAGAGATTGCTTGGAGGCATATCAAATGCAGACAGTTGTTGAAAATTCCTGGAAAAGTCAAGGAGTTCAAGGCCTTATTGACAACAGGAGATAAGAAGACAAGAAAAGGGCTCAAATGGACTGCCAGACAACCCACCCACTACACATATACACTCACAGGAAAAATAAAACGTCAAATGAGGTTATCTGTTCCGAGATTGGTGGCCTTGCAGGTTAAATTCCACAATGGTGTCTTGCTTTTAACATGTCTAGACAAGCTGTGGTGTCAGAAATGTTATTATAAAATAATTGTGGGGAACAACATTCAAAATACCCCACAGATAAGTGCTTTAAGAGAGTTATAATTTAGCTCCAATTTATTTATATTTGAGCTGAAATGAAATACATTTTGGTGTTGAAAAAGTACAATTTTAATATATATAGACAAAAATACATGTTACAAAGTAACTGAGTGGTGCCAGATAGATAAGTCATAAATGGTAAATTGCTTGCAGCTGATCAGCTCCAGATTTTGTTATTATGTTCTCTCATGTCCAACGGTTCTGATGGTTTCCTCGTTTGAAACAAAATCTAATGGCAGATTTCTCTCTATCAAGTTACAACAGTTACAACATCCAAAATAATTCTGTGTTTAAAACAAAATAAGGAAAGGGGGGCAAAAGTAGGTTCTCTTGAATTAAATATCATGCAAGCTCATTTCCAAGAAGTTTCCTTCAGCAAAATGAAAATTGACAACATTGTCTCAGTGAAAAAGTCATTTTATAACCTGCCTTCTTTCAAAAGAATGAAGGAGGGATTTATACACCCGTAAGAAACGTTTGCAGAGCAGACTTGCCCAACAGTTTACTGCTGCAGAGAAAACAGTTGAGGTTTTCAGAAGCTAAATCATTTTAGCTCCCACTTTTAAAATAAGCGATTTTTTTTCTGAAGCTGAAAATGTTTCCCACCGTTTTTGTGACACTTTTGATTGTCCTAAAACTACAGGAAGGTGAGTGTTTACACAGTGCATCCTTACAATTTCAACAGAATATCTTGAAATGCATCCAAGTGTTAAATGACTGTTGTTGCAGGCAGAAGTGTTGGGGTTCAAGGAATAAATCTGCGATGCCAATGCATCACAAAAGAGAAAACGCCAATAGGGCGCCTCATAGGGGCGGTGGAAGTGAACCCTGCAAACTCCCACTGCAGGGAAGTTGAAATCATGTAAGTCCAAATAATTAGTACATATAAAAGATTTAAGGATGCTTTACTCCATTTGTATACTAAACAAGAATTTTCATAAGCTCACAAGGACTCAGACTTTGTCTCATGCCTTGATCCTGCAGTGCAACTTTTGCAAAGAATGGAAAGAAGATTTGCCTGGACCCTGAAGCCCCATGGGTCAAAAAAGTGGTGAATGCAATGAGGAAACTTCCTGGGTAAGTATGTATGTAAACTGAGTGTAAATAGATATGATCATGAGCCACGTTTCTGAGGAACAACACTGGATTCTTTATAATTAAAACAAGCAGTTAACCTCACTTTAAAAGACTTATCAACACTTGGAAAGTTTATTAAATTAATGTAACTGGAATATTTATAGTTATGCAAGAGTCCTTCAGTGCAGTGTGTGTATGTGTGTGTGTTTTACATACTTCATCTAGAATGCATTCAAAACAGAAACTTCAGTTTATTTTAGCAAATAAGTTTTCTTTTCTTTTATTCTAAAAAAAATCCCATCTAATTTTCTTTTTCTCTAGGTGGACACCTTGAAGAGCCGACCACAGCTTACTTTCAACCTGGAAAAAAAACAATTACAATCTTGGACTAGAATGCTGTTCCTTTTTTTAGAAACACACATGCGGAAGCTTTGGCTTCCAAGAATATGGGTGAAAAGAAGTAAGACATAATGTCATGATTGTTTTTTCACAAGAAGATACCAGATAAAGTTAGCAGGAATAGGCTGATGCTTTTGTTTTGATCATAAAGAAGGACATAAATATGTAAATGACTTAAACATTTATGTCAATAACTGTTGCTCCATCTTTAATTTCTTTTTAAATTCTGTTCTGACTGTGTGCAGCATCGCGCTACTCTCAGGGTCAGGGTTTTGCTTGCTTTGTTGTCTGTAATTCACCCTGACTTGAGAGCTGCTGAAGAGAAATTCCAATGTACCTGTTTTACATGTACAAGTGGTAATAAATCCCTTATCTTTATCGTCCTCTCACTCTTTTTTCCCCTCAAAAACATGCTTTATTCAGTCATGGATATATCTTTGCACCTGTTTAGGTTATATCTTCATGTAATCTAAGTGAGAGCTTTTTTATTTTACTTTCACTTCATACAATAAAACTACAAAACATTTTTTTTCTTCAAACAGCAAATTGATCTGTCAACCCTTTTATTAACTGCTAACTCTTTGCATGTGAACCATTTGAGTCCTTGAGTCAAAAAAAATACATTGCTCTTTCACTCAGGTCCTTTTGCGGGTCTGAACCTGCAGGGATATGAAATGGAAAGGTGGGTGGATGTTATGGTTTGACTTTTCAGAAGCTTAGCATGTCCAACAGAATCCCTCACTTTGCCACTTTTGCATGACGAGTCATGCAAAAGTGGGAATGTTTAGTGTATTATTTCCCCTTTTTATCAAAACAGAAGAATTAACTGAAAAGCACAAAATACATTTTTGAAAACTAACGTTTTACTTCAGATTTTGCATTATGTTTCATAGAAGCAGTTTAGTCAAACTGGCTGCAGAGGGACATCGCCATCTGTTGGTCAAAGTGTAAATAAGTATAATGTAAAGTGTAAATGTAAATAATCAGAATTATCCACCTGTGTGGCTCCACTGATTAAAAATGACACTGTGTAATTTCCATCCAACTACACAGATATTAAACAAATTTTCTTTGCATCACTGAAGTCAATGGCTTTCCGCCTCACAGCACAGTCGAGTTAGAAATATGTTGCAAGCCAAAAACTTTTTAAGTATAAACGTTCTTGTGGATAAAGCTCATTGGCCATTTCTACCATTTTCAGAAGGACATTTGTAAAATTCCACCGGTACATAAGTATTTTTTATAAATGCCTCTGGAAAAAATATTCACTTCGTTAAATATGTCTCTCGAGCTATTTTGCTTACCTATCATAGCACCATCAGTTAAGGGGATTTTAACATTTTTGCCATGCGCCAAAGCCTTCTTTGTATTCCATTACATTTTTTTTTTTATGTTTTCCATATTAGTCTAGTCTAGTCTAGTCTAGTCTAGTCTAGTCTAGTTTAGTTTAGTTTAGTTTAGTTTAGTTTAGTTTAGTTTAGTTTAGTTTAGTTTAGTTTAGTTTAGTTTAGTTTAGTTTAGTTTAGTTTAGTTTAGTTTAGTTTAGTTTAGTTTAGTTTTCCACAAGTGTGTCACAAACAACAAAATCACTTCACATATTGGAATGGCCAGATAAATCTTTTCTGATCCTTAACAATATATCCATCAGTATAAACATCTGTCTGACTGACAGGGAAATCTAGTTTATCTATGTTTATTATTTTATCATTAATTTTTGAGATACTCAACTAAAGTTGGAAAAATAAAACTTAAAAAGTACATTTATTAAATAGTTATGCTCTTTACTATATGTCTCACTAATCTAATCCATCTTTATTTTAAAGCAATTTAACACTATAAGGAATGCTGTACAGATAAACATAAATAAAAAAGATCACATAAACATCAAAAAGTTATTTAAAAAAGTAAATATGTTAATTAAAATGGGGCTCTAGAAGACAATGCATAACTAAAATAAATAAAATAAAGACATAAATAAAATTTATTATGATTATGATTTATTATGATTTACCATAAATAAATAAAAACTTTAATAATTACCACTTATTGCTATAAGGTCAAGAAAAACAGTTTTATTCTAGCTCTTGCTTTAAGTCAGACTCCAATCATCTTTTAGTTTATTGTAAACGCATTCCAGGGGCTCTTTAATTATGATTATGCAGTTTTTAGTCAAAATTAAAAAAAGAACCTATGCCGTTTTCTAGGACAGTTTCTGCAGAGCTGTAGCGGTTCATTTATAATTTACCTCTGATTAGGAGTGGAGTAAGCCTGCCTTCGCTTCCTGTCATCCATCTGTTTACATGCTCTCCCGCTAGCTTACAGCCTCTCACAGCCCCTTGCAATAAAATGGCGAACAGTATTGGACCTATCCAGCAGTACAGTTCTCAGCCAGATTCCAGCTGAGACGAGGAAAATAAAGACATAAATTGATGAACTTCACAATGGAGTTTGCGACTTGCTGTAGTAGGTCCCACGTTACATCTATTAGCTTTTTCCAACTTCATTTTTTTTTGTCAGCTGCTGATTTACAACAACTTGAATGAAGAAATACTAAGAAATGCAGTTTCAGTCTAATTTTTTTTTTTGTACGTATCTCATTCATTATCAGAAAATGCAACAAGAAAATGTTTAAAACACTATCAAACATGATTTTTATTGGAGTGGGTCTTTATGCTATATGATTGTAGCTGTTCAGAAATCAATAAAGTTCATTTGTTTAATCTGAACCCTGAAAATTGGTGGTAACAAGGATTGAAATTAATTTTAAAAATAAAAAATTGATGCTTAAAGGGCAAAATAAGCATCTTACAGTGAGTCATTATGAGCTGACTAGTGTTCTGCCAAGAAAACCAGTGGGAGGATTTAGTACACGCCCACTTTTTTGGAAGCGGAAGATGGGCATCTCTGTTTGCCGTAAACTGGTTCGGTTGAACGGTCGCAGCTCCGCCGCAGACATGTAACGCTGAGAGAAACCGCTATAAACATCGAGGCGACATGCATTAATGTGTCGGAGTAGCGACTGAAAGGTAGAGTTTTCATATTGCATGATACTAAAGGTTCGAAATAATTAGTCCTCTCCTGCTAGCTAACAGGTGGTGACCGCTGCAAAGTTCACGGGACGCGAAATCGCTAATAATGGATCCCGTTAACAGTAAACGCAAATGAATGATGTTGTGACGAAGTGTTGTTGTTGCTTGTTTCCATCCAGGTGCCGTCACGGTGCTTCCCCAGCCGGCGGCTCTGCTGCCATGGAGGTGGGGAGCATCCCCGTGGAGCTGTGGCGGGTTATCTTGGCCTATCTCCCCCTCCCTGACCTGGGCCGCTGCTGCCAGGTGTGCAGGGCTTGGCGGGAGCTCATCCTCTCCCTGGACAGCACCCGCTGGAGACAACTCTGCCTCGGCTGCTCCGAGTGTCGGCATCCCAACTGGCCCAGCCAGCCTCACCTGGAGCCCGCCTCGTGGAGAGAAGCCCTGAAGCAGCACGCCCTGGCCAGCCGAACCTGGACTCGAAATTTGCCAGAGCTCCAGTCCTCTGCCTGCCTCCACTTTTTCCGGCGACGCAAAGACCGTAAGGTCTGGCACGTCGGACCCGGTTGTGAATTTGAGAGCCTGCGTGGGGCTCTTGGGGTGACGGGACCCTATGACCGGGTTGTTCTTCATCCAGGGGTCTACGAGGAGCAGGCTGAGGTGGCGCTGAAGGTGCCCGTGGAGCTGGTTGGCCTGGGACGGCTAGGTGAGGTGGCCCTCCTGGTGTGCATTGAGCAGCAGTGCCCCACTGCCAGACTGTGCAACCTGGTGTTCATGCCACCATGGTTCTCCACTGTTGTCTACAGGGTGAGGGACCAGCTTGTTTTTGCATTGTTTTTATGCGGTACATCTGAAAGAAAAAAAAAAAAAACAGGTCTTACTTTGCTTAAAAAGAAAGAAAAATCTAGCAACAATCCTCTTAACCAGAGGTTTGCCACCATCAACACTTAAAAAGACACTCAGATCGATGTCTCACTGATCCCAACAGGAACCGCAAAGTCTTATTACACCTTTTAGATAAAACAATTTGTATTCATATTAGTGTTACTATTATGATAACTGATAATAAACTGTTGTGTTTTGGCATAAATAAAACATACACATAAAGAAAAATAGCTTTTTTAAAACATTAAATAGTTTATAACTTTTGACAGAGCTTCAAACGACTTCCTTTCAAAATAAAAGGCACTCTGTGTCACATAAGTTTATTTCACTGCAGTAGTAGTACTATAGTGTAATATCGGCAGTGATTTAAAAAAAAAAACGTTTATTTTACTGTTTGTATTGCATCTCAGCTAGAAATGCGTTAATCTAACAAAATAAAATAGAATCAGAGCTAGTTACTGTTTTTTTAACCATAAGACACACTTAAGATCCTTGAATTTGTTCAAAAATAAAACATATTTTTCATGATCTGATGCGGCTTAATTGAGGTTGTGCTCACTGACCTTGAATTGACTTTCTGTAGCACATGACAAACAAAAATCAGTCAAAATGTTTTAGTTCAACTTGTGATACATACTTTCCTTCAATTGTTTTTTTTTAATCTGTTCAATAAAGTTTGAGTTACTTTACTTTTTCTTTTGTAGTTACTTTGTTAAATTTAAAAAAAAATGAAGTCTTTAAATGTAGAGCCACAACGGAGGGGTTAAAGAACCTCATGTGGCTATGGAGCATCAGGTTGCAGACTCCTGATCTATACTCTTTTCTTTTCTCCCTCAGACATCATGGGGTCATGTCCAGATGGATAATTGCAACTTTGAGGGAGCTCAGTTGCAAATTCGTGGCCCTGGAACCTGCCAGGCTCGTTTCTGCTCCTTCTCTCAAGGCAGCTCTCTCCACTTATTCAGTGTCTCTCTCAGTTTATTAGACAGCTGTGACTTCTCAGGAAGTGACACGGCTTCTGTGACCGTGGAAGGTCCCCCAGTGTCTGAGAGGAATTGGGCTTGTAAACACTTGGCTGCCCTGGCCAGGACGTTCCCATCTGGGTTTATTAGCTCTCCTAAAGCCCCTCGGGCCAGCTCCACTGGCGGTAACCCTGCAGGAGGCAATGCAAAGAAGGAGCCCATGAGCACAGAGGAATGGAAAACAAGGATGGGTGGAGATGCGGGGTGTCATGGAACTGTTATCGAAGACGGCTGGAGTGATGGCGATTGCAGCGAAGGAGATGATGAGAAGAAAGATGGCAGGGGAGCCAACACTGCCAAAAAAATGTTTACACTGGATTACAAAATCCCATATGACCATCACGGTCTTGCTCATTTGTTAAAGCCTCTGGAAGATGGCACTCTGCCAGCCGCCTCGTCTCCGTCACCTCCACCTGTTACCCCAGAACCCCTCACCCTTCAAGAAGAATTAGAGAGGGATCAAGAGGCGCAGATAATGGCTGCATCCACCCATGGCTGCATTGTCAGACGCTGCCTCTTCAGGGACGGAAAGGGCGGTGTGCATTTGTCGAATTATGGACAAGGTCGACTGGAAGAAAATGTCTTTCGGGGGCTGAATTATGCTGTCCGTTGCATCCAGAATGCCACGGTAATTGAAGTCGATGCTGTTAACACATGTCAAGGAAGTGTTTCACTTCATGATTAATTCAGCAGCTTTTTTGTTACCTGAGCTTTTTGTCTTCCCTCCTTCAGATCGTAATGCTGAGAAACGAGGTGTGCGAGTGCTGTGCGTCAGGAGTGTTTCTCCGCTTGTCTGCTCAGGGCCTGATTGCAGAAAATAACATCCACTCCAACGGGGAGGCAGGGTTGGATATTCGAAAAGGTGCCAACCCCATCATTCTGGTAAATTTACAGACATTTACAGTTGCAGCTGGATTTTATATTTGAATTGTGTTTGAACCAGTTTTTGGGATTTGAAAGAGAGGGTTATCAAAGTTCTTTTCTTAAAGACCAACTCTGACAAAAATAATGTTTTTGGTGTTTTTAACATGTTCTTGTGGCATTTTTCTGATAGAGGACATATATTGGGAAAATTTAGCTCAAAATTACATTTCTGAGTTTTTTTTTTTATTCAAATCCTTGTGAATCAGGAGTAGAAGAAAAAATGCCGTTTTAAAAACTGTATTTGTGGAGTAGAAATTACGCTGGGCACAACCTCCCTGCTCTGCTCTACAGTGATGCATCGATTTGTAAACCTCTAGATGCTTCAGTAGATGCTGATTAGCTGGACTGAATCAGCCCTGATTCAGGTGAGCAGCATTTATGGAAGCAGGGTTAGTTGCAAAACAAGCGGGGCGGTAGCGAGGAGGAACACGGTTGGTGACCCCTGATCTAGATCCATGTACGTCTTCGCTTTCATTGTCTGGGCTGGCATCTGGCTCAAGACTATTCAGCTGGATAGCTCCACTTTTCCTCGCCGTTTTTGTTGCACTGGTAATGTTAGGTTGGGGATGTGAAGGGCTGTAAGCTAGCAGAAGAGAGTAAACAGATGGATGACCGGAAATGCTCTGCAGAAGCAATGTTCTAAAAAACCACAACACAGGTTTTTTAATTTAGACTAAAACTGTTGTAATCATTATTAAAAGACCACTGGGTACGCTTTTACAATTGATCAAAAGATGTTTGGAGTGGGACTTTAAGTTTCTTTTCTTTTTTCTCTTGTTACAGTGCAACAAAATTCACAGTGGTTTGCGCTCTGGGATCGTGGTTCTTGGCAACGGGAGAGGTTCGATTCGGAGCAACCTGATATATAACAACAAGGAAGCGGGAGTCTATATTCTCTTCAGTGGGAATCCAGTGGTGAGGTAGGCAGGATTTCATCAACAGGGATGTTCCAGTCACATGGGGCCCGTTAAACTTGTAGATGTTTTTTCTCAGTAGGGGCAAAAGACAAAGAGTCTCAGATGTCAAATCAAACGCAGATTTTTTTCACTTGCCATAAAAAAGGCAAATCTTTCATAAGGAGGCACGTCAGAACCCTTTAAAAATGAAAGTAGGGAGGAAACTGAAACGTTGCAGATCACACTGATTTTTGTCTCCCCCAAATCACTTGTCTCGTAGTGGTAATCACATCTTCCAAGGCCAGGCAGCTGGAATTGCCATCAATGAGAACGGCAGAGGGATGATCACCGGTGAGCAATTAGCTTTGATCCACCTCGCAGTCCGTGTCCGCTCTTTGCATAACTAAATGAGTGCTGGGTGTAACACTTTTATCCCAGAAAATGTGATCAAGGAGAACCAGTGGGGAGGCGTGGACATCCGCAGGGGGGGCGACCCCATTTTGAGGAACAACTACATTTGTTATGGCTACTCGGATGGTGTGGTTGTAGGAGAGCGAGGCCGTGGACTAATAGAGGGAAATCATGTCTACTGTGCGTCATTTCATTATCAATAAACCAAAATGGAGCATATAGAGTGTGTCTTTATGTAACTTCCTATTAACAATGTGAATTTGTGTATTTGCGTTGGTTTTTAAGGTAACAAAGGCTGCGGTGTTTGGGTGATGTCATCCAGCCTCCCACAGCTTTTGGGAAACTACATCATCCATAACTGCATGTATGGGCTGGCGGTGTTCTGTAGGAAGGACTCTGAGAACATGGAGTCCAGGGAGGGGAACTGGCCCGGACGGGAAGGAATTGGTGAGGCTGGAAATGGAGAAAGGCGAGGAGTAGAGGCGGAAGGCAGAGAAGCACACGAGAACTTTAATGAAGAGGGTGAACTCTTTGCTTGGGAGAGCGATCTGGACAGCGAGGACGGCGGGCACTCTGCTCGGCGCTCCATCAGCGTGGCTCTAGTTGAGAGCAACTGCCTGAGCTACAACGGAGGTATGAAACCAATTTTCTGTCTCAGACAGCACCATCGTGGTCAGTCCCCCCCAACATCTTTGTCTTTTTGCAGCCGTCGGCCTGTATGTGAAGAGCAGCGAGGCCATGAATGTTTTCGCAAACCTTGTGAACAGCAACCGCGGCCCCGGAATCGCTGTGCTGCAGAGCAGTCAGCTGACACGACTCGTTACAAACTGCATCCTTGAAAATGATCGAGGTGGAGTCACGGTGGAAAAGGACTGCAGGGTGGAGCTCCGCGGTAACGGCATCTACGAAAACAGGGGCCATGGCGTCAGGTTCAGCGGCATTGGACAGATCGTGGAGAATGATGTCGTTGGTAACCATGGCAACGGGATCCAAGTCTCTGCAAGTGCTGACATAAAGGTAAACTTCCAGCCTTTTTCTTTTTTTCACATTCACTGTGCTTATCGTACCTCTTTGTACAAATCCTGGGTTTTCTTTTTGTTGTTTGCGTCTCCAGGTCATGCGTAACCGTGTGCAGCCAGCTCAAGGCTGTGGCATCGCTCTCCTGGGGGCAGTAAAGGGTCTGATCCACGACAATATATTGTTTGAGGGCCACCCAGACTACAAAAAGAAACTGATTCATTTGGACTCTGGCAATGAGAGCTGCGTGTTGCACAACAACATCCTAAGACACAATAACAGGTGATGTGGCAAAAATAAAGTGAAACCTATTGATGACCTATTGACCTTTGCTCCAGAATTTATTTATTTATCTGTTTGAAAACAAAAATGTGATTTTCTTTTTTTTTTTTCATAGCTGGAAAGGAATTCAGGCATCAAGGACATGCATTGATTAAAAAAACTAAATTTTCTGTACATGCAAGATATTTTTTACTTTTACAAACCAAGTTCAGTCTAATTAGAGATGTCTCAGTCTGTACCAGGTGGCAGTTTTAACCCCTTACTTTACCTTGCAGTTATCAATTTTATTGTCCGGCATCCTCTTGCAAGATTTATTTAATATTCTTGGTCATTCTTTGGCATGAAAAAGGTTGTAAATAGTTCATTTAGAATTTCCAGTGCTGAAAAAAAAATCTCTCTGTTGCATTTACAGTTGTACGTCGGCTCCATCCTGGGTTTTGGAAAACCCTCCCCCTCGCCCGGCAGCCAGCTCCCCATCTGGTATCTCCTCATCCCAGTTTCCATCACGACTTGGGCTCTCCATGACCACCAGAGTGGGGGCTACTGTGGAAAGCGGTTGCCACAGCGGCAGCATGTTTTGCTCTATCCTGTGAATGTTGGCAAGCTTTTACAAACCACTAGAATTGTGTCTTTTTAGAGGTCAAGTCACAACTAATTTAATCACTGCATGGAATGAGTGAAGTTTTCTGATTTTTGCAGAAAAACTCTAAAGAAGTCAATCCTTCTTGTTTATATGCGAGTTGTGAAACTTTTAGTAAATACCACTTCTTACAAAATTATGGACTAATAGGAATATTAAGAACATTGTATTCAAACCTTTTCCATTTTTTTTGGACGTCCATTCCACTATGATTCATGTTCTTTTTTTTCAGCATAAACTTTAAAGGGTTTGTAATCGCACATCTGGGACTCTCTGTTTAGGACGTGCACTTTAAGAAACCCTAGCAGGAGTCAGACGCTGCCAGCTAAAGCTACAGGACAAAGTAAAGCTGTGCCTTTTTTGGGGGGGACTTTTAAAATTGGTGATTGTAGCTTTGAAAGGAAAGTTTCATGATTTTAAAACATATATGCAAAAAGAAAATCCAAAATGAAGCTTCTGCCTCTTGCCCAGAGCTGCTTTTTCCTGCTGAGTCTGTGGTTCACTTACTGACTTCTTTGACATTACGTTTCAGTGGAAAGTTGTCAAGTCATTCAAGACACTTTTGTGTCGGACAATGACAACCACAGGCTTGCTTGGTAACAACCAGACAAAGAAGGACAAAGATGTTCAGTGTGCAATATGTTTTGTCTACAACAAAAAATAAAAAAATGTGCCTACATGTAAGTTGGTGGTTCTGTCATCTAGACGTTTACAACTTGGTTGCTTTTTTTCTATCTTCAAATGTATGAGTCAAATAATTCCATGTACAACTCAAATAATTTGATTTATTAAAGTATTTTGTAAACAAATGTAGAATTTTTGTCTTTTCTTTCTCCACACATCCTACTTTGAATTTCAGTGCATTTTCTTGCGCTTCCTTCTCTCGACAAACTTGTCGTATTTGATCAGAGGCAGAACAAGTGAGGCGTATCTGTGTTCGTCCTGTAGCCGTGCGTCATCTCCTTTACCGCGGGCTGGCTTACTCAAGGTTAAACCCATCGACTTTGCAATCTCCAGCATCCTGTAGGGAAACAAGCATCATTTTTTAGTGGCAGAACAACAATATTACTTGATTTGAGACCCACTCCAATGAAATTTTTTTGTCTGTTTTTTTAAGCCTTAATCCTCTTAAAAAAAAAAAAAAGTGCTCTAAAGACCGGCTCCTCCCAATCCAAAGAAAAAAAAACGAGTGACATCAAGAAGTGAAGAACAGCCCCTTCCAGGAAGAGTCTGTGCTGCCAGCACCGCCCCCCAGACTAACAGACACACCCACTTTCTCAGTGGAGCTAGTGGCAAACGGCAAAACGCTTTCATTTTATGTACAGAATATGCATATCCATCTTTGAAAAGTTGGGACATGCTGCCAAGGCTTACTCTAGGTTGTTGTCATAAAATGGGCAAAACCCACACAGAGAAAAAGGCGGAGCCTCAGATCGAGTTGTCTTACTTCCAGGTTGGAAAATTAGTTGCGAAAAATAACTCATTAAGATGTTTTAAAGTGAGAGAATTTTGGTTTTTGTACCTGGCCTCATTGATTTCCAGGTCACGGTGAAGCAGTGAGAGGTTAACAGTCATGTCACCCAAATGCAGCAACAGAGCCAGACTGTGAGCTGCTATTTTGGCACGCATTGATGTCGACACAATGTTCTGGACCCTAAAAGGAGCACACACACAAAAAAAAAAGTCACATTTGTCAGCTTTTTTCTTTTTACTTTACAAAAAGAGGGGGTACTGTCGCATACACACCTGCCATTATTGTATGTCTCCACTGTAAATGTTTGGAGCATTTTACTTTGAATGACACGAGGACAACCTTCCTCAGTCCAAACTGCAAACAAAAATGAATGGAATAGAAAAAGCATAATACATTACAAAACTGTAGGGGCAGGGCATTTTAACATGTTGATCAGTGATATTTAGAATCTACTACTTCAATAACTGACAGATTCCAAAATTCTGCTCACATTTGCGAGTGACAACCTTCTGATGGGCAAGTTTGGTGAGGAGAGACAGGTAAAAAGCGCAGCGAGCCGTTTTCTCTCTAGGTTCACTTGCAGATGGCATGTTCTCCAGCTGCTTCACCACACACAGATTCCTTTAGTAAGAAATAGAGAAATATTTCACTTCCGGTATAAGTAAATAAGGCTAATAAGACAAAAATGCTCTCTGCTACCATACCCTCTTTGGTCTTTCAACTTCTGCAGCTCCTCTTGGCTTAGTGCCGCCATCTTTTGACCGTTCGGCTCCAAAGCAGCAAATTCTACTGGACTCAGGACTGTTGAAGTCAAATTAAGGATAGAGAAAAGTGCTGCTTTTGCTTGAACTACATAAATATGTCGTTTGTAATTTCTGTTCAAATTGAGGGAAAAAATGTAAAAAGATACGCTCCTCAAAGGGGTAGACGTCTTCTTTTTTATCTGCATTTGGGCTGCAGGGAGGTAGGTGTAATGACAGGGCTCCTTGAGACTCTGTTTCAGCTACTTCCTGTTGCAGAGCTAACAAAAAAAGCGGAAAAAACATGTAGTAAAAATTATGATGGCAATTCTAGTATGAATTTGAGTTATGTTTTCTTGTCTAGATCAGTGTTTTTCAACCAGTGTGCCGTGGCACACTAGTGTGCTGTGAGAGATAAAGTGTTGCGTGGGAAATTGCCCTCATTAACTGATCTAAAAACATTTCCCATCTCCAGGAAATCAGCTATTTGTTCATCCAAACAGGCCCTGATAAAACACTGAGTAGTTAGGAGTATAAAAGATCATAAACATTTTTTTCTTTGTGTTTATTTGATTCTATTAAAGACATTTTGATAAGAATGACCGCGATTTAGCTGCAGCTATAACTGTTTGGGGGAGAAGTCCCCCTTTAACTGTCTCCACTAATCATTCTTGAAGGCTTAATCACATGTCATCAGTCTGACCAATCAGAAGTGGTTAAAGTCATATCTTCCTTGTTCCAATTTAGCTCAAAAAGTCGCTCAGTTCTAAGAAAAATACCAGCTAAAGCTAGTCTTTAGCGGTCGAGCTTTCCACAGAATCCGGTCTCAGACCGTGGAACAAGTGAACAAAATAATGAAGCGCAGAAACGCTAGTCTTTTTGTCCTTTTACGTCTGTTTTCATACTACATCTCCCATGATACATTGGCTTAAAGGGACAGTGCTTCGTCCTTGTCAAACGTCTTGAAACCACAACGAACAAACAACAAACAGTTTCTAAATCTTCTAACTCAACTTTTATTTCATCTCCTAAAAAAAAACAGCGGCAACTTCCTGCTTTTTTTCTGCCACAATTATCACAAAAATGCACGTGAGATTGGGGGGGGGGGGGGGGGGGGGGGGGGGCTGTCGCTCAATACAGACTATTGACAGACTCTTTTGGATGCTGGCGTGCCGCGGGATTTTTGTCGAGGTTAAAGTGTGCCGTGGCTCAAAAAAGGTTGAAAAACACTGGTCTAGATTACTCCAAAAGGCTGAAAGCTTCACGCTTACCTTCCAGACCCTTGTTATCAATCACAGTGCTGGCAGCTTCAGCCACTGCATGATGCAGAGCATCACTGCCCACCTGGTTGAGCCTGCGGGAGCTCAGAGCTCGTTTCTGTTTATTCGTGCCAAAGGCCTCAATCAAGGAGTCAACCTTAAAAAGAAAGAAAAAACATGACTGCACTGTGTGCTTGTTTGTTTCAAAAGAAAGCTTGTTTTTCTCATACCTTTTCCCTGTAGGATAGAGTGGTGTCCTGAGGTTTTGCATCCTCTGTTGCCTCTCCTGGTGGATATGAACTGGCATTACTAAATTGCCCTCCTTTAAAACTGGTTTATTATTGTATTGCTGAATGTATTTCTTTTACCTGGTATGACAGGTTGCATGTTGAATAGCTGAGCACTGTGCATCTCCATCTGCATGGTTTCTTTATTTAAAACTCCAACATAATATCTGAAAATAATTGCATCACAAAACCCATTCGATGAGGACACAAAAGTTCTATATCAAATGTTAATGTATATAAAATGTAATAATGACAAACCTGCAAAGATTATTGCATTTCATTAAATCTTCTCCAAAATTCTGCCCGACATAGGACAACCTGTCTGATTCAGCAACCTAAAAGGAACAGACAACTGTTACACATTTAATGAATGCAAATCTGTCACTTATTGTATGTATAAGCACGGATATATCTATTTTTGTTTAATTATAACGGCATAATGTACATGTGTGTGGTTGTAAATTTATGGATATACATCTCTTTTAATATTTGTTATTTTCCAATCAAATAATGACAAACCATCTTAAGTTTGATCAAACCTATAAGTGGATTTGTATGTCTTCTTCAGTGTGATGTTGTATAGATTGCTTGAAATATATCAATTCCATGCAAACTGTAGGCGTGTGCTGGCGCGCATGCGCAATTTCTCACCACGATCCGCCTTATCTTTTTCCTCGGATTATTTTCTTCTATGTTCTTGAATGTGGCAAAATCCAGTGTCTCTGCAATGTTGGTGAAACCATTCGAAAATCGGACTGCATAAAATACAAAGAATGACGTGTTAAATGTTGATATATGCGTGTGTGAGATTGAGATATGCCTTACTTCACGTGTTACTTCTCAAACATAAGTTTGGACACTTGAATGCTTAAAACAACAAATATAACTCAAATACTGGATGTTCACTGCTTTAGAGACTAGTGTTTCAAAAAGGCTGAGATGATAATAATTACCTATGATGGCTTTGTCAGACTCCCTTTCCTCCTCGCAGCACACCAACCTGCACGAGGCGGCCATGATTGTTGTTGTGATCTGTGAAAGGAGCGAGAGGTCTCACTCATCTGTATTTACGTAAAACGTAACGCTCAGTGAATTTGGTCAATGACGAATTTTTTTTCCCACTTGTGTCTTTTCTTAAAGCTATATAAAACATTTTTTGTTCTAAATACACCTTCCTTTTATTTATAACACCTCAGCCTTAATAAAGTAGATATTTAAAATCATTTCGTTCAATAGTTTTCATCCTAGACACTTAGGAACGACAGCGACACCTGTGGTGAATCTTTCAAACTGCTGCACTTTACCTCATCGAGGTCATTTCAATCCAGGTGCAGCAGCGCCACCCTGTGAGTCTGGGTGGAAAAAAGCCGTCTGAATAAATGATCAAAGATAGCAAAACGTGCTGCTTGGTAAGCACCGGAAACAGACCAGATCATCGGTATTATGATATTGTTCTGAACTTTTATCCTGCTCATCGGTCATCCTAAAGCTAACGACCATCGCACGTTCCTTGTTGTTCTTCTCGACAGTTGAACTACGCCATTCAGACTGTTTTGGAGAACTACGAGGAAGTGGCTTAGATAAGATTTTTTTAACACCGCAATGGAAGGGTTAGCCATAGGTACTAGCTGCACTTGAGGGGACATTTTGTGGGGGAAAGGGTGTCGGCGGAGACGATCGTCCAGGGAGACCTAATGCACCCGCTGGTGCTGCTATAGCTTGGAGTTGGCTAGCCGCGCGGCTGCTAACGAGACTCACTAGCCTCTTCATTTTGTTTCCTGAATATTTCTCAATTTTTTTTCCTATTGGGGACACTCTGTTTGGAAGACTTAAAGGTAATTTGTGCTATGTGACTTTTTTAACATCTAGTATATGTTATTTATTGTTTATAACCCACATTGTCCAATTTAAACTTGCAAGCTCTTCTAAAGGTCTGTTTTTTGCATTAACCAAATTCTCTATGAAGTTACGATGAAAAATATCAAGTTTGGGGAAATTTAAACGACTAATTTACCCAAAGTTTTTGAATGTAATAAATGTTACAGCAAGGTTATCGCCAATGAGATATTGAATTCCATATTAGGCCACAGAATTCCATAAAAAAATACCATCAACTATTAGTCTACAAGAAAATTAGCTAGCTTAATTAAATTTACTTCTTTATGTGTATATGTTGTCTCTTTGGAAACGCTTTTAACCAAAGTGACTCACCAGTTTATTACAATCCAAGGCAACGTGAGGTTAAGTGTTTTGCCCAAGTACACTTTTGTTTTGACTGTGTTGTGTAGCCTTGGATTTAAACTCCCGATCTACTGACCTTCAATGCCATTCTTTCCTTAGTCACGTCTATGTTAAATGGTCAAAATGAAGTCAAATGTGTGTGTTTTGCATTTATGATGACATATTAAAGTCAGCACAAAAAGCCAGAATGTTTCTAAGACTTTAAAACATGTTGTCTTATCCAGATCTCCTTAAACCTGGTTCTGGAGATCCACCTTTCTGTCTGTTTTCCAGCTGTTGATTAACTTAACTTCACATTCTGAGTGGCTAAACACGCCTGATCCAGGGAGCAGGGAGAGCTGGGAAACAGTCAAGGTGGTAGATCTGTTGGGCAGCGCCTGTGGAATCATTGATGTCCACGTCTACTCACTTTTGTCTCCTTCTCCTCCCCTTCCTACTTTGGACTGATTTGTCAGCAGAGCCATGGACTTCCCGGGACACTTTGAGCAGATATTCCAGCAGCTGAACTATCAGCGGGTGCACGGTCAGCTGTGCGACTGCATCATAGTGGTGGGCAGCCGACACTTCAAAGCCCACCGCTCAGTTCTTGCAGCCTGCAGCACCCACTTCAGAGCGCTCTTCACCGTCGCCGAGGGAGACGCTAGCATGAATATGATCCAGCTGGACAGCGAGGTTTGGACCTGAAGCGAGCGCTGGCTCTGCTGTGAGTTCATATCATGATAATAAACTGCCTGTTTGCAGGTGGTCACGGCTGAGGCATTTGCTGCCCTGGTGGACATGATGTACACGTCGACACTGATGCTGGGGGAGAGTAACGTCATGGATATCCTCCTCGCCGCCTCACATTTGCACCTCAACAATGTCGTAAAAGCCTGCAAGCACTACCTAACCACACGCACACTGCCTGTGTCGCCCTCCTCTGAGAGGCCAGCCCATCCCCACTCTCAACAGGAGCAGCAAAGGCACAGGCAGCAGCAGGCGGACTTGGGAGGGAACCCAGCTTTAGCGGGTAACACTAGCCTCACAGGAAACGCCGCCACGTCCAAGATGCAGCGCTCCTTCTTGCTGCAGCAGTTGGGGCTCAGCTTGGTGAGCTCCGCTTTAGGAGGAATGGAGGAAGGCGGCGTGAGCAACAGAGCGGTCGAACAGCGGGCCTCATTCCCGGTCCGTCGATTCCACAAACGAAAGCCGTCTCTAGCGCTGACAATTTCAGAGGACAGACCCAGACAAAGGCAGCGCACCTCAGGAGGCGCCAACCTAGGTTTGTTGGAGGAAGACGGCGAAAACGCAGATCGGGATGAAGCAGCGCTTCATTCGCCGGACTCCCACAAGCCGGGGGATGATTCTAAGCTAGGCGCTGACATCACAGGGTTTCCAGCTGTGGCTCAAGATGACCTTCAGATGCCGAGTCAGTCAGACAGTGGAGGCTGGGAAGGGGAGGACTCGGTGAGGATTCCAGGAGGAGTAAACAAGGAAGAGGACATGGGTGACCAGGATCAGCAGGACAGCAGAGCCACTGTAAAAATAAAGTCAGGGAATGAAGAAGAGCAGGGGGAAGATGAAGAGCGGAAGGTAAAAAGGATGCTGTTCCTTCCTGGTTTTTTTAATTAGTTTCCAGTTTTTCCTTTTTGGGGGCATTTTAATGTTTTTACATAATATTCTTTTTTTTTTCCTTCCATAAACAGCTCAGCTTTAATCACAGTGGATTTAAAATTTTTTGTCAGGTGGTGGTCAAGCGAGAGGTTCTCAGCTCGCCTGAGCCTGTAGACGAAAACAGCGATGTGACGTCCCAGGCCGAAGCCAGCGACCCTGCAGAGCCCGGCTGCCAGGAGGAAGAGGAGAAGGTGGAGCTGAGCCCAGAGGGCAGCGACCGCAGCTTCAACTCCGACCCCCAGCCCAGCTCCGAGTCTCTGCTCCAATCCAGTTCCCAGCTCCTCCTCAAGGGCAGCGTGGGAGGAGGAATGGGTGTCACGGGGGGGTTTGGTAGTAACAACGGACTGAGTAGCAATTCTAATTTTAATATCTCGAACTTTCTCAGCTCTAAAGACTTCGGGAGAGGTGGGTCAGGGTTGGTTTCTGGAGAGGATGACCTTCCTAATACAACCACCGGGGATGCTGTTGCTCATCGCTTTCTGACGAGACACGATGCTGCTGGGCCGTCTTCCTCCGCGTCGTCCTCTCTTATTCAGTCGGGCACGCTAAGTGGTGAGAGCAGAAACGGCTTTGGAGACAACCTGCAGGCAGATTCTCTATTCCTGCAGCCTCTCCATGAGAGCTTAGGAGGCCTCAGGGGGAGCAGTGGAAGTGGGAGTGCTGGACGTGGAGGAGTGGATCCTTTTGCTCTGGACTTCCAGCGCTCTAGTTTAGGACTTCACTCCCTGGGGCGACCCTCAAGAGGGGTGGGAAGTGCGTCCGCTTCCACCCTGAGTTATCCAAGCTACAGACGTATTGCTCCCAAAATGAACTCTGGCATAGGAGGAGAAGGAAGAGTCCAAGACACGGCGTCACCTTCCTCCAACCTAACCAGTCCTCTGCTTCTGAACGAGAGTGGGGGCTATGAGATGAACGGCGGCCGGCCCACCTCCCTCCCGCCACAGCTGACCCGGGCTTCAGCAGATGTCCTGTCAAAGTGCAAGAAGGCCCTTTCGGAGCACAACGTCTTGGTCGTGGAAGGGGCTCGAAAGTATGCCTGCAAGATCTGCTGCAAAACCTTCCTCACCCTGACCGACTGCAAGAAACACATTCGCGTTCACACGGGGGAAAAGCCCTACGCGTGCCTCAAGTGTGGCAAACGCTTCAGTCAGTCATCCCACCTGTACAAGCATTCCAAGACCACGTGTCTGCGCTGGCAGAACATGAACATGTCCAACTCCCTGCTGTAGAGCCCAAGAGGAACCGAAGAACACAGGGAAATCCTAAACTCAGTCTCCTTCTCTTCCTACTATTTAAACATGTTATTCTTTGGGTTAGACCAGGGGTCTGCAACCTGCAGCCCCGGAGCCACAGGTTGCTCTTTGAGCCCCCCCATGTGGCTCTCTGGGTAAAAAGGTTTTAATTTTAAGAAGTTACTGTAAATGGAAAAATCTAGTAAGCAGTAGAGTAAATAAACTAACTCAAACCATATTATATATTCAGCTCATTCACAGTTGAAGGACAGTACACATCACAAGAGAAACTAAAACATTTGAACAGATTTTTGTGTATCTATGGGGGTCAGGAAGCACGGCCAGAGCTAAGACAGATTTGAACAAATTCAAGGATTTGAAGTGGCCCTTAAAGATTCAGTTAGAATCACTTAACTATCTTTCACAAATGGTAAAATAGACTTATTTTTTTAAACTCACTGCTGACATTTCACTATAGTACTACTACTACTGCATTGAGATGACCTCACGGCGACGCCAGGTTTTATTTTGAAAGGAAGTCATGGGAACTTCTGTCAAAAGTTATAAACTAAAATAAAAGCAATTTTATTTCAGTTTTATTTATGCCAAAATAACTATAGTTCATTTATATTTATCATACATTAATAACAACAATAACATAAATGCAAACCTGAGTTTTATTGTTCTAAAGGGGGGATGTCAGTGTTTGTGGCTCCTTTAGTGAGAAAACGAGTGTTGAAGGTTGCAGACCCCTCAGTTGGACTAAAAAGTACTAAGATTAGGTCAAATCTCCTGTTGGATTACTGGATATAGTACATTTTGTTAAAGTGATGTATGCATTTGTAAAGCATGTACTTCCTCTGCATACTCCATGTGCCTTTTTCAGCGCACTGACTTTTATAAAGATAGTGGGAAAGTCATTTTGATTAGTTGTCAGGTATTTATTAGAAAACTAATAACATATGGTTTTGTTCTCAATGGTTACAAATCTCCTGAACTTGAAATGTTTAACCACCAGGTAATCTATGGGCTTCATGTTTGTCATTGTACTGTCTAAACTTGGCCAATAATACTAAGAATTTGAAGTTTTTATGTCGGAAGCAAAGTTACATCTGAACTATTCTTTTTTCAGAAACAGGTAAAGGTTGTCTGCAGGTTTTTAAAAAAACCTTTACCATGGCACCCTCATACCCACATAACTCTTAAATCATCAAATGTTACGGAAAGTCTTCCAGTTGTACTGATGGGGCCTGATGTAAACACACCAACAATGCTCTTGTTTTCTTTAAAAGTCCCGTCGTTTTTGTCACACATTTTTTTTAGGAAAACGTTCTCAAATTTCTCCCAAGTTCCACCTTACAAACGTTCTTCACAAAAAAGTCCTGATAGTTAAATCAAGAGAGCTTTGGGTGTTTTATTAAAAAAAAAAAAAAAGAAACTAAAGCAGTTTTGCTGCCGTAATGTGAGTCTGAAAGCAAAAATCATCTGTAAATATACTTTTGCATGTCTTGATTCGGTGTGTCATGTATTTATTTTTTTATATAAGAAAAAATTGGGCGTTCTGTAATTATGTGATGATTTTTAAAACAAGTCGTGACCTTATAAAACAAAAAAGTCCTTTGGTCACTGGTGCTCTATTTTTTTATTTTTTGCTAACAAGGCAGTTTAGTTGGCGGGAAAACATTTTCCAGTCATAAGTCTTGTGCTTTCATGGTCAGTCCCTTTTTTAAAAAAAATTTATTTTATTGTTTTGTTTTTACTTTCAAGCACACAGAACAACCCATCCAAAGATCCACCACCCTACCTGTTGACTTGGATGTTTCCTCCTTTAGATTGCAGCTGATCCCGGTAATCAGCAGCAGCAGGGAGAGCAGGAAAACGGGCAGAATGGTAGATCTTGATGACCAGGTTTCTGCCTTGTCTAAATGCCATTTATGTATAAAAGCCACTAACCTTCGTTGTTTGGTGGACAATCAATGCTGCAGAGCGTCCTCTCTATATCAGAGGAGATATCAGCGATAAAATACTATATATATCAGACTCAAATTTGAAAACTTTTACACTTTTTGGTACAATTTATTTTCTTTTAATTTTTACTGTATTTATATAGAAGACTGTGTTGTATATGTAGCAGGATTTTTCATACTTCAAGTGAGAACTTATATGCTAAAAGGTTATCTAAAGTTGCATTTTATACATCACTATATGGACTGATCCTCCTGTTTGCTGTAAATAAAAGCAACTTCCCTGATCAATAGTTCATCTGAGAGCATTGCTCATACAGCGTTGTGTTTCAGTGAAGCTGAATGAGAGAGAAAAAAAAGTCCTTATTACATGTTTGCCTTTCTGTAACTATTTGATGTATTCTAACACCTGCCATAAGTAAAGTCATCACACTGTTTCTGTGCAGTACATGTCTAATTTAGAAGAAGAAAAAAACAGGATTCTGCTCTTATTTTGAAATTTGCTGCCACTTGGTTTCTGGGTTTAATTGAGCGTAAACGGGATACCTGACTTGCAGAGAGAAATACAGTCTACATAGGTGAACATAAATAAGAGAGGCTCTAAAATTATTTTTTATGTGAGAGGAACTTTTAAAGATTTTCATCCATAAATCTTGGTAAATTAAAAAAAACACAGCAGCCTTGCATGCTAACTCCAATAAATGCTTAGATTGGTTCTGCCTTATTTCTACCAGCTTGACAAGCAAACCTTTTGTTTTTATGCCAAAACTGAATGATTTCCATTGTGTAACCATACGATGGTCTGTGTGTACTGTTGAAGGCTCTGAAGATTGTAAAGTACTCTTGTTGTTTCAGTTGTTGATAGGCTGAATAAAACAAATTCATGACAGTTGGGGTTTTTTAATCTTTATCACGACAGAACAAATCAAACACCCATTGCAGCACCTAGAATCCCAATCAAACCACAAAGATAAACTATTTTTCCTGAAGAATTCATTAATTGATGAGTGTGGCCCCCTACAGCTTGAGCTCCTTGACCATTGGCTCGCCTCGCAGGCCCAAGAGGAGGTTGTTGGCTGCAAGGGCAGACATGGCGTTCCGGGTTGTGTAGGATGCACTAGCAATGTGTGGAAGAATCACTGTAGGTATGAGAAAATAAAAATTAATATCAGAGAAACAAAGCATGTTGAATCATTCAAACCAAGATGGACCCACCGCAGTTTTTGAGGGTAAACAGTGGATGGTTAGTGGGCAGAGGCTCTGGGACGGTGACATCCAATCCAGCTCCTGCTATCTGACCAGCTGCCAAAGCCTCATACAGATCCTCCTGGTTCACGACTCCACCTCTGAGACAGCCGAAAAAGCGAGGAGAAGCCATCAGAACCCATGAGATCTTTTCAAATTAAAATATTTCAGAGACTGAGTTAGGACACATCCTTTCCTGGCATATTCGCTTGCTAATAGGATTGTAATTTAGACATGTGAATATTGGAGATGATGCTGTGTTTGAGGGTGGCACACCTGCTTGTGTTGATAAAAATGGAGGTGTTTTTCATCTTGGAGAAAAGTTCTTTGTTGCAGATCTCCTTAGTCTCTGGTGTTAAAGCACAGCACACGGCCAGGAAATCCGACTGCTTTGCCAGTTCATCAAACGAGACTAAAACAAAAGTGATGCTACATGAATATCTGACTTTAGTCCAAACGTCGAGTTCCATTCTCTACAGCCTTCATTCTCTTTTTCTCCTCTGTGGGATGCTGTCATTTTCATAAATGAAAGCATAGCAACAGTGAATCATAAATCTACCTCTTACCGTATTCTGCGTTGATGGCTCTGGCCAGTTCCGGTCTGGGAGCCACGTCTGTGTAGATGAACTTTTTTACTTTAAAGGGTGCCAGGCGCTCTGCGATAGCTACACCTAAAGACATATACATGCACAGAAAACATGAAATATCCAGAAATAACCACTATTCCATTGTCTAATGTGTAAGTCTCACACTTACCAATCCTTCCCAAACCCAGGATACCTACAGTGCTGTTGGCCAGTTCATGTCCACACAGCCAAAGAGTTCTCCATGTGCCCCAGCCACCACTGTCACAGGCAAAGGATGCAATACATGCAATCGCATTTTTGTCAATTCTGTGAGTTAGGAAATGTTTTTTTCAGAATAAGTGTGCAATCATGGGTAAACCATTACGTCTTGGCTTCATGTGTGGCCTCAATGAGTCTCCTAGAGGTCGCCAGCAGGAGAGCCACAGTCAACTCAGCAACTGCATCAGTTAGAACTTCAGGGGTGTATCCTACACGGATTCCTCTGCAGGAAAATGTAGAAATGTTATACAGAAAATTGCAAATCCATGCTGTCAGATGTTTTCATTTCGTGTTTTCTGCTGCAAAGAGAAAGGTCACCTTTTCTTCAGCTCATGTAAAGACAGATGATCAAAACCCACTGACATGGTACTGAGAACCTTTAGGTTTGAACCTGCAAGGACAGATTTGCAAACTTTCATGATCTTTCACCAAAAAGTCTATTTTAATATTTAAAATAAAATGAAATAAAATAAAATAAAAACAGACCTGCAGCATCCAACAGTTCAGCATCAATCTTTTCTGTCAGCACACAGAGCAGACCATCAACACCTTTGACCTTTTTCAGCAGCTCCGCCCTTGACACAGGAACGTCGTCTGAGTCCCACAGCTCAAACTGCACCCTAGGGCAAAACATGAAACCGCAGATATGAAGCAACCCCAATATGTCGACATCAGCCGCAGAGGTCAGAAGTGCATACGGTTTGAAATGAACAAACTAAAAAAAAACACAGAGGCCTCATTGTTCTATGTAGTATTAAAGTTTCTATTTTAAATATTTGGAAATTTAAGATAGATATATATATACATATATAAAATAGAGGTTATGGGATTTGCAATCTTACAATTTCAAATGCATTAGAAGCAGAACATTAGAAGTTCTCTTCTCAAAATGGGGATCTTTACAAAATACATTTGTTGAAAGTGCTTCAATATCAGTGAGCATGAAAGACATTTCAAAAAGACATATTTTTTTAACTTACTGTCCTGATTCTTTGAGGATCTTCAGTCCTTCAGGCGGAATCTGTCGGGTCACATACACCCGCTGGAGGGTGGACATTTCTCTCTGGACGTTACTTGTTGTGCCTTCTTTGATGCTCAGGGGAGCAACAGCGATTTTCTGGAGCCGACGTAGTGCCATGCGACTGCCCCACATTGCCAAAGAAGAGTAAGCCTTTGGAAGACGAACACAGTTCTGTTTCAGACTTAGTTTTGCTTAGTTTTGGCTGCAGCTCAGGGGGGGTGGGGTGGGGGTGGGGGGGCTCCTGTGGGAGTTTGACCAATATGGTTAAAGGGAGGGTGCCTCTCAGACTGAGATTGCCCAGGGTTGAAAAATACTTTTCTGACAAATGCAACTCAGGGCTTTTTCTTGTTCAGGATAAAATACATAGATAGAGGCCTTTTAGACTGAATTCAATGCAAACAAGCATGCATTCAAACTTGAAGTGACAGTTACTATTGTGTGTTTTTCCTTCGTCATCATTGTCTTGTAGAGCAATGGGAGCTGAACGGATGTAAATGTTTCACCGAACTGTTGACCTTTGCTTCTTTAAACAGTACAGCACCCAAACATGTTCTCTTCTGTTTCTCCAGCTTGGGCCAGTTCATCAAACCATCGTTGTTTTTTTTTTACCCAAGTCAAATCAGGTCAAAGTGCAAATTATCATACACAAAAGAAAGGGTATTTGAATAAAAAGCAGTACATAAACTTTAAATATAAAGGGACAAAACTGATAAATCCTACAAACACATAAATACACAAATAAATAACATCAAAAAGTTAAAGTATACCATCAAGAAAGATTGATAGAGCGGACTGAATAAAGCATGTGTGCATCAATATTGTCTTGGCAGCTCTGAATCTAAAAGATGACAGGTTGTTTTGGCCTGTCACCCTCTATTTGACTGCAAAGTTGAACAATCTCCTCCGGGTTGTTTAGGTAATTTAGAACAAATGGTGGAAATAGCTGGAAAAACAACATGATCAAACACAATGTAATTGTACGTATTAATACTGATAGGGTTTTTTAAGCTGATGCCATTCTGCTAGAAAATATGCAGATTTAGTGTTAGTTATTATCATTATTATTATCATTATTATTATTATTATTATTACTATTATGATAATCATAATTATCATAATAATTATTATTATTCGTGTATGTACTGTAATACACATTTTAATCACCACGACATGATTGGATGACTGCGATCACGTGTTTGCTGTAACCCGGAACCACTTCAAATTTTCAACCACTCACAGCCATTCATTCGCCGAGGACCGTCGCGCATACTGTCAGCTATTAACGTAAGTGGTTTTGGTTTAGTTTTTAACTATATAAATAATAAAACCTACATTGTCCTTGCTGCGTTCGAGATCTCTCTAAAAGGTTGAACAACCCGAAAAGTTGCATACTATATTAACAAATGTGTGTCACCACTTTTAATGAGTTTACGCTGGCTGTCCTCGCTACGCTACCGGTACTGGGCAGAAGTGATATCCGTGGCTAGCTAGTGGCTAACGTTTCTCTTTCTTCTCGAGATTAAAAATGAGCATGCGCCATCATTATAAACAATTGTAGTCGTTGTAACATTTGATCACAACAAGTCCTATGTAACGAGTTCTCGCCGTTAGCTGTTAAAATGCTCTACTGTTGACAACTTGCCTCCCATCAAATGTCAGCTAGCCGCCAAGCTATACTTTTAATCATGGGGCGTTGGTCCACATTGCATTTATTTACACTAAGTGTCTTACACATCTTCGATATTAACTTTCTATTTGGTATGTGCACCTTCTTCTTAAGGTAGAGTCGCTATCTTTAAACCGGCTGAATCAGCCCTTTTCCTTCCTCCCAGCATGGCTGCAGACTTGATGGAGATTGACGACTCACTTTACAGGCAAGTGCAGTTTTTTGGTGTCCGTTTTTCCCCGATCATGACCTGAAGCTCCACGTGCAGCTGTCTGTCTCCTCGGTGAGTGTAGCTAACATCTTTTATGTGCTTCCTTCCTAATAGCCGCCAGAGATATGTGCTTGGAGACGGTGCTATGCACCAGATGGCCCAGTCCTCTGTCTTTCTCAGTGGAATGGGAGCACTAGGAGTGGAGATAGGTGAGCTAGAGGACACACTTTTGCACCACAACTCTTTATCTTTGATAGATTAAAACAAAACAAAAAATCATACTCAATCATTTCCTTCTTACAGCCAAGAATATAACTCTGGCAGGTGTGAAGGTAAGTGGGATTTTAAACCTTTCTTGTAATAAACATGTCTTTTTTTTTTAGTTAAGGGGTTTTATTGTATATTTTTTATTTTGAACAGACGGTTACTCTCCATGACACGAAACTGTGTGAGACTTGGGATCTGGGGTGTAACTTCTTCATCCGTAGAGATGACGTGTTAAACCAGAGGAAGAGGTAATAATGAATTCTGCAAGACCAAGCATTGGTTTCTAAAGATGAGCAACTGCTATATTTGATTATGAATTTGTTTTTAAAGACCCACTTCAATTAAAAATCAGGTTTTTGGTGTTTGGTGGACATGTATAAAAATAATTAGACTTAATACTGCATTTTTTTGAATATTTTTTGTTATTTAATCAAATGAAATACTGCTGCTCTGTAGAAGCTATGTCCCAGAAAATGACATAGGTTTTTAATCTTTTGGCTAAAAATAGCATGATCATAATTAAAAGACCTCTGGGAACACTTTTAGAGTAGATCAAAAGATGATCGCAGTAGGACTTTACGTGCAGCAAAAACTCAGATCTATGCATGCCTTTTGTCAACTCATTTGTTACTAAATGATATGAATAGCAGCCTATATGAGAAAACATGAAAATTAGTTATTAGCCACTTGATCATATCATTACTAATGAAAAAATGGATTTTTTTCTGTCCTTTTGTTGTTGGATTTTGTCTTGTATACCAATACTCAGCCTCTTGTTTGCCTGTTACAGGGTGGAAGCAGTGTGCCCTCGTGTTGCGGAGTTGAACCCTTATGTTCAAGTTGACATGTCCTCCTGTCCCCTGGATGACAACATTGACCTGAGTTTTCTCAGAAAGTATCAGGTAAGTCAACATATTTGATGCTATGTTATGTTCACACCGGGCATGTGTGGCGCCTAAACCTGGGTTCTATAACGCGCATTTAGTATAGGGTGTTCACACTGGACAAGCTGGCAGAGGCTTTTTCTTTTGCTACTGTTTACTAGCACATGTCCACCACCTACATTTGGAAGACATTATGCTGTTCTTGGACTATTTTGTTGAATTTTTTCCAGTGAAACGTCAGATCATGCACACCAGTAAGAAATCTGCGAAAGCTCTTTTGCTATTGGCAGCTTTAGATTAAATTGTACTGTCAACTTCTATGAAATAATATTTTTGTCCTGTCATAATTTAAGACAAGATTATTCCTATTTGCAACATCTATTTATCATCAACAAAACTGTAACTGTTTTCATTCAGCTGAAGTCAAAGAAAAGAAAAGAAATCAATATTTTTGCTGCAGACTGAAGGTAATATTCCAGCCTGACGGCTGTGCTTTCCCCTGCAGTGTGTGATTTTGACAGAGTCGAGCTTGAGCCTGCAGAAAAGAATAAATAAGTTCTGCCACTCCCAGCAGCCTCCCATAAGAGTGAGTTTACAGTCATTCCCCTGGTTTTACCAACACCAAGCTTACTTGTAACAAAAAAACGGTTTATTTAAAATAAAAAATATGTCTGTGTTAGTTTATCTCTAGTGACGCTTATGGAATCTGTGTGCGGGTCTTCTGTGATTTTGGAGAAGCATTTGAGGTCTCGGATCCCACAGGGGAGGAGCCCAAGGAGATTTTCATCCAAAGTATCACTCAGGTAGTCCTATTACTTTCACATCCTGTTTTTCAAATAAAGACTCCCTCCTGTTCCTCTGCATATGCCTCTTGCAATTTACAAAAAGTTATCTTATCAGTTGTCCTGATATTTTTGTTTTGTTGCTGAACTTGTCCTTTTCTTTCTTTTTTTTTTTTTTCAGGACAATTCTGGGGTGGTAACTTGCATCGACAACCAACCCCATGGCCTGCAGACGGGCCAGAGCGTTATCTTTAGAGAAATTAATGGCATGGTGGAGCTCAATGGCACCACACGGCAGGTTTCAGGTGGGTCTTTAATCCAGCACATCAATGCCACAACATGCAAATACAAAAGTAACCTAATCTAAGTAACATTTGTCCTATTTCTGTTTCTCTGGGTGTGTGAATGCGTTTGCTGCATTAGTCATTTCTTCCCATAGCTTTGAAATAGGAGACACGTCGCACTTCCAGCCATATGAACATGGAGGCTTCTTCGTTATGGTTAAAAGTCCTCAGATGTACACATTTGTGAGTACAAAATAAATGTAACAAATAATGCACATATATTCAAATAACTACCGTACATTTTGAGCACACGACTTTACATGTTTAATTTTCTTTTTATTTTTTTTTTTTTTAGGAAACATTAGAACGGCAGCTGTGTGATCCTCAGGTCCTAATTCCAGATCTCAGTAAACCAGAGGTGAGTTTTTCAATAAACTCAGTTGTGGACAGGTTTGTCGTTTGGCTTTAATTCTGGTTTACAGCCTCACGAGGTTGCCTCACTACTCCAGACAAATCACCATGGTAACACAAGCAGTGTGCCAACGTTCACCTTGGAGTTTGTCATGTGTGAGACGTATTTTTAAGTTTTCTGTGGAAACCTCACTGTAGTTTGAAATCCTCCCATCAGGCTCCGTTGCACATTCATGCAGCCATGCTTGCACTAGATGCCTTCCAGGAAAAGCACAGCAGACTTCCCAACATTGGGTAATCAGACTTCTAGATTTTTCTTATGCATTCATTTTGAAAAAAAAGAAAATGTTTAGAAATGTATTGAGATGTTTGAAGGTTTCCTCAGTTTTGCTTTGATGTCATCAGATGTTTAGAGGACGCTGAGGCTCTACTAAAGCTAACTGAGGAAGTCAGTGTCACTCATAAGAACAAAGTAAGTGTTTTCCAATGATAGTTTTAGAGTCAAATGTGTCCCAGAGAGTTCCTTATCCATATTTATCTTCTACTTTTTTTAGAACACTATGAAGTTGAACAAATGTAAAATTTAGCCAGTAGATTTTTGCCTTTCTAATAACCATTATTTCAGATTTTATTCTGCCACTTAACTATACAAGGTAGCTCTACTGTTCCTCATCTTTAATCTTGGTGCTTTTTCATGTATTTTTTGCTGAAGTTTTAGTCTCCTCTTTTTCTCCCCACAGCTTCCTGTGAACGCTGAGTTAGTGCGCTGCATGTCAAAAACAGCGAGAGGGACTCTTCCTCCTCTAGCTGCAGCAGCTGGAGGAATAGCCAGTCAGGAAGTTCTAAAGGCCATCACTGGAAAGTTTGGGCCTCTGCAGCAATGGGTAGGTTACTAAAATTGTTCTTCTTTTTCTACCCACTGTATGATTTCTTTCTTTTTTTTTTAAAGATATGTAACGACCTGCCTCGATGAAAATAGGGTTTTTGGTGTTTTAACATGTACTTGCCTGGATTGGAGTGGGTTTACTCTGTGCCAACAGTCTGCCCACAACTCATAGACAAATTTCTAATAAACTACCGCCTCTCTGCAGAAACGATGTCTTAGAAAACAGGGCATGTTCTTTGATTTGGGCTAAAAACAGCACAATAATAATTAAAAGACTACTGGGAACACTTTAAAACAGATCAAAAGATGAGAGTCTGACTTTTCACTGTTGATTTCATTGAATTGAATACCGCTTCGCTCCTTTTTAGTTTTATCTTGATGCTCTGGAGGTAGTCCGGCCTCTTCAGTCCCTGTCTGCTGAAGAGTTTGTCCCCAGAGGCGATCGATATGACGGATTACGAGCGTGCATTGGAGAATCAATGTTGCTTGAACTGCACAAGCTCAGGGTCTTCATGGTACGAGTCGGCCTGTATTAACCTTACCAAAGACTGTTGATGTCTGGATAAAAACGTCCATTATTTTCTCCTCCAGGTTGGTTGTGGTGCCATAGGTTGCGAGATGCTAAAAAATTTTGCTCTTCTTGGAGTGGGCTTGGCTAAAAGCTTAGGAGAGGTGAGCATCTCCTTTTTTTTTTAATAATCATTCATTTATTGCGTGTACATTTCTAAAGTGATTTATTGTCTTTCACCTGACAGGTGTGCATCACAGACCCAGACCTTATAGAAAAGTCCAACCTTAACAGGCAGTTTCTCTTCAGACCGCATCATATCCAGGTAACCACATCTTTTGATTACGGCCCTTTTTTTTTTATTTTTTTTTTTTATTAAATCAATGAAATCCTCTTCCAAACATATAATCATACTTTTTTTTTTCTTAATCGTCTCTCTGCACTCAGAGACCAAAGAGCACCACAGCAGCAGAAGCAACGCGTGATATCAACCCAGAGCTGCAGATAGATGCTCATTTAAACAAAGTGTGCCCGGCTACCGAGAGCATCTACAGCGACTCCTTCTATTCCTCGCTGAACGTCGTGGTCACTGCGCTGGACAACGTGGAGGCACGGAGATATGTGGACAGGTGTGTGAGGAGTATGCAGCTTTAACAATACAGTTGAAAAGGGTTCCTCCAAATTAGCCTTTGGTTCTTGTTGTTCTTTATGCAACAGTCTTTTACCCTTTTTTTTTTTTTAAACTTTTTTTATTTGAACTCATGTTTTTATACAAAGTCCATCTTGTGTAAAATGAACGTGCTAATTCATCTTTAAACGTGTTAATCTTGAAAACGAGATGACACATCTCAAGGGGCTTATCCTACAAGCATACATGTGAAATGTGAAAAACGTGTCGTTTTCAGCCGCTGCTTGTGCAATCAGAGACCCCTCTTGGATTCTGGCACCATGGGGACAAAAGGACACACCGAGATCATTGTGCCATACCTGACAGAGTCCTACAACAGCCATGTGAGTCCATCTACGTCTGTCTCTGGTCATATATATGTGTGGCTAAATGTTTTTTTATTTTATTATAACACATCTGTCTCTTTGACTCCCAGAGGGACCCCCCAGAAGAGGAGATCCCCTTCTGCACTCTCAAGTCCTTTCCTTCTGTTATAGAGCACACAATTCAGTGGGCCCGAGACAAGGTGTGACCCTTTTGACTTTTTGTCAATGTGTTGTAGTTTCTTCAAATCACTCATAATATTTCCATTTTTATCTAGTTTGAGAGTGCCTTTTTCCACAAACCCTCCATGTACAACTCCTTCTGGCAGACGCACGTCTCAGCTGAAGTGGTGCTGCAGGTAAGAGCTCCCCAGACACAAACATAGCTTGGAATCATTCAATACACAGCAGCTGTAAACATTTCATTTGACTGTGTGTGTGTGCAGAGAATGCAGGTGGGGGAAAGTATGGAGGGGGCCTTCCAGGTCGTTAAGCTGTTAAGCAGAAGGCCTAGTCACTGGGAACAGTGCGTCATCATCGCCCGTTTAAAATTTGAAAAGTATTTTAAGAGAAAGGTAAGCAACCTTTGCCTTAAAATTTCATTCTTTAAATTTAAAGAAAAACGAAAGCTACAATTGGATGTTAAGCCTCACGGTTTATTGTTTCTTTAGGCTCTACAGCTGTTGCACTCCTTTCCTCTGGACACAAGGTTAAAAGATGGAAGTAAGTATTTTTTTTTCTTGTTGATCACTTCCAAATTCCTAATAGGATTAGGCCTTTTAAACATCAGTTTATTGTTTATTGTGGAATAATGTGTCTGCTTTCTTCTGCCTCTCTAGGTTTGTTTTGGCAGTCTCCAAAAAGACCCCCAACTCCAACCGAGTTTGACCTAAAGGACCCTTTGTGAGTGTTTTCTGAAGTTGGAAGTTTGTGCGGTTTTTGCCCTTCCTTTTTGGTTTACACCTCCCCGTTCTGTTCCCGTCAGGCACTTCACTTTCATTGTCAGCGCCGCCCGGCTTTTTGCTGAGATTTATAACATCCCTTTCTCAGAAAAGGTAGGCCAATGACACTCGTGTCTCTGCTGTCAATCAAAGGTAGGATCACTTGTACTCACTGGGCTTTCTTGTGAAAGGATGTCTCAGAGGATGCCGTGTCAAAGATCCTCTCTGATGTCAAGATCCCCGAGTACAGACCCTCAGAGAAAGTAAGATTCTTATTTGATCTGGTCTTTGGTAACTCTGTGAGCTTTATAAATGTTGATGGTTGGGAATCTGCTGCTGTCAGTGTATAGAGACGGATGAGACTGCAAAGAAGCCCGACCAGATGAAGATGCCTTTAAGCAGCGAAGAGGAGAGGGAAGCCATCGCACAGCTGGAAGAGGCCATTTCTACTGACGGCGTCACCCCGGGTATATAAAAAGAGCAGAAACAGACCGGTCAAATTAAGATCTAAAGCTGATTTCAAAATCCTGACAATGCCTTAAACACACCGACTTGTCTTGCAGCTTTTAAACACCCCTTTTTTGTTCTCGTCTCCTGCAGAGTCATTACGAATGAACCCCCTCCAGTTCGAAAAAGACAACGACAGCAACGGCCATATTGATTTTGTCACATCGGCGTCCTCCCTCAGAGCCAGGATGTACTCCATAGAGCCGGCTGACAGGCTGAAGACCAAACGCATCGCTGGAAAGATCATTCCCGCCATCGCCACAGCAACAGCTGCTGTGTCTGGACTGGTGAGATCAAGAGCCGGGTTACCTTTAATATTTTTCTCCAAAAAACTCAAAAGATTTCAACTTAGAAATAGAAGTAACATTTTGTGCTGTTTTGTTTTACTAAGGTTGCGCTGGAATTAATCAAGGTTGTTGGAGGTTATGGGTTTGAATCCTTCAAGAACTGTTTCTTCAACTTGGCCATTCCAGTCGTGGTGCTCAGTGAGACTGCTCCTGTTAAACGGACGGTCATCAGGTAGGAGTATTTAAAGGGATTTCGCACAAACGTGACCAAAATACACCTAGCACAAATTCTCTGCACTCAAAGTTAGGGATGGGTTTAAAAAACAATCTATTTAATTAGTTTTCAATTTAAAAAAATCAATTTCCATTCATCAAATCCATAAATTCATCTTTCTTTAAGCACTTTTAGCTTTTTGATAAAGGTATTCCTGAATTTTTTTATACAGAAAACTCCACTTCATTTTTAATCACTAATTTTAGTGAAACTTACTTTTTTTAGCACACAAAACATTTGTTTGTAAAGGAGAAGTGTATGTAGAAACAAATCAAATTGTGTTCAATTGCAAACCCAGCTGATTATCAGTCTCTACTCGATATGTGCTGTCTAGCAAAGTATTTGAATGTTAATCTTGTGATATCCCACATTTTATTTTATTTTATTCATAGCTTGTTTTGGACAGATTTGACTGTTACAATAGGGGTTTACGGATTTTCAGACAGAGTGTATATTTGTATAAACCCCTTTTGTATTTGAGGCTAAGCTTTATTTATAATAAATATATTTATATGCATTCCTTATTGGACCAGACGGTTAAGGAAATGCGAGGGGGGGGGGATGGGATGTTAGCGATGGGGGGGGGGGGGCTAGTTGATAATACAGAGTCATTACATAAGAGGGTCATAAGTAAATTGCATGACTTAGTTTTCACATACATACTTTTTACATGCAGTAACAAGTGTGTGCCATTTTTCAGGAACAACCTCTCCTTCACCATCTGGGATTGTTGGACCATATTTGGCCATGAGGACTTCACTCTGTCTGACTTCATGAACGCAGTCAGGGTGAGACGTTCATTCACTGTCGAGCTTTAGTGGTTAGGCTACTGTTGTGTTGCGCTAGACTTGTTTATAAGTCAAATAATTCACATTTGGTACATACCTGCAGGAAAAGTACACGATTGAACCTACCATGGTCGTCCATGGTGTGAAGATGCTGTATGTGCCTGTGATGCCCGGACATTCAAAGAGGCTCAAACTGACGTGAGTGCTTTAGTCTAAGTTTGTCCTTCTTTTATTGATCATTTTGATGCTTTATCTAAATACATGTTTATTTGGACTTTCACAGGATGCAGAAGCTTATCAAGCCATCAGTTGACCGCCGCTACGTTGACCTTACCGTCTCTTTTGCTCCAGAAGCAGACGGAGACGAGGATCTTCCCGGTCCTCCTGTCAGGTACTACTTCAGCCCCGATGGGAAGGCGCCCTGACAGCTTGCATGATGTCATCTCCAAGCCTCCTGTGTCCTTATTCCCCCTTAATTTTTACATAAACTGTTATGCCCCAAGAATGCAAGCCCAGGGCCAAGGGTTTTCCCACAGGAAGTTGTGGGAGTGGGTCAGAGCTCTGAGCCCCAGCACAACCCCTGCGAGAAAGGTTTATGTTCTTTTTGCCTCACATCTAGCCAGTGAAACACAAAAGGCTGCTCGAGTAGCACTTACTGTTGTACGTTTTGTACATATGTTCCCCCCGTTCTGTTTTTTCTTTTTTTTTTTTTACACTCTGGTGAAGCGCTTGTGCCGATGCCTTACTTTTTTCTTTTGCTGTTTGCGGCTCTAAGCCTGACTATAACTGTTTACAGAAAGCTCACATCCTCCCACTCACAGCCCATTTCTCACTTTAGTTTTAAATTCTGCTCCAGCCCAAAGGACTCTGTGAGTGGGGCTGTTGACACAATAAACACCGATAGTTGGCAGTCATCAGATTTTTTTTTTTTTTTTCCTTTTTCCCCCTGAATTTTTCCAGTTAAGGAACAAACCCAGCTGTGGCGTATTTGAACGGTTCAGCATTAAAGCAGTGGCAAAACCACCAAAGATGTTGGTTATTATTGTGTCTACTAATGATTGTTCTTTAAGCTCCGACTGCCTCACAAAAGACGAGTCTACGTCAATGGCGATGCATAACACCTGAACATTTTAAGATTTCTAAAGAAAAGCAGCAGTTTTATCACTTTGCACCTAAAAATATGCATCTGATGGGTGAAGTTCTTGATAAGTAGGACCATCCAATAGTAGCTGCTAGCCTTAGCCAGTTTTTTTTTTTTTTTTTTTTTACTTGAGTAACAATTGCATTTGACATATTTTGATGTTGTGTATTATTACTTTGTTTCGCACAAGAAAAAGCCTTATTTTGACAGCAAGCAACATCTGGGAACATTTATTTCACCAACATTTTCTATTTTAAACAAATCCCTGTTCTTCATGGTTTATTTGACATATTTGTTTATAAATTCATGTCTGTGACATTTATTTATTTGTTCTTTTTTTGTGTCAAATGGAGCCTGTGTTGATGCACTCTGTCATGGTGCACTGGTTTATTGTTAATAATTAGTGTTAATTCAGGCAAATCAATTGTTCTTTAAATTCCACTCCAATGTTGTAAAAGGGTCTTTGAGCTAATCTGTATTCTATTGTCTTGACAAAATGTTCATGGAGTTTTGAATGAAATCAATAAACTCTGTACTTCTCTTGATTTTAAAGATCTGTGGTGAAAAAGAATTCTTTGCCTTTTAAAAAACGGTCATAAGTTAAAGAAACGCGTCAGATCCACGGATGTATGTTTTTGTGATGGTAGGCTCGATGGCCTGTCCAATGAAATTTGATTTCAACATGCCCTCAAAATTAAAGCCTTCAGACATCCCTTTTTCACAATTGATATTTAATGTTCATAACTGTGGCACAAAATCCATTAAATGTAGCTCTACTCAAGTAAAAGCATATATACATTCATTCAACTGGTTATGTATATATAAGTTAAATGCATTTATTTTACATTTCATTGCTGACAGTATTTAAAATATGTGCAAAAGACGGCACCTTATATTACACAGTAAAAACTAAATTGCGCATTATGGCAGTCATTTCATATATCCAGATCCTGCAGGTCCCCCCAACTGCAGCCCATCTTCACTTTGACTTTTAACTTCACATACAGCTTCACTGCAGACTCCATCTCCCTCTTGACGATCTGTGCAACCTGATGGAGACAACAGTTTGGACAGTTCTCTCTGTTAAGGGTGTCTGAAACACATTCAGTAGACATCATTTACAATTAGGTTGAAAATAAACCAAGTATTTCAAGTACACAAGGCTTTGAAAGTATCCATGGTCACACCTGAATGAGGTCTTCTTGTGTTGTTTCATAGATGAGCTCATCGTGCAGCTGCAGGATGAAGTAGGCTCCTCTGACAGCCCTGCGCTGATTATGAGCTGCAGGGATGACAGTTAGGATTTTGTAACAGTGAACAGTTCTTCCTTACGTAAAATTTAGTTTGGTCACCTGTGTGAAGGTGCTGGTGAGAAGGCGGCGCGGCGGGATAGGTTTTCCGTAGGCGTTTCTGGATGTTCACAGTAGCGAGTTTCACTATATCTGCTGCTGAACCCTGCACAGTTGTGTTGACTGCCTGCCGCTCAGCCTATATGAGAAAAAAAGTACGTGTTTAAAAAAAAAAAAGTTTTTAACCCTTTGCATCTCCTAAAGGGACGCTTACGTGTGCTCTGATGTGCGGGCTGGAGCTGAGAATTCCAGGTAAGTACCTCCTGCGGCCCATCAGTGTCTGGACAAAGCCATCTTTTATACAGTTTTTCACTGTCTGCTTAAGAAAAGCATTGATCCCTGAAACAAGACAAGACTAAAAGTTCTCTCCTCTATCTAAAATGGAAACAAACACTTTTTTCCCCCTTGAAAATCCCAGATTATCCTAAATAGTATGCACTTAGATTATTGACAATTTTGTTTGCTGCTCCTCATCAGTTCATTTGTGTGTCAGGAAGCTGGTTACAACATAAAAAACAATAACTAGAACAGATATTCACCAGCGGACTTCTATTCCTAAAATATTCATACCACTGCTCCTAAATCATCCATGTCTTCATTTTTGTTAAGATTTTAAGCAGCTGGTAGTTTGATTTCACTTCAATATAACTTTTGTGAAACTGGAAAGTGGTGGTATTAATCAAAGGATACAAATTAAAAGACAGATCATCTTTTCATCTATTATAGAAGTGTTCCCAGTGGTCTTTTAATTATATATTTTAATACATATAATATATACAAGCCAAATAAAAAAAACAGTCATTTTCAAAGACATAGTTTCTACAGGGTGGCAGTAGTTCATTAGAAATTACAAATCTGAGTTGTGGGAGGGACCACTGGCTTGGAGAAACCCCACCCTCCCTTCCCGTCCCCATTGCAGGGAATTTGTGGCTCGCCTCGTGTATTTTCTCTGGCCCACTTAAGCTCTGGTATTTTTTGGTCAGCTCCTGCTTAAAAACTATTTGAATAAAGAAATTACATTTTGAGCTTAATTTTCTTAATATATGTCCTCCATCATCAGAAATCGGCCACACGAACATTTTGAAAGAACACAATTTTTTATTGGAGTGAGTCTTTAGATGTAGACAAAATAGACTCAAGAGAGTTCACTTTATCAAACAGAACAACACTCAACCAGAAATATTCTCAAAATTTTAAGACATTTGGAACCACATTCAGGATATTCTCTCTTTGTGTCATAATGAATTGTGGGAAACATAAAAGTCTGGAGGGTTTGCATGAAATCTGAATTAGGCATGACTCTCAAACCCTAAAAAATGTGAAAAAACTGAAAAAAAGGATCATTTTTTTGAAGTTTAGGCAGTGCCAAAGTGAACATTTGTCAGATTTCTTTGTTTTGGTAACAGTATATGTTATTGTCAATAGCCATAAATTGTGTTTTTTAGTGATACCTGATAACTCAGTCACTGTGGCAACAGCTTAGTAACACACCTACCTTTGTATCTGGCCTTGAAACTCTCGATGTAACACGCTGCATCATTTTCCTCCACTCCCATTTGCTCCCCCAGAGACTTAGCTCCCATTCCATAGATGATGCCATAGCAAATCTGCCAACAAACACACAGTCAAGTTTACAAATGGAAATGTGTCATTGTGTGTTATTGTTACTCTCCTCTTTTGTCTGGTTGGACCTGCTTAGCTTGTTGCCTGAGGTCGTCTTGCACAGACTCGGGGTCAACATTTTTCCACTCTGCGGCAATGCATCGAAACACATCTGCTCCTCCATTCAGCACCTTGTGAAAACACACCATCAGGCATCGAACCTCATCATAAACTATTGCACGTTCTAGATGTGCTACTGACCTGAAGGAGGCGCTGATCCTTTGATAGGTGAGCCAGCACTCTTAACTCTAGCTGTGAGTAGTCAGCCGCTAATATCATTCCACCTACGGTTTGGTAAAAACAAATGCAATTCCTGATGCAGTCGCAAGCAAGCAAATATAGTCTTTATTGGGATATTTGTCACCAAACGGACCTGAAAAAGGAACGAAAGCATGTCTCATGCTGACAGAGAAAGCTGGCCCTTGTTCTGCAAGTGTCAAAGATCGCCTTTTCTTTCTGCAACCACAGCAGCCAAAATCAGTCAACATTTCTTTTTAATTAAGCTTTTCTAATGTTTTTACAGATAATGGTCTTGATAACTTACTATCTTCTACCTCTGGGCTAACAGCCCAGCATTCTTAGGCTAAATCTGCTCACAGATCAGCTGAACATCTTATAAACTGAACTTCTGTACTAAACTTGCCGATGACTAATAATTCCCAAAAATATCAGACAATCATTCGTTTTGAGAAATTTGTAATGTGATTCTTGCAAAATGATGAGACAAATTCCTAAGTAATATTTATGACAAACGGTTGAGGTAATTATATTTTTCAAAGTAAACATTTAATAATGGATAATTATAATCTAGCGTTCATGCATAGTTACATGCACAGTTGTGTTTAGCAGTCCCCCTGCAGCAGGACAAGTAACTGTGAACTTTAGTTTTGAGGATGAATGTTTCTCGTTGAAATAGTGAAGATGCAGTGAGCCACCGTGCATTTACCCTGGTCTGCGAGGGGCGATTTGTGAGGGTGGGCTCTCATCCACCATGGTGGGCATTTTAATGTCAAAATCTTTAGGAACGTTCTGTATGTTGGGTTCAGTGAAGCTTACTCTGCCTAAAGGAAGAGAACAAATTCCTTTTCATTCACTATTAAAAAGATACATTGACTATAAAACTAACATAAGGAAAGCTGGACTGTGTTGTACCTGTGGCTGTGTGAGTCTGGGCTATGGGGTATATTCTGTCCATCTTCAGTGTGGGGTGATATTGCTTTTCTCTCTGCAGGGGGAACACCACCTTCGTTAAGGCATTGGTGATCCGTCTCCACTCCAAAATGACCCCTGGCAGTGGGTGGAGGGGACGAAGCTTCTCCAGAACATCCTGGAGCAGGAAATACGCGTCTTAGTTCCAGGACGAAGGTTAAAGACTAGGCATTAAAATCATGAGGTAGTACAGTTAGCACTTCAAAAAAAGTCCTTAGAGACAAGAAAAAGGCATTACTATGTTTTATAAATTGACGACACTGTTTTATATAGATGTAAAATAAATGACGTTTTTTAATTTGTACTTATTTTGGGGTTTTAAAAACAGTAAATAAATCCAGTGGCAGTGATTTAACTAGAACTACATACCTTGGTAGTGCTGAATTGCTTCCCAAATCTTACTCTGCCACCGCCTCTTCTGGTGTAGCCCAGAGTCTTCTTAGTTCTCATCCCTCCAATCTCCCCATTTGGAGGCAGGTGGAGCTCCAAAAACAACACCTAGAGCATTCATAAGAGTGTCAGTTTATTGAAAAAACACATTGTTTACCTGTTTATTAGGTATGGTTTAAACATGTTCTCTGTCCGATTCACTATCAGACTCAAAACATGAAGATGGTAGGCGTCAGGTGTCATACCTGTGCTATGTCATCCACACTGGTGAGGGAGAAGCTGTGACCTGCCAAAGTGTACGCTTCAGACTCCAGCGCCGAAAGTTTGGCCTGCATCACGTGCTTTTGTCTTTCACACTCTTCGACGCTGAAGCCGAGTCCGTTCAGTTCCAAAAGAGCCAAGCAAACCTGGGAGGGCATCTCTACCTTCCTGAATAAATCTGACATGAATGTGAGATTTAATAAAACCTTTAAATAAATGTTCAATTGTCGGCACAGCTCTCAGATGGGATTTGGTACCTAAAGTGCCATCTTTCTCCAGCAGACTGGTGAGGTGGTTCATAACAGTGTGGATGAGCACGCTACTGGTTGCTGCTCTGACACGAGGACAGTATGAATGCGGATTTCCGAGCCCCTCTAGCAGAGGTAGTTCTTCTGGACAGTAGACAGTGACCATGTTGGAAATAGTCCTCTCCTCGCTGCCAGGATCCAACAGCCAGCATGCAACCTAGAGCAGACATACTGTAAGTCACTTTGCTGCACAGTGAAGGTACTTGCAGTTTGGAAAAAGAAGCGTGTTTACCATTAAGGGATACATTTGGTCGTATGAAATCTGTGGCAATTGTATTTTTTTTGTTATTAAATTAAGGTAAATATCAGCCATATCACAATAAAATGACGAAAAGAAAGAACAACTCATGTCAAATGTATTATTTATTTAGCAAACTTGTCTACTAGACTAACATAAACTTTTGACATTGACATAAAAATAGAGAAAGTTTGTATGTATCTCTTACATATCCTTTTTGCAAAAAAAAAAAAAATCTTCTTTGCTGGTTCAAAAAAGATGTGTTAACATTCCCATTACAGTTTTCTTTTATATTTTCGAAAATTAAACTAAAATTTGAGATTTCAAAAAAGAATTTAGTTTTATTTTTCAGAGTTGATTGTAAAAACCCAAATTATTACACTTTAACCGCCGTGCATCTTGTTATAAAGGTCTTCTCTTTACAGCACTTAAATCTACTAATACTCATTCTCTAGTTCGTTCTAAAAACAAAATTTTTAGGTGCTTCATGTATGTTATTCATCTTTTAAAAGTTTTTCTTAATCTTTTTGTCCTTACAAAGGAGACAGTGTACAAAAGGAGTATTTTGTTCTAATTAGATTCAACTTAACATTTCTTCTGTATAGATTTAATAACCCAAGCAGTTTGTAAAGGGGTTTGTTTATCAAAATCGCTCTTTAAAGCAGAAAGGTACATAAACATTTTGATTTTTTTTTGGACCCCTTACCTTTGGATCTTCACTGTTTCCCTCTAAGCTGATTCCACAGCTTAGAACTAGTGTCTTGTACACCTGGATGATATCATATGCGACCACTACATGCACTTTGTTGTCAACTAACTGTCCACCCAGACATTCCTTCACCTGCTTTAACCGTTCAGTTACGGCCAAGTCATCATCCAGTGGAGGAGGAGCCAGACTGGAGCTCAGACCTGATGGATATTTAATATTTTTAATATAAAAAAAAACGGACATTGGTGAACATTGGTGTGTTGATACCTTTGCTCTGCTCCTCTTGTAAAGATATGTAGTATGCGTCTCTGGCTCCCCAGCAGACAGACAGTCCAATTAAAACAAGTCCTTCATCGTTTCTTACTGGGAAGCCATCTGGTCTGTTGGGTTTCAGATTAGCTGCTGAAGAAGCTCAGAAAAAAAGCACGATTAATAATTATTCTATTTGTATGATAACCTTAATCAAATTTTTTTGGTATAATGTGAGTCAACATGAGATTTACCTCTCCTATGTTTGCCTCCTATTTCCCCTTCCTGCTGCTGGCTGTGCTCCCTCTTTTCACAGGCCAAAGCCAGAGCAAAGCGCTCCTTTGTTTTCCACTCTTTCACGAACGTTTCGAAGAGTCGCCTATCACTCGCTACATCTATGATGGAGAACGTCCCGGGATTGCTACAACCGAGCGTTTCATCCTGGGACAACTGAAGGGAAAAGCCTTCGGGAATCATAGGCGACTCGGCGTCGGAGGGAGAGCGTGGCCCGGGGGAGGAAGGGGAAGTACACGGTGTGGGAAGTGTGATGTTTTGGTCAGCCTGTTTTGCATTGGGTTTTGAGTTTTGGTGTGGAATAGACTTCAGTTCCTTTTTTGGTGAGATGTTTTCCTGCCGTTTACTGGCAGAGGCAACTGCTGACAGAAGATTACCATTTCCTGAACTCACTTGCGAAGGGTTTGAGGGCGTCGACTGCTTAAGTGGCCGAGGGGTGGATCTTTCCGTCTGGATGGACGAGGTGGTCAGCTTTACTCTTGGTGTGACAGGTGGTCTTTCTTGAGTTGGGGGAATGAGGTCCCCAGCAGAGCCTGGCCTCTGCATTGGATTTTCATCCCCACATCCTGAGAGCCGTCCTTTTTGTGGCTCGGTTTTTGCTGCATCAGTTTGTGGTTGAATTGCTGCATTTGCGCTATTGCTTTGCATTTCAGAGGCTGGTAGGCCAGGCTGGTCAGACATACTAGGCCAGCGGTCAAATATATCTTGTAATCCAGGGCTACAATAAAGATGCTGTTTCTGTGGGTCTTGGACATTTGGGTGTTTGCAGCTTTCATTATCGGTTGAAAAAACAGCTATTTCCTTCTCATCTGACAGCCTTTTCCTATCATCCCGTCTGGAAATAACGTTCCTGCTTTTCCCCTTGTTCTTCATTGACAAATTGCATCAAGTTACCCGATTGGTCTTCCTGGTCATTGATCGCCTGCTGCACCATCTGCTCTTTTTCACTCTGCTCTGAGAATCTCAGAAGATTCTGCCTCTCCAGAAAGTGCTCACCAACCAGAAGGGAGTCGCCCCACTCTGACAGGTTAAAGAAAGACTCGCCCCAGCGGACCCCCTCCTGCTCCTCTGCTTCCTGGTTAGCCAGAAGCTCGCTGCGTCGCCTCTGCTGGGATGTAGAAGGATGCTCGGCATCCATGGTAGGTTCTTCGTCGGACGGTTCCGGCCTCAGAGCTGCTATCAGGGGACTGTCATACAGGCCGTCAAACAGCAAACTGCTGCTTCTGTTGGGGCTTTCAGAGACAGCACCGGGATCGTCACTTTTGTCTATGTTGTCACCAGCAGCTGGACAGGGAGATTTCTGTGGAACCAACATCAGTCTTACATTATAAAAGAGGATAAACATTTCTGGTTATTTTATCATAGGAGAAGGCAGTCGCTCACCTGATGGCTGATGTTCAGGATGAGTTCCATTTGGCTGTCAGTGAGAGAAATGTTGAATCTGGGGGTTGCACTGTCTGGAATGTCATTCCTTTTCTCATCACTAGTCTGGAGATGCTTTCCAGCTGCTTCCTCCTCTCTGATGTGTTGAGCTTCTGACTGGTCTGCTCCTGCACTGCTCTCATCTGAGTGTTGATGTGCTTGTTGAACAATAATTCTTTCTGTTTGAGTATCCAATTCAAAACTATCACCAAAACTTGCCTGAACATCAACTTCTTCCTCTCTGTCATCACCTGCATACAACTCAGGTGAGGAAAACTTCTCTGCCTCTTCGGCATCCATCTTTCTCCGCTTGGCTTCGGGGGAGCATCTGTCAACTGATCCTGGGTATACTGACAGGACGGAATTGGAAATATGTGCAGTTGTAGATCCAGGAGCATCTTCCTGTTCACGGCCAAAGGTTTGAGCAGCGCTTAAGGCTTCAACAGGAGATTTAGAATTTTGTGAAGTGGAAATCACTGTGGTTTTTGAGTCTCCTTTCTCAGCAGGGTCTACAGAATCTTGTATGCACTGAATGGATTGGAGGACTTTGCTTAAGGCTTTTGAGTGCTTTAACCTCTCAAGCTGCAAAGGTGATGTAGTTAGCTTTGTGGGGCCCTCTTCCACTGCTATGCTTCTGCCTTCTCTTTGTTGAAACTCTAGTCTGGATATTGGAGCTCGGAAGCGTGGAGGTTGTGCCGCAGAAGGTGACGGCGAAGGTGGCGGCAGCAGCTGAGGTGAAAGGCTGGATATGATCTCAGCCAGCTCCTGTGTTAAGCTCTTTTCAGGCACAGGCTGTTTTGATTGAAGATCATCTGGTTTGCTTGCAGCCCTTCCTGTCTCTCCCTGATCTGCCTTTTCATGCTCCCCATTATGTTTATTCTCAACAGTCCCATCTGGATTTTCAGTGTAGTTTTGGATTGGTTTGTTTGTGTTTGCTCTCATTTTTTCCTCCTTCCTTTCTGTGTGAGCTTTATTGACTTGTATTCTGACGTCCAATCCATTCGGGTCTTCTTTTTTGCCATCTTCTCCTTCAACCATCCTTTTCCCACCTTCTCTATCCTCTTTGATCTGATTAGTGAATCTATTGTCTATTTCCTTGTGGTGACCTTTAGAGCTGTGTGCCTTTGCTACAGGTGGACTCAAAAAAGAAGCAGGTGAAGTATCTGAATCCCTACTGGAATGACCATCAGGGCTGCACGCGACAGCAGCCTCTGCAGGAAGAACAGCTGGATCCCATTGAACTCCTAACTGAGCCAGGTCTTCTCGAAGGAGAAGCCTTGCTTCCGACACTATCTCAACAGCTGCTTCCTGTTCCGTCAGAGCCCGTCCGCCAGCGACCCACACGCAGCGAAGGCTTCTTCTCTCAGCTGCTTCCACTTCACTTTCATCCACTGCACGCTTAGAGCTGAGGAAGAAAACAAAACCAAGAATCAGTCTTCACTTGGACTCAGGTTTTATTTAGATGTGTGGTTTAAAACACATTTGGAGTCCAGACTTCTTTTTTTACTATTCTTTTTCATTGGCCAAATAAAGTTGCATTACATGATATGATATCTGGCCAGCTGATTTGGAAAAATCTGCAAACCTAAAAGTGAAATATTAGCCTTTTGACTTGATAGCATTTTTTTCCTGGATCATTATCACTACAAAAAAAGGCCCCTTAGAAAAAAGTCAAAAGTTCTTATACCGTTGGCAGATTTTCTTGAAATAAACAAAAAAGTATCAAGCCAAACCAAGACTTAAAAAATATTTAACACGTTATTTAAAAAAATAACGTGTTCTTAAACTAAGATTTTTTTTCTTTTTAAAATTTTCCTTAATAAGATTATATTTCTTGCCAGACAAAAAAATAAGACAATTTTTCATGAAACAAAAGTCGTTTTACTTTCTTAAGATTCAGTTTTTCCAGTGTGCATGGATGATTTTATGTTTTGTTGCAGTAAATCAAATAATTTTCTGGTTTATACATATATATATAGTTTGGATCGTCTTATGTGAGTGCAAACCAACCTCTTAAATGGGACTGAGTTCCTCAGCGCTTTCTCCACATCACCCACTGTCGCCCTGGCTAGTTCTGCAACCGTACAGAGTCCTTGGGCGTACAGCGCCCTGGCACGGGTTGCATTCAGAAGAGAAACCCTGACCAGGTCAACAAGCTCCCTCTGCACCCCAAAGCTCAGCCTGGTCTGGTACTGAGATAACAGCAACTCCATGTTGTGCCAGCCCAGACGCTTGCAGAACACTGTTACCATCCCTGAGGGAAGAAACAAAACAACTCTGAAAAAGTTTCTTTCCAAGCCACATGTGTAACTCAACCCCAGAAAAGCTGTCATGTTTTGCCTTCTCTCTTTTACTTTTTAAAACTTTACTTTTGTCTCCTTAAAATAAAAAATACCCATGATATGATGCAGAAAAATCACCAAATCTAACTCCTCTCTTCTTGTGATGGGTTTAATATATCACTGTGTCCTTTTTTTTTTTTTTTTTTAATGCATGGGCAGCAATTTTAACACTGATATTTGCTTTTAAGTGTCTAAAAAACAGTTTGGTAATCAGCTTACCAGCATATGTGGAAGCAGACTGCTGGAGAGACTGCAGCTGCCCACGATTGCAGTTGTATTTAGATGCAACTGTTCCCAAAGGTACTTCATTAACCAGATCCTGGAGAACCAGAGTAGTGAAAAACCTGAAAAGAAATTAAATACAAATCACATTCTTTCATGAAAGCGTTCCTATCCATTTATATTTTAAATGATTCAATGATCAAGTACAAAAAGAACTCAAAGCAAATTCTGTTAGGGCTTTCCAGAGGTAAAACTGGAGCACAACAGAAGTCATCCGAACAGTGGTGTGTTTGTCTTGAGAAGATTCATAGACTAAAAATCGGTTCGGTACCTTTTATGGATTGCCATTTGTCTACTCTGCTTTTCTGTCTTTGCAACAAGCTTGCCACTAACTGATCGTGCAAGGACACTCTCCTGCACCCCAACCAGCTCCGCCACTCTCTTCATTGATGATGACAGCTGCTCCCACAAACAGAAGAACTGATACCAGTCAATAGTGGTCCACTCCGCATACAGTGGGGTTATCTGAGAATTCAAGAGAAATAATGTTGTTTCTTTTGTTCTTTCTAGGATTTAATAATGGGTCAGCGTTAAATGTAGTTAATTGAAAGTGTGTATGTGGTTACCAAACAAAATGTGATTACCAAATACATAATGTGTAGATCATTTTCCAAAACAAAGCCCTTCATGGCACGCTGCAGATCTGCAAATATTCCCAAAGCCTCAGGAGGCGAGAGTGAGGAAGCAAGAGTGGCAGCACCCAGCTGAGTAGGACAGTATCGTTCATCTGGAAATAGAAATGTCAGATTATGCAATGATCTGCATTTGGTTTTTCATGTCTTGGCCTCTTTTGTAGCTGTTAAGCTTTTGGTTTGCAAAGAAAATATTTGTCATGATCGTAACTGATTCCTGATGCCTTTTTTGTCAAAACAATAAAGTATTACACACTTACAAACATACAAATAAATAAAAGATTTCTACTCTTATTTATAAGCCCTTTCTTACTGAAATGTGACTATAACTTCTTAAATGTGTATTTTATATCCAAAAATGTAATGCTGTGACAGCTTTGACATTACCTTGCTCATCTTTCTGGATGTTGATGAATTCATTCTCCATCAGCCATTCAACGCAGGCCTCAATAGCTCCTCTGTTGGACTCTTTGCCAGATGACTTCTTGCCGTCACATCTCATGCTGGCAGCCAGAAGGGAACACAAAGCATACTGCTGGACATCCTGTGGAGTGCAGGCCACTCCTCCGACAATTATCTGTGAAGAAGCACAAACGCCAACAACTCAAAAGTGATTTTCTGATGACGTCCTTGCCGCTCTGCAGGGACTATGTGCTAGAAAACGACACAGGGTTTTTTAATTTGCCTAAAAATGGCATAATCATAATTAAAACAATTTTACAACAGATCAAAAGATGATTGGAGTGAGACTTGAACAGCTTTTATTACTGTTGGATTCATTTGTACCTCCAGGATGGCTCTCAGCATGCTTGTGGTGACTCCTTCACCTTCTCGTCTGACCAGGCAGCTGCTGATTGGCTGAAGAGAACCTCTTAGAAGACTAGCCCCTTTCTTTTCCTCTGCCTTCTTACATACAAGCAAACTTTCACCTACAATGAAAAGATATGACATAAAATACACTAAGCTTAACACATTCAGTTTTTTTTTTGTAAACTACTTTAGTTATTTCCTACCTCTAGTGTCCACTCCTTTTCTTCCTGCTCGTCCAGCCATCTGTTTGTATGTGAGTGGGTCCAGCAAGTGTCCATTGAATGTTGGTGTTCGTATAATGACCCTGCGGGCTGGAAGATTAACCCCCGAAGACAGAGTAGAGGTGGCAGAAAGGACTCTGACCAAGCCCTGGCGAAAAGCTCCTTCCAACACGTCACGCTCATCAAAGGTCAAACCTGTAGAAAGGAACCTTGACGTCAGTCTCCCCAAAGCTACGTGACTGATAATGAAGAGTTGGATGAAAGTAATAACCAGCATGGTGGAAGGCCACTCCCCACCGCACAGTGCGCTGCAAGATAGGATCTAACCCAGCCGGAGTTCTTCGAAGCTGAGCTACAACGTCCATGAGTCCGTCATGATCCAGACACACCGGCTGAGGTTCAGCTTTACCATCTGTGATAAGGACAATGCAACTAAAGATCATGGATGGGCAAAAAACAAAGACTTAAAGACTTAACTTAAAAAAAAACATTTAAAGTGCATCACAATCTCTTTTCTATCACTGTGTACAGTATGAAACCGTATCCTTTTATTATTTCACATACCAGCAAGTCTGATGTTGTAGAACTCCCTTGCAATGGTATCTGCAAGTTTCTCGCACCAGTTTTTTGACGGGCAAAACAGAAGCACAGAGTGACCTTGCCTCACCGTTTCATAACACAGGCTCACAATGTGGTCATCGTCCCCCTTTGAACAGGAAACAGAATAATATTAGACTGTCCTCTCATCTGGACGCTAGATTTTTATTCCGTGCCAAGTAACTAAGTTGTCCAAAAACAGCCAGTTTCTCAGTTTGACATCAGATGCACTAGGTTGTCATAAACATGTGGTAACACTCTCACTTATCCAACTGAGGTACCTTGACGTGCAGCACAGGGGTGAACTGCCGGACCACAGAGAGGCTCCTGTCGTAGATGCTGCAGCCCACCTTAAGGTGCTCCTCCAGAGGAACAGGTCTGTAGTCTGTCTGGTAAAGCTCTGCACCTAACCAGCCAGCCAAGAGGGACAGGTTTGGCAGAGTGGCACTCATGCCGATTATCTGCACACCTTCAGAGAGAGAGCTTTGGAAACGAGAATTAAAATGTGAAATGTTTAAATTTTATGGTGAGGAAGGGAAAAAAGGATGAAAAAAAAACACACAAACCCTGAAGTTTTCTGCTTCTGCGAGATGTAGAGGATTTTGGTTAAAAGCAATTCCAGTAGGTAACCTCTTCCAGAATCTCCAACCATGTGTAACTCATCTACCACCACCATGCCTGGCCACAAAACAATCACACATGAATCAACGCGCTTTTAAATAACATTTATATACACATTTCCTTTTTGATACTAACTAATCTGTAATAATAAAAAATGAAGAAGAAAAAATACACAAGTTTAAAGCAAAGTATTTAAAACTGGATCTTCAAAATCAAAACAAGCCCCAATTCTTTTGAAAACACATAAAACACAAGAAAACTGTAAAAAAGAAAAATGACAATGACACAATATGATTTCCCCCCAAAAGCTTTTTAAATTCAAACGGTGTGATTCATTCACACTGTTTGATGGGTAAATATGGTTAAATTACCTAGAAGAGCCATATTGTCTTCCTCAATGAGTCTATTAACTAGAGAATTTGCTTTTTCTATGGTGCAAACAGCCACATCCAGAGTTGTGAACCCTCCTGCTGCTGAAGTACTGCCCATGTACCCTTCCACACGGACTCCCACTTCTTGAAACACACTCTACAAAGAAAATCATCACAAAACTAAGCCACAAACAGAAACTTTCCATTTGGGAATAAAGTAAAATTGAAGGTTAAATAATAAAAAAGTCCCCTCTCCTCACCTGAAGGTACTGCATCTTCTCTTTGGCCACAGAAACAAATGGCAGGATGAAGAGAGCTTTTTTTTTTGTCTCTAACACACGCTTTAGCATCAGAAGCTCGGACACCAGCGTCTTACCAGCGCTTGTAGGTGCTGAATCACAAAAAAATGTGGATAAACAAGTCAGTAAAGGGAATTTCTGTGAGAATCACTGTGCAATAAGCTTTTCTTTCCTACCAGAATACACCAAATTTCCTCCCTGCAGCACCTGTCCCACAGTAAGGCATTGAGCTTGCCACTCAAACATCTGAGTCACCCCATGTTTCTGGTATCGCTCTAAAACGGGCTTGGGTAAACCCCAGCTGGAGAGCAGCAGCTTTCCGGCGTGCTCTACAGGGGCACACAATGCAATGCCTGCAAAAACCACAAGTTACTGCCTTCATATCTAACATTTAAAAGAAGTTATGTTGGAAATATACTCAACCTTCAAAAGGTAAATGTTCATTGTGTTCAACAACAATAATTCAGTTTGAGGTTTTCTTTAGTTTTATCTTGCTTTTCACACTTTTTCACATTTTAACTTTATATAAATTACATCTTTCTGCATTACTCTGATTTACTTAAATTTTAAGGTATTTTAAGCAAATTAATCAAAAGACTACTTTAAACAAAAGCAACAAATGGCAAAAACAACCTTGCACATTTACCCTACCTGGCTTTGGTAATGTATCGCTGAGAGTGCTGAGCTCCAAACCGCTGGGGACTGTGAGAACAGAAACAGACTGATTTTGAATTGATCTCTGCAGTTTGGATCTCTTTATAGCTGCTGATAGACGTGTAGGGCTAAACAAGATATAGTCGCTCGAGACATTCAGAGGTGCACTGGAAGTCTGGCTTGACCCACGGAGAGGAGAGCGTCTTCCTCTAAGGTCATCTCTTTTATAAAACACAGAGAGGAGAAATATAAAACAAAAGCTTAAAGGTTAGCTAAATTGAGAGAATGTAACCAACGCTTTTGAATTTACAACATACTTGACGGATGTGTATGCTTCTAGGCTGCTTTCTTGAGCTTTGACGCAATGTGAAGGATCTAAATGATCTGTTTGAGGGTCCTTCTTATTCCCAGAATCCTCGCAGAAGAGTAGTTTATGAGCAAGTTCTTTGCATTCAGCTCTCCATCCTGGTCTCCTACAGTCCCTTCTATGTCGACTGTCTTCCTCCTGAGGACTAAAGGCTGTATGGGGTCCACTCTCTGTGAAAGGTGCCCCGACCTTTACCTGTGTGGCGTCCATATCCTTTTTACTGCATGCTGCTGGTGCTAAGTCTGGTACAAAGGCATCTGATGACAGCAGTTCTTCCTGAACATGTTTGTTTAGTGTGTCCTTCACAGGAGGAAAAACATTAAACACATGCAGTATATCTTTATCCAAATGGACTCCCCAAACATATACCACACATAAAGGTAAAAGTATTATATGTCGAAGAATGATACTTACCACGTGTTCCTCTTTTGCACTGGTCATTAGTTTACTTGATTTATCTGAGAGATGGCAGGTTTTCTCCAACGGCCTGTCTCTGTCTGGCAGCTCATCATTAATGTTGATGCTGCATTCAGAATGTTTCATTTTAATACAGACATGTGTATTACAAAATAGATCTAGATTTTAAACTGTACTGACAACACCCAGGCTACTTTCACAACTTTATAACTCAGATGGTAAAAAAAAAAAGTAAATAAACCAAAGTAAATTGAAATACTCTATAGATGTACCTTATTTTCTTTTTGACTTGGTGTTGCCCCAAGTAGTTTTTCTTTTTCAGAGGACCAGAGGTCATAACGAAAAAGGTGCAGGCTCTGACGAATGACTGCGTTTGTGGGCGTTATTTACCATGACATACACGTTACTCCGAACACCACGATTTAATCTGTTTCCAATTTAAACGATAAAAAGGTTTGTAAATTCTCTGATTATTTGTTTTGTCTACTCAGTCAGTGTAAACAAAAACAAATTCAAATAGTCCGCCGGAAAATCTTTTTGGTGTCTCACTAAAACTGTCCGGAGTAGCGTTGGTGGAGCCACACGAACGGTTCCTATCTATTTATTGTTCTTTTGCCTCAACTACCCACCATAACCCAAACCATTTGTTCACTCCTACCATTATGAATGGTCTTTTCGTAGCATTAAATATTCATCAAACTTTAATAATTTAGTACTTTATTATTAAAAATTTGCTTCCGTTTATTAATAATTCATGAACTGTGCCAAGTTATAAAGAGAACCTGTTAACGTAAAACCGTTATTTGTTTAAAATAAGATGAGTTATCTTTTTTTTTTTTTTTTTTTACAATTTTTTTTTTTTTTTTTTTTTTTTTACAATTTTCTTTATAGATGTATTATAAAATCTGTTAAAAGTCTCTGGCACAGAATGGAATGGGCAAGGCGTATGGGAAGGTTCCAAAACGTCACTCACTGGGCGTGGTCAAGTGGCTTGTGGGCGCGCCCGCTGCGACGTTACGGAGGCTTCAAGATGGCGGAAGCCTTGACAACTCAGGAGCAGCTGGTGAGAGGCTCCTAATATTTTTTTTTTCTATCTTCCAGTTCTATTTAATTTTTTACATTTCTTCATATTGCTAAACAAATATTAATATGACCAAGCATTCTTAAATTATATGTATTTTATTTAGAAAGGGCAACGTGAATGGACTAGCTGTGGCCCGTTAACGTCTCCTGGTTCGACTGACAGACAGTAGTTCTTGGTGTGTGTTCGCGTGATGGTGTTAGCTAAGGGGGATCATATAGCCGGCAGTTTGTTTCATTAGCTTGCCTCCATCACCTCGTATGTTATCATGACTCGCATAACTATCCATACAGCACAATTTACCACAACAGCATGATAATGTTTGTTTTTGTTTCATTTCAAACGGCTACACGTGCCGTTTTTTCAACGTTTTTTTTTCCGCTACCACCACATGTAACCTAGCCACTAGCTCGTGCTAATTTAGCTTTTGTTGACTAAAAGTAATTTATGTCTGTACATTTATATTGCCAGCAAGTCTAACGGCTAGATTTTATTTGTAAAAAATATCAGGCAGTTGTTTGCTTTGGCTGTCGAATTCAATTTTGGAGCGAGGCGTAGTAAAACCCGAGAAATATCGTGACGCTTAGCTCCACGCAAGAAGGAGTTGCTGCCGGGACCCATCTAAGCCAGTGAATCGACTATCGCTGGTACGCCGACGAATTCACAGAAGTGATCCTCCGCTTCCAAGCAATGTTGTTGACATGGCTTTCTAGTAAAATGGGCGGATCCGACATTGATACATTTCTAATAATAGTGTTGTTTTATGGGTACTTGTTAACTCGTCATCGTCCACTATCAGGTAAGGTACTAGACCCACGTTGTTATCTAGATTTGCAAATAAAACATTTGTTGGCTCGGATGCCGTATGCGTTTAAAAACTCTTTCTACAGAATCGCACGTTTTAAAAGTTGCCAACTTTTCTCTTGTTGTTATGATTTTTTAGATGACATATAAAGTATGGTACTCTCCTGCTCCCCCTCCTTGGATCGATTTATTTCCCCCCAAAATCTGACAACATAATTTCTCTATAACTCTACCAAACACATTAATTGTTGACAGTCAATATTACTGTATGGATTAGTTTGGATTCTTTTTGTATGTTTGGTTTAATTGAAAGTGTGCTTTTTCTTACACGACCTCAGTTTTTTGTAAATACTTAAACATGAAAGGAAGTGGATGTAAAACCTTCAACAGCACAGTGTTTATCTTTGTCAGCAACAATTATCTACTAATCAAATTTATGATAAAGGGGCAGTTGTTCATTTTTGTAGGGGAATGTAGGCTTTTAAACACCCACTCCAATGAAATTTTATTTTATTTTTATTTTTTTACATGTTCGTTTTGGAATTTTTCTCACGACATATGTAAAAAAAGAAATCTTAAAATTGCACTTCTGAAATTTGTTTTAATTCAAACCTTTGTGAATCAGGAGCAGACAATAGCATGCAGTTTGAAAGAGCTTATAGTTGTTATGGAAAACCTACAGTCGGCAGGCCACAAGCTCCCTGCTCTGCTCCATGCAGACTAATAGATCCATGACGCCCCCTTTTTCCACCTCTGAGCTGGCATCTGGCTCAAAACTACTCAAAACTCCAATTTAACTCCAAATGTTGAAATATATCAAAAAATGATTGGATTGGTGCTTTAATGGTGGTATTGCCTTGTGGGCTTGGTTTCCTTTTTTTTTTTTTACTTTTTAATCATTATCTATACTCTTGTCTGCATGGCGTCCATGAAACAAAGTTCATAGCAGTTGTGTTTAATAAGTTAACAAGAGAAGAATGGTTATTCTCAAGTGGAAAAACAAAAAAATGTTATTCATTGCTTTGTGATCTGATGAACAGATGTCCATAAGGAATAATGTATCATTAATTAAAATAGAAAGTTAATAATATAATAATAGACAAGGATCATGTTGAAAGTATGTTGAAAGTACCTAATGTTATGTTTGACATGAACAAGAAATTTGTGGTTAAGTTTTTTTTTTTTTTTTTTTTTCATGTATTTCATTTCCAGTAATGGAAGTGGTAAAAAATAGGAAGATGGATTTTCTGCAGAAGAGAAACACTTGTGTTGGCCTCTTGTTGACAATCAATATACTGTACACATAACAGGGAAATTAGATACGATCCTGCTGTCTTCTCTTTTCCTGTGGAAAATTCTGTGCAGACTGTCAAATTCCTGAGAACTTTTGTCCACTGAAACTGGCTTGTGCTGTTTTGTCAATCTTGCGTTTTATCTGTGTTTCTTTTCTTAGGGCTTTATTTAGGAACAAACTTTATGAACCAAAAAGCTTAACGTCTGTCTAGATCGCTACTACAACCAAATGAATTATTGAAATTTGCTTGATGCACTCTTTGGATTAACATAGACCTCTAACATATGTCAGTCCTAAATGTGACAGACTTTTATACTTTTTATTTTGGGCACAACTTTTTGTTATGGTAGTTACATTTTTTTGCAAGTGGAGAATTGATGCATCTAAACTGAGAGGCAATGAGGTACTGTTATTAAAATCTGAATTAATCAAAATGTACACAAAAATGAAAAATCGGTCGAATTAAAAGGATGACAGGCTTCTTCACATGCCTGTTTCTTCCCTTCATTCTATTTAGGTTCCCCCTATTTGTCTGCTAAAACGACTAACTTTATATATGTTCCATTAACCTAATTTCTTGTGTTTATTTTCTCCTGCGTCTCTTTTAGGCTGTGGAGGAGTTCCTGAGTGAGGTGCGTAGCAGGGAGCTACCTCACAGCGCTGGGCTCGTCTCACAACCCACAGCTCTGAAGTTTCTTATGGCCCGAAAGTTTGATGTTCCCAGAGCCATCGACCTCTTCCAAGCGTATAAGGTACAGTATTGACTGCTGACAGAAGATATGCTTGCAAAGTATGCCATTAGCCATTTTTTTTTAACCATAAAAATGAAATGTATTACTAAACCCTGCATTTTTTCCTGTCATAATTAAAGTTACCACTTATTTGAATGTCTACATTCATCTAGTCTTTAAAGTACCAACTGAAATTAAGTTGTTGGCTCTCAAAGCACAATTTAGCTTTTTCTTTCTTTTAGCTTGTTTACTCCTAGATTAAATAGTCTATAAATACACCAGTAATTAAAATACTTTGATTGTTACTCTGAATTTTCTTTGTCCAATAAGAACACAAGAATCAAAGAGGGCATCATAAATATCAACCCGGACGAGGAGCCGCTGCGCTCTGAGCTGTTGAGTGGCAAGTTTACAGTCCTGGTGAGTAAGCTTGCAGTTAAACTTTTTCCCAATATAAATCAATAAAAGCATCCTCTAATACAAATATTTTGCACTTTTTGAAAAAAATTTATGAGTTACCATGAAGCAATGTGACTTTTTTTTTTTTTTTAATCTAGAGCCTTGTTAGGGCCAATCCAACTTTCCCAATTTTATTTATTGCATTTCATTTTTAAAGGAAAAGGTTGAAAATACATTGAATTTCTTTTGTCTGATTTCACAAGCCCATCATAATCATTTGTAAAAGTAACATGTGTTTTTGGCCTGCGTCACATAGTTTACATTAACAAGGAAATAAATCAGTTGTAGCCTCTAAGACCTGTATAGCCTTGGCCTCAATGATGAGTCTGTAATCAGTTTCCCTGGCATATTTAATGCAGAAATGTTAACATTTAAGGAAACCCATCGTTTACCCCAGTCTGAGCTACAACCGTTTTAATTCTTTAATCTGGTGCCACTCATAATAATTATGGAGGCTAGTTTGCAGCAGTTACGCTTTCAGAACTGTTTTTTTAAACACATTGTTATTGGTGTTTATGACCATTTGACGTTTCCACCAGCCTGGCCGAGATGCTAAAGGTGCAGCTTTAGCTCTCTTCACTGCCCGCCTTCATCGGCCAGACGTCACTACCCACAAAGCTGTGCTGCAAGCCATCATCTATCAGCTGGACAAAGCCATAGAGAGGTACTTTTCTGGACAAATAATTTGTACAAACAAACCCCTTTTTATTTTAGGAACTATTTTTCTGTATGGGTCTTTGTTTTTTTAATTGATTTTATTTTTTTACTAAAATCTCAGATTGAATTGTGTTTACTCTGTTTTCAAATATGTCATCTTTCAGTATTTCTGTTATTAATTTTCTGTTTTAGTTACAACAGTTCTCTATATTATGTTTTTTTATTTTTTTATTAAAAGAAACCGTAAAAAAATAATATCAAAGAAACCTTTATGACCCTTGTCATGTGCTTTCCAGTGTGCAAACGCAAAGAGATGGGCTCATATTTATTTACGACATGACAAACTCCACTTATGGAAATTTTGACTATGAGCTCTGTGTCAAGATTCTCAATTTGCTCAAGGTAAATCTGAGGCCTCATCTTTTATGTTGGCTGTTCTGTGGTCATTTTTTTTTTTTTTTTTACAAGATGAAGAAAATCTAACTTGTTTATTTGCTCGTGGGTTTTACAGGGAGCTTTTCCAGCCCGTCTAAAGTGTGTCTTCATTGTTTCCTCTCCTCTTTGGTTTCGGGCGCCTTTCGCAGTTCTCCGCCTGTTTGTGCGTGAAAAGCTAAGAGAAAGGGTACTAGTTTTTATGTGACTTGGCAGATTTGCATATGATCCGGTTCGGCTTTATTTCAGCTGTTTTTGCTCTCTTCTGTTCTTTTGTAAGGTTTGCACAGTAAAAGCCCATGAGTTGATCAGTCACATCCCTGTCTCCTCCCTCCCTGAACATTTGGGCGGAACATCTCAGTACAGCCACGTGGCGTGGATCCAGTCCTGTGTTAACATGCAAACAAACACCATTCAGGATGATGCGCACGACTGCGTGGGAAGATTGCTGCGCTCTTACAGCTTAGATAACAGCAACAAAAGTATAGGTGTAACTTTGGCCCACTCTCACATGAACACACAGCTGGTTAACTCTAACTGTCACGACGACAACAATGCTAACCCCCATAACCACTGTGATGCAGGGGACAGCAGGACTCGAGGCCTCGGCCAGTACCAGCAGAGCTCACACTCTGCTTCCGACAGATTTCATGGGAACCACCAGCACTGGAACGGCTCCGCAGTGGGCGGAGCCGCCGAGAGTGTCAGTGGACCCAACGCAAACATGAATGGCCGTGGCTGCCAAGCTCCCCCACAGTCAGACACCCCTCCTGACACGCCACTTTCACAGAAGGAAGAGGGGGACGCTGCTTCTACAGCGACAGACTCGGGCCATAAGTCTCAAAGTGAAGGACTAAATGAGGAGGATGAGGAGTGTGATAAAGAGGGAGGGATACCTTCTTTGCCTAAGAAATCTCTTCCACGAGCACCCAACCAGCCTTCCTCACAGTCCCCTCCCCTGTCTTCATCGTGGGGTCCCGATGAAAGCTGCTACATGGAAATGTCTGTCCACATGCCGGATCAGGGAGGCATGACGGTGTATGAACTGGTGGATTATGTAAAGAGGAAGAAGAAGAGGGGCATTTATCAGGAGTACGAGAACATCCGTAAGGAGCCTCCAGCAGGTTCCTTTGACTATTCCAAGTAAGAGTCACCGTGCTCTCTACCTCGTGATTTTTCTCTGCCTGCTGATGGAAGATTGTTGAACTCCATGTTGCCTTTGCAGAAAACTGTCCAATCAGATCAAAAACCGGTACAGCGATGTTCTCTGCCTGGATCAGTCACGCGTGCATCTCTGCCAGCTCTGTGATGAGGAAGACGAGGTACACATCAGGGCGATCCTCAAAACCTCTTAAACAAAAGAACACCCTGAAAAATTGAAACTGTTTTAAATTCTAACTTAGTGTAGTAGCTTGTGCTATTTAAAGCAGTGTTCTTCAACCAGTGTGCCGCGGCACACTAGTGTGCCGTGGGAGATGGTCAAGTGTGCCGTGGGAAATTGCCCACATTAACTGATCTAACAACATTTTCCATCTCCAGGATTTCAGCTCTGTGTTCATCCAAACAGGCCCTGATAAAACACTGAGTAGTTGGGAATATAAAAGATCATAAAATTATTTTTTCTTTGTGTTTATTTGATTCTATTAAATACATTTTGATAAGATTCACGGTACTGCGATTTAGCTACAGCTATAACTGTTATAGGAAAAGCCCCGCCCCTTTAACTGTCTCCACCAATCATTCTTGAAGGCTTAATCACATGTCATCAGTCTGACCAATCAGAAGTGGTTAAAGTCCTCGCTTCCTTGTTTAGATTTAGCTCATAAAGTCTCTCAGTTCCAACTAAAGTACCAGCTAAAGCTCGTGTTTAGCGGTGTAGCTTTCCACAGAATCCGGTATCAGACCGTGGAACAAGAGAACAAAACCATGAAGCTCAGAGAAGCTGGTCTTTCTGCGGTCGGCGGATTTACGGCACTACATCTCCCATGATGCACTGGGTTAGAATGACTGTCTTAGCGCACAATGAGCCTCTCCTCTTAATGTCTTTAAACAAGGAACACACATCAAACAGTGGTGTGCCGCGGGATTTTTGTCAAGGCTAAAGTGTGCCGTGGCTCAAAAAAGGTTGAAAAACACTGATTTAAAGTAGTGTTAAAAAGGTCCTAAAAAGTATTAACCGGTAATTATACTTCCCTAAATCTAGTCATTTCTTACAAAAATATCTTTCAGTTTGTTGTTTGTTCTCATTAACGGCATGTAAATCCTGGGACTGACATGTTTTCCTTGTGTGTTTGCAGACATCTGATTACATTAATGCGAGTTTCATGGATGGGTACAAGAGCCGCAACGCTTACATTGCTACTCAGGGTGAGTTACTATCTGCATGCCTTTCTGAAAACTTTGGGATTGTTTATGTAAAAAGCAATAAGATAAACAGTAATTCACAGTAACGGGCAGTGTTGACTATGCAGGAAGGCTTTGGTTTAAATTCACGTTTGACTTTTTTTCCATTTAAACATTTTTGTTCTGGTAAACAAATGCTAAATTTCTTTCACTTAGTTCATACATTTAATTTAAACATTGCTCTCCTCAGCTTTTGCCTCCTTGCTTTTATTACTATGTTTATGAAGTTGTATAAAAACTCTCCATTTGTATGTAAGAAATGGTAAAACTCACATGAAAACAGCTGAGTAGGTCAGTTTGTTTATACGGATGTGTGCTCTTTTTAGTCATTTTTTTCCTACATAGTAAATAAGACCATTCACACATGTAGCTTCTGGAGGGGAGTTGGGCCCAGAACCTTTCAGTTTCTCACCTTATTTCTTACAAAAGATCTGAGGATCCTGGTAAATAAACGTGTCTAAATGGGTACTGTGAAGATCCCCTGCTGATTCTCCACATTTCTTATCGTTTCATTTTGTTTCCAATTTTTCAATAAAGTTAAAGATAAAACTTCTAGAGTTAGCTGATTGTGTTTTTAAGTTCTAAGGTCAGTTTAGCAACTTTTAAGTAATGCTATTAATTTTAGTTAAAGCATGCCTTACTTACTGAACTTGTTCCACTCAGTAACATCATGTTGGTGTGGATCTGCAAACAGATTTTGGAAAACATAGAATGCTTGATATTAGAAATGTATTTTATGATGTAAATATATATTGTTTATGTAAAAACCTTTCTATTTTGTGTCTTTGCATAATTTTATAGTAATGGTTAGTTGTCAGTGTTATTGGAGAATGGATTTAGAACCTGTTTTGGGCTTTAAATACATTCCATTTTATTTTATGTTAGAAAAGACAAAAGTTTTAGAGGACTTGCATCCTCCTCTCTGCCCTCATCCTGTCAGCAGTGTTTGTATTTCATCATGATCCAGTCTTCTGTGTCCTGTAGGTCCTCTGCCAAAAACCTTTGGTGACTTCTGGCGGATGGTATGGGAGCAGATGGTACTTATCATTGTTATGACCACCAGGTGATTCTTTGAATTTCTTGTCATCCTAATTGATTTTGTCAGAAGTTTGTTGTTTTCTGGTTGACGTGTTCAAAGGATGGGCTGAGTTATTGAGAAAGTTTGTGTTTCTCAGGGTTGTGGAGCGTGGACGTGTCAAATGTGGACAGTACTGGCCTCTGGAGGAGGGCAAGGCGGAGCAGCATGGATATTTCTTGATCAGGAATACACACATTGAGTTGTTTCAGGATTTCCAACTTGCCCATCTTGAACTGTACAACACACAGGTATATTGTGTAACCTATAAATAAAACAACATACTTTTTCACATGGTTATTTACCTGAGTTTGCTCACCTGCTTGAGGATCTGCTTTCAATCGTCTGTGTTTTCCAGTCTGGCGAGAAACGAGAAATAAGCCACTACCTCTATGTCAGCTGGCCTGACTTCGGGGTGCCAAAAAGTGCATCTGCCATGTTGGACTTCCGTGAGCATGTTCTTGAAAGAAGGAAGACTGCCGTCCAAAACCTGGGGTCCAGCTGGAGGGGGCCTCCATGGGGCCCTCCTGTTGTTGTTCACTGCAGTGCTGGTATTGGACGTACAGGTACGCAAATACTTTAGACCAGGGGTCAACAACCTGCGGCTCCTTCCTCCCTGTGCTGCAGCTCTCTGTGGTTTTGTAAAATAACTATCATGTTCTAAGGTTGTCGTGGTGCCTTTAACACCGTCAGATAGTGCAAGCAGGCAGGAGGAAAAGAGCAGCGTGAAGGCGTGGAGGGGGCGTGTCTGCAGCTGTGAACGCCGACCAGTCTGTTATGGGAGACTCTGGAAAGACAGTCAATGGTGATCTCGTAGGGGGCACAAAAGCCTTTTTTTTTTTTCCTAGGCTAAAACCACCAATTTCCTCCTAAAATTAATTAAATTTGCATTAGGGCGCCCCTACTACCCTGTTAACTTGCTGCTATGACGACCGTATGTTTGTGTAGAACACACTGGGGGAAAGCAACTTGGAGCTGCAGCGGTGTGAACAGGTTGAGACGCGGGCGCAGGGCTTCGACTTACTGCTTATGATTCCAGACTCGCAACAAACTAACAGCTGCTTCATCCATAAACTTCTACTTTATTGGGTTTACTGGATTTAAAGAAAAAAAAATAGAAACGAGTGGACAAAAGATCAAAGGAAACATCACGCTCATAAATAATTAAAAAGAATAATTAAATAAATATCCTGACAGCGTTTGGAATCAATACACGTATTGCCAAATGAGCTATCGCGATGTTTCAGCTAAATGATTTTTTTTCTAACACCCCGAGTGTTGTGACTCGCTGTGCTTTCATTTCTGTGGGAAACTGATCCAAGTGGCTCTTTGGGAGGTTCAGGTTGCAGACCCCTGCTTTAGACATTAAGCTTACCACAATAACTGTGGAACACCTAGAAACATGTGAAAAGTCATAATAATTCATAATACTACCACGGATCGATACCAAAGCGTTAATTTATCATTGTAGTAATTAGATATTTAGTCAAATTAACTTTCCTTTTTAACTATGAGTCACATCATTTATTTTCTTTAGCTTTCTCTGCTGACTGATCAGAACTCTTTTCTTTACACTGATGATTTGCTTATAGTTTTGCTGTTTTTTCCCCTTATATTTTACTCCTTTGACCTATTTTCTGAGGATAATCTTAGCTTCCAGTGTCTTTATAACAAATGCAGTCAGATGCTCAGTCTTGGATTATCTAAACAATGTTGGCTTGATGCTCCAGGTGAAAAAGGGGAGAATCACTAAAGCAAAGTCTTGCAGTTTTGATGACTGCCTCTGATGTCATATACTGTAACTACAAATAATCTTGCTGTTTGCAACTAGAAAAAAATTGAAATTTGGGGGGGGATTTTGCACAAAAATGTAAAGAAAGACCAGAAAATCAGAATAAAACTGCATTTGTTAAAAAAAAAAACAAGCAAACATTTCACTGAATTTAGTAAAATACCTGTACACATTAAACTTTAATTCCTTGGATTTTTATCAAGAAAATTGTCTAATGGGGTATCTGCTACATTCTTGTTGTGATTGATGTGCAGGTACATTCTGCACGCTGGACATCTGCCTGTCTCAGCTGGAGGACGTGGGCACCGTAGACGTGCATCAGACTGTGCGAAGGATGCGCACACAGAGAGCTTTCAGCATCCAGACCTGGGATCAGTATTATTTTTGCTACACAGCAGTTATTGAATATGCCCAGCGTCATGGGAAACTGTCCCCAGTGCAATGGTCTGACTCAGACTTGGAGACTGACAGTGAGTGAACAGGTTAACCAACCTAAGAATGAGCGAGCAGCCGCATTTCAAGAAGGAGGAGACGCTTCGTCCACCAGCGAGAAAGGATGCAAGACTTCAAGCGTTGCTCTTCCTACACACGAGGTGGAGCTGATGAAGAGCTGGAGGAGGAAATACCTTGCAGTGGAAACTATACATTGAATTCATGAGCAAGCTGGCCTGCCACTATTAAACCCCCTTTTTATTTAGCAGACTGACGAGGGCCTCAGCCTCTTCTTCTTGACAAAAGCGTCATACAAATTGTAGCATTTTTTTATACTGACTTGCACATGAGGAATGACAAACTTGAATGGAAGCCCTCCAAGTCGGAGTCCTTGTCCCCTTTTTTTTTTATTAATTTTTTTATTCCTTGTTCCTCTTCAGTTCCGAACAAGTGATTCTGGTCACAGATGGAACGTGACGGGCGTGACAAGGTCAAACTTGAGGACTTTTCTTTGTAATCGTTTTGCTTTGGAAGTAATGGTTCTCTGTCAGAGTTGTTGTGACAGATTACTGTGTGAAGTCTTTTGTCCACTTTCTTTCTTTTGTCCACCATTTTTCTATGGTTTCTTTTCGATGTGCTTTTCATATTTGTGCAGACTAACTTTTCAAAGCCAAAGTCTTTACCCAGAATGCTTTGATGTATTCCTTTACTGAGATAACGTAGACTGAAGCCCATGTATATTCTTGTATCATACATTTATACTTTATTGTGCTTAATAACACCATTTGAAATAAGAACAAAGAGAAGAAAAAAAAAGCCTTGTTGAAAGAAACAGACCTAACCTTAGAGGGACGTTCTATACAGCACGTCAAGCTTTGTGAAAAATAACATATTTGCGTTTAATCTGAAGCTGGTCATCATTTTTGCTGTTTGAACGGAGTAATTTGGCCTTAACTTGATTCACTGCCTCTTTGTTCTCGGATCCGAACCGTATCTTTAAACTGTACTCTCTTACTCTGCTCACTTTTTTTGAATCGGTCTTATCTATTTGGTTCCTGAGGTCTGTTGTGCCTCGGATAATCGTGCCTTCACATCGTCCTTCGATTCATGTTCTTATAGGAAGTAAAAACACCCAAACTGCTGCACTGGCATAGTTAAGTGTCGCACATGACTCCCACGTTTTGCCTAAAGTCCTGTAAACAGCACACTACTTAGAGTAATGACAAAGAAAGGAAAAGAAATCCAGGAGTAAGCTCTAGCTGCAAACATGGTTATTTTAGCATTTGACCTCAGGGGGTAATAATTGATTTTCAGTTGTGTTTTTGTGTCTAGCATCTCTTACTGGTTTTCCACCTGGTAAGTTAATCATTCAAAGAAAAGAAAAAAAAAGATACATTTTTGTATTTTATTCCATCTCACTGTTTCCTTTAACTTTTGCATTAGCAAAATCCGTGAATGTTGGTACGAAGCAGCGAAGAAACATTTCTTTTCATAAGCTGAATGGTCTGAATCTAATATCTCTGGATTTTAGTTAGGAAGATGCAGTCCTGCTTGTATTCTGAGGAGTGGTTTTGTGAAGGAAGTAAATGTGGGTAAGCTAGCTTTAGTTACTTATCAAAATAAATGACAATTCTCACCCTGTCCCAAGAAAAACAAAAGAAAAGCTATCTGACGTATTTGGAAAAAAAAAAAAAATCATCTTTTTGAATATGTAGTTCATTTTTAGAGAGAAAAACGTATACTGTCCTAGAATTTTACAGTTTTTATACATGGGACATAACTTTATGCACACGCATGTCCATATTTACCTGGTCCTTGGTAATTACATCCTCAGGTTGATAAGTTATATGTTGCTGTGGTCTCAACAAAATCTAAACAAAATGCCAAAGTAGTTGTGAAAGAAATTGTGTTGCATCATAGAGTAGCTTATAGAACAAACATCATCTGGTTGGGGGGAAAAAAAAAACCCAAATCGTGACCCTTCTATTGCCGTCTCTGACAGTCTGTCCAATGAGAGTTCAAAGGCTTTTGTTTTGCTTTTTACAGATTGTTTAGCAAATTTTAAATAGACTGTAATGTTTGGTTGGAGAGGCCTGCTTATTTGCGGTAGTTTGATGTTTTTTGCTAATTGAACTGACACTCCTCTGACCTCACTTTAGATGAAATGTTCATTTCTGGAAATGTTTTCCATTTAGGAATCATGAGAAATTAGTACTTGTTCACTTTAAATGGATGAGTGGTCGGTCATTGTCTTTCCTGCTTTATGTTTATTTGCAACACCTTCATTTCCAACTCAAAGTCTGCTTTTCCAGAGGTGATCCCTTCTGCTGCTCAAGTGCATTCGATTGACAGCTGGGCTGAAACTTGCCAGTTTTGTGGAAGTTTTTCACACACTGCTTTTGCACGGTGCCTTAGTTTTTGTTGTACAGGAACACGCTCTAATATCGTTTGTGTTGATCTTCATCTGAGGGTGCATTTACCAAGCGACATGTCCCGGTTAGTCTTTATTTTAACGATGTCCTGGTATTGTAGAGTTGAAGTTGACGTGCTTTGTTATTTACACCGCTGTTATAGAAGCAGAGAGAGTTGAGGCTCCTCAGCATGGAAAGAGAGCCTTGAATGTTTTTGGGGTGACAGTGTCAGACCTTTTATCGAACAAACCTTTTTTTTTTTTGTGAATGTGGACCCTGCAGCCCGCAATGCCAAAGGTCTAGGCTCATCCTAAAGATTATATTTCTGTTAGACATCCTCAGAACACAGATTCCGGAGCACCTTGGGACCATTTGGACTGTTAATGTACAGCTACATAATGGAGGGGTGTGTGTATGTAAGAGTTCTGGTTCCTGTGGTCTCATTTTTTAATGTAGAAATGGAATGCAATGTTCATTCGTCAACCATGTTCTTTGGTTGTTTGTTTTTTAGTTCATGTGACTGAATGATGACCTTTTACATGCTGTCAACCCGGCTGTCCCATTAAAGCAATGGTCTTACTTTCTTGAATAGTGGTGTTGCTAATGCGATCACATGACTCAAAGGCGACGGGTGTTGGAGCCGCATGAAGGTATGTCAGTTTTTAGTTTGGAAACTCATTTTACATGTAAGCCTTTTGTGCTAAATTCTTTAACATTTAGTTGGGGAAATATTCAACAACAAAATAAGGTTAGTTTTAAGCTAAATAAAGAAGCTTTTGTATTTCTAAAAATGACGAATTGTTGAAATCAAAATGAACAGATAAGCCATTTGTGCCACAAGAGAATTTATTCTGAAGTAAAAATCAGTCTTTGGATTTCATCAATCAAAATTGAAATTTGTGAAGATGATTATGATTTGGTTGAAGTTTCTTTTTAAATCCAGTCATATTGTTATATTACAAAATCAAATATTCTTCTCTCAAAATACAGTCTGCAGCTAAAATCCCAAATTTGTTAAGAAACTAAATGAAAAATCTCAAAGACAGCTGAGAAACTACAAGATGTATTTTTTTTTTTCATAAATGCAAAATATCAAATATATCCAGAAGGAAGGAGAGACAAACATATTTACAATTGTGGTATATTGTGCATGTGTTAATGTTTAGTTCCCTCACTTTAGAAAACCGGATCTTTTTAAAAAATCTAATGATAAGGCACTATTCAAACAAAGTTGATAGTCATCAGATAAAAGTTTGTACTTTTGTTCTCTTAGCATGACATGGGTCATGTCTTTCAAGAAGAGTATCACCGACGAATGCGGTTCCTTTGAATTGAGATGGGGTAAGTCTTCTGAGTACGAGAGCAGGAAGTGCAGCAAACTCTTCTGTAGTAAGGGTAAACGCAGAGGCGGGCCTGAACCACTAACACACAGTTATGGAACTGGTCACTGCAAAGTGGATCTGTCAATCAAATAAAAAAAGAAAAAAAAGATCAGATCAAATGATTTAGCTGCTGCCACTTGGACTTGGCAGTGACCTTCGTTGAACACCCTGTTTAGGTCATCAGCTCAGAAAATGTATCCAAATCTAACAACCTAAAAAACTGTTGGAAGCTGTTTCAGTTTGATGCATTTAGAAAAAGAGATTGCACGAACAAATCAAATGAAATTCTTCAATTAAAAAAAATATGATGTCTGAGCAGTTTTTTAGATTGTTGTAAAAAGTAATTTTAAAAATATGCAGTCTAATCATTAATAAGAGCGGGTGTGTCATGGTTTACCTGCAGCCTGACAAAACCATCTGTTACTAGAGGTTTTTAGCCATTACTACAAATTAAATTGACAGTTCAATGCTCTATGTGAGCACAGCCTCTTCTTAAACAAATACATGTTTTAAACTACAAAATAAAAACTTTTGGTGTCCCTTTCTATAAATGAAAACAGTTCAATTAGTAATTTAAGTCCCACTCTAATCATCTTTTGATCTATTTTATCTATGTATTTATTTTATAAAATGTTCCCTGTCGTCTTTATATAATGATTGGGTTTTTTATTCTCTAGAATCAAAAAATTACTCGTGTCGTTTTCTAGGACATAGTTTCTGCAGAGCGGCAGGAGTTCATCAGAAATTTGCCTCTGAGTTGTGGGCAGAAGTAGGCCTGCCCTCATTTCCCAACACCCCCTTGTTTTCACTCTCTCATGCTATTTTACAGACCCCATAACCCCAACCTATCATTAGCGATGGAACAAAAATGGCGAGCAATATTGGAGCCACCAAGCTTTGAGCCAGATTCCAGCTCAGACGAGGAAAACAAAGACGTACATGGATCTATTTGTCTGCAAGTGGATGGATCAGAATGGAGCGGAGCAGAGATCTTGTGCCCTGCTCAGCATGTTCTCTACAAAACAAAAACACTCTTTTTAAAACTGCATTTTTTTTGCTCCTGTTGCAATATATATATGAAATATTCAAAATATTCTTTATAAATGCCCTCCATTATCAGAAAAATGCCACAAGAGCATGTAAAAAAAACACTATTTTCATTGGAGAGGATCTTTAAATGTATTTTTTTTCATTGATTTAAAAATCATTGTCAACATCATAGGTTCCTGAAAAAGACAGAGATGCTTCAGCCCTTTACGTTACCGTAATATTTACATACACTACAGTCAGTGCTGTATTGTTGAGTAGACCTACTAGTTTCAGTTAGACATGGTTGTTTGCTGCATTCCTCACGACTCTCAGGAATTGAAATGGGGTGACAGTCGTCACTTGGAACAATGTTGTCTGTGAGACAGCGGACCTCACGCACCCGGTAGCCGCCGTTGCAGGAGCGAGAGCACTGAGGAGACGCACAGGGAGAAGCAGTACAACTGAACACAGACTGATGAGGTCACTTACAAAGAAAAACACAAAAAAATGCAGGTGACTTAAAACATTATTACTGGTGTTTAATCGTTGATCTAAAGGTTTGAAGACATTGGCACAAGTAATATTTCACATAACTGTAATAAATGAGAAAGAAAACAGAAATAGCATACCTTAATTTTACACTTGAGAGCACATGTAGCCAAAGTGGATGGATGAAGGGATTCAGTTTTTTTGTGGGTGTTGAACTTTGCTTTTTAAAAGTTTAATCATAATTATTTGACAAAAAAAAGGATGTACTTCTTTATCTTAGAGCATCTTCAATAGTTTTTTAGTTTATCTTTACTGCCTGAGTAGAACCTTACTTGTTCAATAAAGTTTCTTTGAGCTTTTTCTTACACATTAATGAAATTAACAAAACAATGGCAACAGTAACATTTGCTTTGAAATGAAACAGACTTTTCCTCACCTATAACCGTTAAAATATACACGATTGTGCAAAGACTGGAACTAACTCAAAACCTCAATGGCTAATGTCAGGATTTTTTTCAACTTTCCCTGGTTTTGGTACTTCTTTTTGGTAAAATATATCTTATCCAGCTAAGTAGCGGCAGGTTGAGCAAGAATGTGTGGAAAACAAGCAGGACAGTTGCTTTTTAGATCTGGAGTTTGAGATTTTCGGTGACCGATCCAATAAACTTACCGCACTCCATTCTGTGACATACCACTGGACCCCACAAGGCTTCAGTCTGCATGGCTGCGATGTGATTGGCTTAGACAGACCGGAACATTTGAACTGATCCACAACCTCTTGTAGACCGTTGTTGGTGAAAATGCAAATTGCACTCCGGGTCTGTATGCCGTCTCCACATTCTGTAGAACACTTGCATCAAGTGTGAACAGAGGAGAAGCGGATGTGTTTGGTTTAACCACAAACTTTGGATGTGCTTATGAGAGTTACCTGGCTCCAAGGTCCTGTGTACCACTCAAGCTGATTTTGACAGGGGCCAGCATCACATGATGTCACACTTGGTGGGCGGTCCCCTTCACAGCCATCCAGTGGGAGATCAGTCCCACGATCGCTGAGGCATACGACCGATCTGGTTTTATTCCCTCGACCACACTCTGCAGAACACTGAGAAATTTCAGACAGATTTGGATGGCGCTTCTTTTTTAATACCCTCCTTCCATTAATACATTTTCTTCACACAACCAAATAGAGGCGCCGTTACCCGCTGGCTCCAGAGAGAGGTGAACCAGCTTCTTGCACAGACTCCCATATCACAGTTTTGTAGAAAGTCTGGCTTTAGGCTCATGTTGCACTCCTGCTCATCATCCACAACCCCCTGATTGCTCACACACACCACTTCCCTGCTGCGCTGGCCTACTCCACATGGCACTGAGCACTGAAGGAAAACAGAAGACTCATCTCTGCTGACAGGAGACATGTGCTTCATTTAGTTGCTCATGTTGATTTTATATTTTCAATGGCTTTAATAACAGAAAGGCATGTTTTTTTCCCCAAAAATTTCAATTGTTAGAGCGGAAGTTAGCTGTTATTTCGTTATGCAGAGATGAAAATGAGATCAGAAGTTGTGTAGCAGCTTCATAAAAACGTCAAATATGTTTGTTTTTTTTTTCTTACAGGGTTCCAGTCCGACCGGATCTCCCAATGACTGCAGATCTTCAGCTGGCATGTGGATTGTGTCATCGGCCTTTCAGATGTGCCGCACTGCTCTGGCGCCACAGCAACAGAAGTCTCTGTCCTATTGCCGTGAACTCGGGTCACCTGGCGGCAGATCACCTGACGCATCTGACTGCCAGGCCCACACTTCCTGCTGCATTCTGACCACTCCCCAATGTCCCAGCTGACCGCAAATCAAAGAGGACAAAGACAGAAATTTGGAGAAAATGAAAAGCAAACGCCAAACTGTGGTGACCATGTTATAAAGGAAACCACCAAACAGATTAGGCCAACTTTATGTCCTAATTTATTAATTGGACTCAAGCTTTAACCCCTTCATGCCACATGTCACTAATGTGCGACAAAATCCAGGACTCTACCTAATTTAACATTCATTGAATCCTTGAATGGAAAAAGCAGGGGTTAAGAGATCTTTAAGGCACATTGTTTCCCTGAGAATAGAAAGAATGGAAAGCAGACCAACAAGGGCAAGAAGTTCCAGTATTGATACCATAAGCTGTTGTTTTGCAACACCTCCATTGCTGCAGTCCGGGAAATGTTTATAGTTTGCAATAATCCTAAATAGTTTAGCAATGAAATATGTAAACCCATTTTTGGAAAGCAGCGATGTATGGAAAACCTTTGTTGTAATCTGATCCCACACTGCCTCTCATTCCTGGGATACCATTAAAAAAAACTGAGTAAAATTAAGCACTTTTTTAAATCACTCATTTTAAAAAACGTTTTAACCTATTCTCTCTTTTGGCATCTGCTGTATGACCAAATAGTCTCCATTTTTTGTGGATTTTAATATTTTTGTCAAACTTGCTTTAAAATGTAATTGAATACTTCCTTGAAGACTCACTCTAATCATCTTTTGATCTATTTTTAAGGTGTTTTTTTTGTTATAATTGTGCCTTTTTTAACACACAAAAAAAACCTGTGTCGTTTTCTAGAAGATAATATAGTTGCTGTAAAGCCACAGTAGTTCATTAGAAATTCACAGGGAACCCCCCCCCCTCTCCTCCCTCTCTCTGTTACTGAGAGCTCTCTGTTTACACACTCTCCCACTACCTTACTGCCCCTCACAATCACAACCCAACATTGCCTGTGCAATAAAAATGGCGAGTAATATTGGAGTAATTCAGCCAAACAGGTTTGAGCCAGAGTCCAGCTCAGACGAGGAAAACAAAGACACACGTGGATCTATTAGTCTACAAGCGGATGCACCGGAACGGAGTGGAGCAGGGAGCCTTTGACCCACCCAGCGTATATTCTTCATCACAAATATGCTTTTTTTTTTTTCAAACTGTTATTTTTTAGCTGCTCCTGATTCACAAACAATTTGAATAAAGAAATACCGGTACTCAGAAATGACACTTTGAATGTCCATCATAATAAAAAGGTTACAAGAACATGTGAAAAACACCAAAGACACAACTTTCATCAGAGTAGGTCAAGGCTAAAACCTACCAACCAAATAATATCCATTGAACAAAATGAATACAAATTTCTGGCCATCCTCAGGTTCTGCCAGTGAGTGAGTTGTGTTTTTTTTCATACAGACATCATTTCTCATTGGGATGCCTGGTCCTTTGTTTTTTTTTTTTTTTTTTTAAGAGTAGTTGTTCACGTCCATCTTTTTTTATCAGACCTAAAGGGAATTACAGTGTATGTAAAAATCTTGTCAGAGAGTGTGGTTGCATTTGACTCACTAGGGAGGACAGGGATATTCATTGCAGTCCTCCTGATTTGTCGGTTCATTGGAAAGGTCACAAAAGTCAGCTGGAACAGTCATCTGGGAGTCACTGTCGACACACTCCCAAAATACAGCCCGCGTCCCTGCAGTGACACACTCAGCAAGTAAGTGTTTGCCCACTTTTATAGACACTGACACACAATCCTTTTTCTTCTTTTGGAGCAGATGGAATACCTCTGGTACATTTGGGGGAAATGGAGGTTGACTGGTGACAAGGAAAATGAACCACAGGAACATACCCATGAGGGCTCTTACCAGTACCACAGGTTGTGCTGCATCCTGAGTGTCCAGTCTTAGTCCAAGCATAAGTGGACTGAGATACAAAGTTGCTGGCGTCAAAGGAATCCTTTTTGGAATAGTTTTTTTCCTTAATAGTGATGCTGTTAACGATGTCCTCTGTATTGACTCTCTTTTCTCCATCCAATTGCGCTTCAGTGTCATCTGGGGGGGGAATGGTTTTTTGAATTTTTTTTTCTGTACTATCAAATTTCATGCATTACTATGTTTGGTGTGCCATACAGATGTCATCCTCTCTTAGTCTCTAAATACCACTTAAAAAGACATACAATCTTACAACTATAGGGCTAGAATCAAAAAGGAGTAAGTCATTAATTAGAAAAAAAAACTAAGTTAGATCATTCACTAAGCATCTTTGTAAGCTGTGCTCTGCTATTTAAGTAAAAGATGTAAGGGTTAGAAAAAATTGATGAGTGAAAAATAATTTTTTGTCTTTTTTTTCCATCTGAAAATTTTAACTTGTTATTAGTGTGACCTGAAGACCGTAAAGTTTTTTAGTTTGCAAGTTGGTGCATGCACTCACCTGGAGGCATTGTGTCAGGTGTGTCTGGCTCTGGAGAGGAGTGAATAATTATAGGTATGCTATATTCATAATGCACACTTGGACCTGGTTGTTGGTAAATTAACTGTTGAAAACAAAATCCACATCTTTACACATTCAGAAGCTGCAGGTCAGAGATCTTTGTGGAATGTCATTTTGCATCTCACATAAAGATGTAGGTCATCAGTCAAGGGTCCTGGTGCAGTGATGGATTCTCCATTCCAGGAACGGATCTCATTTGGCCGTTTATAGATCAGCTGCGTTCCAAGAGCAAAGTAAGTGCCAGGTCTGTCAATCACCCAATTTCCGTTTATGATGGAGATACCGCTCCGGGTCTGCAGGGCTGGATAAACATCATAATGTCTCACAACTTCCGGATTTGCCAATTGGTGATCAATTCTGTCTTCAAATGTAGTTATCTGAAGATACCCAAATAATTTCGACTCTTTTTTGTCTCCTGGACACTGATGTTGCATGCTCCTGCAGGAATCTCTGCAATCTTATTGTAGCCAACATGAAGAAAATCACGAGAGAAATTTCCTCTCACCACCTCAAAGCCCTGCCATCACACACATTCAAAAACAACGAGGCACACAAAGACACAACTGTCACATAGAAATCTGTTTTTTTTTTATAGCAAAGTCTATTTTACTTTGAATGACTTAATTGTACAATTTACATTAGTTTCTCTCATCAATTATTTATTGTTTTTCCCTTCAAAACGTTTTCCCAAATCATAATAAAATAAAATGACTGTTTAGTCTTTTCTGCTAAATATGAATAAAGTCTCTTTGACATTTTAAAAGGCAAAATATTTTGTACCTGCAAAGGGTATGAGCTGCTTTTGATATCCCAGGAAAGAGCACCTGAAACTGGGGAGAAAAGGCAAAGGAGATGGATGAGAGCCCCAAAACGACCCTGCAGCCAAGAGCAGAGCAGCTCCCACAGTCCAGCCATGAGGAGACTGAGGAAAGAGGATGGTGAAGACAAACTGAGCACACGCAGATGCTGGAAAAGCGACTATGAGCTTGTGAGGTGGGGTTAACCTGAAGGATGGGAAGGAGGAAAGGATGTGGGACCAATGAAAGGAGAGATGTTTCAATAAGGTAAACATTATACTATTAGTTTTTCTTTTTACATTGAGGTCCCACTTGTTTAAGTCAGAATTTTGTTCAGACCTTGAAACGCAATTTCTGAAATTATATTTTTTTACATACATTGTGGTCATATCTAAATGTTACTTTTGTGAAAGTAATATTAGTACATTGTTGAAGACTTTTCACTGGAATGTGACAGGACTTTTTAAGTTTCCAACATTTATACTTCCTTCTATTATTTTTCTGATGAAAAGCTGACATTTGTAAGTCTTTGTTCTAATATTTCTCAAAATTTTGCTTCTCCATCCTCTTTGTGTTTTTTTTTTTTTACTCCTCTATCAAAGTGCTAGAAAAAAGAAGCTTTACTACAAAACAAAACCACCACAGTCAGAAAATTGTAGAAAAACAAAGTTAGATGAAACTTAATTTTTCCCAGACTATTGTGGTCTTTGACTACACAGAATCAATCACATAGTTTTTTTATTGTGTTGATTCAAATTCTTCTGACCAGTCGTACTAGTTATTCTCTAACATATTATTTTTAATAGATCAGTAGTTATTCTAAAATTGATGTAAAGTATTTAAAACTTTAGCATGGACTTCAGCCAAAGACAACTTTGGTAGGAAAACATCATTGTTTGAAAGATTTGAATAAGTCAAAAACATTTGCCGCACACGTAAGCTCAACAAAAAAAACAAGAAAAGAAATGTTTTGACCAAGGATTTTGTTTCAATAATGTAAAAGAAAAATATAGTTTTAATGTCAGATTACTCCCTGCCACTTTGCATATGTGTGGAGAAATAAGAGACCACTTTCTTAGCAGAAAATATTCCTCTCACATGGACTGAGGGGAAATATTTTTGGCAGAAATATTGCAGTTGTTCTTGATTTGTTTTTTCCATTTGAACAGTGACAGAAATTAAATCATGCTGAGCAGCAGAACAGCTGTGCACATGACAAGTGTGACGGAAATCAGAAAATTTGACAGCTTCAAAAAAAAAAAGAAGAGCTATTGTAAAATGTAAAAAAAAAAAAAAAGAAACTCAATTAAGCCACCTTAAAAAGTGTGCATTTTATATGTAGTTTTCTTTGTTTTAAGCTTGTTTACCTGCTGCAACCCAAATCATTCAGACATTTCTCCTGTCTGGCCCCCAGCCAAAGCTTAGATGTCATTGCCCTGCAATGAATTCCCAGTGGTGACAAAGTTGTGACGGGAGGATCAGTGAGTCTGTCAGGGAATACTGAAACGTCTGTCCAAGTGTCTGTTTCTCACAGTGACAGCTTAATAGGTATGACTATAATCACACACACAACATTCCAGCAGCTGGAAGCATAGCATCAGCTTCAACAATGCAGATCTCAAGCAACATCCCACTGCAGCATAACAGACCCAACAGACTGTGGATGTTAACTGCATCTATTGTTTGTGAATCTGGTAATCTGATTGAAATCTCAAACTTTTTGTAAATGAACCAAATCCAGTAATTTTTCCACTTTAAACTTGGAAGATTAAGTGGGATCCTTATGATATCATCAAGCAAGGAGAAACAGAGAATAAAGTCTTTAAAGAGAAAAACACTATGTAAAAGAAAGTAGTTGCTCTTATTTCTTCTACTCTTTTGTGTCTCTTTTTCCTATCAGTTGCTTTCCCCTCTCTGTTTTTTTTCCCAGCTGTCGGCTGTTTGATGTCCGTCTGTCCCATCCTGACCATCTGCCTCACAATCTAAATGAGAGGTTCTGTTGTCTTGCTGACACCTGGACGTCCTCTAACCACTTGTTACTTCGTCAAAAACCAAGTCCTTTTCCAACATCCGTGTAAAAAATTGCATGATCACCGTTCAATCAATGAAATTCCCCTGCAGCTGTTTGTGTGGGTTGGTTGACTGGCTAAAAAAAAATAGCCTTTGACCTTTTCTAGTACGTTTAGACTCTGGAAAAACATGGTTTCTGTGACATTTTTGGTACAAGAAAGCAATGCAACAGTGAGAGTGGTTATATCGCAGAGTAGGGGTGAGTTTGAATGCACACTTTGGTCTGTTAGCTCCCCCACTTGCCTTTCCTAAATTACAGACTTGTAACATGCATACCTATTTGCACCAGGAGTACACCTCTTTGGTTAGTTTCCGCTGCCACATTCCAAAAGGCGAAGCTATTTAGAAAACACATCCATTCCACCTCACAGGTTCCACTTACCAAACTGAAAGCCAGTGTTATTGTCCAGGTACTTTATGAAAACTGTGACACATGTGTTTGGACCTCTTCATGCCAAGTGTGCTGTTGGGGACCTTGAGAAACTTAACACATATTAGAAACTGCAGACCTGCAGTACTAAAGTTCTGCTTGACGTGTAAGTTCCTGAGTTTGAGTTTTGTCAGAAACCAATAATCTCTGTTCAAAAAATGTGATAAAACATCAAAGCATTAAAGGTTCTGTCGGTATCATAGATGATTCACTCAATTCCTAAAATATTTTAAATATTTGATACAGGTAATCACTTTTGAAAGTTGGAACCAGTGACACATAAAATATATTTTTACTAAAATATGCAACTGCAAAAATAATCTTCTTGATTAAACTATAATATAAAGTACTTAAGGTACAAAAAAACAAGTTCGCTGGAATAGGCTCCAATTTATCATACTTTTTTCTTTGTAAAATGTATAAACTGAGCTAGCCTGTATGTTAGTAAGTCTGAAATTTCAAATTAGTGATATGCGGTAAGAAATTGAATTTTTAAGTAGTTGTTGGGGAATGTAGATGTGGCATAAATGTTTGAACTTTCTCAAATCTTATTTGATGTCTATGATTTTTTTAAAATCCATGTAGTTTTTTTCTGCATCTATCTAATTGTGTTTAGAGTAGTGGAATGGAATGATGGTCTTGTTCCAGTTGCTACTTTAATCCATCAGAGATTGAGTAAGAACCTTGATCTGGCCGATCTAACAAGATAAAAGAGTGGGAATGATCATGCACTCTTACATTCACAATGGTTAGTTTCCCTTTACATATAACTGATTTCATGATTGAGGCGGAAGCTATTTTTTTGCCAGTGGGGACAATCAATGATCTACTTCTGAAAAAGTGTTGTTGTGCTTTATTGACAGAATTTATGATTTTTTTTTAAATGTTTTCTCTTTTCATAGTTATTTTTTTCTACTGTTGAATTGTATTTACCACAATAAAGTGTTTTCTTTTTTAAATACTTGGTACATATATGTGATAAATAAATGTAATTAAAACTTCGAAAATATGGACAGGAAACATGGAGGAAAAAACTGCATGCTTGATCCACTCATCAGGGTTGACCTGGTTGGTTTCATTTTAGTATTTTCCTATTGAATTCTATGTATTCATGATCCTTTTGATTTTATGTTTCACTTTTTCAATTACCGATACGAAGCCTATCGAGATGACTGTTCTTGTGAATTTGGGCTATACAAATAAGATTGAATTGAAAATTGAATTGAATGTCCTGTTCCCAAGTCCGGGACAGGGAGTAGTTGAACGAGGGCAAACAAGAATGATTAGAAAACTCATGCAACCATTGGAGAAATAAATCAATTCTCCACAGTAAAGGCTCAGACAATTATTTGACAATCTTTGCGGAAAAGATTAAAAAATTAATGACAAAGTTTCTTTTTCTTTATTATTTCATATTTGTCCTGTTTTCAACAATTAAAACAGTTTTTACTCTATCGGTCAGGACCACTTTACGCCACAAGGGGGAGGACAAAGAACAAACCGGAAGCAGGAAATGACGTCAACGTCAACGTGCGAAATTCAAACTTGTGGAACAAAACATTCTCACCGAGGCTGGGCGTTCACTGACTATTCGGTCTGTTTTTCACTTAAACCCAGGTAGATGTACAATTTTCATTCTGTTAAAGACAGTTTGAAAATATGGTCGCTTCTGTTTTTTCTTTTTTTTTTTTCTGAAAATACTTAAGCGTTTTTTTCCCCCGTTTTATTAATGAGTCGCTAAAACTTTAGCTAGCTAGTTGAACCGTTAGCTGAAGATTTACACTTAGTTTTGAACGTATTTTCACTGTATTGTTCATATATATTTTATTACACAGCGTCGTTTGTTTTTAAAGGGACACACAGACAGGGAGATGCCTGTGGAACGGACGGAGCCCCGTGGAAGTACGGCAGATCTTGACAAGTATTATGAGGTGTATGAAACCATCGGCTCAGGTAATAACATCGTGTTTTGATTTACGATTATTATACTCAAACTTTGTGGTATCGTGTTTGAATCCCTGTTTATTTTTCAGGTGGCTTTGCCAAAGTCAAACTGGGCCGGCATATTCTAACGGGGGAGAAGGTCGCTATTAAAATAATGAACAAAAAAGATCTTGGGGTAGGTTTAACTTTAAAAAGAAGTCTTGTACTAAATTCAAGTGGCACTGTGCTTGCTTACAGAACCTGCAGGTGACCTAAGTTAGTGTAGTGTGTAAAGTTCAAAAGTTAAAGCTAGAGTTTTAAAGAGCCAGAAACACAACCCTTTTCTCTTTAAAGACCTACTCCAATAAAAATTGTGTTTTTAACATGTTCTTGTAGGATTTTACTTATGATAGAGAATGTATAAAGACATTTAAAAATAGTAAAACAACATAGTGCGCAAATTCCAAAGCTGCAAGTTAACAAGTCAGACTTGTGAACGTGTGTATTTTTTTTTTTTTTTTTTTTTTAAGACAATAGAAATTTTTATAGAAAGTTTTGCTGGTATGCCACCGCATTTGGCAAAAATGGAATGCAACATGTCAATTGTTTGGACTTGCAGCTATAAATAGAATCGAATAGAACTTTAATTCGTCCAACAACAGGGATATTGATTAGTTATATCTCTATAAAAACAGCAGATAAAAATAATACTAAACAGAAAAAATCACCTAATGAAAAAATAAGTATTGCATGTCTATGAGGCCTTGTAGAGTCTAATAGCTGATGTAAGGAAAGACCGGATCTCTGGACCAGTTTGTCGATCCTCTTCCTGTCATCAGTACATCAAATCCCCCCAGGAGCTCATTCTGTAGAAGGGGGCAGATGCAACAACGCCTTGATAAAATGTTGACATTTTTAGGACAAATCTCAACATCATTTCCTCCTGTATGCCAAGGTATTTTTGAACCAAACAAAAGGTTTTCAGAATTGGTCCATAAAAAACAGATTGTGGTTCTTTGTTTTTTTTTCAGTCAAAAATATTTTTTAACATTAGCTTTTCATCTAATTATTAAAAATCTATTTCAAGTTTCAAGTTAAGCATTTGAGGTCAAGTTTTTATTTTTTTTATTTTTTAATAAAAAGTATGTTTTTTTAATGTTTCACAGGATGACTTGCCTCGTGTAAAGTTGGAGATTGAGGCCATGAAGAACTTGAGTCATCAGCATATCTGTCGACTTTATCACGTCATCGAAACCTCCTTGCAGATATTTATGGTCCTTGAGGTAAAGAGCATCCAGTTTTTATGTGTGTGTGATCTGGGACTTTACATTTGAATTTTTACCTTTCTGTCCCTCAGTACTGCCCCGGTGGAGAGCTCTTTGATTATATCATTGCAAAAGATCGACTGCCAGAGGAAGAGACCAGGGTCTTCTTCAGACAAATTGTTTCCGCCCTGGCCTACGTCCACAGTCAAGGATACGCTCACAGAGACCTAAAACCGGTAAAAAGAAGGGCTGCTGCGTATTTGCGAAGACGCTGTGTTACTTCAACTGTGATGGCAGATTCATTTAGGTTTAACTTCATTCATTTTTTTGTTTTTTTTTGCTTTAGGAAAACCTTTTAATTGACGAAGACCAAAACTTGAAGCTGATAGACTTTGGCTTGTGTGCCAAACCCAAGGTATCTCCCCATGTTTCTTTTTCTACTGCGTGTAGATCAGAGTTGAACTGTTAACTTAAAGTGCACATTATATCACAATAAAAACATGACTAAATATCAAGTTAACAGTTTTCTAGAAAGCCAAGCTGATTTTTGCGGATTTCCTTTTGTTACAGGGAGGATTGAGTTATGAGCTGATGACATGTTGTGGCAGTCCTGCTTATGCTGCTCCTGAGCTCATTCAGGGAAAGGCATATATAGGATCAGAGGTAGGACGGGGAAAGCTGTTTGCATACATGAGTTGGGAATTTAGGGGTTTAAGATACTTTAAAGACCCACTCAGATGAAAACCGCTTTTTCTGTTTTTAACATGTTCTTGTGACATATCCAAAGAAAATTAAGCTCAAAGTTGCATTTCTTAGTATTTCTTTATTCAAATTGTTGTGAATCATGAGCAGACAAAAATGTAGTTGAAAAAAAAAAGAGTATTTGCTACCTAGAATATTTGCTGGGTAGGCCACAAGCTCCCAGCAACAGGAAGGGGAAGGGGGGTGGGGTTGCTAATGCCAAAGGTCCTGCCCACATTTCTGAGGAGTTTTTCTACTGAACTACTGCCGCTCTGCAGAAACTATGTTCTTAAAACGACAAGTTTTTTTTAATTTAGTCTAAAAAAGGCATGATCATAAATGAATCAAGTGAGAATGTTTTTTAAATGGATCAAAAGATTACTGGAGTGGGTCTCTAATCCAACAGAACTTGCATTTGTTGCTGACACCCAGTAATAATGTTTAGAAAGAATTGTTTTACTGTTCTGCTTTCATCATTTTGTATTTAACGCTTCATTATAAACACTGCTGAGTTGTGTAACCTTCAGGCCGATGTGTGGAGTATGGGAGTTCTGCTGTTCGCTCTGCTGTGTGGATATTTACCCTTTGATGATGACAACTGCATGGTTCTTTATCGAAAGATCACAGTAAGAGCACCGTTGAGTTTATTTCCAGCAGACACAATATACGTCTGTTTGTTTTTTAAACTTTTTTTTTTTCTTGTAGAGAGGTAAATATGATAATCCATCCTGGCTATCTCCAGGTAGCATCCTCCTCTTAAACCAAATGATGCAGGTGTGTATTTGGCCTTTATGTTTATTTCTTTTTTTAAAGATGAATCCTAGTTTAAACACTCCAGCATTTCCCAGGTTATAAAAATTTACTAGCGCAGAATGAAAACGAAATTCCTGAATTTTACAGACATTTTACATGATCAGATGGTTGTTTTTAACTGTAGTTTCTGTGTGTGTCCTGCAGGTGGACCCCAAGCGGCGCCTCACTGTCAAACAGCTGTTGAACCATCCCTGGGTGATGAAGGACTATAATAGTCCTGTCGAGTGGTTCAGCAAGCAGCCGGTACAGACGCTCTGACAATAAGGATACAAACTCAAGCAAAGCAATTACAACATGGTTTTTGTGAAGGGGGCGTGTCGCCAACCTCTTCTGTTTTCTAATGTTTCTATTTGGTTTTTACCTCTTGAACATTTTTCTCTTCTGGTCATTCTCTCATTTTTAGAATACATAAATGTACTTGCTTGCATATTATTGTAGCATATTTATAAAGAGTTTGGTATCTAAGGTCTGTTTGTACAATAAGGTAGGTCTGTTTATTTATTTATTTTTTCTTCAAAGTTTGGCCACATAGATGAAGACTGCATCACTGAGATGGCGGTCTACATGAAGAAGTCGAGAGAGAGCACTACAGCGCTGGTGAAGGAGGTGTGTGGGGACTCATCTGGGCATAACTGTCTTTATATTTCAGTCTGTTCTCAGGTCATCTGAATTAGAGCAGTGTTTATGATTGATTTAAAAAAAAAAAAACAACAATTTCTAAGAGATCTTGACTTTCTCAGTGGAAGTATGACCAGACCACAGCCACATATTTGCTGCTGCTGTCAAAGAAGCGGGGAGGAAAGCCTGTCCGTCTGCGCCGTGAGCCAGCTGCCTGGGAGGACTCTCCTCTGCACAGAGAACTGCAGGTCAGGATCTTAGCCACATCTCAAGCATTCTGTCCACTGTCTAGACTCTCCACTGCTGAATTTTATGCCAAGAAGGTTTTTTTTTCCCACAAGAGTTATATCTGTTCCTTTCAGATTGGAGAGGACCTTCACTTCGTTGAGGATGACGAGACGGTGATTATTGATTCTTTGGACTTCTGTTCGGACTACGTTGATGACTGTCCATGGGTCTCAGTCCCACAGTACAGACCCCACGGGGTCAGAGGTCAAGCAGACAACAGCACCACCAGAGACAAGGTATGTGGCTGAGTAGAGGATTGGATTCAGGGAAAAATTAAATAGTTAGCATTTATGCTCTCCAAACCTGACAAAATGATTTAAAGATTGAGAGCCAGGTACTAGATAAAGATAAGAAAAAGATTCACTTTTTACACTTTTTTCTGTAAAATTAACTGATGAAATAAATACATTTTCATATTTAAGACCATTTAGGAAAATCAAATATGTAAAAAAAATGACAAATGTTGGGTCAACGCTCTGATATCAACCGTTTCTTCTTTGTTTCGATAGAGATTAGTGTCACCAACAGTGGAAAAAAGATGTGTTCGCAGCCCGATGGAGGAGAGGGGGAGGAGGCGGCAAAGAGATCAAGAGGAAAAAAGTGAGAACAAGGAAAATCTTGCTGAGGACAAAGGAGCGGAAATGTTTGCGCTGCCTCCCCCTCGCACCCCAGTGCCCAGTAAGAGGAACCCACGCTCCATCAAGAATGTGTTAACACACCCAATCAGAACGTCAATGCCAGCAAATCCAATGCAGGCACGCCGAAAGGTAAGACGAGTTTCTGGTCGATTTTGGGTCGCCTTGTCCTTTTCCCGAAAATGCGTATTATTAGTTTTTTTTTCGTTCTTATAAGTTTGTTCTTCTAAGAAAATGTAGTTTAACAATATTTAATTGACCTTTTCCAGAGTTCCCTCTTTCATTTTTGCTGTTTTGGCCTCATAGTGCACTCGTAATCACAAGTGCCACAGCCACATGCTACACATTTGCAAGTAAATTGTCTTCTAGTAATAAACTCATTTATTGGACCAGTTTTTCTTCCAAAGCCCCTCATATTTCAATAATTTATCTGTCATTACGCCACTGAAAATGGACAGACGCACCCTTATTACTGTCCAACTCAAAGGTGAGGCGATTATCGGGCTGCTAATTCTATTCACTTATCTCTAAATGAAGGGCACTAATATGAATAGAGAATGATTAAAGTCGTAATTATTTGTCGTCGTGCCTTTTCTGTTCAGATGTCCAGCCTCATTAGTTTCCTGTTGAAATTTGGCTGTTTGCTAACTCTCTGCAGCTCATGGTAAACCCGAGGAGCCTCTCTTAGTGTTCTGCCGCTTCCCGTGTTTGAGCTGCACTTTGGAGCAAACATGCTGACTGTGACAACCTTGTCCACACTCTCTTACACACTCACACACACACACACCCAGAGTGGGCTGTGTATGCCTGTCCCCAGGCGTGGGCTTTGACAGGTGTAGCTTTCGCCTTCCTTTGGTCACTGTCCCACTTGGGCTGTAGTGACATGTGTTCTCTTGCCACTTAAGCCCAGCTCTCAGTCTTGTGTGTGACTGCGTGCACATGTGTGTCCGTGTATGTCACACTCATTTTGTCTTTCGGGTCAGCGCCAGTCAATTTGCTCGCATTAAAGCACCAAACGGCTTCTTTCAGAAGTTTGGAATTCTCTAGTTCTTGATATCTTTGTCTAGTTTCATTGAGGCAGAATGTGCTGGGAGTGAGACGTTTAAATTGAAGTCCCACTCCCATCATCTTTTGAGCTATTTTTTAAGAGTTGCCTTGTGGGTTTTTAACTATGATTATGCTGTTTTTTATAGCTCAAATTAAAAAAACCTGCCATTTTCTAGGACATAGTTTCTGCAGCATCACAGTAGTTCATTAGAAATTTGCTTCTGAGTTTAGGGCGGGATCGTTGGTGAGAAGCAACCCCGTTTCCTGTCCTTGTTGCATATTTTCTACATCAAAAATACTCCCTTTTGATAACCGTAGTCTTTTCTCTGTTTCTGGTCCACAACAGTTTGAATAAATGAATAACAGAAATTCAATTTAAAGTTTAATTTTTTTTATACATGTCCTCCATAATCAAAAAAATGCCACAAGAACAGGTTAAAAACACCAAAAACAAGATTTATTTTTTATCAGTGGGTCTTTAATGGATCAAATCCCAGTTCTTTGGTTTTCTAAGCTAGAAATTGCTTTTAAAATGCCTTCATAGATATCTAAACCTTTTCATGTTTTGCATGCAGGGTGTGGCAACAATATTAAAGACATTTTCTGTTTGGTTTCCAAACTGCTCTGATGAGTACTCTATATCTTGCGCTAACATATTTGTTTGGTCTCATATGATGCAGGTATGTTATGAAGAAAATGTACATTTTTGTGCCCAGGTTGGTTTCTGGTGCAGAAACCTTTTTTTCTCCTTTTAGTTCTGATGACATATTTGAATTTCTCAGTGAAATGAACAGTTTTTTTGTTTGACCGTATGCCACAGGGAAGCTTTTGCATTTTAAGCTTTTATTCAAAGCCAATCCTGTTTGATTCTCCAATGCCTTAGCTGAACTGTGAATTATTTGCGCAGTGCAGTCTTGCTGTTTTATTTGTGTTCTTGTATATTTGTATTCTTATCTGTATTCTTATCTATGAGAGTCTATGACTATTTGTTGTTGTTTTTTTGTAACAGGTGGTGACAGTGCATCTAAGGAACACAAGAAGAAGACCATAGAAAACAATGAACCAACAAAAATTGAAGTTTTAGCTTTTAGTCCAGAGCGAAGGTGAGCAAACAACAGGAAATGCAGGAAACTGAAATCAACAGTTGCGATTAGGGTTCATGTTTGATGCTGCTTTTCTCTTCAGGTCCAGGTCGCTGGACATGGCGGTCGCAGGGGACAGTGGCAAGAAGAAGCGAGCTGGGAAAATGTTTGGTTCTTTGGAGAGAGGTCTGGATAAGGTGATCACAATGCTCACCCCGAGTAAGAGAAAGGCCCTCCGGGACGGTCCACGGAAGATTAAGGTACAGATATGTCACTACGGATATTTCTTTCTCTTCAAGTGAATACATCCACTTATTGTACTTGATGATTCACCAACAGCAATAAACAAAAAAGGGTTTTAAAATGAAACATGAAAAAGATGTGTCACATTTTCTTTGCTCAGTCTTTTCATAGGTTTGCTTTAATTGATTCTAAATTGCTGGTTTTTCTAGGCCCAGTATAATGTGACTCTGACCAACCAAACCAATCCAGACCAGGTCTTAAACCAGATTCTCTCCATCCTGCCAGAGAAAAATGTTGACTTCACACAGAAAGGGTAAGAAGCTACTCCTCCATCTTCTGTCTTTTCACCCACACATACTTTTATGAAGTACTAAAATTGCATTTAATATGAAAAATGTCGCCATTTTCAGCTACACCCTGAAGTGTCAGACCTGGGGGGACTTTGGAAAGGTGACCATGGCGTTCGAGTTGGAGGTGTGCCTGCTGCAGAGGCCGGAAGTGGTTGGCGTGCGTCGCCAACGACTGAAAGGAGATGCTTGGGTCTACAAGCATTTAGTCGAGGATATCCTCTCCACATCCAGTATTTAAAGGAGGCATGACTCTGACTGCATCACTGTCTGTGGACACTGGTCTGTTTGTCAGAAATATGACTTCCCTGTGAGTCTGTTCAGACTAAACAGACGTTTGCTAATACTATGGAAGCATTTCTAAAAGTTTATAGACATGCTACAATACACTTTGTGGGTTAGGGAATTTAATGGTAAAAGTAAAATGCCTTTTTTTTTTCATTTCCTTTTCCAACTATTATGCAAACATCTGCTGTCAGCTGTGTTGGAGTGTATGAAATAGAGCAGCACGATTTCAGCTGAACTTCTTGGCTGTTGTTTATTGTTCATTGTTGTATCTTGATACAAGTCTCCCCTTAAGGTGCAACACCTGACTGATGAACAAAAACACAGAATACTGCTGATCTTCTGCCTTTGTCTTTTATTTATGTGTTTACAGCTCTGTTGTTTTCTATAAGGATGTTTGACACGGTTATGTGAAGTATTTTTTTAATATGTCTAGTTTTTGTTTGTCTGTATGTAAATTTTTAACTAATCGTGTAAATTAACAAAATAAAAGATATCTGCTTTTACTGAGACTGATTGGGGGAGAAAAGTGTTTGGGGCAGTTAGTTAAAGATGACTTACTAACATTCTGAGCCTGTAAAATGTTGAGGATTTCCCAGATTTTTGCTTGTTAGATCTTTTAAATATTTCAAATGTTAATTTTTTTTATCTAAGAATTAAAATATATAAAAATTTATTTTATTTTGTTGGTAGATTTTTTTCCCCAATAATTGCCCCTAATAAAGCAGCTTTAATTAAAACATATAAACTCCATAGCATTTAAACCAAAATGCCTTTTTTTAGGGTGATCAGCATTTTGTTCTTGAATTCTAAACAGGAAGAGAAATATAAGATAATTTTAAACAGAAGATAGTTTTTATATTTAAGACAACAGAATGTTTGGTATGGAGAAATTGAAAAATATGGGAGCTTTGGAAATGGCAAAAAACAAAAGTTAATGGCCACCTGCCGATTGGCAATTTAAAGTTGTAGTGACTGAGGTGTGAGAGGCAAGGTTTTATGGGGAAAAAACACTTTATATATTTCTATATATCTTTCATCTATGCTGCTTTGTTATCGTAAAATTATTTTTTCTTGTATCTTAAATTTGACATTTTTACTGTATAAAAGGTTTAAGTTTAACATTTGAATGATCTGTCTGTTGGCTCTTGGACCATGGATCAGCCACTTCCTTTGTTTCTCCCTTCAAACAGGTGGAGCTGATTTTCCAAAAATCAGTCTGGGCTCATTAGTTCATTCCTGTTTGAGATTCAAAGAAAACACGTGGTTAGCACATGAGGAGGATTACTTGGTCTAAGCTGAAGAACTTGGAATAATATGGGACATTGTTAAAGTAGGAGGAAGCTGTACGCCGTGTGCATCTAGCTGGCCTATATTTCTGGGTAAGTGGCAAAGTGGCTATTTAACAAGTTGCTCTTAAAACCTGGACAGTGTTTGGAAATATTTTATTTTAAATCATTTCTCTTTTGTAGCACATTTGTGGCAGAAAATGAGAGGTTTCCTGATAATTGCTCTTGTGCTTCTTTTCCTATGTGAGTTTTGGTCAAATATCACAACACGAGTATGACTCAAACATCTTGTTCTCGCTTGTAAATCAGCACTTTACTAATTTTGCAGGGCTTCTACAGGCTGACCAGTCAGGTGACAAAGGAAATACTCATGAGGTTAGTGAGAAAAAAATAGTTGTTTATTGTTAAAGTTGGTTTCTGTCCCTTTCCGTTCTGGTTCCCAAATTGGGGAACAATCGTTTAAAAAAAAAAAAAAAAAAGCCTGTAAATGTAATTATTAATTTAGGGAGTCAAAATGACACATGACATCTAAAGAGTTAAACAATTTTTAAGACCCTTATTTGCACATATTTACATGCAATCAAGCATAAAAAGTGATGGAAATTCCTGTCAGCTAAACGTTATGAGTGCGGCCAAAATGCATGTTGCTCGCATGTATTTTAACCCCCACCCCCCTTTATTATGTTCGAATAGTCTTTTATCTTTCTTTCTTTTAAAAAATCAACACTTAATGTGTCCTTGTTTCTTTTATTGTTTTTGCAGAAAGGAACCCTGGGGGAGTTGGTGCTCACTCTCCTCTTATCTCCACTGTCTTTGTACTCCTGGGTGACTTCCATACTCGTCAGATTCATCATATCCATCCCAGCTCTTGCTCTCAGCGCCCTTCATTACTCCGTTCTGCTGATCTTTGCTGGGCCTTGGTGTGTGGCCACTATCTGCGTATCCCTGCTGCTGACTTGTCTCCAAATCACCCTGTACCTGCTTCACATGACCCTGGTGGTTGGGGTGGTGATGGCCGTTTTGACCCTCGCACGATCCAACTCCACTGATCGTGAGATCGCTGAAGAGGTGACATCAGATGAGGCAGCGAAGCGACTCCAGCAGTGGAGATTGGCGCATCAAATGAAAACCAAACCAAGAAGGATTTATTTTAGAGTTGCAAAGCAAGGCTGACTTTTTGTTGTGGGTTTTTTCTGCCAGTAAAAAAGAACCTCGGCTTAAGCAGCTTTGAACCTTCTTTAAAATTCATTTATTTTTATACATGCAAAACTGCTTGAATTCATCTTACATTTATTGTTTGTGTAAATTGGTTTTGAGACACTTTATAAGGAAGCAAAATAAAAGACTGTGTGATTTTTAAATGAGTAAAAAAGCATCTGCTAGTCACTACTTTAACCAACAGCCAAGGGTTGTCCACTTATCTTTCTCATTTTGCTTTCTCCAGTTAGAACTGCGGCCCCTCCAATTATCTGCGGATTGTTGTGCTGTTTGCTTCACATCTACAGATGTTATCATTAGTCATGTCTGTCAAATGGAGATGAGGACAAAAGAGGAACAGGAGGAAATCTTCTGCATTCATTACATCAGTCTTTTTAATCTTTCCGTGTTTATGCAGTGAAGTTCAACAGTGCAAGACAAACCATATCCCTGTAAAACACTAATAAAGGGAGTTAACAGAGAGAGAAACTACATGTGGTGGGAGCATTAAGTCGGGGCACTGGATGCTTGTCCAACCAGTAAACAGATCTGCAGGAAAAACTTGGGGGGGAAGAAAATGGTGGAAAATGCACAAAAACAACTACTTCTATCAAAAGCATTAACCCTGAGCGAAGGGTTTAACGAAAAGTAATGGGCAAACTTTTTGGGGGAGGGGTTGTAGGATTGAGTGCATGTCTGTGTGAATGAGACTGAAAGACAGAGGGGAAATGAGGCTGGATCATAGAGATTTATTACATGGCCGTGGCATCCTAATTAGCATAAAGACTGGACTGGCCCACTCAAGCAGAGAATTAAAAACCTTAATTGTGCTGTCAGCCTTGCTCTCTCTTTCTCATTGTTGACTCTACTTCATTCCACTGGCAATCGCCTCCTTACGCTCCTCTCGTCCATTGGTTTCTCTGGCTTATAAAGTAGTCTACGCCTGTGCTGTTTTAATTGTTGGTGATAAATGAAAAGAGGGGAGTTTGTAATTGTCTCAGAGATGGGAAAATGGATGGAGATCGTCTGAAGGAATGAGATGTAGAGTAGAGCCCCCCCCTTGCAAGAATAGTGGAAAGTCAGTTAAATGGTTGAAAGGATAAACATTTGATAACCACACCTGAGAAATTCCTCCCCGACAACTTTTCTTTTCTTCTCAAGCCAAAGAATGTTCGGATGTGAAAGACGAACAAATACTGCATCACTCTGCATGTGATTGTGGTTGCATTTAGTATATTTTACATAAGCTCTGTGATGGACTGGTGAACTGTCCGTGGTGTACACTGCTTTTGCTCTGAAGTAGCTGGATAGACTCCAGCAACCCCAACAATCCTGCACAAGAATAAATGGAACAAGAAGATTGATCGATATTTTACATAACTTCAGATCACTCAGATGGATGCAGGGACAGATTTGAGTCCCCTGTTCCATAAATTGCATGACTGAGTGAATGATTGTTATAGTGAGGGTATTCACGTATTTGTTGTTTTTACAACATACTTGAAATAAATCAAATAAAATAAACATGGTTACTTCGTGCATGGGAAATGTAAATTTGGGAGTCTGCATTTTTGTGTTTTGAATTATTGTATCACTGATTTCAACAAAGTACTAATAGAATTTAACAAAGTTTAAATATTTTAAGCACCGCTAAATCTGAGGCCATGGTCCTTGACCGGAGAAAGGTAGTCTGCCATCTCTCGGTGGGTGGAGTGTCCTTGCCCCAGGTGGAGGAGTTTAAATACCTTGGGGTCTTGTTCACGAGTGAGGGAAGATCGAAGCGTGAGATTGACAGGCGGATCGGAGCGGCGTCCGTAGTTATGCGGTCGCTCTATCGGTCCGTCGTGGTGAAGAGAGAGCTGAGCCGAAAAGCAAAGCTCTCAATTTACCGGTCGATCTACGTTCCAGTACTCACCTATGGTCATGAGCTCTGGGTCATGACCGAAAGAACGAGGTCCCGAATACAAGCGGCTGAAATGAGCTTCCTCCGCAGGGTGGCTGGGTGCTCCCTTAGAGATAGGGTGAGAAGCTCGGTCACCCGCGGAGAGCTCGGAGTAGAACCGCTTCTCCTCCACATCGAAAGGAGCCAGTTGAGGTGGCTCGGGCATCTAGTCCGGATGCCTCCTGGACGCCTCCCTGGAGAGGTGTTCCGGGCATGTCCCACTGGGCGGAGGCCCCGGGGAAGACCCAGGACACGCTGGAGAGACTACGTCTCTCGGCTGGCCTGGGAACGTCTCGGGGTCCCCCCAGAAGAGCTGGAGGAAGTGGCTGGGGTGAGGGAAGTCTGGGCATCTCTGCTCAGTCTGCTGCCCCCGCGACCCGGTCCCGGATAAGCGGAGGAAGATGGATGGATGGATGGATGGATGAAATATTTTAAGGTCACTTCAATCACTTTAGTCTTTACTTTTCATTTTAAACAATTTCAGGGTGGTATACAGTTACGTCCACCCAGTCCAATATCAAACTCAGCACTCAGCAGCCTGTAACTCTGAGATTTTGCCTTCGCTTGTGTTAACATGGATGCCAATCATCACCTTGGATTGAAGCATTCCTAGTATTGTGATGGAACATCAAAAATAACATCAATTTAATAAAAAAGATTTTCAGCAGGGTTAGCAGTGGTTGTCGCTCTCTTCTCATAGCAAGAAAGCCCTGGTTCGAGTCCCAACGGCGACCTTTCTGTGTGGAGTTTGCATGCTCTCTCTGTGCATATGTGGGTTTTCTCCAGGCACTCCAGCTTCCTCCCACATTCAGAAAAACTAGTACATAATGTTCATTGGTTATTCTAAATTGTCTCTAGGTGTGAGTGATTATGTCCCTTGCGACAGACTGGAAACCTGTTCAGGGTGTACCCTGCCTTCACTCAACAGTAGCTGGGACAGGCTTTGGGAGATATGGTGGGTTAAGAAAATGAATGAATGAATGAATGAATGAATGAATGAATGAATAAATGAATGAATGAATGAATGAATGAATGAATGAATGAATGAATGAATGAATGGACGGACTGAAGTTTTTAGCAGGAGAAAGTCAAATGTGATTATGGTACAAACAAACCTTTGTGCCAAAGAGTCTTGCGCTTTGGTTGTTCTGTGTCTAGTTGTTCAGTAAAGTTGCAGATGGATATTCGCCAAAATACAGCTTAAGATTGCCTGTGAGATAAATAATTATTTTGCAAGAGGGATAAGCTAAGTGGCCATTAGATGCTGTTGCAGCATTTCATCCACTAGTTTGTGTTAGCAATCACAGGAACAAAATAGCATGCAGCTTCATATTTCTGATGAGTTCACAGGTTGATTTCTAGCAGGGTAGCAGTTTTCCATGCATGTGTCTTGCTACAATGTCCTTAAAGTCCCTTTTTTACATTGATCCCAAATCGCTTTTTAACAACAGTGCTTGTATCTGCAGAGACTTTTTATGTTTATGTGAAGATCATCATTGGAGAAGAGACTTGGACAGTTAAAGTCTCACTCTAATCATCTTTTGATCTATTGTAAAAGCATTTCTAGGGTAATTATGATCATGCTGTTTTTTGGCAAAATAAAAAAAAACCTGTGTCATTTTCTAGGACATAGTTTCTGCAGAGCAGGATGAGTTCATAAGAAATTCACGTCCATAATCCGTCTGTTTACACTCTCTCCTGCTAGTTTACAGCCCCTCACAACCCCAAAATAACATTACTGGTGGAGCAAAAACGGCAAGCAGTATTGGGGCTATCCAGCTGTGCAGTTTTGAGTCATATGGCAGCTCAGATGAGAAAAACGAAGACGTAAATAGATCTAGTCTTCATCAGAATGGAGCAGAGCAGGGAGACCGAGCTTGTCGTGTTAGCTTCTATGTTACAGCTACAAGCTTTTCTCAATGGCATTTTCTAGTCTGCTCCTGATTCACAGTGATTTTTTAAAAAAAGGAAATACTCAAAAATGCAATTTGTGTCTTAATTTTTCTTGTAAATTTCGTTGATCATGAAAAAAACAACATGTTGAAAACACACAAAAAAGCCAATTTCATCTGAATGGGTCTTTAAAAGTGGGACTGTGGAACAGAATAAACATCACGTGAGAGAGTGGAAGAACAGACAGAACAACGGTAAAAGGTCCTGCTTGTGTGTCTCGGCTGTCAAAGCCAACAGCAGCAAACGAGGTTAGAAGTAAGAGGGAGGCCGGCCCTTCTCACACTGCGTCTCCTCCAACACTGACAGCTCATACAAAGAGTAACCCCTTCCAAAACTCACTGTATGAAACTTTGTGTTTTACCTTCATGTTTTGTCTTTTCAACCCCTTCCTTGTTTCTTAGTGTTTCTGCTCTTATTCTCCATCTCCTGTTTTTTCCCGTCTGTGTTCCACACTCACTTTGCTTCCGTTTTCTCTTTGTTTTTTTCCTCCCTTCTTCTTCTCTTCTCATCTCTTTCTCTAATTGGTCTCCGCTAGGTTAGCTTAGACAGGCCTATTCATCATAGCACTATCCTAAGAGACAAACCCTCCAGGAGCAAAGTGCAGATAGACAGAGTCAGACCTGAGGGCGATGGAGTCTGCCGCTTGTCAACCCACTTCTCTCTTTTATTTTAACGTGTTTTCTCTTCTTCCCTACTTCCTCTCTCCTCTCAGTGCAGATGGCAGTTTTGCAAAGGGAAAAGAGGGTGAGGGTGGGGAAGGAGAAGGAGGGAATGTAGATGCATTAGTTAGGCTATTAGTTCTACAAGCTGATTCCATGCCTGTCAAAGGTCCAACATTCTTCTGAGCTCATGCACGCACAGACGCTCGTCGTGTCTGACATTTTTAAGTTGAAGCGTTTGTTTTTAAAGAGCTGTGAGTGGCAAGGAAGAAGAAAAAATTCAAAGTTCCTTCTTATTTTTTGTGTCCAAATGATAAGTAAAAGACCATAAATAATCACCCTGTCAAGGCTTACACATTTTTGCATAACTGGGATTTCAGTGTGTGAGGACATGAACAGAGCTGGAAAGGGCAACGAGGAGCATGTAGGCATTCATTGGGAGGTGTCCAAATGTCTTCTGTGATAAGGTCAAAGCAGAATTTTTATGCCTTTTTGTGTCAGTTTCTCTTCATTTGATGAGCCAGAAGTTTGACCAAGACTTTGAATTTTCTTATTTTCTTCACTTCTACGGTATAAAAAAACAAACAGATTACTTGAATTAAAAAAAAGAAACAAACTGTGGATGGTGTATAGTGTTGAAATTTTTTTTTCTAATGCCTTTCCCCCCAAATGTTGGTTTGCTATTACTTTGAACCTCAAAAAAATATATTAGGAGATTTTTCTACATCAATGATCAAGAGGACAAAACAATGATTTAGGCTATCTATAAAAGTCTGAACAATAATGTCAATTTGCGTTTCTGTTTCATGATTTAATAAAATTCAAGAAGTGGTGTATCTAAAAGGTCATCATCTTTAAAGAACCACTCCAGTTAAAATTGTGTTTTGTGTGTTTTTGTCATGATGCTGTGGCATTTTTCTCATGATGGAGGTCATATATAATGAAAATTAAGATTAAAATTGCATTTCTGAGTATTTCTTTGAATTCAAGTTGTTGCACATCAGAGGAAGAGATGTGGAAATGCCATTGGAAAAAGTTTGTAGAATCATGTAGGTCTTTGTTTTCCTGGTCTGAGTGAGCATCTGGCTCTAACCGTTCGACTAGATAGCTCCTGTATTGCTTACCATATTTGTTGCATTGATAATGGGATGTTGGGGGTGTGAAGGGCTGTAGGCTAATGGCTAAAGGTGAACACAGAGGAATAATGGGAAATGGGGGCGGGCTTACTCTGCACCAACGGTCTGCCCACAACTTGAAGTCAAATTTCTTAACGAACTCTGCTGAAGCTATATCCTAAAAAATGACACCGATTTTTTTTATTACGTCCTACAAAGGACGTTATAATTAAAAGACCACCGAGAACACTTTTAAAGTAGATCATAAGATGATCAGAGTGGGACTTTAAAGTTGAGATGATTCTATTTTGGTGCCCAGCTTAGTTACAGTGGTAGACTTGACACTCAATATTAAGAGGGGGTCAAAGTGTAAATGGTTCCTTGGTTCCAGAGCGTCAATGTGACTGCAGATAAGTGCTCCCTCTGGGGATGAATGAAATGTGGAGAAAAATCCTCTCACATTTTCAGTGTGTGACGACCAGTGAGACTAAAAACGTTGGTAATTCCAGGTAAAGTGAAAAAGACCTTAACATAGTGCCCCTTCTGACCTTCTGACATTACTTGTTTTTTGTTACTCCAGACCTTTATACTTTGTTGCAATCAGATCCACTGCCTACTTTCACCACCTAAAACCAAAGTCTAAATGGAAGTCCCTAAAAAGAGTTGAACATCCCGAGGATACCGGCAGCGAAAATCCCCCTGAAGAAATCACCACTGGCAGCGTAAGAACAGAAAACACCTGCATAGCTTCAAACGTCCAAATAAGAAGATTTGAAGATGACTAAAGAACAGACAAATGCATGACAACCAAACATGAGCCGTAGCAGAAAATCCCTCACTAAAATAGATGATGAATTTACACAGTGTGTAAGTGTTTGCTGCTCATTTGTGAAAACAGGACTAATGCTCTTTGAGATGAACAGGACAGAAGTGGAAAGAAAGCTCAGAGCTAGAGATGCAAACACATCAGAGGTCATGAATATGCAGCGCGTGTTTCTGCTCACCGCTGCACTTCCCTTTACGCTTTCTGTTTTGTCAGATTCTCTCCTCTTCTTGTTTGAATCCCCTGCTCTTTCATTCCTCGTACATCTTCAGCACTCCACCCCCCCCCCTCTCTCTGGCATGAGGTCCTCTTTACTAATCATCTGAGGCCCAATTATACTCAGTTGGCCCCACAACTCTTCTCTACAGGGGCTCTGGAGGGCCAAAATATACAGACTCTGACTGACGTTAATTTGCATGACTTCTTGGCCTCCATAAGCACCGCTGTTGTCTGTCTTCTGCCTTTGTATAGAAAATCAGAGGAGGAGGAACGTGAATTGAAGAAGATAGGAGGAACAGTGTCAGAGCTTGGTTGTATTATGTAATGTGAAGGGAATAGAGGAGAGTAAAAAGTGCAGACGGCTCAGTGCTGCTTTCTGACAAAACTAACCCTCATCTAGCAAACTGTTTGAGTCGGTCAAACATCCGTTCTGTGAAAGTTCCATCACTGACATTGTGTGTTAGTCTGGAAATAACAACATTTGAATAAAGAAATATCTTCTGTGTTTTTTTGATACCCCCAAGACCTATTTGGCTATATTGGTAGAAATTGTGAAATATGTGAAAAGTCGCAGGTTTAAGCAGAAATGTTTATCTGCAGCTTCTGCTGATCCCAGCAAACATAAAGCCTAGTCAGCGCTTGCTTATTTGGTCAACAAAAGTGACTAACTTTAGATGCTACTAGAGTCGTTCAACTTGAGGGACGATACACACACACAAAACCTGAAGAATTTTGGCTTAAACAACTTCTTTGGATTCTCTTTGACCTTTCAGCTGCTCCTTTTTGTGGGTGAATCCAGAGTTTTTTTTCCATAAAACGGGTGTTTGATGTGGCATCAGCTTCAAATTGGAAACCCTTCCTGACGCAATCATTTGTATTTACTGACTTGGGACCAGCATGTGAAATCAGTGAAGCATGCCCCCTACTGGTTGCATTTGCAAGATTTATGGATTGACTGTGGAGACCATTTGAGTCCAGTGAACTCACTGTCCTGTTCAAGAAATCAGTCTGAGATGATTCCAGCTTTATGACATGGTGCCTCATTCTGCTGGAAGTTACCATCAGAAGATGGTACACTATGGTCATAAACAATACTCAGGTAGGCTTTGGCGTTGTAACCATGCTCAATTGGTACAAAGGGGCCGCAAGTGTGCCAAGAAAATATCTTCCACACCATTGCACCACTACCAGCAGCCTGAATCGTTGATGTAAGGCAGGATGGATCCATGCTTTCATGTTGTTGATGCCAAATTCTGACCCTAACATCTGAATCTTCCAGCAAAAATAGGGGTTCATTGGACCAGGCGTTTTGCCAATCCTCTATTGTCCAATTTTTGTGAGCCTGTGTAAATTGTAGTCTCAGTTTCCTTTTCTTAGCTAACAGGAATGGGACCTGGTGTGGTCTTCTGCTGCTGTAGTCCAACTGCCTCAAGGTTGGACATGTTATGTATTTAGAGATGCTCTTCTGCAGACCTCAGCTGTAACCAGTAGTTATTTGAGTTACTATTGCCTTTCTATCAGCTGGATCCAGTCTGGACATTCTCCTCAGACCTCTGGCATCAACAAGGCATTTTTGCCCACACTGTAAACACTAGAGATGGTTGTGGGGGAAAATCCCAGTAGATCACCAGTTTCTGAAATCCTCAAACCAGCCTGTCTGGAACCAACAACTACGCCATATTCAAACTCACTTAGATCACCTTTCTTCTCCATTCTGATGCTCAGTTTGAATGGCAGCCAATCGCCTTGACCAGATCTACATGCCTAAATGCATTGAGAATGTCATCATGTGATTGGCTGATTAGAAATTTGCATTAATGAGTAGTTGGACCAAGAGGATCTGGCTGCAGACATAAATGTACTTAGACGGAAGTCTTTTGCTGGAACTGGAAGTCCCCTCATTTAGCTAAAAAAAAAAAATGTTTTAACTGGCGACCCTAACAGTTACGATTTTTCCCGTTTCAAGCTTTACATAAAGATTTTTCTAAAGCACAGAACACTTTAGAATTAGGGCAAGTTGTATTCTTTCAGCTTCCATTCGATGATGTAAGGCACCATATTGTCTGCAGCCAGGTCCTTCTCAGCTAGACTGGTGTGTCTAAGAAAGGGGCCAGTGAGTGTTTGATGCAGCAGGACTGCATCAGGCTTATTTCACTAGTAGTCTTGTTACTTGTTTAGTCCACAGCAGATCAAGTGAGTTGCCTGTCACCAAAGCCAATGATTCCAGAGAGGAAATACTGGTGTGAGCTTTGCAGCCCTGCTCAATATGCTCCTTTCGAAGAAAGGAGAAAAAAATGGATGCTGATGTTAAACTCTGATTCTAAGCAGGATCTTCCCTGCAAGTGACTTCAGTTTTATTGGCAACACGATATTAGGTCTGTGTTTCTTTTCATATAAAGGTTTTTCTAGGGTCTTGGTGGGTTGTTTTTTATTGGCAAGGAACCAAAACAAGGTCACATTAACACATACATACACACAGTTGTTGCTCTGCGTTCTGGAGTACTGGGCAGCCACCCAATCTGCGACAGCCTGGCCCATGTCTCAAGCTGGGTATGAGCTGTTTTCAGTGTGTGTGGCGTGTTGTTGCCATGTCGTGGCTTGTGTCCTATTATCACCCCCTCCTTCTTTCCTCCACACACACACAAACACACGCACACACACCTCTGCCCCTTCCTGGACTCGGCCAGCAGCCAAGACTGCAGCACTGGGGCACTCCATTCACTCAGACTGCTGAGGTGAGGAATGGGAGGCAGTAGGACAACATGTTTGTCCTGAGGATGAGAGTAGAGCTGAGAAGTGACACTTCAGGCACAAACAACCAGCAGCTCTGTTGTCAACAACATTCAGTCCATGCTGAGAGCCGCATTTAGAGGCATTCACAAAGCAGAAAAACAAGTATTTCCTTCAAAAAAAGTTTACATTTAAACTTAATAACTCAGACAACACCTTTCACTTCCAAAAAATTATGTTTATTCTGAGGGACCAATAAAATTATGGCAAATATTTACAAATAATTACTTCTCAGTTTCACATTACAGATACATAAATGGAATAATTCACCAACAACAGTCACTCATGTGGACATATGGACAGGTACACGGACCGGGTTTGAAAGGATGCATCAAGCAAACTGCAATTTAATATTTAACACTGAACTCAAAGCCAGGAAATGAAAAACAAATTACAATATCAACAACAGAAATATAAAAAATTATATTATAAAATTAACAAATTTATCCCAGTTTTCTGAACAAAACCAATTTAAAGTCTGGAAAAAATAAGAAAAGAAATTAAGTGATATGATATCTTTGGCAAATTCGCACTGCAGTAAAATACATTCAGATAGTAAGACAACACACAACACACAAAGAGAAAAAACACCAAGTTTTTGTTTGCAACTACTAGAAAATTGAATAAAAAACATACACATTTTCTTAAAGAAGCTTTTCTTTAGCTTTTTTTAATCTTCCCCTCCAGAATACTTGAAGGCAAATCTTATCATCTTGTGTTTGTACCTGTAAGTCTTTTCTGCTATTTAATATGTTTTTGTACAAGAATATTTCAAACAGGCGTCACAGGCTTTGGTGAGTGTTACAGATATGTTTTCTTTAGTTGTGATTGGGTTTTGCATTTTGACGTAAAGAAGTGGAATCATTAAAACCGTGTTTATCGTGTGGAACTGTCCTTGTGTTGTGTTATTTTTCTTTCATTGAGTTTGTCTTTTTTTTCTATTCATTTATTAATTTTTTTTATCGAAACATCACAGATATAAATATTTTTCCAACACCCCAGATAGGAAGCCATGGACACAAAAAAACTCCAGATTGTTACACGAAAGGCCACAGTAAGGTGAAAAATCATGTATCTATTTTTTTTCTTCCTTTCTATTTTGATTGAAACATCTGCTTAGAGAAAGCACAGTCGATCCTTGTAGGCTGTATCAGTCGTGAATATTACTCCTGCTCCAAAGTTGTGTAATATTAAGATGTACAAAAAAACTGCAGACTTCAGTGTGAGATCTGTCCAGAACCTAGTTATTTCTGCTAGCATGAAACAGATTGTGCCACTAATTGCTGTCAAGATATGACGCTGAATTCCCCTCAGGTTTAGCAAGGCAGTAGCCATCTTCATAGATACATATTGAGATACAGTCAGGCAGTGTTCACTTGGTGGGCAAATCCTAATAATAACTCAAAGATTTACATTTGTGTCAGCCTCCCGTTTGTCTTAGAGTTGGGATGAAGATTCTGGATGAAAGATGCGTGTAATGAATTGTAAACTGCGGGAAAAAATTTTTTTGTTTAAATTGAAACAGATTTTTCAATGAAACCCACCAGATGAAAATGGTGTTTTTAAAGTTTTGTGGAATTTTTCTCATGAGGGATGAAAAAAATTAAGCCTAAAATTGCTTTTCTGAGTATTCCTTTATTCAAATAGCTGTGAATCGGTAGCAGATGAAAAAATGCTGTTGGAAAAAGCCAGTAAGTGTGATGTAGAAGTTACTACGGCAAGCCACAAGCTCCCTTCTTCCCTCCATTGTGACACATCCACTTATAGATTATTTGTAGGCCTTCGTCTTTGTTTTTGAAATCTGAGCTGGTATCTGGTTCAAAACTGTACGACTGGATAGCTTCAGTGTTTCTCGCCGTTTTTGCTGCACAGCTAATGTTAGGTTTGGGTTTTGAGGGGCAGTAAGCTCGCGGAAAAGGACGTAAAAAGATGGATGTTGGGAAGGGGGCGGGGCTACCAACAGTCAGAGGGGAATTTCTAATTAACTACTGCCGCTCTGCAGAAAGCATGTCCTAGAAAATGGCAGCTTTTGAAATTTTGGCTATCTAAAAGTCCACTGGGGACGCTTTCAAAATAGATCAAAAGATGATTGGAGTGCAACTTTAAACACTGATTAAGAGAAACTGAATTTTGACATGGATTCTCAGTTCAAATACTGATGCTCGCTGCAGTCATGACTTTGAAATGACCTTGGCACAAAAAAATAAACCACCTTCCTTCCAGAATTTCTAACAGGACAGTGGGCATCACGTCTGAATAGTCACAGAGAAAAGTACGAGAAGAAGAGGATTAACATTTCTGTCAGACGAAAGAGGAAGGACTTTCTTGGGAAGGTCACGAGCCTGAAGTCAACACAAGAGTTTTAATATTCCTAATCCTGGTGATGTTCAGTCCTGCAGGAGCGTAAGAGAGAGGCGGCAGTGCACGAGATATGATGAGATTAGGGCTGAGGGGGGGGGGGGGGGGGTAGAAAAGACTGGATGAGCTTCTGATGGCACAGCAGGTTTGGGCTCCCCTGGGGAAGGCAGGGGCATAAGAGGAGGGGCAATCACCACTTTGCAAAGGACAAAGGGAGGGAGCAAGTGTGTCTTTACTAATATTTATGTGTGTGTGTGTTTGGCCTCTGCTCGCTAGGCTTTCTACTGTACCACCCACAAGACAAGATCCCCCCACCATGCCTGCAGTCAATGTCACAGCTGCCAATTGAAACAACTGCTGGCCAGTGAGAATCCATTCTCTCTGCAAGTGAACCAGTCAGGTCAAAGCAATGGCAAAGCAAGCTGTGTTTCACTGGGAGATGCATAATTACAAACAGCATTGGGATGCACTTAAACTACAGGCATTGTATTTGTGTGAGATTTTTGCTTTTTTGGAAGTGCATACAGGAGATCTGACTGCAACCTGAAGAAGACACTGCTTTAAATAAACACAATGGTTGCTTGGCTTTTGATAGGGAAAGAAAAGTGGTGGTTCTTTTTTTCAGACTCTGATTAACTAATGCAATGACTGACCACCTGGCTCTTTCCCATTATACTTGCCTACATTCAGCGGTTGTTCCATATTCACCCAATTGGTCATATTCAACCCCTATGTGCATGAAAATCTCCCAGAATTTGGACTTTATCGTCTCAGATGCATTTTTAAATAGAAGTAATTTTTTTTAAAGTAGGTTTTTGGCCAAATAGCTCTCAAAATGTTGTATCTTACTTATGCCAATGTACTGAAATCACCTTTCTCTCATCAGTCATCCTGTAAAACATTATGTTTTGATGTCCAGTCCTTAAATTCAGATGCAGTACATTTAGCGTATACAGTCTTTCGTGAGTCTGTTTTAGGATGTTTAATGGTAGCAAACTGCTAAAGTTGCTGTAAACTTCAGGGGACATAGACCTGATCACAGACTAACCTGCAACTAGCTTCTGTCCGTTGTAGTAAAAACCTAAACCAGGAGTACAACTGGATATTTTGACTACTTGATTATTCAAAATTGAGAAAAATCCAGAAAATGTTACCTTCTGAGACGCACTAAATTGTTGTGGCATGACGGCTATGTTAACTCCCAGAAAGAATTAGGTTTGTTTTTTGCTGCATTTTGCATCAAGTGTCAAATTTTTGTTGCAATTTCGCCAGTTAAGATTGAAATGTTGTAAAAAGTCCCTCACAAGAGTTTCACTTTTTTTTTTTAAACAAAAACTAAACAGAGCACAGATTAAGACGATTTTCAGATTTCCACCAGGAGTTAATAGTTATTTTCAATTATTTGGGTTCATTTGAGGTGAACCTTTTTAATGTACTTTTTTGTTTAAATACTGCATTGAAAAGCCCAGTTTCCCAACTGAAGGGGATAATACACACACACACACACACACAAATTTGAGAGACGAATGAAAAGGTTACACTTTATGGGGCTTTGTTGCAGAAGGGCTTTGTCAGCTAAGTCAACGCTGAGTAAAGATAAGGAAATCTGAGATAAAACATAATCCACATCCATCCAAATTTCATTTCTTTAAAAATAGTGAATCCATTTTTAGTCGTGTATCAGAGCTACAGAGCAACAGTCGATGCATCGTGGAAACAATCATTGACCTACAAGCGTGTGCATGGCAGGGTGGATGATTGAGTTTTACAAAAGGAACAATAGGGAGGAATCTTGTTTTAGTGACTCTCGGTCGGTTGGGCTTGACATATAAAACTAAAGGCACTGTCCTTGTTTTCAGCTGGTGTGGTTCAGGTTCAATAATGCCTTAGAAGGATAGAAGTAAGGAAAAGTCTCCTGCTGAGGTGGACACAAGCAGCTCAACAGGTGGGCAGTCACAAGAATATTCTTTTTAGTTGTGTACAATTTTTAAAGTCTACAAATGATAAAACTCCATGACTATCAAAAAACAAAGTAAACACAGTAAAACTAACTTTAGTTCGGTGTCTATATAATACTTTGTCTCATGCTGCAGATTTGGTGCTTTGAATCCAGTTCTCTTTTTGTAGGTAAAACTACAAGGTAGCGATGAAAATTAAGTTAGAAAGTCAACAGTTATTGATAAAAAATACCACATAGTTTTATTCTTTTTATGATCGGAAAAAAACCTCCACATTTGCGATTAACGTGAATAATTGAAATTCTATCAAAATTAGGACTTCTTCCCTCTTTCACTGATAGGCAGAATTAAAACAGGAAGCTACAAGATAAGAAAGACGATACCCTATCACAAGATCAACGTTGTGCGACCTCTGACATCTGAGAGGAGCAACACACTGATTTCAGATCAGCACTTTAGGGCAAATCTGTTCTACTCTGAACATGATGGGTAAGGCCTCGACCCTGGTGTCAAGCATTGTCACAGCGCAGAACGAATGGAGACAAAAAAAAACAAGAGAAATGTTCACATACTTTTTTTTCCCCCACAAAAATCTGTGGTTTAAAGGAATCCAACGGTTCCAAACAGCATCAGGACAAACACTCAAAGGCGAGGGGAAGAACTGAAGAACGTGGTCATACTGAACTAAGTTAAAAACGGCACCTTTAAGATGATGATTGAGAATCTTTGTGCTTTTGTCAGCCGATCCACTTGGGGGGGCCCATCTTTGGGGAGTTTCAGGAGAGACAGGAAGACGGACCATTTTGCTTCCTGGGTTTTTTTGTGTGTTTTTTTTTTCTAAATAGGAGGCCATAAAATGGCATCTTATTAAGTGGCACCTATGTCAAACCATAAACAGGAAAATGGCAATCTGATCACATTTCAAACAAACAAAAAGATCTTTTCATACTGAAAGTTTTTCTGATGATCTGCATCATCAGATCATCACTATTCTAGCACAACAGATCGACACTAATATAAATCATCACAGGCATTCACTCTCATCGCAGAGCAGAAAAGATTTTTAATATATTACTCTTTCTCCTCCGTCATAAATAGCTCTTGATCATGACTGCGCCTTCCTGGCTATGGGGAGGTAGGACAGCACCTTCCTGTACAGCAAGTTTGGTTTGATGTGAACAAAAAATTATATAAAATTCAAGAGCAGATGTGAAAGATGAATTCAAAACAAATTTCTTTTTGTTTTCAGAGGAATAAGAACTGGTTCGGCCTCAGCTGCTGTTGGCTTAGCCCCAACCCTATCAGCAATTATCTAATAACACTTCAACAGTCATGAGGCCAATCCAGTTTTGGATTTTGAAACACCTGGGAGAAGTTTCCCAATAATTATCTTAGCCTAGTAAAGGCTTTGCAGGACAAAGTAGAGAATTAGGAAAAATTAATTTGGTCTTCACATAGGAAAATACCCCAGTGGTCAATTGGATTTACATGTAACTCATATTGTACAGCAGCTCACTTAATTTGATGTTCACATTTTCATATTATTTTGATATTATTTTTCCTTAAAAAGTGTTTTTGGCGATAAAACACTAACTTTGTTTGTAAAGCGAATTAAGGAAAGTCTCTTCTCATTTAAAACTGAAAACATGACAGAGGAATTGAGGTGGAGGGATGGGGCATAGCAAACATTTGTCCAAAAAATGGTCTTTTATGTGTTTAGATTTTGAAAGAAATGTGCAGCAAGTAGAGATTTTGTTTGCAAGAATTGGATTGTCATTCTCTTACTGAAGCATGGATTCAAAATAATATGTGACAAGTTGTTAAAATACTGTCCGAAAAAAAGAGAGATTTTGCTCTGGTCAGCTTGACAATGTCCCTAGCACAAAATCATATTTTACCCAAATCCAAACACTTAGTCTTTACAAATGGGCTACAGGTTCTTGATAAGACTTTCTGACACAGTAAGCCCCATATTCTTATGGTCAATTGAACCCCGACAGTATTGTGCTGCAGCAAAGAAGTGTTGTTTTGTTTAAGAGTCAAAATCACAGCTATCAAAGATTCAAAATCCCGTCTTGGTCTGTGCAAACGTGAGTTTTTACGGAACAGTGCTGGTGCTATCCATCCCTCCCTCCATTTTTCCTCTAATGCTCCTTCTTCTCCCCTTTTTGCAGGATGTGGGGGGTGTCAGTGGCGATCGTAAGCGGAGGCTGTTGCCGTGGCAGCAGGGCCTGCTCCCCGTGATGTTGCACTGTAATAGTATGGTGATCCTGAAAGAAAACAAAGGTACATGTACTCTTCCTTATATGCCACGTTCAACAGACTGTAACAGAAGTAAGAAAGTAATCTAAAATCTGTAACATTTTATTTTGGGGGCAGTGTTAATGAGTTTTAACCCTCTGGTTGTGTTGGTGTCCTGCGCCTCACTTTGGTGTTCCTGGTCAAAATTGCGGGGTCTGTGTTAACTGATCATAAATTAGCACGAAAACCGGTGTCATTTTTTACTGAACCTTCTTTAACATTGAAATATTGTATCAGAAAACAAAGTCTCAAAGTAATGTTTAAAGACCCACTTCAATGAAAATCATGTTTTTAACATGTTCTTGTGGCATTTTTCTTATAATGGAGAGCATGTATAAAGACAATTAGGATTCAAATAGCATTTCTGAGTATTAATTCAAATCATGAATCAGGAGCAGATGAAAAAATGCCACTGGAAAAAAATTGTAGGCGGGCCACAAGATGATGAAAAGGATGATGGGAAATGGGGGCGGGCTTCCAATGAACTACTGCAGAAACTACGTTTATTTTATTTTGACGGTATAATCATAATTAAAAGACCACTGGGAACACTAAAATAAATCAAAAGATGATCGGGGAGGGACTTTAAATTTCTCTTACAGTAGGAAGATATTTTTTTGCTGTATAAATGTGGCAAAATGACACAGATTAATTTGAACCACCTATTGATGGATAGAACGAACAAAGCACAATAATCTTGTATTATACTACGTTGGACTAATCATGAACATTTCTTTAAAACTTGTGCAACTGACTTGTTCTGGTCTTTTTTCTTCATGTATTTCTGTTACAATGTCATCGTACCCTCAAATCACAGCAATTAACTCGGCGAGAATAATTTCTATTTCAGATAGGAACGATGGTTAAAATGACAAAATACGACTCGGGTTTTAATAAATCTGAAATCTCCTCTTAACATGCAGTTTAAATGTGAAATGAGCAGCTTCCATTTTCTGTTAAGATTATATTTTATGAAAAATGTAAGAAAAGAAAGGAACAGGATGAGATGACATGAGCTGATGAAGCTAATAGCTGGAAAACTAGTCTCGCCTTGCAGTAGATCTGACTTTGTCTGCTTCCAGCCTCTCTCAGTGTTACCATCCTACCTTCCACACACACACATGCTCACACACACACACCATCTATGACAGTCTAAGTTGACACGCTGAGCACAGCTCTACTACCACTGATCCCTTGAGTCTATTCTTTCTCCCGGGAGAAGGTCAATTCAATACTGTAACCCTGAAGACACACAGAGACCCGCTCTAACACTTCTTAAGACACACTCCAATAGAATCACCTACACACAAACTTGTCTCTGTCACTTTCATCAGTCAAACTAGCTGTGTACTGACAGGATATGTCTGTCCACAGTCCAGGTAATCTCCGAATCCTCTTTGAGGAAGTGAGGCATTAAGTCGCCCTGACAAACTCTTTAGTCTCACTCAAACTCAACCCACTCTCTCTGTAAATTGCCTCTTTTCTCTCTACTCTTTTCTTTCTTAATCCTCCCCCCCTGTGTTTGTCCTTGTCTTTTTCAGCTACCTTATGTGCATCTTGTCCACACATTATGTGTCTACTCATCCGGAGTAAAACCATAGCACCTCTCTATCTCCTGCTCTGACACACACAGAGTTTTTTTTTAATTTGTTCACTTGCTTTTTTCTTGTCTTTCTCCCACCACCTACCTTGCATCTGTCCTGCCTGAGTGGTGAAGAGACTGGACGAGCAGCCGATCTCCGTCCCCAAGAGAGACCCATAATCCTGCTGAAACACTGAGGGCAGAGGGATGGAGGGAGGGAAAAGAAGAGGTGAGGAGAGGAAAGGGTGGGGGCACACCACAGGTCATCACAGCCTGACTCGTTTTAAACTACCATGACCTTTGGTGCTACCACAACCTGACCGCCTCACCTTTCAGAAAAACTCCTACAGTAACTCCCAAGTACGGTGGCCCAGAAGTGCAAATCACATCAACAGATCAGTCTACGCAAAAACATACTAAAGATCACAATGACAATTTCAAAAGCTAAGCAAGTATTAAAAAATATTTATATTTTAGAATTAAAAACACAATTCCAGAAAAGCGAAATGAGATAAAAATGAAACAATTCAGAAAACAAAAGTAATTTCCAAAAATCAAAATGAAATGTAAAAAAAATGAAACCAGAAAAGGTAGGTACTATGGGTCATCGCTGATTGGATGATGGCATTTGAGTTTTTTCAAATGCATCTTCAATGTCCACATAATAATAAAAGTTTTATGATTAGTACGGCGCATATTCAATGTTTCTTCATGCCAAATAACTTTTGGTTGAAAAGATGGACAAACATCATTATCAAATCAGTGATGTCCCATAGTACTGACCTTTTCCAGTTTCCCAATGTGTTTTGTTTTTTTAACATTTCATGTTGTTTCTGAAAATTACTTTCCTAAAAACATTTTATTTTGATTTCATTTTTTGTGTTTGTGTTTTGGTTTCTGTCATTTTGTTTTGATTTAAAATGTAATGCAGTTTTTTTTAAATAGATTGTTTAGCTTTTTAAATTGTCATTGAGATTTTTAATATGATTTTGCATTGTGTGATTTCTTAGTGTGATTTGCACATCAGGGCCGCCATACCCAAGACTTAAAAAAAGAATTTGTGTGTACAGATATGCAGTGTTTCATTCATGATTCTTCCAGCTGTCAGCTGTTTCTCAGCCAGTCAGTGCCATTCCACTGGGTGGAAACTGGCTCTGAGGAGCAATTCTTTTAATTGGCTCAAATGAAATGAGGATTATTATAAAAAAAATGTACAATTTCCCAAGACTTTGGAGAAAATAAGACTTGTCTCCTTTAATTTTTTGGGGAATAAATATTTAACTTTATTGACATGGCAAAATATCAGATTACATCCTTCTAACTGCTATGAAGGCATTGTGTTTTTTACCATTTGAATAATAGGCAATTTAATGAATATTCACATTTTGATCAGATATATACTGTAATTGATAATTAATGAATCTTGCTTTTCAGCTATATTATTTTTTCTATTTAAGTGTTTTTATAAAACTTAAACTGAAGACAATTCTCTCCTGGAGCTGGTGTTTCCTGATAATTCCCTTCCATTTTTTTTCTTCCAATGCATTCATCCACAAGCATTTCAAAACAAACCTTTCCACTGACAAGTAAGCATGTCTGAGATACAGCAAAGAATGACAGATAATGAAATGAAAACATGACGAATGGAGCATGAGTGGTGCCTGTTATTATTAGAAGGCTTGGGATTAATTGTGTGACAAAAAAATTTGGACTTTTTTTGTTGTTGTTGTCATTGAGACCTGAAATGGCTACCACTTAATGGAAAATACCAACCTAAGAGGCTGGGATTTGGAAATCTCCATGACTCGTTGTATGTGGAATACTGCGGATGGGAATACGGACTTCCGGAAAAATCTCCACCTAAAGATAAAAGAAAACAGGAAAAGAAATGTTTAGGAAAAACAAAAGATAAACAGGGATTTGCCTGTTTGATTATTATTTGATTGTTTTCTTTTTATTAAGGTCATAGTGAGTAATAGTTCAAATTTAAAGATGGTTTTGATATTTTTGGCTTCCTTCTTTAAAAAAAAAGTGTAGCCAAGGTTCAGCTTCTTTGTCGATCTTGACATATCAAGTGAAGACAATTAGAACACAAAAACTTGTTACTCCACTTAAAAAAACACTATTCGTATTTATTAAAAGGCAATATAAAACAATTAGTCCCTGTCAGAGAAAGTTTTGGAGGAAACTTGAAATTATTTACAAAATATACAACGATTCACCAGGAAATTGCCAGATCAGCAGTTGTCATAAACTGCATTTTATGGAACAAACATTTAACGAAAGTCCAGCCAATTTACTGATGTTTAATCAGTATTTGACCTCAGTAGGACCTTCAGTGCAATACTACCACTACTACTACTACTACTACTACTACTACTACTGCTGCTGCTGCTGCTGCTGCTGCTAATAACAATAATATAAATAATAGTTGTTGTTAAAATTTAGCACATTATTGCCATGTTTACTGCATTTTATTATTAACATGTTTGAAACAAATAAAATTAAGAAAGAAAAAAACTGTATAACTTTATAATGTTTTGTCATTGTATTTTTCACTCATTTTTCCATAAATGCACATCACTAAATACCTTGAAAGCACGACTTTTAGAACAGTGTTTATTATATAATATCCTTTTATGCACATATACATTAATGTTTATAGTGGCAATGCTAGAACATTGTGGAAGAGTGGCAAATGAAAATTGAAGAGTAGAAAGACATTGCAAATGAGAGAATCAAAAATAAATACACAAAAAAAAATTGGGAAAAATGCGTAATTTAAGACGCTCAAGATTTCCTTTAAAGGTAGGGCCTATCGCTATTGTTTTTCTGCAATGCACAAATACCCACTCTGATAGAAATTGTGTGTTTTGGTGTTTCTTCTTTCTCATGATAAAAGGAATGTATAAAGAAAATTAAGCTTACAATTGCATTGCTGCGTATTTCTTTATTTAAATTGTTGTGAATCTGGAGCGGATGAAAAATTGCTATTTTAAAAAACTTGTTAATGTGACGTAAAATTGACAATCGGCGGGCTGCAAGCTCCCTGCTCCACTCCATTCCAATGCATGTACAGTATGTATTTGTTGTCCTCGTCTGAGCTGGCATCTGGCTCAAAACTGTACGGCTGGATAGCTTCGACATTGCTTGCCACTTTTGTTGCACCGGCAATGTTAGCTTGGGGTTGTGACGGGCTGTGAGCTAGCCAGAGAGAGTGTAAACAAAGAGCGGATGGGGAGTCAGGATAGGCCAACTGTCCCGCCCACAGCTGAGATGCAAATTATTAATAAACAACTGCTGCTCTGCAAAACTCTGCCATATAAAACGACAGAGGTTTTTTAGATTTTGGCTAAAGCTGGAATGATAATAATTAAAGGACTAAGTTACAATAGATCAATAGATGACCTGAGTGGGACTTTAAAGAAACTTGAATTGATGATTTCTTAAATTTTGTCGAAAATAATACCAATATTGACTCAAAATTGGGGGGCAAATAGGGGGCACAGCTTTTCACTGTTGTCACCTATAGCTTAAGCCCTCTATATACACTTGTGCATTTATATAAAATAGTAAACGTTTGCAGCGTTTTTTTCCATTTTATGTAACTTCTATCCATTTTGCTAACACATGGTGAAGCTTTTCCAGCATGACTCAGAGCAGTTGAGATGGACAGGAGATGTTAGCGAGGCTGCAGAAGTTCAGCCATACAGTGGATGATGGCAAAGCTTTTCTCCCTCATTTACTACCCACTGTCTAGGGTTTACCCTTCCTCTCGTTTTCTCATCCCTCTCCTCCCTTCACTTCAGTCTATTTATCTTTCTGCCTCCTCTGTCTTCTCTGGCTCTTCTGACAATAGCCCACCCATCACTTATCACATCAAAACAACAATCTTCTTTTCTCCCCTCATTTCTTTGCTGACTTGTTCTTTCTTTTTCACTCTTTTGCTTTTTCTTTTTCTATTTTTTTATTCCTTCTCCCGGGGGATCCCTCTCCCTTAGCTGACAGTCACAGACCCTGATGCCCCCTCTCTCCAGCCCACCCTCCATTCCTCTCCTCTGCCTCTCGTTCTGTCGGTTCTGCCTCACTGCTCTCCTACACCCCCTCTGAGTGTCAGCCCCCCTGCTGCAGAGAGAAAGACAGAAAGACAGAGGGAGAAGGAGAACAGCGGAAGAGAGTTGCTTGCTTAATGAAGGTATGATATTAGACAGGGCGAGCAAAAAAAGAGGATAATTTGCTTGAGAATTGCTGAGATAAAAAAAAGCTGGAGAAGCAAAGTTTGTAGATTATCTCCTTTAACAATTCTTGTCCGATTATTGATTCAGGGAGCTGAGAGAATTCTCTGAAAAATGCAAACATTGACACTGAGGAAGTGCTCGCATCCAACTTTTCTTTGTGTGTACATGCGGGTGTGTATCTGTTTAGCTGCGTCTGTCAGGAGGGGTCGAGATGTGGTCTCCATGGCACCCCTGGGTGTGAACATCCTCTCCCTTGTCATCACCGTAGTGACGGGAATGTGTCAGGTTGTTTGGGAGATGAGAGGCGGGGGCGGGGAGAGAGGAGGGGAACGAAGGCTCAGGGGTCTCCATCGTGTAGCTCAGTGTCAAGGTCGCACGCACACGCTGTCAAAAACAAACACACATGCACGAAAACAATCCCGTACACCGATCCAAATACACACTCAAGTATACTGTCAAACCTGAGGACAGGACGGGGTGAACGCAGGGGGACAGGGCAACAGGGTTACCCGTCTTTAGATGTGCTGTTCTTACATGTCCGCAGAGACTCTGTATGTGTCAGCCCCAGAATGTGTGATACTGAATGATTGGGACAAAAACTTGCAAAGAAAAAAACAACAAAAAAAACCCTGTTAGCGATTCAGTTTCGGGGAACAGCAGCAGCATCCCTCTCACTGACCATCGCTGTTGCTTCTAGTGTGAACGAAAGCAAAGAGGGAAGAAGAATGGTGTTCCGGGATTGAAACACAAAAGCGCCATGGAAGGCGGAGTGGAAGGGAATGAATGAATTAGTCGTGGGTCACTGGTGATTCTCATTAAAAACAAATTACTAATGTTGAGGAGGGACAGCTGTGCTACTGTGGCTGGTTTCTAATGATACTCGGGGAGACACACAGCACAGGCGCAAACACACGCACACGTAGACACACAACACATGCCACCTCCTGGGACCGCTGTCAACCACAGTGTAGACAGACAAGAAAGAGGAAGTGTCAGAGCTAAGTACATTGTCTGAAGACTCACACACGTGTGTGCATACTGCGCACATCAAAGAGGAATTTAACACATTTTTGGGTACAGATGAGCTTTTCATGGCACGACAATCACTAAGTAATTGATAACAGTTACTTACAACAACAAGCATTATTCAAAGTGCCAACATTCCTTAAGGAACGTTCAGACCATTGACTGTATAAGAGACCTGGACCGAGTGAGTGTGACAACATGCTTCCAGACTAAAGTAGCCAATTCAGTCACCCTTTTTTCACAATACAGACACCGCCATGTCTGTGCCAGATGACGTCAGTAAGCAGTGATTGGTCCGAGTCGGTCTTCGAAAATGTTTGGCAACCGCTCTCGCCAATCAGGAGTGAGCTTGTTGGAAACCCACACACCTACCACCTGAAAGCAGGCTGCAGGAAATCTGACAACCCAACGTTTGAAATGTGAGACGACATATTTCTATTGAGCTGTCTGATTGGTAAGTTTACAACTTGAATAACTTGCACTAAAATTATCATGAAAAAAAATTAGGATTAACAAGAACATGTTAAAAAATGTATCACATGAAAATGTGTTATTCTGGTAAATATGACTTATTAGTAGCTTTATATAAAGGTTTATGCAATTTTGGCTTCTTGGAGCCAACGGGTACTTCCTTTTGGAACATGGGTGGGGGGGGTCACTCAGTCCAGTTTTCATATACAGTCGATTGTTCACACCAGGATTTTCCTTTGGCATGCTAGAGGATCTTGCTGGAGATATGTATCTGAGTTTAAATTATAAAATGTCCTGGCCAAAACCAGCATTTGATAACTTGTGCTGGGATGTGAACCAGCCTTTGTTGTCAGTCACTGTGTCAGCTTGCTCCTCTACTGATGATAAAAACCAAGCTTTATTTACAAAAGAAGATCTTAGATCCAAAAGAATGAATTCACTGACTTTCCAGTCTGATCACGGAAGCCCAGCCAACTCTATCCTGATACTGCTAATTGTTTGTGTGTTTGTCACTGACTTTCTACTTTTATTTTTTTAACTCCCTTCACCCTTTTCTGGCCATGAGATCCTTAACCCCCAGAATTCCCTGAACTCACCGGTGAGTTTGCCAATCACATCGGCTGTTTGCAATGACGCAAGAATGAAACAGACCGACCAGGAATAAGTTGGGGTTGTACTAAAATGATTGATGATAAGTATTGCTATGAAAAAATAGTTTTAAAAATACTTTAATTGCGCAAATTGTGTAATATAAAAAATACTGAAAAGGGCCAGAATTACTGCAATGTTTGCATGTTTTTTATTTAAGATAATTTTTACTTTAAAAAGAGATTTTAAGCCCTTAGAAAACAGAAAAACACACTGAAATTGAGTGGATTTAGATTCATAATTTAAATGTATATTTTTTTATGTTTGTGCATAACTGTGTGTCAGTATTCTTACCAGGTACCATGCCAGGGAGGGAGGGGGTGGAGTAGCTGCCCTGTCCGGTGGGAGGGACATGAGGGGGGTACCCTGGCAGAGTTGTGCTTGCCAAATCTCGACCTATAACCACAGACAAAATCACACATTTACCATCCGTGGCATCTTTTATCAGGATCTACTCTAACATTCTATTTCCTTGAAATGTTTGTATTTGTATTGTATTTCCTGCCGTTTTCAGAGCATATTCTGAGAAAAAAAAAAAGACTCATAAAACGCTAAAGAATGAGCTAAATTGTGATACCGAATATTATCTCAACCAAAGGCACCTTTTGTGATATTTATTATTGTCTATTATTAAGCTGCAAATGACCTTCATGTTACATTCCAACCCTGAAAGCAATTATACTGAAGACTTAAATCGTGTGTTGCTGGGTTAAAAGCCTACAAGCATCATCTGAAAAACGCTTCACCTCCTGACAGCTCATTCAGAACATGTCGTTTTCTTTTGTTTCTTCCCTCCTTGTTTTCCATCCTCTGGCATTTATTAATTTACAGACTCGCCGTTTTCTTCTTAACTACACCCCCCCCCCTCCCCTTCTTCTTCCTCTGTCAGTCAGTTGGTGGATAGGATATATAACTGCATTAGACTACATGACAGTGTGTCGCCCCAAATCATTTCTCTGTGTTTGCACGCAGCAGACACAGGGAATGTGTGAAGAGGGTGCCCTCCATTCATCATCATCATCATGTACGCACACTCCGGCACACGCACAGCCACCACCAGCCGGCTCCTGCTGCATGCGCACACACATTTATCCTCATCATAAACTGCTCAGGATCCAACACCATCAATCCCATTCACTTTCCCTCCACTTAACCAGCGCTACCTTAGTGAAGGATGGAGGAGGAGAAACGACTGAGTGAAATAGAGAGGAGATCATAAAAGATGGAAAAGAAAAGAAAGATATGAAAACTAAATATAGACAATTTGGGGAAACCTGAATACTTTAATGACAACTGTGGTGGTGCAGTGATTTTTTCTTTAAAAGATAATAAAGCACAATTACTCATATTACATTATTTCACCCCTGATAAATGAACAGTTTTTAAGCTTATTAAAATATACATATTTCATGTTTAATCTATTATTGTCATAAATATGCTAGAATGTTCATGCAAACATATGAATCTTAACGACCCACTCCAATGAAAAATTGTGTTTTTGGTGTTGCTATTATATTCTTGTGGCATTTTCCTCACGATGGATGACATTTATAATGAAAATTAAGCTTGCAATTGCATTTCTGAGTATTTCTTTATTTAAATGTACTAGGATCAGACAAAAAAATACAGATGTAAAACAAAGCTTGCAGCCGTGACGTAGAAGTTACAATTGGTGGGCCACCAGCTCTCTGCCCCGCTCCATTCTGATGCGTTCCCTTGTAGAGATTCATGTACATCTTCGTGTTCCTCATCTGTCTCAAAACTGTACGGCTGGATAGCTCTGATATTCCCAATTTTTGTTGCACCGGTATTGTTAGGATGGGGTAGTGAGGGGCTGTAAGCTAGCAGGAGAGAGTGTAAACAGATGGATGATGGGAAATAGGCCGGAAGTACTGCAGCTCTGTAGAAACTATATCCCAGGAAACAACAGAATTTTTTAAAATTTTGGTTAAAATCAGCATCATGGTAAATAAAGGACCACTGGGAATGCTTTAGAAGATGACTGAAGTGGGACTATAAATGCTTGATCTTCTGAAGTTTTTAGGTGAAAAATCTTTATAGTTTTTTCAAATGACGTGCTACATAGAGAAGAACTCAGGAAAGGCAGTTTGGTCATTTAGACTGAAGCCAAGGTCACATTAAAATCTCAGAAGAAAATTTTACATTTTTGGTCCAAAACAGTTTCTTGGCGTTACGTGAATGAAAATTATCTCTCAAAACTCTCTCTAATATACAAGCTATATTATCATTTAATTGTATATTATCATTAATATTATCAGATATCTACCAAATTCAGTTGAATGGTTTTACATCCCTGTCAGTCAGTGGATTCATACTGACTTGTGTTTGACATCACAGACAAAAGGGTTGAGGAAGTGTCAATTCTTACTAAAATAAATAGTAAACTATGATCTCATTTTACATAACTGACTAGACATTACTTAAAAATTCACATTTCCATACTGGAATATCAGTAAACAACTGCAGTGAGGGATGACAGTGTAAGTAACCATAGGTCCACAAAAGCTCCTTTTATCTCTGCGTATTTTCCTCTCTGTTCATCTCACGTGTCTCTTCACCTCCCGCCCCGCATGTGGTTTTCTCTTACAGGCCCTCTCTTTTCTTCAGCCTCCCTCTGTCCCTCTCTGCCTCCTCTCTCCTGTCTCGTGTAGTAAAGTTTTTCTCTGTGTTTGACGCGACAGCGAGGCATTAGTGCAGACGGGCTACTCATCCGCTCAGGGTCAGTGCACAGGGCATGGTGGAGAGGGAAGGAGAGGGTGGAAGAGAGGAGAGATGGACTCTCTACAGCCAACTTAGAGGGGGCAGACAGGGCCAGATCCTCTGAGAGGTGTATGTGTGTCTGTGCGCATTTGTGCTTGTGCATATGTATGCCAGTTGTATTGATGTATCTCTTGTCCTTTGCTTTAGAGGTCAACAAACAAGTACAAGTCTCTTCCATTCTCACTTGGAGCCGGAGATGAGCGCACTTTTTATGTGATTTTCTGTTTTGTTCTCTGCCTCTCTAACTTTTAAACGTCCATAAAAACTCAGAGCAACACATGTCAGACATGGAGGCGTCAATCGTGCACAGTGTGACACAGATCAGGTTCAGGACGGCCTATACAAAGTGTTTGTTAATGTCACAGATGCAGAAACACTGTGTCAAGCACACAGACGTGCGAACCCTAGAGGGTGCTCTACTCTGAGGGAAGAGACAGGCAAGGAAATGCATGCATAATTTTCTGATCGTGTGTGTATGTCTATGTAAATATGAATGTGTGGGTTAGCATGCATAAGCAGAAATGGAAATTTTATCAAGCTATCTTATTCCCACTCTCCCTGTCTCTTTCTTTTCGGGTGTGTGCAGGTAATATCCCTTTGTGGCTTTGACGAGCCCATTCCCAGATATCCCAAACTCCCAGATCAATGATTTCCCTCATTACAGATGGGAGCGCAGAAGCCTTGTCCAAGTGCTCCCTGGTCTGCTCTTAATTAACCACTGCCTCTCCCAGTGCCCCTAAATGGGAAAAGGGGAACAGACGAGCCTCTACCTTTTCACTTCCTTCAACCTTTCTTTTTCCCCGTTCTAGCCCTCTCCTGAGGTCTGGAGCAGTGAGCTCTTTGAGCACTCAGATCATGTAGTTTTAGTCATTACCAAGGGAAATACGCAGTCATCTGACAGTGAATTTCTGTTTTTTTAATGGGATTCAGGAGCTAGGTGTTTTGGTTTAGGATTTTATGAACAGGAGGTCTGTCTTTCAGAAGGCTGAAAGACAAGAGGAAGGCATTTTTACTTCAAGGAAATATACTAAATAAAAAGCAAATATACTTCTTTAATTAGCCTAATTGGCTTAATTGAAGATTACATAATCAAAGTTCCCCTCCGATCATCCTTAAATTCGCCTCTGATTTCTGGACGGTTCTGTTGGTGCGGAGTAAACCTTCACAAACCTTTGTTTACACTCTCTGCTGGTAGCTTACTTCCCCTCACAACCACACCAGCTCAGGCGAGGAAAACAAAGGCGTACATTGGATCTATTCGTCTGTAAGTGGATGCATCAGGATGGAGAGGAGCAGGAAGCTTGTGGGCAGCCGACTGTAGCACCTTCATCAATGCTACAAGCTCTTTCCAACGACAGTTTTTCATCTGCTCCTGATTGACAATGTTATTAATTAATAAATACTCAAAAATGCAGTTTTTAACCTAATTATCTATATATGTGTCCTATATATGTCCTCTATCATGAGGAAAATGCCACATGAACATGTAGGAAACACACAAAAAAACTATTTTCATTGGAGTGGGTCTTTAACCAAAATATTTCAAGAACACATTTCTTTTTTATAAAGTTCAAAAACAAATGTCACATGTGAGTGAGCTGATAACCAGGTGACTGTTTTACCTGGAACTAGTGAGTAGGACTGTGGACCGGAAACACTGGATCCTAACTCCCCCGCTGTGCCTGGATTGGTTAAACTGTTCTTCATTTCATCTAGTCCACCTGCTAGCGAGGCCATGGTGGAGTAATCTGATGTCTGGAAAGGAGAACAAATGAACAGAGAAAATGTCATTACTGATCAGAAGATCCAGACAAGTGTGTAAGGTTTTTTTTCTCTTTTTTCTGCATAATAATATTTCTACAACATGACACAATTGCCATTTGTAAGGGTAAATGAGCTTTTTCCAGGAGCACACACACAGTTACATCCACATCACACCTCCACCTGCAGTTTGCCGTTTATTGATCTGTTTACAAAGACAGGGATTTACTGTACAAGCAAGTCCAACAGTCTATAACCACAGGATCAGCTCGCGCTTTCTCTTCATCCCTCTCATCCTCAGACTCCAACAGTACACAGCAAACATATATTTACCCAGAAACCCTGTGGCATTACACAGACTATAGCTAGCAAAAAGCCTCTTGTCTCCCTAGATACCAACAACAATAAGAACTGTGATCATCTCAGCACACATTCATATAGACCCCCTTATAACACCCTCTCTTACACACTCAACAGACTTTCTAAACTAAACACAGGACAGAGTGATAAACTAAGGAATACATGTATCTGTAAACAGTCTTAAAAATACAGCTGTGCCAATCTCAATAAGAAATAAAACAAACACAGGATTTTCATTAATTCGATTTGCTTTGTGTACATTGTTTCCCTTAAGCCAGCGGTCTGCAACCTGAGGCTCTAAGCCAAATGTGGCCAAAAAGTGATGCAGATTTGAAAAAATAACGGGTTTGTAGATTTGGTTAATTTGCTTTAGGTAATTAAGTTTTGTGTTTAGATTTTTAACATGGCAAATGGCTAAAGAAAACCATGGGAAAAGGGAGAAATCTACTGTCAGAGTGGTTTATTAATAGAATAGTTTAAAACATATTTTTATCTTCTCTCCTGCTCAACAGTGTCTAGTTACTGCTCAAAGGCAAAACAGTCTTAACCCTGGAGAATCCAAGAACAATTTCCTTCTGGGCTTTTAAAGCTAAGTTGACCTCTTTTTTTGTTTATTTTGGGTAGCAGCAATTTATAGCAGCTAAAAGAATAAAAAAAAATACTTGTAAAATCATCCTGTGGGTTTTCTAAGGTTAAAGTATATAATTGCATTTACACAAGTAGATTTAAAAACAATTGGATTGAAAATCAATGCTGTTGTGTTTATATTCAATATCAGAAGAGGAAAAAAGCATGAGGGCTCACCAGAGTGCCACGTTTGACATGACTTTCTTGCTTTTTTAATTCATGCTACAGCAGGAGAATCTTAATTGACACAAGGTGGATTTTTTTAAAGGAACTTGTATGTGTTGCTGTCAAAAGTAAAAGAAGTCAAATTTGTTATAAACAGAAAAATAGAACACTGTTATAAGTAGTATAAGTGTATTTTTCTAAACAGTTAGCAGCTCTTGCTGAGTTTTGGTCATTCACAAACTGGACCGTAAAGCTCTTTGATCATCAAAGGTTGCAGATCCCGGTCTTAAGTAATACTTTGTAAAAATGCATCAATGAATTCTGTTTCTTCCACTTAAGGCCCTGCAAAAAAAACCATCCTAAAGCAGATTCTACTCAGACAATCCAGAAAGCAGCTAAATGGATTGATGATGAAAATTGTCCTCTCACCTGTGTTTGACCCCCCGGCCCAAAGCCTTGACCCATTCATCATCATTTTGTCTCCCAGACTTGTTCTGTGTGTGAGAGATTATGAGGAAGTGTGTGGGAGAGTGTGTGGTGATTTAAAGTGATGTGTTTTGACGCTGATGATCACACATAGATATAGATTGACCACTGAATTAATCTCAAGGCTGCTGCACTCATGTCAAAGGAAATGATCTGTCCGGTTAGAAACACTTCTGTTATCATCTCTGACCTCAATGGGAACCGTGGTTTTGAAAGGGGATTTTGGAAAGAGCGTGGTCTATCTTCCACGTGGAACAACGTCCCTACTGGTTACTTGGTTACTAGCTCCGGTTAAGATCCTTAAACTTGTGTTTTTTGGCTTGTGAGCCAAACCTTTCAGAAAACTCATCTTTGGGTCAACATTCTATATCTCTACAGAGAAGACTAAAATATGGTTTGAACCAACTGTTTTGTTGCAAGGAAAGGGTGTAAACCCCTGATCGACTCCCGTACCAAACAAAGGTACAGTACTACAATGGGCAAAGATTCAATCATATTCACACATAAATTAAGCATATGGCAAAAAAATAAAAAATCTAAAAAAATAAAAAAATAAATTTGGCTTTTAATTTTATTTTAATTGATTGTTTTCCTTCCTCCCTTTACTTACTTTAACAAAAATTACAAATGACACAATTTGTTTGGCAAAACCTATTTTTATTTTTCTCTTTTATTACATTTGTCCTGAACACAAAGTGCAGCTAAACACAAGTTGTATTTTAAAAGAAATGTTTGAAAAACAATGCAGCAAGTGTTTTAAGAGCTAGCTTGAGCATCTCATGGAGAGCAACACTTCTCGCACTCGACAGAGTCTCTGTTTCGGTTATTGAAATAAATTCGTTGTCCTTCCACTTTTGGTAGCAACAGCTTTCAAACAAATTTTGCAGTGTGCGGTTTGTTCCTCCAAGTCTGAAGTCACAAAACCGAACCAGTTCCATACAACTAAAGAAACTGTTCCTTCTTGGGAAAAAGTTCCTCTTTGCTAGTTGCGTACAGCGAGAAACTGGCTGGCTGGCTTACACCGAACAACAGAGGCCCAAGAAAAAAAGAGACTGTTAAAAATAAAATGCAGTTTTTCCGCAAAATAAAAATTTTTAAAATAACAAGTTTGAATTTATTGATAAAATCGATTTAACGCACAGTCCTACTTCCAACTCTGAATTTTCCAATAAAACATGTGGATGTAGTGAACAAATTCTGTGCTTTTCAAGTGCGAACACTGTTGACCATTGTTTGTGTTTGTGTGTGTATGTGCATGTGTGTGTGTGTGTGTGCACGCGTGTGCGTGTGTGTGTGTGCACAAACCACACCAATCAGAGTTTCCTTTAGGTGACGAGGTGAGAGTTTTGCACTGACCCTTTAAATACGTCTGCATCTGTGTGTGTGTGCAAGGTATAAGTGTAGCCGTTTGTTTGTGCTCACTGACCTCTTAAACACCCCTGCGCTCGTCATCACACAACACAACCACTGGACTGTGACCTGCCAAATAAGAGCTTACACTGTACACTGAACACACACATCTCTCTCTGCCCCTTATTTCTCACACATAGAACCATCAGACCTCTAGTTTTTTTTTCCCAATCTAACATAGCATCCCTGCACACCCTCCTGTCTTGGCCACACTCTGTCTTATTATAATGACATCTAATCTGTTCATGTATCAATGTGTAGATGAAGGCCAGGCAGCAGTGTTAGCAGAGGAGAAGGGGCCTGCTGTAGTAATTGGCCATGATGAAGTTTGGCCAGTGGGGTGACAGGCCTGCTAAGGAAGATGGATTATTCTCATTCGCACTCGTAAATGTTGTCAATTCCACCACTCATACAGCACCATCAGCCCTCATCAAAGGAGAGAGACGCAGCTGCCAGGTCGAGAAGGGGTTGGACTGGGGGGGCTGGTAATGCCGGTGGAGAGAAGTTGTTCGACAGGGTGGCAAGACCTGAACTTGGTCAAAAAAGAAATAAATACAGCCTGCCCAGGCACAGAGGAAAGGGGGATTTGCATCTACAGACTGATTCAAGTTGAAGTTCCACTCTCATCTTTTGATCTATTTCAAAAGCGTTGGTCTTTGATTATGTTTTTAGCCAAAATCAAAAAGCTTGTGTCATTTTTTAGAATCTAGTTTCTGCAGAGCAGCAGTAGTTTATTAGCAACTCCATATTCACATTACACTCAAAATTATTAAGATTTTCTAAGAAAAAATAACCAAGGATTAAAAATACATGACATTTTCTATCATTTTAAAATGCAGGAATACATACAAGCTTCTTATTGGAGGATTATTATACTTTATTTTGTTTCTCATTGTCATCTTTTAGATTTTTTAGATATCTTTAATACATCAAAATGGTCTGCTGACTCAGATGTGGCAAACCAATGGTTTAGTCTAAATCTCACATCAATAACAGATGAGCCTTAATCGTCCCTTCAGAACACACAAACACACACAATGACGCAAACACACATAGACCAGCCATGCTGGCTTTCATCATTTGCATAATAGCATTTCCCTTTTTCTCAATTCTCCAAATAGCTCCCATTTCTCTGTCTGCCTCCCTCTGTCGCTTTTGCCACATTGTCCTGTGTACCCCTGATGGAAAATGGCTCGACTATAAACAAACACAATTCCCTCTGTGGCCCACAAACAGAGACTGGGATTGTCAGGGAAGGAATTTATCTGAGCTCAAACTGAGCGTGGCAGCAGTGGGGAGAATATTTATTTACAGACAACCCAAGCAGACCTCAGCTCTTGCGAGAGCCAAAGAAAGTTTAAAAACTACAAGTTCCTGTAGTAAACAAACAAGGATCCTTTCATAGTAATATAGGCAGAGTTTATTGTTGTCAGAGGCGTAATTGTGAGTCCATGTCAGAATTAGGCATAAAACCATTTGCTGTGTTGATTTTACTTAGAGCACTCAAGTCTGTCAAAACAAGCCTTCTATGACTTATTCAAGTCACTTGAAGAAAGTCTTTGGCCTTTCTCTTTTTAGTGGCTTTTGTCCATTGCAATTTAATTTACTTTTGTGGAAAGTTAAGCAAATTCAATTAATAAAACTTAATTTATTTGCTACTATGAGAAAAATGTAAACAGGAAAGAAATATGTCACAAATAAAAGTAAACTAAATGTGTTTGACTTGTAACAAAGGAGTTTTCCAAGTCCTCAAACTGACAAATGTTATGTCTGAATACGTTTTGGCTAAATTTTTCCTGGTTTTCTTTGTCCCAGTGTAGCCAGGTGGGTTGGTTTTGAAACGGGCTCTTGGACCCGGGGCAGCAGGGGCGGCTGTGAGGCCTGTCAGCCTTCCTGATTTATCAGCTGGATAATAGGAAGTGATTGAAGGGAAATTCAAATGAACGCTCTCTGACAGGCACACTTGCAGACAAAAATATGGGCACACGCACATAAATTAATAGTGTGGCTTAATAGACTACTAGGGGGCTATGAGGGGAAGATTAGAGAAAAAGATTGCTTTTTATAAAAAAAATAGTCACTAGAATAACTTTCAGATAAACGGTAGAAGAGTAATTTTATATATATAAGATTTGGTTAAAGACTTTTTTTTATATTTTCATGTGTTGGTAGAAAATTCAGAGTGCCCTCAAAATAATAATGGAGAAAATGATATTTGAGTGTGACTGTTTATAATAAGAGTGTTTTTGTGTTTCTTTGTGTTTCAGAAATGCAGTTTGAATCACAATTTTTTAGAGCCAAAAAATTAGCACAGCTCCGCTAGCAGGATAGTTCCTTCCACACTCTTTTTAAACTCTCATTCACAACATAGAATGACCCTTTCTGACCATAACCCCACAAGTACCAGCCCAAATACCAAGGGGCTGAGCAGGAGCTGCTGGAGTGTCAGTGTTAAGCAGTCCCACTGTCAATCAGTTCCCCTGGGAAAAAGCGGGGAGGGAGGTCGGCAGAGGTGGAGGCTCTGAAAGTGATGTAGATTTGTGTGTGTGTGTGTGTGTGTGCGTGCTTGCATCTCTTTGTAATGCAGTTCCTAAAGCCAGTTTGACCCCAGTGTGACCTGGGTTTTAAAGCCCGTATCCCAGACCCCCGACCTCATCAGCTTGACCGGGCTCAGAGACGACTCTGACCTGTGATTCATAGGTATTATGGGCTTCGGTTTCAGTCTATAGAGGCTCTACAAGTCGATCCCTGTCGACATGTTGCCCTGTGCCACAAGACTCCCAATGCAAGTAAGGTGAACATGAATGGGTTAAAAAGCCAAACTTTACCCTCTAGGTTAAAGGCTGCATTGTGTTTGTATTTCCTCACACATCCACTCCTCTTAAGTGTCTGCCCTCTTGTCCTTGACAGCAATTGACTAAACAGACTTGAAGTTTTAAAAAGCCACAGTGAAACAAATGTGTCATTTTGAGACAATGAGGTAATAGCCCCTTAATGTGGACTGGAGGGCAGCAGATTAGAAAACATCTGAGAAAAGGTAGACAGAATGCAAATAATCGCTTGCTCTCATTTTGTTATTCACAGTGGAACTTATATCTGTCCATTCCACTCAGATTTACATTAATTTACCGGAGAAAAAGGGCCGGAGGTCAATTTAGCCGTAACGTTAAAACGTGCAGGCACACCCTTGTTCACTGTTCTTCCAAATTTCTGTGTCTTACATGCACATGCACATGCACATGCACATGCACACGCATTCAGCTCATTGCCATGTGCATCAGCATCCACGCAGCTCCATCACTGTTCCCCAAGCAGCAGGAAGTGAGGTCATAATGAGAGCCGGGTCTATTTGCTCATTAGCCCCTGCAGTGTTTTTTAGATCACAGAATCAATAGACCCACTTGACTTTGTCTCATCACCCGGTCCTCCAGGAGACAGGAGCTTTCAGTGGTGTGCCAGACAACAGCAGAAATCCACATTTGATGATTCCATCTTTAACTGAGCAGGAGGCAAAGCGGGCTGTTTTTTTATGATAAAAGTATTCGAAAAACATCTTTCGTTACTGTTGGCTTAATGCAAAAAGTGATTCTAGAACTACAGCCTCCAATGCTTATTTGAAGGAATCTGATTGTGATCTGGTTTTTCACATGGCTTCCAAATCCTGGTGCTCATGATTCACCGCCCTGCAAGTTTTTCAGCTATTCCTCTCCTACTCACTGCTGATTGATTTCAAGATACTTTTTATAGTTTTTACAAGTCTTAACAGTCTTTCGCCTTCTTATCTGTCAGATCTTTTAGTCAAATATGAACCCTCGTGGACTCTGAGATCCTCTGGCACTAGACTACTAAGCATTCTGACTGTAAAAACCCAAACCTGTGGAGAGGCATTTTTTCAGCACTATGACCCTCGTTTATGGAACAGTCTGCCTGAGAGCCGCAGAGAGCATTGACCCATCTTTTTAACCTGGCTTTTAACTAATTTTATTATCTTTATTAGGTTTATTTCTTTTGTATTTATTCATTTATCCACTTCATCATATTTTATGATTTTACACAAGAGTATTAATAATTCAGTTAAATATTCATTATTTCATATTCTATTGTTAATCATTTCTTTCTTTTACCAATTATGGATAACTTTTATTTTCATTTTTTATTCTCATTTTAATGTCCAGAGCTTCCTCATTTGGATCCTCTTCCTCTGGGTTGGCTGTTGTTCAGCCACTGCAGCTCTATAGATGGTCATAGAAACTTGCGCAACTATGCATGAACATGAGATTCTTTCAACGCAGAAGCCCCAAAACGTGACATAGACTTTTCATTGGAAGTGGCTGCTTAACCGCACGTTCAAGTGCCGTGGGATGTAGCTTCTGAGGCCCCTGAATTAAATATGGCACATGTAAGATTCTTCAAATTTTTAACAAAAAAGTTACCATTTCTTATATCTGAAACAAAAGCAACACAAGTGGAAGCCTGACTAGGGATAAAAGGATAAATATTTGTCACTCGGTGAAGCCAGTCTGACCCTAAAACCCCAAAACCCCAAAACCCTTACAACTTCTCTTCTGCATCTCACTGATTGTTTAACAGAACACACTTGAATCATGTTAGACCTCTAAATCTTCCCAAACTTGCCCTGAGCTCAATGCCTCACCCTTACCTTGCCAGAGTCAGGGCTCACATAGAGCTCAGTGCTGGATTGGATTGGACAGGATGGCTGTCTGTCAAAGAGGCGGTCCAATACCTCGATCTGCTGTGGTGAGAACAGCTCCCCTCTCATCTGCTTCCTGAGGAAGTCCCGCCCACTGTGGCCATGTCCGTTTGCCAGTGGCGACTCTTGCAATCCTGCATAAAGAAAACAAGGGTAGGAGTATAAATGGTAAGATTATAAGCAGAGAATAAATAAAGTAAAATATTGAAGAGAGAAAATGCAAAGAACCTGCAAAAAAGGAAGTGTTTATTGGTCCTCATCTGATCAAGCGAAAGTGAAATAAACAATGATAGCATAATGCAGGAGGCAAAGGTTGATAACATAAATCCCTGAAATTGATGCAAAGAAAGGAGAAAGTGGACTTGAATTAACTCCAGTGAGCTGATTTGGAATTGAGTGATTTCATAGATAGTGGAGACTCCGAGAAAATGGTATACAAATACAATCCATTACTGAGCAGACAGAGTCCCTCCGTCTTGATCTCTCAAAAGTACACCCTCCTCTCCTATAAACAGAATTCAGAGTCTCGCTTGTCGTATCACCCATACACACACATGCACACAAATATATATTGCTTTGGTATCAGTATTAGACTGTGAGCTCTCGTTTCCTGCAGTTATTGCAAGGCTGAGGCGCTGAACGAGACAATTATAAGAACTCTGAAGAGTCGCGGGCCACAAATGATTAGAAAGGATAGAACGCAAAAAAAATAAAGAGAAAAAAGGCGTAAGGGTGAAAATCCCCTGCTATAGAGCCAATTCGTCGCTCCAAACTGCTCCTGAGAGCTTATTTTAGTCCTGGGGGTCAGTGTGTTTGGTGAAGTGTGTGTCTGGGGTATGATATGACAGACAGGTGAGAAAGTATGGGGATGGGGGGCTTTAAATTTATATACATTTTTCCATTTGGACTGAAAATACTGATTCATTTGTGCCAAACTGTGCTTTTAGAGAAAAGAAAAGACGTGAAACAACTCGGGTTTATCTTGGAATCCCAATCTGTGTTCACATATTTTTTGTCTTTATTACAAATTGCTTTTAACCTTTCACAATTTTAATTCTTTAATTTACTTTTTGTTACATAAAACAAAGTTAACTCCTGATGTTTCTTCTTGCCATTACCTCACTACAAATTGTTTTAAAAGTCAAAATTAACATTAAATAAATTTGACTTTCTAAAACAATTGCAATATTTTGACAGTATTTTTATGAATGAAATAGTTTTTGGGCCCTGTGATAGGCTGGCAATCTGTCCAGGGTGCAACCAGCCTTTCCCCAACAGTTGCCAAGTTAGGCTCAGGCAGCCCCATGACCCCAAAAGGAAATGGTAGGATGGATATATTTTTCTGTTGATCCTTGAATTTCTTTGAATGAGTAAACTAGCCACAAACCAACACTGTTTGATAAAAAAAACACATTTATTTTAGTTATCAGACTAAAAATACTTTGCAAAAAAATGAATAAAATAAAAGACTAAAAATACTTAAAGACCCATGCCAAAGATAATTCTGTTTTGGGTGTTTTTAACTGGTTCTTGTGGAATTTTTCTAATGATGAAGGAGATATATTAAAGCGATTAAGCATACAATTCTTCTTCTGAGTATTTCTTTTTTCAAATCATTGTGAAACAGGAGCAGATGAAAAAATGACAGAAAAAGATTGTAGCTAAGACGTTACAAATACAATAGGCGAAACCACAAGTTCCCTAATACACTCCATTCCGATGCATCCACTAGCAGACGACTAGATCCATGTACGTCCTTGTTTTCCTCGTCTGAGCTGGCATCTGGCTCAAAACTGTATGGCTGGACAGCACCAATATTGCTTGCCCTTTTTTATTGCACTGCTGATGTTAAGTTGGGGATGTGAGGGGCTGTAAGCTAGCAGGAGTGCATGTAAACAGATGGATGATGGGAAGTGAGCCAGGTTCACTTAAAGCCAACAGTACTGCCAATGGGCTGCATGGTGGGACAGTGGTTAGCGCTCTTGCAAGAAGGTCTCGGTTCAAGGGGCCTGAAACAGAATCAGCAATGGGGGACCTTTCTGTGTGGGATTTGCATGTTCTCTCTGTGCAAGCGTAGATTTACTCTGGGTACTCCGGCTTCCTCCCACCATCGAAAAACATGCTTCACAGGTATTGGTTACTCAAAATTATCCCTTGGTGTGAATGTCAGCGTGTAGGGATGTGTGATGGTGGTGACCTGTCCAGGGTGGACCCCGCTTTCGCCCACAAGTGGCTGGGATCAGCTCCCGCAGCCCAGTGACCCCGAAAGGGACAAAACGAGTTTAGAAAATGGATGGATGCATGGAAGTACTGCCCACAACTATTGCAAATTTCTGATGAACTACTGCCCCTCTGCCAAAACTGTATTCTGGAAAACATATTTTATTTGGCCAAAAACTGCATAATCATAATTAAAAAACTACTGGGAACGCTTTTACAATAGATGATTGGACTAGTACTTTAAACAACTAAAACAGGAAGTAATTCTCTGATATAGTATTTGGAAAGCTAGTTTTACAGCTATTTTATACAGAGAAGGAGGGTCTAAGGGTCGGGATGCTCAGTTTAGCTTAGTCTGTTTAGTTTAGTAGTTTAGCAACAACTATTGTAGTTTTACCGGTGTTTAGCTGTGTTGCGGTATTGGGCTATATAAACAAAATTGAATTGAAGTTGAATTGCAGTTTAACACAGTTGGATGTCTCTTTGCACAAACTGTGATTAGAGTTTGTTTTTTTCCAAAGACTTTGGTAAACCTCATATCTTAAGACTGCATCTATAGAACACAGTGCTGCGCAATTCTACCAAACCTCTATACATTTGCCGTACACAAAACCTCTTTCTCTTGCACTTGATCATAATCTCTCCTTCACTTCTGTAGTGTCTCTCTCTTCTATAAAGAGGATGGGGGCAGTGTGAGTGTATGGTCCAAGTCTCTGGTGACAGACCAATCAGAGGGGAGATAAAGGCGGTATGATGTTTTTGCCAGGTAACCCACGGCAACCCATTTAATCCCACCGTCCAGTCCCCATGATGGAATTCAATTGATCAATCATGTAGCTCTGATGGCACCATTTCAGCCAGCTTATTGCTTTCTGCCTTCTCCATGTCACACACCTACAAGAGCACACAAACACCCTGCCGACTGACCCAAAGCTTGCCACAGCGAAGCGACCGCAAACAACCAGAGAAAAACAAAACCAAACGCACGCAACAGTGACTGGTCAGAATGAAGCTTTACATGCCATAATCAATGTGGTCCAATTGCATGCATAGATTTGTTTAGGTATGGAAGATTTGCGGGTGGGTAGCTTGATTTCCGGCTGCTCTCGTTGTATCCATGGATGGGTAAAGAAACTCAATGCCGTGACGGTTTAAATCCTATTCACTGTCAGATACTCACACACAAACGCGCATGCACACACACACACACACACAGAAGCCTTCACAGCTGCCTCTATCTCTGTGATTCAGTCTCAGAAGGGAAGCATTTCTCTTCCCTCTTTTTCAGAGCAGAACAAAACAAACAATGAGCCTTCATTGTTCCCTCCTTTTGCTTTCTTCCTCTCCCTTCCGCCTTCTGTGTCTCCCTTTCCATCACCATCCTGGCCCAACTTTGCCCTGTTACCATCAATCGAGAAACAGCTGGAGTGATCATATACTCATAAGGATGAGAGCTGTCACTTGTCCTGTCTGAATCTGCAGAAGATATGAGACCACCGGTGTGTATATTGCACTTGACAGAGATTATCACAGCAGTGCAGCAAGTGTTGTCTGACCTCACAGGACAGGCTGCATGTTTGTGTGTGTAAAAGTGTGTGTCCTCAGCTCTATGTCCAAAGATCAAAGTTTCGGAAGGTGTTGAGTAAAACTCCAGCTAAAAGGGCGGAGACTACTTTCTGCTCCATCTCTAGCCCTTTCCCAGCTTCTTTTATTTGGTGGGCTGCTGCATGTCACAGTGGATGCACATGGGGGTGAGAGGTCAACTTGGGTAAATGCAATTGAATCAATTTTTTCATCACCCTAAAGGTCATTTTGAACAATTCTTGTATACTATATGATATCTCTTTGTGTGGGCAGAAAGCAGTTCAAAAAGGTTAAAAAGATATACATTCTCACTTGACTCACCTGTCCTGGAATTCATGTCCATGCTGGAAGTCTACACACATTCATGAGCAATCACACACAGACACGCGAGTGCGCCTAAAAGTAACTTCAGAGTGGAAGAGAATTGGTAAATGGTACAATAGTCCCCTGTTGGCCCCACAAGTCAAGTTCTTCCATTCTCTCCCATTCAATCCCATTCTGCTCCCAGTCACCCTCTACTTCCCTTTGCTTTGGCAAGGGGCACAGGTCACCACAGGGCTTTGCCCCCACACACCCCAAGACACACAAGCCCACCAATCCCGCCTTTCTGCGTTCCCACCACGTGCACAGCTGCTGTTTGCAGGTCTGCAGACATGGATACAGGCAGTATGACGAGATTTTACATGATGTGGGAAAATAGAATTATAATTTGATGCAATCCAACAGTACAAGCTTTCATATATATTTGTATTTTAACAAACAAATTTCGCAAAAATCGCTTTTCATAAAGATAACTTTAAAAACCAAGATGTCTTTATATTACAAAAAAAAAACACATTTTTTCCCTCTATTTACCCATCTTTTTGCCTGAGTATTGCATAAATTAGGACATTATAATAAAGTCAGCAAAAAAAAGTTTAATAATAGCCTATTGTGCATTCATGTGTGTGAGAATGTTGGAGCCAGCAAGCATATGGGAATGCGTGTATGTGAGAAGTAGGCCTTTTTTTTTGTTCATATGTTTGTCTGTCCATGTCAGTGCATGCTGTTCCTGCTGTCACCCCGTGCTGTGTATGTGTGTCATTATCCAGCGGGGGCTGCTCTAATGGAAGCTGTGATTAGCAATGCTGTTAATTAGACCACAGAGCCAACCGCACAGACCTCTGGCACAGAAACACTGCAGATAAAAAAAAAATACAAGCAAAACAGGACGCCGAGCAACCCGGAACCCGGAACGATGGTTTCTGAGTGAAACATGAAGTGAGACAATGTTTTGATTTGAAATTCTAGTACCCAAGACAGAGGCATGAAACATGCGGTGTAGCTTGTAACATGAAGAATAAAGTGATTCTAATTAGATTACAGTACATCTCCCTCAACTGCAGCTCAGTGGACTGATTCCTCACTGAGGACATTACAGCCAACATTTTATTGCAGCTTTTTATCTTTTGTTTTTCTTGATGACCAAAGATTTTTGAAGGGGAATTTAAAGTTTTGCCACATTTTTGTTTTGTGTTTTTTTTTTTATTCTCATAGCTTGTATTTAACATTTAAACTTTTACCAGACTGTCTAATATTTTCATAAACATTTTTCCTGTTATCTTTTTCAACTAATTCCTTTTATGGTGCACTTAAAAGCCTTAAGTTAAAAAAAACCCACATTTAATTCGGAGCACCTCCTTTATGGATTAATTCTGACTCTGCTTACTGATGTTGAAGCAATTTTGAGAGGTACACAGCTCTCTGTCTCAACATTTGGTTGAGTATTAGTGTAAATGTGCTAACACGGCTGATGTATAGAGGGGTCTGAGTGTGTATTTTTTAGGTGTTACTAGCACAGTTGGGAGTTACACTTTTAGCAGTTTCACTCTGCTTTTTGCATGCTGCAAGCAAGGTTGGGAGTTACAAGAATTGTGAATATGTGACAAACCTGTAGAATGATACAAAGTTAGATTTACACTAAACGAATACAGTCTGACTGAAAAACATATCCCTGCCTCTTTTGTCTCACTTACTGCACTTTATAGCTCGGTGCACCATATATGTGACATAAGCTCAAAAAATAGACCATACATTGAAGGTGCGCCTTATAATCCGGTGTGCCCTGTGCCTGTCTGAGACATAGCATAGCAGAGGAACCTTGCAGTTTTGCTTTCGATGTGTTGAGCATTCATGAATAATAGATCCTACAGATGTTCACTTAGACTAAGATTTGAATGATTTGAAGCCATTGCAGTGCTTTTCGACCAATTTTTGAACTGCTTCTGGTTTGTATTTAACTGAAATAGCCAACAGGTATCAGGCAGCATTGGTTTATTTCTCTTTTTAATTATTATTATTATTATAACTGTTTTATTTATTTATTTAGGTAACATGTTTTCATTTACCAGGTATACTTGTGTTTGTGGTCAAAATGAATGTCCACATTCACTCTTTGACCTCTCTTGGACCACTTTTGACAGACAATTGTTGACGGACAGCATCCACAAAAGCTGCGGCTTTGGAGATATTCTAACCCCATAAATCTGTCCATCACAATTTGCCTCATGTCAAACTTACTTAAATCCATGTCTTTAGAAAGAACATTTTCACTTGTCTAATATGTTTCAGCAACTCAAAAATGCTATTGTGTGTTATTTTCTTCTTTAGTCAGGGCAGTGACCATAGGAAGATCACTTTTGTTGTCTCTCAAACTAGAAATAGTTGATAGACAACTGTGTCACCATTTGAGCTTCTTTTAAATTAAGTTTAAAGAAAAATTATTTATTTTATTTTGTAAAAACGTTCACTTAAAAAGCAAACAACTTGTATTATGTTCTATATACTCACTTATTTTCCTTGTTTAGGACTCACACTCACATTAGTTGGGGATTTCAGAAACAAAACTCAACATCTTAAACCAAACTGCAAAGCACAGTAGCTGATATGTATTAATCCGGGCTCATTTGGCACAACAGAACAAAGTAAAGTTGTACGAAGGATCTCAGGAAATGGTCAGAACTGGATTGGATCTGTCAATATTTCTTTTCCACATAACTTTACAGTATATGAGTGTGTCTCTATGTTTCAGATCTAAGTGTTTTGGTAATGAGCCGGTCGTTTGAATCAAGCATTTCATGGCCTATCAGGGACTTACCTGTCTAGAATGATTTGAAAATTCATCAGCAGTGGGACAAGGAACTTGTATAGTGCGTACGTATGTGTGTGCATGTGCGTTTGTGTGTATTTGAGGGATGGAAAGACTGAAACCAAATGAGCGAGAGAGAGAGAAATAGCCCCTTGTGGCTTTCTGTCACCCCCCCCCCCTTCTCACGCCAACATCTGGTGCTGTCTCATTTACGGCAGGAGACCGTCTGTGTGATGGCTTTTTAATGCCACTGACACTGCTGCGTATACACACACACACACACACGCCACCCTGCATGTATGAGTGCACAGACAGACACACAAAAGCAGGAAAAAGCATGTGAGGATTGCCAACGCGCAGACAAACAAATCCTCACTTCTCTCTCTGCTTGCAACATTGATCCAGTATGACAGCATAAATGATCAATAGTGCATGAATAAACTAAGTTCTCAAGTAACTCTCTTGTGAAGCACTGTTAGTAAACAAATGTGGGTTTTCAATGAAGACGTTCGAACATTACAAATGCACAAACACATGTCTGACGCTGACATTCCTGGCCTTTCTACATGCAACTATGTGGATGTTTTTCATGTCTTTTATCACCGCTTGCTGGTCTCTTGCAGCCCATTTTCATGTAAACAGTTATTTGTGCATATTCATATATTATTATTATTGATAAAGATTTAAAAACATCCATACATGCTTTTTTGAGCATTGCAAAAAAAAAAAAAAAATGTTTTTTTTAATTAAATCCTGAGCCCCCTCCAATCATTTCATACGTCCCTGTACTGTGTATGCCAGTTGATCTGGGCTGTCAGCACCCTGGCCTTCGTTTCCTTGCTGTGGTAAGAGGAAATTCTTATTTTTTGAAAACTCATTCATAACAACTCATCAATAATAAAACAGTTTGAAATACATGTATGTATTTTTAAATCATTTCATTTGGATTGGTCTTTCACTTTTTCCATTCTCATTTGTCACCACTCCAAAGTCTTCTGCCTCCTTCCACTTCCCCATATAAAATGTTCTAGCTCTGCCACTGATGAACAGCAAAGGCAACATGGGCATGTGACATTTTTATTTTGTTATTAAATTAAATAGTAAAAGAAAAAGGAAGTTACCATCTAATCAATTTTAGAGCACAGAAAGTACATTTTTTGCCCATCATGATTCAACTCCTCTGGAACTTTCACAGATACTGTATACTGAAAGCTTACAGAATGAAACTGCCTGGACTCTAATCATTAAAAGCTACAGTTTTTGCATCATAATGCAAAAATGACAGCTCACCTTCGTCCCTTTTCCTCTTGCCAACATCTGCTGCTGAGCTGATCCCCAGGATGCCACTGATGGAGTATGAGGAACCCGCTGAGTCGCTGGTCACTGCTGGGACCTGCGAGGCAGCCACAGACGTCGCTGTAGACAAACCACATGACAGTCGGGAGAATGTTAAAGGACGTTTTTGTCATCAGATTGAGTTTGGAGCATCCATCCATCCATCCATCTTCTGTTCTAGCTGACTCCCTGTCTGGGCCACAGGCTTCTGGAGCCAACCCAGCTACTGTTGGGTGAAGGCAGGTTATAACCTTAACAGGTCCCCAGTCTGTTGCAGGGCAACTCACACATAGAAACAAGTATTCGATTAACATTATGAAGCATGTTTTTGGACCGTGTGAGGAAGCCGGTATGCTCTAAAAAAAACATGCACATGGAGAAGATGGAAATTCCACACAGAAATGTCCCAGCTGGTTTTTGAATTAAAGCCTTCTTGCTTTGAGGAGATAGCGCTGGCCACTACGCCTCCATGCAGCCCTGGGCTTGGAGTAATAATTCTAATTTAGGTTTACTAATTTACTGATAAATCAACCGCCGTCAATAAATATCACGATGAACCTTTTCAAACTGCCATTTTTCCAATCAAACAAGAATTACAGCATTAATAAATGTCCCTATAACCATGTGAATCAAATGAAAACAACCTTGTCCGGTTCCTGACTCGTGAACAGAAGAGAAATGTTAGTTTTTTTATGGATTTTTTTGAAGAGTGGTACATTTTTTAACTAATACATTTTCCAGCAGGATTTTACAAAATGTAATGCATAGAATCTATTTTATGGAGGCCCACTTGACTCACAGTAGATCTTATTCTGTTACTTTGTATACATTGTGCAGATGCACCTTAGAAATCCTGAGACTGGACTGCAATATTGTTGAGGATTGGTGCTTCTCTTATTCTCTGTTTGAGTTTTGTTTTCCTTAAGTCTCCTTCAAACCAGGTTTCAGATGAGATTTTTCTCTTTATGGAGTCATCTGTTTTATTACTCCTTTTATTTTCCCTTGTTTCGGGTTTAAATATTGTCATTTTTGTTTTTTGTTTTTCAGTTCTCATCACAAAGGACATCTCCTACATTTAGATCCTCCATCACCACTTTTTCTGACAAATGGAGGCAGCAGCCTCAAGCCTTTGCTGGTCTTCCAGTTCTCTCCTGCTCTGATCCTTTCTCTGGAGAAGACTGTAGTTCCTTGCTGGGCAACAAGGCCACATCCTTGCCATCACCTTAGTGATTCACCCACGAACACTAAAATTCTCCTGACACAACTGAACACACTGAAACATACAGTCACTCACTCTTTGATCTCTTATCTGAGCCCCAGTAAGCGGACGTCGGGCTGAGTGACAGTGCGGTATCCCAGGAGGGACAGAAAGGTGTGGCAGCAGACATCCTAATCCTCTCTCCCAGCAGACCAACCCAAACACAAGAAGGCAAAACCAAAAGAGGAATAAGGAGTGAAATGACAAACTGGGGGATCAAAGTCCCCTTCAGCTGCACTCCTTCACTAACGGCATGGAGAGTGTAATGAATGCATATCCCTTCTTTTGCCATCACTTGATTTAGCACTTCAATTATCTGATTTTTCTTTCTCTTTCTTTTCACTCTTTTTCTATCAGAACGTAACGCTCTTACTCTGCAAATCCAAATGTTCAATTTTCCGCCTGGGACTGGGACCCATTTATCTGTGTAATCTGAAAGCGAGCACGTGTGCGTGTGCGTGCATCTGCTAGATGTGGGTAGAAGGCAGGAGTCAGGGTGCATCGTGTGTAAAATTAATTTAGATTAATAGACAATGTGCGATTATGAAGATATGAGAGACACCAAACACAATCCACCAGAGAGGAAAGAGGAAAAGCGGGAAGAGGGATGGTTCTTATTGCTACTCAGATGAGTAAAAAGAAATGATTCAGTCGTGATTGTAATAGATGTAGGCTATTGATGGAGGGTGAAAGTGATCAAATATGGTATTTAAATGTGGAGGAATGAGGACTCTTCAGAGGATCCATTGTCTAAATCATTTATTGTGACGTTATACATGTTATATACTAAAGATGTGAAAATCAGCTCAGAAATGTTGACCTCATCTTGAAGTTAATTTCATGATTTTGCACTGAATCAAGGATTCGAGTTCCTTAATGCATCACTAGCCATGTTTTGATTTGCATGTACTTATGAAAAAAATAGCTACAAGAGGGTTCCAGGGTTCCAACTATTAATCCGTCCATCTTCAGAACACGCTGAAATCCATTTGAGATCCCTGGGCTGCTAAAGTCAATGCAGCCACTGTATGGCAAAGGAGGGGGGCACCTTTAAAGACCAACTCTGATGGAAATTGTGTTTTTGGTGTTTTTTAACATGTTCTTGTGGGATTTTTTTAAAGATATAAAGAAAATTTAAGCTTAACATTGTGTTTCTGAATATTTCTTTTTTTTTTTTTATTTCTCTAATTAATTTTCAATATTTCTTTATCTGGACATTTCATTTGTTGTTGAAGTTGTGGCGTACAAACTACAATGGGCAGGCCACTTGCATCTGGCTCAAAACTGTATGGCTGGATAGCTGAGATATTTATTGCCATTATTGTTGCACCAGTAATGTTAGTGGGGGGTGTGAGGGCCTCTAAGCCAGAGGAAGAGCACATACATAAACAGACCTGCCCACAACTTAGAGGCAAACTTCTGCTGCTCAGCAGAAACTATGTAAAGAAAACAACAGATGTTTTTCTTTTGGCTAAAAGCAGCATAATCGCAATTGCAATACCACTGGGAACGCTTTTAAAGTATCTCAAAAGATGGTTGGAGTGGGACTTTGACAGGTCGCCAGTTTGTTGAAGGGCCATACAGCCACACACACTCACCTAAGGACAATTTAGAGATACTATTTACCTTCGAAACATATTTTTGGACTGTGAGAGGAAGCTGAAATATCCGGACAAAAACCCATGCATGCACGGGGAGAACATCCATAATCCCAACAAAAAGATCACTTTGAGAGATGAACCAGGGCTTTCTCAGTATGACACAAGCGCATCAACCACTACACCCCTGTGCAGCCCACAGTTCCAACTATTTCTTTCTGTTTACTCCCTACTCAGATTACTTTATCAAGATATCACTTTGGTGTTTCTCTGATTTAAAATGTATATTTACATTATATAACACCAATTTGGTGATGCTTTGTAGGCACTAAAGATCATGACGGTTTTTTAAATAGAAACTCCAATCATCTTTTGATCTGTTTTCAAACAGCAACAAAGCAATCCCGTTCCCACTTCCTGTCCCCCATTCGTTTACACATTCTCCCACTAGCTTTCAGTTTTGAGCCAGTTGCCAGATCAGACAATTAAAAAAGAGGATGTACTGGGATCCAGTCGTCTACAAGGGGATGCATCAGAATAGAGCAGAGCATGGGGCTTGTGTGTCAAGTCTATTTTTTGGGTAACAAATATAAACTTCTGCTCTTGATTCACAATTATTTAAATAAAAAAATATCAGAAATGCATTTTTAAGCTTTATTTTCTTTGTATGTGTCCTCCATTTTCTTTAAGCTGAGAAATGTGTCATTCAGCGAGCTAAACAGGTGCCAAATCAAGCTTGGATACACCTTCATCCACACATTTTTCAGTATTTGACATGCCACGGAGATACAAAAACAATCCTAAATCCTCCACCGACAAAAATTTATTTCCAAACTGCACTTTCACATTCACCCATTCATACTTTAAACACACAAGAAACCTTTTTTTTAGCTGATAATCTTAGCTTGTTTCATTGGGAAACATGATTTGACAGAAGTAACCTACCTAAGCTGTGAGCCGACACTGAGCCCGTTTGACCGGGCTGCTGCTGAACCTTAGTCCGAATGATCCTGCAGAGGGAGAGAGGAGATATTAGTGTGTGTGAAGTGGCTTGTGTGAGAGACTCTGAGTGACAGAGAGAACACGACCGTCGTGGGAGCAAAGCTGAGCGTGTGCGTATGTGTGTTGTGTAAAGTGGCTGAGGCTGGCTGACATGGCAGAGGGGCCTCACACTTCCTGCTTGGCTGCTCATGCAAGCCTTCTCTTCCTCTTTCCTTTCTTCTCCTTTCCTCCCCTTTTCCTCTCCTCTCATTTCCTTTCCTGCATTTTCTTTTCTCCACTTTCCTTTTGTGTTTGTTTCTTTCCTCACCCCCCCACACACTTTCATTCCCTTTTCTCCACTGTCCCTCCCTCTTTCACTGCCTCTGTGCTCAGGGGAAAGGATTGTCATTGTACCATCATGTTGAACCACTGAGCTGCAGCCACTTCATGCATATGGAGACTATCACCTCTTTGCAAATCTCCTTTACACTCCCATACTAACACAAATGTAAAAACACTGATAGACTGCTGTCTACATTCAGTACCTGTTGCAACAGACTGATACCCAAACGTGTCTGCAGGTTGCACACTGTGGTACCTGTTGATGGAGCTGACGCTGGGGACGCTGTCGTTGTCGCAGACTCTCTCGGCGAGGAGTCTATCCCGAATCTCCCAGGCAAACATGGTGGGGTTTTGGCGTTTGTAATCGGCAATCTTGTCGACCACTTTGGGTGTAGCAACCTTTGGTTTGGAGCCCCCGATCACACCGGGCCGGATGCTGCCCGTCTCATAGTACCTGCCAGCCACAGCGAAGGAGTTACTCAAACTACTGTTAGACAGAAACACAAAAGCCTTAAAGTAAACAAAAAAAAGAAATTAACATTTTTGGATGGCAACATTTCTTAAATTGTATTTCCAATTACCTTTGCATGTCAATCAAGAATTCTTAGCGTTAAATTCATAACATGAGGGAAGTATCACTTAAAACCTTTCATGTCACTAAGCAATGAGTAACTGATTCTGTTAAAAACAAGTAATTAAGTAGACTGCTTTACCCCTCATGTTGTTTCAACTGATTTATTTAATAAATTTGACATATCCTTTACACCTGCTGTCAAAAGACCACAGGAGGCAGGTTTCAGAAGGGACGTCTATGCCAATTTCTGATGTTCCAAAATAAGTATCTGTATTCAAAAATCTTTGTTAACTATGGGGAGGTGATTTTTTGACGTGTTGCTTTCAGAGATATAAAATCTGCATTATTATATGTAGTTTTGTTTTTGGCAAATGGGTGGTCCCATAGGTTAACATGACAAAATTCTCACTTTACTCTGTTTCTTCCACTTGCCTATTTTAAGAACGTTGTTGAAGTGAGCAGGGTAAACTCTGGTCTATGTGCCTATCCCAAGTCAAGTGTAACTTTTGTCATCCATAATCCTAAAGAAGATGTCGGAGATTTACAGTCCAGTCAGTGTGTAGATGGCGATGATTTCACCAAAGTTTAAAAGCACATTTACTGACTAAACCCAACCATTCCTAATGTAACTATCATCACCTGAAATGTAAAAGGGAAAGAAAATAATGTATCGGTGAGACTTTTTATGGAGCTCCAGGACAGAGTAACATCAGAATTAGATTTCTCCAAAACATACTGTATTTGCAGCATGAAGTCACTAATGATACTTTCAAAGAATGAATTCTGTGTGCTGAAATATGTTTTTTGTTTTTTTTTAAACTTGAGATGAGGAGAGCTTTCTTTATCAAAATAAACTTTTGAACACTTAGATTGAGTTTACTCCATGCTGGATAATTGCAAACTTGCAGTAAATGATTTAGACTAAGAGGAACAGCACAAAAAAGCAACTGTACATCTTCTTTTATCTTCTTCCTGCTAACATTGTTCCACTTCTCATCTCAGTTTCTCTCCTTTTGAATTCTGGAGAAAAGATATGACCTCCAAGATAAGTGTTCAGTTTACCAAAAAACTATGCATTTAATGTAGTTGTAACTGCATGGTTAATTTGGACTATTAGCATGCAATCATCTTCTAGTCTTAATCAGTTTATGAACTCAAAAACAACATTTTTTTCCTACTAAATAAATGTAGTAGTTTGAGTAGCTTTTTTATAGATGTACCTACTTATTATTACTCTTATCACTTACTACTCTTATTACTCTTAGCACAGTTTTAGCACAGTTTTTATCAAATGTTAAGTATTAAACAGCAGCTTCTCAAACTGACACTGACACATTTTAGTTTTGTGTTTGAAAATAATGTAACCATTTCAGCGCATTTCTTTGCATTAACCTCAAGACCCAAGCTATCTTTTCAGCTGCACATGCAGGGCCCCAGTTAAGCAGAACTACTGCAGAAATATAACCCAAAATGTGATGTTCATGCATGTGGATGTCAGATCCCAGAGATTAAGACCAATTTCAAAGCTAAAACCTGGCATCTGTACTAGTCAATTATCTTCAAACTAAAGCACTTGATCATCACCCCTTCGTCTTGATCCATACTTTATTCTGCTGATACTTCTAACAAAGTTTAACTTAACGAGAATTACTGATAAATTACTATTAATAACTAATAACTATTTGAAACTTTCTGGGATTTTTTTCTGTTGCAACTTTTTGATGCTTTTGATTCACACGATTTTCAAGGAGTTGTGCCGTGACATTCCAACCACATGTGCATACAGATGACATAAGTCCCTCTCTGCATGTTACATAAGGTTGCTGATGCAATTGAAAATACTGGCTTCAGGTAAATAACTTAACTGTGACCAAATATTTCCTAAAACTCTGTCTCCATGTGTCAGAGGCTTAGCTGTGAGATGGAAGGAAGCAGAGGGTTTTTAAAAACATAGACGTAAGCGGAGAGTCACACATTCTGGTGCTTCATGTCCACCATGGCTATTTCATGAATGTATTTGCATGCAGAAGGGGCATGGGGGCAGGGGATAGGAGGACCACAAGCGCGCCACACAGCTTGTAGGAAAAGGGGGGATGCTGTGTGTGTGTGGATGCAAGCTGTCAGTCAGTCTTAAACCTGCTGCTCACTCTCCACTGTACGGTGGAGTAATCCGTTCCGTGTAGACGTGGGTACCTGTAAATGTGCACCTCCTTGTCTTTCCTCCTCTGTTTGAGGGTGTGCACATGTGTGTGCGTGGGTTTGTGTGTGTGTGTGTGTGTGTGTTTAAATTGTTCATAGCAGGAGTGTGAACACAGCTAAAGGGGAAAAAAACTATCTATTTCCAAATGGAAAACTATTTAAATTATTCACAGCTGAATCACTGATGAATAAATGTGCGTAGTTATTGATATCCTGCGCAACCATGAGCCAACAATACACACAGACACACACACAAACACACACACACAGGGTGGTAGAGTTGCTGTTTTTGTTCTACTGGCACCAAAGAGACAGAGAGAAGAGGATAAAACAACCCTCCCTCCCTCTTTCCATCCCTCGATCCCCTGTCCTCCCCCTCACAGTAACGCTTCAGTGAGTTGAACGGCCAGGAAAGGGGAGAAAGAAAGAGATAGAGAGAAAAAGAAAGAAAAAGAGTAAGAGAAGGAGAGGCATGGGAGAACAATGAGCAACACATTTTTTGATATAGCTGAGGGTCTCTGTAGCTAATCCTTTGCCCTCTGTCCCCACAAATGGTCTCTCTGTCTTTATTCATTTCTCTCTTTGCCGCACTCTGCTCCTTTAACACGCCTTTTCCCCTTCTGATTGTGCTCCTTGTTCCTGTCTTTTTTCCACTCTCCATCACAGGAATTTATAAATATATATATGTTCTTTTTTTTTTTCCAGGAGTCCAGACATTCTTTTTCGTGCTAATTCTAAAAGGTGATGAATTTTTTTTCTTTCTTTATGTCTTTTCTTTCTGCAAGATTAAATGTGCATGGAGTTATTCCCAAAATTTAACTTGGAATAAAAACCCACTGACAGACAGACAGGTAGAAAAAGCTTAAGGAGAAAAGAATATGTTACGTGTTGAACAGAATAGAAATACGACAAAATACAATGAAAATGCAAAAGGAGAATTTAGTCAACAGAGAGAATTGAGAAGGAAAATAGGACTGGAGGTAGATATTTCTGAAAGTGTAGCTTGTGCAGGATATAGAAGCGCACATGAGATATGACTCTGACAGAGTCTGTGTACCTTTTTGAAAATATCCAGCCAGCATGAAATCAAAAATGAAAACAAATCTGCGACACTATTAAACCCATTCTCAAGAATAAAAGTTTTGCATTTTAACTCAAATATAAGATCTTACTAAAGTTTAGATGGGTGGCTGTGAAAAACATTTGCATGAGATTAGAATGCAATGTTTGTCCTTGCTTAACTATGTTTTCTGCTTCTGGTGTTTGATTATACTTACAGAACTATAGTGGAACTGGTTCTTAAAATAACTATTTTAATTATTTAGAATAATTGAGTGTATAGTCGCCATCCCTACAAATAGTTGCCATATTGGATTTTTCTCAAATTTGGTCTTTTTACCACAAAATCCACGATTTGTCTGAAATAGAAACCCAACTGGCTCCACCACAAAAATAAATAAAATGTAAGGAAAACAAAGATAAATAATGGAAAGCATGCAGCCATCTAACTCTTTTGGAATTTAACTTAAATGCATGCATAACTAATTTGTTCTCTATAAAACTCCAACAACTCATACTAACTTTTTTTAATTATAAAGTTTTCTAGCCTGCTCACTGATAAAACTTTTTCATCATTGTAATAGTAAAATGATGCAAGCATTGCTCTTGGATTTAAACCATTAAAACTGCAATTGTACCACAAGATCCATGGCTTTGTGGTAAAGTGTCTGGCCTGAGACTAGAGGGTTGTGAGCTCAAATCCAGGCAGAGTCATAGTAAAGACTCTAAAAATGGGTCCCACTACCTCTAAAGATGGGTGCCAATGACACTCAATATTCAGGGGTTGGACTGGTGTGTTAAACCACGAAATGGTTCCCAAGCACGGTTGTGTCTGAAGGTCACTGCTCTCGCAGGGAATGGAAGAGCAAATTTCACACACCTAGGTGTGTGACAGCTAATGGGACTTTGGGACTGTAAGTCATACTAGGTTAAAGGTCATGGTACCCTACCCTGTGGGGATAAGATGTAAGGTGTTTCTGGGCTTTGGATGCATTGGATGGATATTACCGATACAAAGCCCATCGAGATGACTGTTGTTGTGAATTTGGGCTATACAAATAAAATTGAATTGAATTGAATTGAATTGAATTGGATGGATGGATGGATGGATGGATGGATGGATGGATGGATGGATGGATGGATGGATGGTCTGCTTTATGTAAAAATAAGTGACAGGCTTTTTTCAACTCTACACTAATATTCAACACAACTTATATGTCTTGTAGTCATAGCTAGAGGTTCGTCCTTGCACTTTTACTTACATTCATTTTTCAAACCCGCTTGGTCCCTTTCTGGGTCACAGGGTTGCTGGAGCCTATCCGAGCTAATGCCAGTCTGCACTTTTTTCAGCTTTTCTCTTTAAATTCAAGACTTCTACATTGCCTTCCTGGATTTTAACAGTTTTTTTTTGTAAGTTCTTACAGTTGTAGCTCCTTTGTTAATGACCAAATGTAAATGAAAAATAGACACTTAAAAAAATACATCAATTATACATTTAAAATGGAAAAGGTTAAGTGTACGTAAATGTTTTACTTAGTTTTCATTTTTTTTACCTGCCCAGTATTTTGCTGACACATCCATGGCTGACCCTCAGTTGGCGTGAGATGTCACAGGGCCGAACCCCCTGATGGGCGAGTTCTACTATTCGCTGTCGGACTACGTCTGGGAGAGGCCTGCCATTTACAAACACTCCCCCGAGCTGGTTCACTCCACCATGTCCTGCAACAAACAAATAGAACCTCAAATGAGCAATACAGGGGACATTCGAAGATGTTACAGTTTATTCCATTAATATATCTGAAAGGATTATAAAGAGAAGAAACATTGAATAAAAAGGTGACTGAAAAAAGTAAATTTGGTCCAAAAAAACAACCTCTTTTTTACTGCAGTTTTTATTTTGAAAAAGCCAAAGAAGAAAAACCAAGTAGAAATAAATTAGTAACAATCTCTCCAGCACAAAGTTGAATTGATTTAAGGATTTGTAAATCTTATTTAAAGATTTTTCAAGGTTTGGTTTGCTTCAGAATCAAAGAAGCTCATAGATTTCAACATCAGAGTTTTTAGGAGAGAGGTTTTTTTTTCCCAGGTAAAAACAAAAAAACACAGCAATCCAACCTGATCAACTAATGTAGGTCTCCAACGGACTCATGGCTTTGTGAACTGTTCTGAACTTTTTATGCAATAAGCCCACAGCTGTTAGCTCACACAAGCAGTAGATTTATTATCTCAAATGCATCTCATCACCCTCTTCCTTCTCATTTATCTTGCTCAGCAAAATATCACAATTTGGGCCGCTCCAATGAGCAAACTTTGAGCTTTTTCACCAGGGGCAGGCTGAGCAAAGATTTTGAGCAAATGAAGGGATTTCAATTAATTATTGACAACGGCCTGCCCCATACTGAAGGATACACTAATATTCCCCCTGAGGGATAAGAGGATGAAAGTATAGAAGGATGTAGATTTAAAAAAAAGACTGGTATACACAAGAGCAGAACAAAGAGATACAGAGTTCCAGCATAATTGAATAACCTTCCGGAAATAGGGTTTTTAGGCACTGTTTTTGTCATTTTGTTTCAACCAAAATATAGAGAAGGCCACAACGGTCTATTGGGGAGCTGCAAGAGATTTATTGATTTTGACTGACAGATTTAAGCAGAAAAAGACAAGGACAACACAGGTGTAATGTAGAGATAATGGGAGTTTTGCAAATGCATTCAGCTGATTGCCAATTCAAAGTATACAGCGTATTGGCATATTCTGGCTGCAATAAAATTAGGAACATTTGCATGGGAAGGATACAACTGATCAGAGTTGTTGGATTTAAGACTAATAGAGACGCCAAAAAGCAAGTCCTCTCCCTTGTGTATGTTACTGTATATATGTGAATCTCACCAAAGGCGAAGTGTAAATCAACTAGAATTTCTCTGCCGTTTAATCCACTGGCTTTTGTATTAACATAGTGATTACGTCTTTAGGGGAAACGCACACTCTCTCACATACACACTAATCCTTGCTGTGGGGGTAATAGATTTTAAACACATAACCCCAGCAGGGACACTGCCGAAAACACCAAGCTGTCAGCTGAACTAGCCTCCCCTGTCCCGGTCCTTTTTTTTTTTCTGATTAACATGAGTTAAAGAAACTATCACCAAAAACACATCAGCTTTCTTTGGCTTCCACAAAGAAAGCTGATCACCACAAGCTTGACAAATAAAGAAATTCAAAATCTGGAGGATGACATTTCTCAGAAACTCATGGGGATGGTCACTCTCTCTATTTTTACATTTTATTTCTAGATGGAAGGATCCTCATTATGCAGATGCCAGCTGTGGACAGCACCGTTTAGAAATGCAATTACTCTTTACAAAAGACAGCAATCTATAGGTAGAATAATCCTCATGCATCACCCCAGATATAGCTGCCACGAGAAAAAGCCAAAAGAGAAAATAGCATGAAATTTAACAAGCAGCTTGAGCTTCTAAAACAACATGAACTGATGAGCTGTGTCATGAAGTTTCAGTGTCCGGAGTTAAATCAGCGATCCAGCAAAAACAAGACAATCGTACTTCGTAGCTCAAATTTCGTATTTTTCCGGCTTAGGTGACATATTTAATTGACCACTTTTGCAGGTCAAGGAGAACTAATTTATAACACAAGGTCAGATCTCTGCAACCTGATGAGATGTCTGCATTGTAACAGATCTGTTGTTTAGATCATGAACAAACTAAGAAGTTTAAAAGCCTTTGGGAAAATGCAGAAAGAGAGCATGGTAGCCCAAGAATGCAAGCCAAGGTGTTTTCTAAAAGTTAATACATCTTTTTCTGACTTTGTCATTTTAAAAAAATGAGATTTTACTGACATATTTTTGGTAAAATGATGCCCATTTTGAGGTGTTTCTGTATGTTTTTTCCTCGTTGTGGAACTTGCAATGCCTTTATATCATCTGCTACTTCTCTGCAGATGAAGAGGATAATTCCTGCAAAGTGTTGGGTTCACACAGACATTTTAAAGTATCCAGACAGAAAAGAAGAGTCAGACAGCATGCATGGAGAATGCTGATAATCTAGGAAACCTTAAATGGCACTGCTGAAAAATGTGGACTGTCTGTCTTTTAGATAACGTACTGTAGACTTTTTTTCATTAAAACGTGCTGAGGTCAAAGAGTTTTTTTGCGAAAACGGCACACATGAAAACTCCTAAAATCCCAAATAACCCTCTTAACAACCTATTTCATCTATCCTTAAAGCCTTTGGTTCAACAGAGTTACTGAGACTTATGAATTTCAACTTTAAACTAGTAACATTTGTTTTAAGAATAAAGCAAAAAGCGGAAAAATCAAGGTGATGCTTGCAGCACTTCCACCCAATAACTCAATGGGGCAGCTTTGAATCCCACTGTTTCTGTAATAAAGAAGCAATCCACTTATTTACCATGGCCAATTCCTGTGACTTTACAGGAAATCATATTCAAATCGCTACACCCGTCCCATTGAGTGTATGCAGAGAGACAACACTGGAAAGAGCCCGCTGACCTACATGGACAAATTCAGGTCTTTTTTTGCACTTTCTGTGAAAGCTTTGTACGGCTGTGTGAGGGCATTATTCCTCTTCCCTCCTCTCCTTATTCCGTATTATTATTTCTTTTAAACTCTCGCTGAATAAGAGCACATTTTCTGTTCGGTCATTTATAGAAGCCCACTGTGCTGTGGCCTCCTCGCCACAGGTATCTAGAGAGAAGAGCCCCGCCACCATCCTCCTCCTCCCACCCACCCCCACCCCTCGTCCAACCATTCTCCCTCATTCTCTGATAAGAGTAAATGAAATGGTTCCTTTCACCCCTCCTATCTGGGCCAGGGCATGAAATACGCCTTGCTTTGTGAAGAGATGGTGAGGAATAACTTGTGACCTACAAAAACCTCCAGATAACTATTTATTCACTTATCTGTGTATTTACTGTTGGCGTTCAGCGTTCAGACTCTCACCATTCTTTGGGATAAGGGACGGGGATTATATGTTTGAAATTTATTTTCCAAGCTTATAAATAATGATAGGGTCAGAAAATGTATACATTCCATAAAGGCATTTGTTTATCAGCAACTATAGCTTGAATCTCTGAGTAAGTCATACAAGGGCTCATTTTAAAGGCCATGTTTCAGACAGCGCTGAAATGTTCCAACATGAAGAGACTTCACATTTCTAGAGAGGAACAAGGAAATCTAAATATAACGTTTATGGAAAAAATGCAGTCGTCCCTTTGGGATGGATGAGTTTGCCCTGCTGACCAAACAAATTAACCACCGGTTCCCAAAAATTCAATCAAGCTGCTCTGGAGGTGTTGTTGCAAATTAGGCACATAGATGTGCCAAATTACAGGTCTGGGCTTTTTAAGGCCTCCAAAACTGCATCCAGACTCTCTTGGGGGAGAAGGGACTTGGCAGGAGCAGCAGCTTCATTTTCCTGCTGAATCAGAGAGGGACAGACACAGACCGGGGCCAGCGATCATTATGCATCCCTGTTGGATTTTATTTATTTACCCTTTATAGAAGCTGACTTTGGGAGCCCAGCACCTCCTTAAACGTTTGATTGATTCACTGTTTCCGTGAGGAAAGAATGCCAAGATAAAGTAGAATATATTGGGGTGCCCCCATCCAGAAAATAAGGTCCATTAGGCTCTCTGTCTCTCTTCCTGTTGCATTCCGAAGCCCCCCACCCCCACCCCACATCCCACGCCGCTTTTCTATGTCCACCCTCCCTGTCTCGAATCTCTCATCTGCCTCGTCACGGCCTGACGATTCAAAAATAAAGGCAAAAGCAAAAAGAAGACAACAACAAAAAACGCAACCGGTTCCTGATCTGAATTTGCTCTATTTTCATCGTCTTGGAAGAATTAAAAAAAAAAACAATGAATACAAGAAAAAGGGGAACTATAAATTACTTTTGGCTGAAAGCTGTGTGAAAAGTTGTCTTCAAGAATACAAATGAAGCAAATTTCCTTGAACAAACAGTGAATAGATAGATAGATGTGCCACGTGACGCTCTTATATATATATATATATATATATATATATATATATATATATATATATATATATATATATATATATATATATATTTTTTTTTTTTCATTTGTGGGATATAAAATATTTTGAGGAGGGAAGCTTGTTAATAAACAGCGATAAGAAGCTGCAATGCACGTGAGAGGCGGGTGTTATAATTATATAAGCCTGAGCTCACTTTGTAAATTCAAAGAAGGAGCTCTCCGCAGTATTTTCAGCTGATGCGTAAAAACTTGAATGAATTTGATTAAGATGAATACTTTGGGGTCAGAAGCTGTTAAAAAAAAGAAAAAAAAAAGTCAGTTTCTTACATTTTCTTTAAGGTAAGCCACGGCCTTGCCCACTTAATATTCAGCATACTTGTATTACCATTACAATACCTGCTTATGAAATTCAGCTCATTATCATCACAATTACTTGGGATGGATTTTTAAAATATCCCGACTCTAAATTGTTGCTCCTGGTAAATAGATCTTTAAAGTTAGACATCTGCTCTGAGAATGAAGGAAAAAAAATAATAGCTTTTTAAAATATTAGCTTAAAATACTGAGAATGTATAAAATACTTTAGAAAAAGTGCGCATTAAATACCGGTTTAGTTTTTTTTTTAATAAACGTTTTTGCCCCTAAATGTGATCTTTACGCACATCCGAACTTGCCCAACATTTCCACGCGTCACACTCAATGCATCCAAACCTCTCTAACTCTGACGTTTTTTATGGGGTGTAATCGTTTTAAAGCGTCTCCGCGCTTTGACATATATAACTTCAGCTCTGCGGTTACCGTCAGACCCGCGGATGATTGGCTTAGGTGGAACTGCAGGAGAGGGGAAACACAATTCGTTCTAGCCTTTTGGTGCGCGCACGTTTTGTCTTTTTTTTATCTTCCAGGATAACAAACACCTCTTCCAGTCACACAACACGGATTCTCTGTGTGACTAAAAGATTGTGCACCCATTACAGTTAATTTAAGCACAAAAACGACAGATCAGACATCAGCCATTTAAAGAATTCATATTTATTTAACTGACTCCCCCCCCCCCCCCCTCTCTAGAAATAGGAACATAACTTTTAACTCTAATAATGTCAGGTAGGTATTTCAGAATTTCCTCCCACTTTGAATATTTTCCTTATACCACCCTGATGAAATGTTTTCCACGGAAAAACTTTTCTCTTTTCACGTAGCAGGACAATTTCTCGCTTTCTGTAAACAAATCGAAACAGAGGGATGCATTTAGCTTTTTCTGATAAAGAAAGAGAAGTGAAAATACAAAGCAGGCTCCACCATGTCACGACTGAATGACCATGCCCCCCCCCCCCCCAAAAAAAAACCTCCTCTGCGTCCAGCAGCTGCTCTGCTGAGGTCTCCTTGAGCAAGACGCACGCACGTGTGCTCTCTGACCTGTAGCCGATGACATTTATCATAAGAACTGCACCTGTGCGTAAAAAGATCAGCTCATTACACAAAGAAACCTGTACAGCTTTTGCTGTTTTACTAAAATTCCACTTTAGTCATGTCATCATGCTTTGTTTCTCCTATTGGGTCCCTCTGTCTCGCGTTCTCTGACCCCTGCCCCTCGGCTTGCCTTTAAACACTGGAGGACAGCAACGCGTCTCCCACAAAAGCAGCAGAGCCAAAACAATGCAGGCCTGCACGCAGACTTTCCATCCCAAAGCCACACCAGTTTGTCATCTAATAAGCATAAAGTCAAATGAAATATGCATTTACGTTTTATGTGTAACACATAAAAAGGAAACATGGCCAAACAACAAAACGCTAAATGCATATTTTTATATATTATTTGGGTGAGGTAAAACTTTCAATTGTTTATTCCATGCACTTTTTTAGATTGGCGTTATAAAAGGCACGTTTAAAGATTTTGTTTCCCATGACAAATATGATCTGCATGTTTTTAACGTAATATAAATGTGTTTTAAAGTGTTAATTGTTGGGGTGAAAGAAATAGCCTCTGCGTAAAAATAAATAAATAAATAAAACACAACAAAAAAACAATAAAAGTTTCATGTTCTTTGTGTGAAGTGTTGGGCATGCGCGTTTTCTCTGCAGACTTAGTGGTTTGCGGATGTATGTGTCATGCAAATGAAGGAAATTAGGAGTTTCTAAACTTACTGTGCATTGCTGCAAACGGGTCGTGCTTACAGTGAATCTCCATCGGTAAAATGGGGCGGAGGGCGGGGGGGTGCAGTAGGAGAGGGGGTCAAAAAAACAGTCGATTCAACTGGCCACAATAGTTTATACAGAAGGACAGTGAGCTGCAGCCTGTGGGAAGAGCTCCTTTTAAATAGATTTTTTTAATTTAAAAATGTGGACTCAGTGAGTCTATGACCAAAAAAATGAAAAACATATTCAATTTATGAAAATAATTCATGGGAAGGAGGAGAAAAGAGCTCAGAGTCGGGTCCACTTCTCATGGGACAGGACAGCGGGTATTTTCTGGTGTCTCCTGAACCGGAGGAGGGAAGCGACAGCGGCCGACGATCATTCCTTAAGCACGTCATGCGCCAAAACGTCCAAAATGAAAGTTTTTCACATGAGAACCCCAGTTTTTTTCTTAAAAAAAGAGAAATAAAACAGCCAGTGCAGAGCAAACAAAGTAGCCTTCCCTCCTTTTTGTCGTTGATCCACTGGCCGTGACCCCTGAACTACACCAATGGAGGTTGACCCAGTCCTCCTAGTCCGTTTAGAAATATACTTAAAAAAAAAAACACGCAATAAAAAAGGACAAATAGGAAAAAAAAGCTTTAGTTACAGATCCATGGTAAGGTACTTCTCACTTGACGTTTCTTCTGATCGTAGCGTCCTTGTTCCTACACTTGGTCATCCCCCATCAATAAAGCGACTGAGAGCGGTTTGGCGCACACATCCTTGAATGTCAGATCCCAATATGGGGAAAAAGCAGAAAAAATGTACAGCAAAAAATAAATTAAAAAAACGCTTTCTAATTAACACAAAACTGCCGGAGATACTTTCTAAACTGTAAGAACCAAAGGGATCCCCCCTTTATTTGGTCACAGCATCTCCTTCCCCTCCTGAGTTGGAGTCCTGCTCTTAGAGAGTTTGGAGATGGTTTTCTCGCGCTAGAAGAAAAAAAAAAAGAAAGAAAACAGTCCAGTCCAAATGTGGAAGGTGCTTTTTCTTCCTAGTGAACACCAAAAAGTCAGCTACGGAGGTGCGCAAAAGCGAGCCTCTCCAGCTATGCAATGAAAAGCTGCCTCCGCGGTGGAGCACGGAGCGTTTCAGGACCTGCTCTCGTGCGGACAGCGCCCGCGCTTCCAACCCCTAACCCAAGCGCGCCGGCCAGCTGCCCGTCACTCATACACGAGGCAGCCAATCACACGGCGAGAGCACCCGCTACGTCACCGTCAGCCCCAGGTAGAAGGGGAGGGGGAAGGCAGAGATTGGTCGAAGGGAATCCCGTGAGCCAATGACGCCTCGCACACATTGTGCGTCCACCAATGAGGAAGATCGGAGCGCCGACGCCTTGGCTCTGGGAGTATATAATCATATATTTAATTTCAATTAACCTAGTATAAAAACCCAACGCCTTTATAGGCATTTGCGCTCAATTTATTCATGTGAATGCTAAATGGCTAATTAATTAAGTCTTACTAAAATTAGCCTTAGTTGCAGTAAGCATTTAGAAATGAGGGAATAAAGAAGTCTAAATGCAACTGTACTTCTTTCAGTCTCATACTACTGTTTTTAAAAATAAAAGCACACACAAAAAAATAAAACAATTAAAAATAATGACAAATGACAAATTTAAATCAAGTTGGTTTAAAGTTATTTTTCGTCACAAATTGTAGGCCTCTCGGAGGTAAAACCGTCAAGTTTTTGGCCTAAATTATTTCTCCAGCTCTCTTCTCCCTAAAACCCAGTGTTATAAATCTTTAGCTTGGAGGGAAATTGAAGAAAAACACATGAAACATGTATTTCCTCTCATTATCTAATTGACTGCGGATTCGAGCGCATGTGGTTTTTAATGAAATGCAACTTCTGCACTCGCACTACAAACTGAGAGAAGGAGGAGGAGGGAGAGGGGGTCAATACATATTTGTCCCACCTGATTTGAAAGGGCCTATAAAAGCTTTAACTCTGCAATATCGGCCTCACAAATAGCCTAAAGCGTGAGGCAAATTAAAAGGCGTTATTTCTCTTCCTGAACATCTTTGATGGTTTCAAGTTCATACATCTGAGCATTTACCCAGTTCTTCCTCTACTTTCCTTTTCATTCTGACAGTATTGGCTTGATTTACGCACCAAAAGGCTAAATATCTACATTGAAAACACAGTTTAGGACATGATTGACTTTTATTTACTATGTGTTTAAATGTAAGAGATTCTTGTGTTTAAATCTGTTTGGAACACTGATTGTGAGGCCTAAATAAACCAATAATAACAAAGTCCAGGGTTTTTATTGTATTTAGTTTTTTTGGAGGACTTTTTTGGGTGCAAGTTTTATAACCACTAGGGGGCGTTCCGCCTTGAACGAGACATCTATGCACAAAGAAACACTTAAAGAAAACATAGGCTACTCAATTAACCCCCCAAAAATACAAGTCCAAAGGGAAGTTGCCATAATAAAAGCCATTTGACCCCGGAAACGTGTTCTTCCGCATCGAACTGCGCATTAAATTTCCTTTGACGCATAATTGATTTCACGTCTGTTCTTTAATCCACTACCAGTTACAAACAGCCACTGTAGCCCCTCGTTCATATTTCTGCATCAAGGGTAAACAAATTGCAAAACTAAAAATACTTTGATTATGACTTGATTTGGTATTTTTCAATTAAAGATGAAAAAGTACAGAGGAAAATGGAAAAAAAAGATCAAGAGACGGAATGTTTCTGAGAGATTTAAGCGTAGAAGACACATGTAGACAAACAAAAAACAATCAAAGGGCAAAAATTATTTCCAAAAACAGAATATCGTGTTTTCACTGTATATTAATTAAATATATTTTTCAAATTAAAAGACAAAATCGACATGTTTTGTATTCTTTCCAGCCAGGGTTGTTGTTGTGACATTCACACTCCTTTTACAGAAGTAAACTGCCGCTGTTGTCTCCTCGATTTGCAAATTAAATACATAAGCAATTAAAAAAATCCAAACACGATCAATCATGTATACAAATTGTTGTTGCTTTAGGGTTGGAAATTTGGAGAAAACTTCCATCAGGGTAGGAGGACTTTAATCCGGGGATCCAAATTCATTACCATATTTCATTACCTCTTCAGAGACGGGAATTGGAGGACGGGAGGGGAGCTGCTTCTGCTCCTGCTGAAGACGGGCAGAGTGTTTGTACTTTTTAAAACATTAGTAAGAATGTTGCGTTGCGATAATCACGCGGAAGCAATTGGAAAGCAGCACTGTTGTTTAGATGCCTCCCTCCCATCTACTTCTTCTGCTCCTCCATCCCTCCATCCACCATGACAGCTTTGGCTGTTTTGCTTTTACCGCCCGAGCCACGAAACGAAAAAGCAATGAAAAATTAATAGCGCATGTTAACTCCAGCGGCTCGTTTATTACACGCCCGCTGACTGTAAACATAATGAGAAACTCCCGTATCTCTTCTTAAGTTTTCATTCGCCTCCAAAATGTCGAAGTCACAACTAATAAATAAAATGTATGGACTCGAGAGGTGGAGCGGCAAGCGCTTCCTCGGGCCTCTGACGCAGACTGTCACCTGACAGGTGCAGCAGCTAAGGGGGGGCCTCATGGCAGCCTCTATCCCTGTGTTAGAAGAAGGAGAGCCAGTGGTCAAGGTGAGAGTCATGTGAGGCCTTCCTTCCCTCCCCTCTTTCACTTCATAAATCTTTTACTGCTTGAAACTGCGCAAGCATCACCTGCTTAAGAGATGGCAGTCAAACTCTGATATTTCCCGAGAAACCTGTATAAGATTAAAGTTAATGCTGTCTTATAAGTATAAAGAGTTGTCTTCTTTATAGACACACACACTCACACACATATATACAAGTTTCACACATACACACACACACACACATATATATATATATATATATATATATATATATATATATATATATATATATATATATATATATATATATATATATATATATATATATATATGACATCATAACATTCATAACATTTTTCTCAGTGAGTTGGACAATTTATAAAATATGGTCGCTTTTACGCACGGCAGTCCTGCAGCCCGATTGGATGGGAGGGTGCTTCTCTTTTGTATCCCAGGCACGTTTTTCAGCCAAATCAAATGGAGAGGCTGTAGTTTCAGGGCCTGGGCCCCCAAGACCTTACAGGAAGAGGAGGATCTCCTTAAAATTTTTGATTTCCTCAGTGGTTAAAACGCTATTATTAAATCTTCCCAAACCCCGTTGGTTTTCCTTTTATTTTAATCAGGTGAGGCCGAGAAAAAGAAAAAGAAAAAAAGCATTATTTTGTCCTGAAGTCCTCTGATGATAATACATTTTCTGTCAGGAGAGGAAAGTCTTGTCGCAATACATGTATTTTACTTAAATGATCTTATGAAATCAATGGCGCGCGCCTGTGAATAGAGTTCCAACAATCTGCCTTTGACATCTCAGTAAATTTTGTCATGACAAAACAATTTTTTGGTCGACATTTCTTTGCTTTTGTTTCAGAAGCGTGCTACATTTCCCATTCAAAGTGGCCGATCACCTGCCCGCAGTTTCTTAATGACGAAAGACGTTTTCATCAATGCAGAAACAGCAGGCAGCAACATGAAATGATGTGATATCCATTGGGTGCCATAACAAGGTCGATGGCCTGATCTGCTGCTGTACCATGTCCTGCTGTTTTATGAATAGGATATTGAAGATTAACCTGTTGAATAGGGATTGAGCCCAGCTCACTTTTTAGCTGCAACGTCTGATTATCCACAACAAAACCGACAAGACCCAGAAATGCACGTGCCATTTCTCTTATTTTGTAATAGTTATCCTAAAACTAAGGGCAGACGACAACAACAACTTACAAAAGCTTAAACTTTAAGGCATGATCAACTTTTAAAATTCCGTTTACAGTGAAATAAACTACACTTTAAACGCTTACAAAGTTTTTAGAAGTTTTTTTTAAACTCCAGCATCGTTTTCTAAATTTTACAAGCCTTTTCAAAAACAAACCAACACAAAAAATCAAAAGTTTTAACAAGTTTAAACAACAAAATCACTTATTAATTTTGATGTTAAGTATGAAAAAAACATGCAAGAGCAAACTTGTATCAACAAAGAACCATCCAGCAGCTTGTGGAATTGGAAGTTACATTAAGTGGGATCCTACCTGCTCTCCCCAGACGCAGTGCCGGACTCTTGCCCCCCTGGTCCATGCTACCCGGCTAGAAGAGGGGGAGGCGATGGAGGGGCAAAAAAGGAAAAGAACAAAAACTTTTCCCCTGCCCCCCTTTCTTCACTTCTATCTCTGTCACTTTCCCCTCTCCTTTTTTTTCTCTCGTCCTACAGTACTTTGGAGGCGACTTGTAGGTTGAAATAATTCGACCCTTCCGCTCCCTATTGCACTCCCTGCAAGTGCTCAGTCAGCTGCAACTAAACGCTTTAGGCGGAAAAAAAGGTTTGGGGGGGAAGCGTGAAATGATCACGCCGCGTAAAAGAGCTGCGCTCTCAATGTGCGCTCATGTCCCGCGTCTGCACGAGCTCTCACACATGGATGCAGGGCGCGTGCACGTATCTACACGCGTTTCTGTGCACGCGCCGGGCCACGCATTCACATTGGGTACAACTCCACCCTTCCCCGCAGGGCCGCGCCCCCCCTCAGTCGCATCTGTTACCAAGTTCCACTTTACTAAACTTTCCCGCCCCAGCTCCACTCTCCTTCTATCTGTCGCTCCGTCTATTCTGTCAGATTCATTTCCACAGACGCACACTCCGTTGACTGTTAAGGGGATTGCTCCAGCGGGGGCGCGTGCTCCGGTCACGTAACGTAAGAAAATGACTAGGGTGGATTTATGTTCGGTTTCCTGTAGGACACTTAAACAGAGTTTCTCCAGACTTTCAAGCTTCCCTGCCAGTGAACACCTGTTACGCGCGGCGCACTTTACGCATTACGCACGAAGTGTGGCGCGTGTGGTGTACAGGTGCAGCACATCTAACTGAACTGCAGCCTCAGTCTCACTGCTAAGAGGGATAAGGCAAACCCTCCTGACTGCGTGCATAGACTCTTAACAACGCGGATACGGTCTTTAGCCCAGATTGTTTTTGGAAACACTCATGAACACAAAAGCTTCCATTTACCAAATGAACATTTCCACTCACATAATTCGTGTCTTCCATTGGTTTTGTCATTGGTAACTTTTATTTTCTCAGGCGAAACAGTGACACGAACCGTGCCCGTGTGTGTGCCTCTTTTTACAGTTCCGCTATTACAGTACGTTTTCTGCATAAAATAACTCCAAACAGCGAAAAAAGGCAAAAAGATCTAAACAGGAAGCTTCTTACTTTTTTAAATATATCCTCCACAACTCAACTAAAAGTAATTTTTAAAAGACATAATCCATATCGATGAAAAATGAAGCATAAAATTACATTTGCTTGCAGTTTTTGCGCACAAAACGGTTCCAACATGAGCCCGTTTTCAGCAGAAAAGGTTGACATACATTTTAGAATTTGTTTTGAGAGAATTCAAGCGTTTTTAGGCCAAACCAAAAGAAATAAATTATTCTTTTCAAGACAACAAACTCTTTTTCTTTGTGCTAAAAACGACAAACTCGTTTCTTTTTCTGAAGAAAATAGACATGTTTTAAGAAGAAGGAACGAATTGGATAGGCGTCGCATTTAATTTTCTCCTTAAACAAATAATTACGTAAAACAAGAGAAAAGTTTAAAAAATCAACCATTAAAATAATAACGAACTGTAAGTTAATATATAAATTATGGAAATGTGTTTTTATTTTCCCTCTTTCAGTAGTTTTTGTCTCCTGACTGGTGCAGACGGCCTCAGGTCTCAAGGTTCACCCTGAGCCTTGAGACAATTGAGTGCAGAACAAAGAGGGAGACAGCGACCCATTTTGCTCCGCTTGTCGTCTCGCGCTGTTACACTACGACCCTGACCTCCAGCTCGCGCCCAAAACAGCTAAACACCAACAGCCACAAGACAACAAAACAACAACAGCTTTGAGCGAGGAATCTTCCAGCGGTTTATCAATTAAAAGCCTTTATTCGAGGGACAAAAATAATCCATGCTGCCCTATGGGTGCTGTGGGAGATTTGTGTGAGCGCATGAGTAAAAGTGTTGGCCTTTTCACATGTGGGCGGAAAAAGTTGATCCACTGAGGGGAACAGTTTTAACACAGCAGCATAATAATCCAGGTTTGTTTAACAGTTTAAAGCGAACGCAGCAGAAATCATTTTTCTCTTCATGAATCCACATGGAGCATATTCATACATATTCATATATTTTGGTTGCTTTAAAAAACTATTTATTATACTATAATGGAAAATTGGAAAACAGTTTTATATATTTTGCCAAAGAATTTCTATATTTTAGAAATATTTGTGGAGTTACACATTCATGGTTTTGCAATAACAAATATAATGTTTCACATACTATACATTTTTTTCATACTATATTTTATCAACTTATAGTCATAAGATAAAATCTTTATACATATTTTTCTTATCGTTTTTTTTAATAACTTTATGACAACATTTTTACTTTCGTGTCTGCTTCCAAATCCCTTCAAAGGATTCGCCATAGTTCAGATATTAATCAGCACTTGTTTGTTTATTTATCCCCGTACTAATTAATGTAATCATTATGATGGCTGTTGGATCGTTGACCCGAACTCTGACCGAGCGGAACCGGAAAGAATTGCATTGATGCGCCAGACAGCAGAAGTGAAGGGGCGATTAGAACAATAAGAAAGCTAGTAAATGCAGGAGGAAACGCTTCGTTGCACTTTGGCTTTACGCAGAACGCCTGACCTGCAGTTTGCATCGTATTTATTTCTTTATTTTAAATAGGGGCTGCATAGGTTTCAGTTACAAGTACTATAGATTTATAGATTGTAAAAAAGAAAGTCTTTACATCTTAAGTTTGGTTTAAGAGTCAGCAGCGGAATGAAGTTGGAAATCTCCTTATTCTCCTAAAGGTCCACATAATATTGTGCCTTTAAAATTATTACATTATTATGGATTACTGAGGCAGTGAGTTTATTCTTGTGGAGGATTCACTGTAAAACTATCATGTAAATTTGAATACTTATAAGTTTAATGTAGTGGTGCGCAATTCATTTTAATGTAAATGTAAGGTAAAACCCTTAATTCTGCTGTTAAGTCATTTAAGTGTAAAAACATCCTCATTTTCCTTCTTTTGTGATGTAGGAAATGAGAAAAGAATACCAACAGTCACAGTCAGCAGGTCTGTTACTTTTACATTCACTTTGGAGAGAACATTTTAGAGTTTCTAAGTAATTTTTTTTGGATAATTTAAAGTCTTCTTTCTTTTTTCTAGTTTTCTCAAATGTCTTTTTTTAAAGACATGTAGTGCATAACCGATTCACTTATTTGTATAAGGAACTATGCGATTGCAGAAGTACTCTTTTATTTTTGTCTAAAGACTCATTTTATGGAATTAAATCTTACATTTTTTTACCATAAGGCAGAACACCTCATCATCACAAGGGCAGGGATGCCCAGTTTAGTTTAGTCTGTTTAGTTTAGCAATCATCTATTATATTTTACAACTGATTTTATGTTTTCTACAATTAGTGAAGCTCGTTGAGACAGCTGTGTTGTAATATTGGGCTACATAGATGAAATTGAATCACCACAACCTTGCTCTTGTGCATTTTTTGAACTTTGGGGCTCCAGGGCAGATCAGGCTTGCTTTTCCATCTCTGATATTTAATTCCGAGCTGCACTTCACAGTGGGGACACAAGGCTTCCTGTCTGCAAGCCCAATATCTGGATGCAGTTTCGCCTACAGAGGCTACAAGTAGGCTTAAGGGATCCAGGGTGGCTGGAGAAATTGGGACACATTTTTTGTCCATGAAACGTTACGTGACACAACATGACACCGGGCCTTTTGTATGTAAAGGTAAACATTTCAGCGTGACGACTGGACAAGAGCGAACAAGGTTCCTGTCAATGTGGTTTTCTACTCACTGCTGGAAAAGAGGTGTTGCAAAATTGAGCTGCGATGAGTTGTGTATGCGGAACTTTGTATGTGTATGTGTGCATGCGTGTGTATAGAGCTTCTGCTCACAGATTTAATCTTCACAGAGTCGGGTCACTCTGTCCGGTCTGAGAGGATGTTGTCAGGGTTGTTCTCTTGTTTTTCAGATGCAGGAAACATCAGCAGACTATTGAAACCAGAGCTTCACAGTAAGTCTTTCTTGCTCGTACTTCATCAGGACTGGGAATACACTATATGTGCCAAAAATGTGAAAATCATAAATTCTTAGAAACAGATTTTCAACACTGGCCTAATACTAACAAAAATCATTTCTTTGAATATTATTATGATATTCTATGTAAAAACACAAACAAAAAATTCTTGAATCTCACAAAGGTTCCCTTTTGGCTTTATATCACTGGATAAGAGCATAAAGCAGAGGGTATTTCAGTAAAAAGTTCAAACTAAAAGGAAGAAGACAGCAACAACTTAAATTTTTACACCTTGCAACTGTTTTAGCTTGATCAGCTAACTGTTTTAGCTTGATCTATGTCTTGTGTTAAAAGGAGCAGACTTTTTTTCATTGTATTAGTATTTTCTTCCACTTAAATGCACATTTAAATGATCTTTCTTTCAGTTTAATATTACATTTCCCAAACCTCGTGTCAACAGAGGCAGAGCAACATCCCATGAGTAAAAAGAGCATCTAGAGGCGGATTTATTAAATGTATGACAAAGAAAACAGCAAAAAAGTGTTTTTGTTACAAAAAATGCCAAGCAATTTTTCCCCTTCAAGAATTTTCTCATTCCCTACTGGTATGTCGCATATCATTTTTCTCCTCCTTCTTGTGAGCTCTGCCACTGGTTAATGCTCTACTTGGCATATTAACTCAAGAATCCACTGAATGTTATTTTTAATTTACCATCGGTTTATTCTCCTGCAAAGCTGTTTAATGGTGTGATATCTACTAGAATTGCAAAAAAAAAGTAACACTTTTGCAGTGTATCAGTTTGGTGACAAAAGATTATCGTTTTCACCGTGATGGTTTGATGAAGCACATGCGCTGCAGGGAAGTTAGTAACTCAGAACTTCGCACAGAAAAGCTCTGGGGTATGTGAATGACTCCAGCTCAGAGGGCCCCGTTTGGGTGATGCATGGCAGCCATTTTTGTTCTGAAGCGCTGATGCAGGGCGAGCTTTATTTTAGGAGAGGGAGATCCTCTTGCCTTGGAGGTTTGATACAGGCTGTGCTGTTGTACTCACATGAGTACAGTAAAGACAGAAGTAAACAGCGTGTGAGCCTTCTTAAAACATTTGATTGGATGCTTGACACACAACACCTTTTAGATATAAACCCTTTTTAAGCACATTTCTTACACTTGAAGTCTATTCTGTTATTTATAATAAAGGTTTTGGTTTTAAACTTGACCACAAATAGTTTAAGAATAAAACTTTGAAGATGTGTTAATATTTTAAAAATCTATATATATATATATATTTTTTAGAAATGTTCCAGTTTTTAGGAAAAAGGAAACGTGCTTAAAAATAAACCTAAAAAGGGATTCTAACCTATAAATCAGTTATAATTCTTCCAGCCAGCAAAGTATTTAAAATAATTCATCATTTGTCATCATGTTTTAAAGAATTTTCATATCACAATTTATCAACAGCAAGGATTTTAACTTAGAAATGGCAGTTTTAGAATATTGACACTGTTTGTGGCAGATCATAAGAATCCTAATATGCTAAAATATCATAGAAGTGGAGTTGGTGTAACATCTGGTCTCAGATGGAAGAAAAAGCCACCATGGTGCAGACAAACACCATCAAATGAGAGCAATGACATGCTTCTTTTAACTTCTTCTCCTCAATAAAGATCAGTCATCAGGCAGAACTATCCCTCTGGAATGTCTGATTGGAAATTGGAGGACTTTAAATCCCTGTCCCAGATCTTTCCATCTATCTTTAACACACCACTGGTCTGGATGCCACTGGCGCAGAGATGAACTGCTGAACCAGACATTTCCATTCATCCAGTTTCCATCTATTCTTTTTTAAAATAATAATAGTAAATACCAACAAATGCATGGGACCCCAAATGAGGATGGTGCACCACAATCTCACCGAGGCAGTGAGGCATCCCAAACCTACATCAGTTTTAAAGGGGTATGGGAAGCCACAAAAACAAAAAAGAAGCAGGATATTAAGTGTGTGCGTGTGCCTGTGTGTCAAATGTATACACGGCCTAAAAAAAAAGGGGATAACATTATGTGTGGTGCAGCCTAACCTTTGGAAGCAAACAATCCAGCTCTATGATGGCCTTTCCTTTGATGATACGCATGGAGAAACCTCTGGAATCAGATGGCATTCACTCGCTGATTTCCCATCATAATGCCATTTGCTAACTATGCTGCCAACAGCTATAGTTGGGAGTACATGAGTTGACTATTATTCTCTTGACACAGAGGGGAGGAAAAGAGGAATATGAATGTTATAGAGTCTGCAGAAGAACCCATATTGCATAATTTTGCTATAGTCTCTGTGTTGTAAATATGACTGATGGTGATAGCCAGGCATTTGAATCACATTTACATATAGATTTACAATTTCATCAACATGTTATAATGACACAAGTCTGCAGGTCCACATGAGTCTTTCATACATGCACATTTTTTTTTGATATTTTAGCTAATATTTGAGCCACACTGTAAAAGCATTATCCATGAGAGGTTTGTATAGCATGGAAAATTAGGGAGTCTGTTCAATCTTTTGTCTGCACACATTAAAAAAATTATGGATTTGAAATGAACAAGAGGCTTTCATCAATCACATCCATTGTTGATAGTGGAATAGAGTTAAACCAGACCATTTATGCAGACTTTGTCTTGCAAATGAAAGTGTTTCTCCTTATTTTTTTTTAGTTTATTTTAGTTTGACAATAATTTAACAAAAGATGAAATCATTTCATTGAACATCTTTTTCGTAAAAATGCTGGATGACAACTGAGGACAACACACAAAAAAAATAAAATAAAATAAGAGAAAGAAATCCATGCAAATAACCCAAGTTATATTGTTCAAGACGGAATAACTTTTTGCTGAGTTCTTTAACTCAGGAACAAAAACAAAACAAAATATCATAAATTGGGGTAAAATGAAACCACTATAACTCCCCAAAATAGTATTGCTCCAAAAAATAACCCAAAAATATATCCTAATATGAATAACCCAAGAATTGGGTTGAAAAAATAACAGTGTAGGCGGCTCTATACAATTGTGAATGCAAAGAAATCTCACTAAAATTAAAAATAAAAATAAAATACAGATATTTATTAAGAAATGTATAAAATATACATTTAAAAAATGGTGTAAAAAACGTATTTGGGCCAAACAAACAAATGATTATTCATAGAATAAAGAAAATAGCATTATGAGATTTTTCAAGTGAGTTCAAGTTTTTCACATAGAAATGACAAAAGAAAAACAAAGTGGTTTATTTCATGATTTTTTTCTTCTTTTTTTAACAATCTAAATCTGCCTTATGGCAGTTTAAGGAACTACTATAAAATAACATAGCTTTCTACAAGTTTACCCCCCACCCCACTCCCTTCAACTTAACTACCAGCTGGAACGCAACGACCATATTCTATAGTAGGCCCACTTCTTTGAGTAGGGAAAATGTGGTCAGGGCCCAGTGGACATGGACAAATCGTAATTTTTAGAGACTAATAAAATTCACTAGTTCTAAAAACCCTCGGCGTTTCTACATTTTTATTTCAAACAGCAAAACCACAGATTTCAGAAAGATGCTCGGCTACTGCAGACCCGCCAGTTCCGTTCCGGCTTGACTTAGTGAAACGTTATGGTCGGCCAACCTATTTTCTCTCACTTAAACCCGGAAGTTGTTGTCTGTCTCCTCGGGTTATCCGCCGGGATTCACGCACATTTTTTCTTTTAAGGTGAGTTTGTGCTTAATGACACCCAACAGCAAACACTAACACCGTTATCTTTGAGCAGGAGTTCCGCAGTCCAGTGTTTGTGTTTCCTTTCATACTATTTTAGGCTTGTAGTTCGTATTGTTTACATCCGACCGGCTCCCTCTGAACACGTGTGACACAGGAATACATGCTAACCAGGTTGAGCCAAATGAGTCGATGGAAGGTGGTAACCCATTTTTTCGTGTTTTTGGGTGATTTGCTTAGTGCTTACACGAGTTAGTAAAGGAAGCAGACGTGCGCATGTTTTCCTTGTCTTGCTAGTTAGTTTTTAGCTCAGAAATGCTAGCACAGGCTAATGGTAGTTTGGCATCAGAATTTTGTTCTAACTTAATATTAGTTAGACTTAATTCTTTTTTTGTCTTCTTTCCTCAAGTTCGACTTTTAGTGGCTCGAACACATTTGTTTTACACAAAAGCTTTAAAAACGGAGAGACTGTTATGTTAACATAAAACTCAAGTGAGTGCAATCATATAACAGTATTGAAAACAACGTGATTGCTTGCTGGAACATAATTTTCATGATCAGATTTCTTTCAAAGTTTATGTGCTTGACGTACTTTAGCATTATACTTTTTTCCCCCACATATGACTACCAGAAAAAAAAAACGTCCACTCAATTCTTTTTTTTTTTTTTAAATCCATCAAAAACTACAATTCCCAGAAAACCACTCATTCACACTTGGCATTACTGGAAAGCTGCAAATGTGCTCTGTAGATGCCAACATAAGTTAATTCAGTGAAATGCAGTGGTTGGGAGATGTTCAGGAGAATATTGCTAAACTTTGTAGTGTTAATGGTCTTAGAGTTGTTTACTAAATAAGTAATGGTGTTATTGTTATACCACAAGAGGAGTAAATGACAGATCATCAAGCAGCAAATATCAGTCTTTATTCTTTTGTTTTTCCACTTATGCTACATTCGCTTATTTCTTTCTCATTCAAATAAGCCAGAAAGCAGAAATACACCAAATTATTTAAATTAGTTCTTTGGGTGGTAATAAGATGTCTCAAATGGTCATTGTTGCATAAAGTAATCTAATTATCCTGTTTACACGATCACCTTATTCTGATAATCTAAGAAATCAGATTATAGATGGGTGGATAGAGCAATCATTCCATCCCACAACAGATTTAAAAGTACATAGAATCTTTACATATTATTATTACTATACTATTATTAAAAAGAATCTCACTTGTAGTTAAAATAATTATGCCGGGATGAGCATATGAGGAAAAGGTTTTATTCTAAGGTTTTCGTCTTAGTGCATATATTGCTTATTGTAATGAGGAAAAACCTATATGTCACCTTAAAAATAAACACATACTGCCACATATAATCCTTATCCGGCTGACTGGCTGCTGCTTTAGTCAGACCTTAATAGCAATAATGGGCATATTTCACTCAAGTCTATATGCTAAAGTCTCTTTCAATTTTTAAAGTCTGTTTGAGAAGTTTTAAGTTCCAGTAATCCTTTTCCCGTTTATTTGAAATTAGTCTCTGTCTCCTTTTAGCTTCTTTTAAGCGGGAATAAAAGAGAACACGTATGTCTTCAAGACATTCACCTCAGACTATATTGATTAGGCACTATATGTGGTGAAAAGAAGAAACACATGAATGTATTCATAACAACAGGGACACCTGAAGGAAAAAAATGAATTTGTTTTATTATTTAAAAAAAATCACATGTTCATATGACGTTTATTAAGATCTGAAATGATGTTTCACTTAAATTCTGAATGAATTTGAAGATTTTTTTTTAAATAAGAGCAGAGTGGTGAACAGTGCTTGGATTGGTTTGTCTCGATGATTGTTTAGAGCAGCCGTGATGATGTTTTTAGTAGAAAAAGGAAAATATTCATCACATGAATTGTGATTTTTGTGGGAATTAAGAAAGTAATAGATTTGAGTTGGGGTGTTTATTTATTCTTATGCTGTTTATTTGATTAAAATCAGCCATAAATGAGCTGAACCCTAACCCTGTGGTTGTTACACAGTAAAAAATATAGCAAAGCTAACATATCATTAAAGCAGTGTTTTTAGGAAAAAGACCAAAGAAACTTGAGCGGATGTTTGAGTCGACTATAGCTAAAGTCAATTTTAAATCTGAATTAATGTGGTTCTGTAGCTGTGAGTTCAGTGTAAATTCCACCAGTGTAAAACAGTCATTTGTCACCTCCTGCTCCCTGTGCGGTGCCAAACTTTAGCACATAACCTCGCTCCCTGTGCACCCGGTGAGACTCTTTCTGTCCCTTTAATCCCTGGTGGCCGGCTTGTGACCGTGTAGCGTGGCGCTTATGCAGTGTGTGCGGCTTGGGAGCCAATCATCTCCAGCCATCATAGCACAGACACGCAGGGCTGGACAGGGCAATGGGCCGGTGCTCCTCCTGTGTCCACTTGGTGTGTGTGTGTGAGGGGTGTGTGTGGGCCAGAAAAGAATGTTGACAGAGATCGGGAGAAAAAAGTAGCGGTAGTTGTGTTTCACAGTGTTTTGTTAGTACATTTACCAGTTTCTCACACATTCATTCAGACCTGGAAATGGATGTAGGTGAAATCACCTGATAAGTTGTAAGTTTGATCCTCAAATGACTACAGGTTTTAGTCTTTTAACAAGGTTTTTGCTCCCTTATAATTTAGCTAATTTTTTTTTTCTGGACAATGAATTTGATTTAAACCAGATTGATCTCAACAGATTTTCTATGAATTTTGAACTTTTGTTTTTCATAAAATGTTTACTTTTGTTCAGGGTAAGGGTTATTAGCTATGTGAAAATGTGTTTTCATAACCAAATGAAAATAATTTTGAAATAAAAATGTGACGAATAAATGGATATTTAATAGACCTGCACAAACTTATCGTTATCACGCAGGGATGTAACGATACGCTAAAATCTCATTTCGGTTCGATTCAGAGTTTCTTAGGGCTCGGTTCGATACGTTTCGGTTTGGTACGGCTGTTTAACAAATCTGCCTGATATGACCTGCTATTTTATGAACTATTATTTTATTGTTATTTATTGTGTGTGTTTTGCAGCCTGACACCTAAATTTCTCCTTTGGGAGGAGAAACACTCCTATTGTGTATAAATTATTCATAAGTACTGCAAACAAATTAATGTATTCAGATGTGTTCAGCACACATTTGACCCTAAGGCCGCATTTACACTGCAGGTCTTGATGCCCAAATCCGATTTTCTGACTATATCCGATTTTTTTTTAATGACCCGCTTACATCATCTATTAAAAGTGACCCGTATCCGATTTTTGCATTCACACTACAATGCTGAAACTATCTAACGTAGACTTTCTGAAGACCACATAGCAGCATTTCCGCCTTCCGCGGACCTGTCGCCTGAGCACTGACCGCACAGATTTAAAAAATGATGAGCGAGCAGGCCCTTAATAATAATAATCATAACAGTAATAAAAGCACATTTAGAAGATGTGTGTTGGTCCAAACGGCAAACGGTTAGCATGGCGAAACCTTCCCCCTTTTTTTTTTTTGTGTGTGTGTGTGACTGCGGTTGTCATGGAGGCAACGCAGCGAGGGAAGGAGGCGTTGCCTTGGCGCTCCAGGATGAGGCAGGGGAGGTGATGCGCGGGAGAGGATCAAGGAGGGCTGCTCCTCCGGCTTATGTGATCTCTCTGAGTTTTGAATGAGGAAGTGTTTGCAGACGTTGTGCTGCACTAACAGTTTGACCCAAGCAAAGAAATAAACGGCTTCTAGCCTGTTCTAGAGCAACGGTGTCCCGCTTGATTAGTTACCGTTTGCGTCCCGACCGGGACTGGACCGGAAATGTCCGAATACCGTCTGAAGCCTGAGGCTGAAAGGAAACACGCTGATGGGACTCCAGCTGTGCTTGAACAGCAAAATCAGCGCACAAAAGCACCGGTAATAAGTCATATTATCTCAGTTGGTGGTGTCCTGAGTTGACGTCACTGACGTACGACTTGCATTTACTGGGGAATATCCGATTTGTCTGCTTACATGGCACACGCAAATGCATGTATCCGATTCGTATCCGATTTATTTCCACATATGCCTGAGGCCCGTATCCGATCTGAGAAAATCGAAAACAAACCGAAAAACCGAAACGGTACGAACGTGAACCGAACCGAAAGTGCCGTACCGAAACGGTTCGGTCCAACTACGTGTATCGTTACACCCCTATTATCACAATATCAAGCTCCTACAATATGCATATCACAAAAGACGGAAAAAATTGCAATAAATGGTTACCTTAAATGTGCTAAAAGAATCGTATGGCAGCTCAAAGTATTTAACGAATCAAATAAACCCCTTTATGCATTTGACCAATCAGATGGACGACTTCACGTTGTTGACCAATCAGATGGAGCCCTATGTTAGATGCTCGCCTCCTATGTCGACGAGGGTCATTTACAGTAGTGTTTTTCAACCTTTTCTGAGCCACGGCACACTTTAACCTTAAAAAAAAATCCCGCGGCACGCCAGGATCCAAAAATTAAAAAAACAACAAAAAAAAACGGAGAAACTCCTAGTCTGTATTGATCTACAGCCCCTCCACAATCTCACATGCATATTTGAGATAATTGTTGCAGAAAAAGCTGGAAACTGCAGCTGTTTTTTCTAAAAGATGCAATAAAAGTTAAGTTAGAAGATTTAAAAACAGTTTGAAGTGTGTTCGTTGGTTTCAAGAGTTTTAACAACAGATCTCCTTGTGCGCTGTCACTCTCACAACCCAATGCATCATGGGAGATGTAGTGCATTAAACGGCCGGCGGAGATCGCGTCTCTGAGCTTCATTGTTTTGTTCACTTGTTCCACGGTCTGATACCGGATTCTGTGGAAAGCTACACCGCTAAAGACGAGCTTTAGCTGGTATTTTTGTCAGAACTGAGCGACTTTACTAGCTAAATCGGGACAAGGAAGTGAAGACATTAACCACTTCTGATTGGTCAGACTGATGACATGTGATTAAGCCTTCAAGAATGATTGGTGGAGACAGTTAAAGGGGCGGGACTCTTCCAAAATACAGCCGGAGCTGCAGCTGAATCGCGGTACCGTCATTCTTATCAAAATGTCTTTAATAAAATAAACGCAAAGAAAAAGTATTTTACGATCTTTTATATTCTTAACTCCTCAGTGTTTTATCAAGTCCTGTTTGGATGAACAGAGAGCTGAAATCCTGGAGATGGTAAATGTTTTTATATCTGTTAATGAGGGCAATTTCCCACGGCACACTTGACCATCTCCCACGGCACACTAGTGTGCCGCGGCACACTAGTTGAAAAACACTGATTTACAGTATAACTTTTAAACAATAAAATGGGAATGTTTTTGGTTGTTTTGCTATGTGTTCATATGTTATATCGCTATCACATTCTTGATCACTAATATTGCATGTCGCGGGTTTTCGTCATATCGCGAAGCCCTAATATTTAATCTAATCACCCAATGCATCGTGTATTTGATGGTGGTACTCTGACTGGACATTAAGAGAAAGACTCTAGCTCTAAATTATTCCCTGGTTTATTTCTTTAGCTACAGCGTTTCCTTTCTTTTTATGTCTGTCTTTTATTATTGTTGCTTTTAATCTAATGGGTCTTGTGAATTTTTATTGTTTTCATGTCTTTTTGTACATCTTTTTATTAGTTTCTGGGAGATTTTGTGAGGAAGTTTGGTAGGAATTGTATTGAGAGGAAATTATACAAGTCGGATTTGCACAATGTTGAAGTACAAAAAAAATGGAAGTTTGCACTGGTTTCCATTTTTAAGTTGAAATGTATTTGTGCTCATATGTAAATGATACCAAGATGCTGGGTAAAAGGACTAAGTGTTAATGATATTCATTTTAATTGCAGCAATTAGCTGAATAAGCTAAAGCTCCAAAGTTAATTTCTTCTTTCATGAACCAAATCAGGAATCACTTGCAGTGATTTTTAATATTCAAACACAAAGTCTCTGAATTAAAATGCTGAGCGGATAAATCCAGATGAGGGTTAATGGTATTAAATTATGTAACCCTCAAGCTTTAGAGCTGCAGTGGATTACCTACAAGAGGCTAGTTTTATTGTAGGTGGCCTGTCGATACGGAAACACATTTCCATATGTTAAGATGAAAAAGTCCATAAATATAGCATTTGGACAGAACAAGTTAGCATTTTAGCAATAATAAGTTATCATTGAATGTTACTGTGTTCTAATATACAACCTATCAAGCACTGGCTTTAAATATGACTGTTTTTTCAGCATTCCTTGAGTTACGTAGGCGCATAACCATGTCGATTTGACATATTTTTCACATTGAGGCATAGGGTTGGGCTATTTTTAAATGTATGATTTTTATTATTTTATTAACAAAAACGAAAGTCCTATTTCAGTTTAGGTCAAATCCCCATTTTTGCAGAAACCCGTTTCCTTTTCAAACAAAATTCATTTGGAAAGAAAATTAATTAAATGGAATTGTTTTGAATCATAAATAATTGTGAGCTTGTAAATTGAGGCTAAATGGATTTAGTATGATGACGGGGTTCTCCTTCACTATTGGTCTATTTACTGTACTCTAACCCAGGGGTCTGCAACCTGAACCTCTCAAAAAGCCATTTGGATCAGTTTCCCACTGAGATGAAGCACAGGGAGCCACAACACTAGATGTGTTAGAAAAAATGTTTAAGTTTATTTGGCAATACTTGTATTGATTCAAAATACTGTCGGGATATTAATGTATTTCAATTATTTATTCTTTATGAGCGTGATGTTTCCTTTGATTTTTTTGTCCATTTTCCACAACCTTGAACAGACTTTTCCGTCTGTCAGACACCCAGAGTTAAGATGAGTGAGATAATGGAAACAAATTCACTTTGATGCAGACTCATTTCTATTTTTTTTTCTTTAAATCCAGTAAACTCAATAAATGATATTAATTTCATGGATGACAACTACTTTTTTTTCAGAAGCAGCTGTTAGTTTGTTGCGGGTCTGGAATCATAAGCGGTGAGTCTAAGCCCCGCCCCCGCCTCTCTACCTGTTCATTGTTTTCCCCCGCGTCCCCCCCAGCATGTTCTACACAGACAGCACAACATACGGTCATCATAGCAGCAAAGTGACAGGATAGTAGGGGCGCCCTGATGCAAATGTAATTAATTTTATGCGGAAATCGGTGGATTTAGTCTAGGGGGGGAAAAAAAAGTTTTTTGGGGGCGCTCATGTACCCCCTACGAGATCACCACTGAGTGTCTTTCCAGAAAAAACTTTCCATCCCATAACAGACTCTGGTCAGTGCTCACAGCTGCAGACACGCCCCCTCTGCGTTCACGCTGCTCTCTTCCTTCTGCCCGCTCGCACTACCTGCCGGTGTTAAAGGCACCACGACAATCGTAGAGCATGGTAGTTATTTTACAAAACCACAGAGAGCCGCAGCACAGGGAGGAAAGAGCCGCATGGAGCCGCCGGTTGCCGACCCCTGGTCTAAGAGCCAGATTTGCTCTTTTTCGGCTCAAGAGAACAGATCTCTTCATTGATGCTAGATTGTGCTTTTTTTTTAATAAGGCAGGAAAATCCAGCTGAATTTGTTTATCGTAGGTAGCACCAAAAGATGACATTTCTCTTGAGTGTGATTTAAAAAATATATAATTGTAATCATGATTTTATTCAAAGGGAACTACTGGTAGTATTTTTAGCAGAAAATGTCATTTCAAACCTTAAAACATTTACAACTGTATATTTTTCCCTGTATCGTTCACTACAGCCTTCAGCATTTTATGGCTTGTGGAAGGATTTTGATTGGATGCAGGCTATAGCTGAACGTCCGACATCTCTGATCCTTCTGAGCTTCAGAGATCAAGGGTGATCACTGCATCAGGAACGGTCATTCATAGCAGCAGAGATAACCACACAGCAAGGGATTATGGTGGGGAAACCTGTGTCCAGGACGGAAAGATAGAGCTGCATACATCCGAGCATAATCCAGTTTGGAGTTGCAGGAGTAACAGTTTGGACACAAAATCTCATGGCTCCTCTCTTTTAATCATCAGTGTTATACTGTGGGTTTCCTAGGATAAACCAAGTGATATAATATCACCATCAAGCCCTGGAGAGCTTTCCTGTCTAGATCTAAAAATGCCTTTTTTTTGCAGATTAAAGATAATCTGCAAAAAAATAGACATTTAGGGCCCCTTGGTGGGGAGGGTGATGGGACATCACTGTGAGTAATCAGGAGATGTCCTCTCAGTGCCCTACCCGCCAATTTTTACTGCACCCCCTTAGTACACACACCCTTTACTCCTCCAAATATACATTCCAACATAAACACACACACATGCACACACACACCCTCACAAACACACACACACACGCATTTCATAAGGAAGGTGGGACCTTGGACCATCTGTCCCCTACCCCATCCCTGGTAGGGGGTACTGGGCTCTTGGCGACGCCGGCCATGTCCCCTGGGTGCTGGCCTCCTGGGCCCGGCGGCCCTCTATCCACGCAGGGAGAGGGATCCCTGAGCTTTCTGGCAGATCAGGAGCCGGGGATCACATCACACCTGAGCTGGGGGGTGTCCATGTCCCTGTGGTGTGGGTCCTGGTCCTTGCCCCTGAGCGCTGGGCCTCGCCAAATTTCCAACTGTGGACGAGCCTGGTCGGGCCATGTCTACAACACTTCTTGTGGATCCCCTCTTCTCTTGGATGTCTTCCTCCTGGGTGGGGGCGGCTGGCCCCCTGCCTTGCTCCTTCCTGCACCAACCGTAGGCGGGTGGGTTGCTGCCTGGAGCGTGGAGCGGGTCTCCCTTGGGGGGGTCTTGGCTCGTACCTGGGGTTGGGGCGGGGGAATGCCCAGGACTCCTGGGTGGTGATGAGGTGCTCGTCCGGGGCTGTGGCCACTTTTCTGGGGCGGGGCCCTGCGTTAGGCCCTCCCTGCGTGGCCGGGGGGGGGGGGGGGGGGCCTGCTCTCCTGGTTGAGCTGGAGCTGCACTCTCTGTCCCCCCATGTCCCCCTGCTCTCTGGCTCTGGGGGCCCCAAGGCGGTCCTGCTGGCCCTGGCCTGGGTGGCGGATGGGTGGCCTCCATCTGCTGCCGTGCGGGCTCTGGGGGGTTCTGGCTGCCGGGTTCTACTGCGACGGGGGTCTTGGTGTGGGGATGGCTGGGCACTTTCCCTCCTTCTTTTTACATTCCAACATTTATTTTTAGAGGAATATGAACACTCACTTGAGCACAGGTGTTAGCTCACCTTTGCACTAATATGCTGCTTCATGTCCCCCTCCCCCCAATCACCCTCCTATCCCCCCCTCTCTAACGTCTCTCTCTCTTCTTCTCTCCTTTCCTTTTCTGTCCGGTCCAACACCAAAGATTTTCAAATATGTTTAAAATGAATAAAGTTTGGCCTCGATTACAAAAGGGGTTTATTCAGACATACCTTTGGTTTGTCTGAAGATTAATAACCCCTGTTGTTAAAGTAAAATATGTCCAACACAAGAAGCCCTCAGCTCTCATCTGTCTGCCCAGCTGTTGGACAGGACAAGTTAAAATAAAATAAAAATAAAAAAATAAAACGCTAAAAAAAAAATCTACAATAATAATGTTAATATAGTGATTAGGCCATCACCAATTTCTTTTGGTTTGGATTTTTTTTATTTTATTTTAGTTTACACTTTAAGACAAATATATTTGTAACTGTCTGCTCCTAGTTTGTGTATCTACAGTGTAAAATGAAAGTAAATAAATCAGTTAATAGCATTTTCTTTAGAACCCCATCTTTAACGTTTTTTTTTTTAATTAATAATTAATAAATTGTAATTGAAATAAGAGAATATTTTTATTTTCCAAGACTGTTTTTGGAACGTTTAATGTTTGTTTTCTTGTCTTTTCAGTCCGTTTTTGCTCCTCACATCCCCGGATCGACAGATGTGCTGGTGAGGCGTGTTTATGTGTCTACACACCTTCAGCAGGCTTTGGGGAAATGTTCAGTGCCCGGCAGAACTGGGAGGAGTTGGAGGATGAGCTATATCGAGATGATGGAGAAGACTCGGAAGGGTCCGAGTGCAACAGTGAGCTGGAGTTTCACCTCTACAGTCAGCTCCACTACTCCTCTAATCCCGGGGAGATGGCTGACCTGGACAATGCAGAGGAAGAGGAGGAACATGAGAGAAAACGGGACGCTGACACCAAACCCTCCTCACCTGCTTGCGACGCTCTCCAGCTACTCCTTAAGAAAAAGAATACAGAGAAACCAAAGAAGAGGAAGACTCAGCCCGAAGGCTCAAAGTTATCGTCGTCGTTTTTTGAGGAAGTTATAGTGATCGACTCAGGCCCTGATGTCATTACCATCTCTGATGACTCTGCTGAGGATTTTGATGGAGTCTGTTCTTCGAAAGGCGGAGCTTTACCCAAACAACAGACTTCCACTCCAGCACAACAGGTAGACAAGACTGTAATATACCCTGAATCAGAAATAAACTACTGTAGTGTTCCCACATTTATTATGGGGCATACATTTCTAAAAATAACCCACAATGGGTGAAACCCACAAGGTAGGTTTACAGATGCGTTAGGGCTGTCAAACCCCTCACTACACACTTTATACCCCTTTTCTCTAAAAGAGATGAACATTTTCAGACTTTTCTCTCTTGTGTAAACTCTCAAAGTTCAAAACTTTGTAGAAAAATAAGTCCAGGATTAGAGAATGAAAATAAAGATCTGATCACGATGGAAGATTTATGTGGATTTGGGGAGCTGCATGTATCCGTACCTCATAGGCCCAAGCTAACATATGTGGTCCAACAAAGATGTCAAGCAATATTGGAGCTTTCCAGCTGTACAGTTTTTCCGATGTTTGCTCAGACGAGGAAAGCTAAGACGACCCTTGAATCTAGTCGTCTTCAAATAGATGCAACGCCATGGAGCGGAGCAGGGAGCTTGTGGCCCGCCGATTGTAGCACCTACGTCACAGCTACAAGCTTTTTCAGATATTTTTTCGTTTGATTCAACAAAATTTGAATAAAGAAATACTTAGAAACGCAAATTCTAGCTTAATTTTCTCTATACATGTCCTGCTTCATGAGGAAAAATGACAAGAACATTTGAAAAACCCCAAAAACACCATTTTCATTGGGGCCTTGAACAGAAACTCCAGGACTTGAAAACTGGAAATTAAACCTTCAACCATTTCAGATTTTCCTTAAGGACAAAACAAGTAGCAGTTTCTTCTTCTTAGCCTTTTATCAGCTTAAGTGAATCTGTTGAAAGTGAAAAGCTCAAGCACAGTAAGCACTAGAAAATAGGAAGTGGGTAATGTGTGTCAAAGCAAACACCTGGGAATTCTTGGATGCTGGTTTTTCCAATGAAATGACTAGGTTGAGCAAGTTTTACTGTGTCACTCTCAGGGCATCTGTGTATATTTGAACTCTCCAAAAAAGCCCCCTCATTCCTGTTTTAGCATGTCACGTTTTTTAAGTTTTTTTACACGATAAACAGGGAAATTCTGGTTTGTGGAATTGCAGGTTTAACTGCTCTTTGTTGGACAGGCTGACCTGCAGCAGTGTAAGCTGAACAATGTTTACTGTCTGATCACCCAGCAAACCAAGACGAGGAGCAGAAGTCCTGCCGTGCCAGTGGCCGTATTGTCCAGCAGTTCAGAGTCCGAAACCACATCGGATTCCTCCGATTCATCGGATTCTGATGATCTGGAGAACTGGATGATTCTGGGTCAAGGAAAGCGGGACGAGGACCAGTCCATCTCGCTTCACCTTGAAGGGGCTTCTGACAGCAGCACAGGTGAGGGTTTGTTCTTATGTGTCAGCAGAAGAACTTCCTAGAAAATATTTATAATTTGTTTGTTTGGTTTTTGGTGCATTTTCACAAGAAGATTCTGAAGGATGGACACCTTTAGTAATAACTTGAACCATACCCCTCAGTTTACACACATCACAAAGATTTGGAGCAGGCCATGTTGTTGTCTACGCGGTTAAAAAACCTGTATGTTTGTGGACCAGCTGTGCTTTGAAATTTGTACATTTTTAGCATTCCTGGCACTGTCTGTTTCCTGGTTGCTCTCCTCCCTGATGCATCTTTAAGTATGCCTGTGTGCATTATGTATTAATATGTGTGTGTGGGGTGGTGCTTATAAAATATTCCATTTCTAATCAGCATGCATGTGTAAATACACACGGATACCAACAGTCGTAACACTTATGCCGAGAACAAACAAACAAACGGGAAAGCAGGAGTGCGTGGGAGGCGTATGCAAGGGGGGGGGGGGGAGTAATCAGAAAAGGAATAAAAATGTTTCCTGCAAATCTCTTTAGATCTACATTATCTTAACCTGCAGCCTCAGCAGCCCCCTCCCCCCCCTCACCTCCACTCTCTCCCATCTTTCTTTTATCCCATTTTCTCACTATTGTCCTCCCGTCTCTGTCTCCCTTACCATTTTTTCCCCCTCATTTGAATTTCCCTGGGCTGGTGTTTCTGCAAGAGTGCCCACTGTCTCCTCTACACACAGCAAGGCTGAAGGAAAGGGAGGGGGGGTCTGGAGCTGGTGGGAAGGCTTGAGGTCTTGGCCTGGTTTTGGGAGGATAGGAGGATTTTAGGTCTCTGTCTTCCTGTCTCTTGTCTGGCTTCTCTCTGTGATCTTTGGAGCTTGACCTCATGTCTGCACATTGGGGGTTACGGGTGTGGAGTAGAAAGAGTCAAGTGAGAGGAATGGAGCTGGGCTTTGTCAAAAAAAGGGGGGGGGGCAAATAAAGGCAAGGAAATTAAGGGACGGGCCTCAGTAGTCTTGAACCACAAAATCAAAGCCAATACTGTGTCTGTTGTCGTCAGCTAGCAACAATGCCAAAATGAGTTTCCTACATGGCTAAAGTCCTCTTGAGGAGAGAAAAGGATCCTTAGAATTTATTCTGACAAACATTTATTTTCACTTCCAAATCAATCCCTCTAACCACGAACGTAAGGTTTGTTATACAACTATAAATAGAAAATAATATATATTAATTTTAATTGAAATACACAACAATTTTGGTAAACAGTCCTCTTTTTATAATAGAAAAAGAAACAATATAATTCATCAAAATGAGTCGTTATATATTATTGATAGTTAGTCTCCCACAATGCAATTCACCTGTGAGGCTATTATGATAGAAAACCTAAAGTATTTTAAATGAACATCTTTTTGTAACTTTTTCTCTTGTTTCAGTTTTCACCCATCAGTCTCCACCTTTTTTGATCTTGCCTTTGGTTGGAAATCAAAATGTCTCCCCAGCGATGATGTCGCGTTCGGCTTAACAACTGACTCCTTGACGATACAATTTAGCCAACGCTCGCTTTAAACGTAGTCGATCAAGTTAAGTGCTTTTGGGTTAATCAGCTGATGCTCATAAGCCACAGCAGAACAAACACTGGAGAACAAGGAGGGAATGCTGATGAAAACCTGACATTTCTGCTGATTTCATGCCACTCTTTCTATACAGATGAACACGCAGGGCCTTTTTCACCCACAGAGGAGATGTTATTTCTGATATTACATAAAAAATTAAAGCAAAAACAAAACCTTTTGACTATATTTGATTTTATTAAAGTATAGTAATACAAGAAAAACAAAAAATTTGGTTGTTATTCAGCGAACATGAAACATTACAAGAGGCAGAGTTTCCCAATATCCTCCTAAAGTTTGAAAATAGAATTTAATGCTAAATTACTAAAATTAAAAAAGACCTTAAATGTCTCCCCATTTGGCTGTCTCCAACAGCCAAATTTTAAACCACTAATGATGCCAACATTTCAAGTTAAAGAACTACTTACTTTTTTTTTTTGTTATTTTAACCTATAAGAATAGAAAAAATAAGCATAAAAGTATTTCTGTAGCTTTGAGTTGAATCACATGGCATAAGAACGATATTTAAAGTAAAATTAAAGACATTTTGCACCGTTTAATGATTAGTTTTCTCCTTTTATATAGAACATTGATACACTTGGAAAAGTGGCTGTCTAGCACCTGGCTGTGAGGGGCAGCTGTCGGTGGGTGGATCTGTGAGGACGTTGGATGAGTTAAAAAAGAAAAGATTAGAAAAGGCGGATAAACTGGAGCTGCCTGCTTGTCTTGAAGCTATGCAGCAGCAACCAAACGGAACAAGAGATGGAAAAACGGCTTCCCAAGATTCAAGCCGCTTGCCTCTCCCACCCAGAAAAGGTGCCCGTCCTTGTGTAAAGGATCCAGGGTATAGGCGGGGTGTGCTGAAGCCCAACTTGAATCCAGGGTGGTTAAACTTCACTCGGTGGTCACACTTTTTTCCCCTCTGTTGCTTGCCCCCAGTACTCCAGGCTTGTGTTTTGTTTCCCTCGGTCTTGGTCAGTGCACATCAAACTTTGCTTGAGGCTTAGAGAGGCAGCTCTGGCTCACTATCGGGGTGGCCGATCACATCAAAGTGTGCTTAAGTACGAGTGTGTTACTGTGTGTGCTTGACTGAAAGTCTTGGCGAGTTTGAGAGAAGAGAGTATCCTCGTGCTAAGAGGTTAAGAGGAGGAAGGTAAGCTTTTCTATTTTCTATTATTTCTCATCTTCTAGGTTTTACAGACTTGTTATCCAGTACGGATCTCTGGAAGACACCTTGCTAATATGAAAAATGCTAGCTGTGGAGCTTATTGTAACATTTGAAGCGTCCCATTTGTTTTAATGTGTTACTTTAGCAAGATTTTTGGGTAGGCCTGCAGTTTCTGTCAATCAGAGACGTCTTTTGGGCTTTGTTTTTCAAGGCCACGTGCCAGAGTACAACATGTAGAAATATGGATTTTAGCCGACTCTGATTGCATATGTGAGAGTATGTGAATGCACAGGCAATCTGGGTTGCAAAAATGAGATCACAATGGCACGCCGGGGTACTGCAGAAGGTGTTTGTGTGAGTGTGTTGCTGAGAGTGCATGTGTGCGGGTGGGTGGGTGGGTGGGCAGGCACTGCGGAAGGGAGACACGGATAGGATCAGCTCTTATCTTGGCTGCCCAGTGCCACACGAGGTGTAACGCCACACCCACACTACCACACAGTGTGTTTGAACAGGCACACACATACACACCATGAAATCACTGTGCCATAGTTTGACTTGTATTATCCAGTTTTTACAGAGGATATGCAAATGGGACAAGTCTATACTCTGTAGGTCTAATTTCGGCGGATGCAAAGAAAAATTGGAGAAATTCAGCCGAATGCATTGTTGTCATTTTTTAAATCAGTCATTTGTGTCAATAAAAAGGAAAAAAAAATAATCAAACAGTTTCGTACAATTAATTTGAACATTAAATATGCTCAAGTACTATTTTTAATTTAACAAAATATTACTTCACATAACAAAAAAGTTAGGAATCTATGTTGCATATAAATATTATATGAAGGATTTATTTTCTGCTCCTAACATTCCTTAACATAAGCATCCTTAAATTTGAATTAGGTACATTAAGAGGATCTAGAAGCTTTCTTGGATGAATCTAGGGAAGTGAAAAGCTGCAGGAGACGGGCCCCGAAAAGCATTGGCTGCGGCGTCCGTCTGCCAGTGACGAGCTTCAGCGTAGACGTCAGCGCAGCTCAAAGAGGTCCAGGGTTTTGTATGCACAAACTGAAATCCGTCTCAGTCTTCGTGTCTCGCAATGTTTTTTTTTTCTCCGTTGAACCTTAAAGTTGTTTATTTTAATATGTAACAAGATTTTTCCCATTATAATCCACTTCTTTAGAGCTTTAATCTTTTGTAGTTAGACTTTACAAAATGCAAAAATATGTAAACATAATTCAAACAAAATTTGTTTTAGATTTTAAAATTTGAGGTATTATCTAATTACATTTCATTTAAGTTTAAATATTATAATGAATATTAATTGCATTACTTTAAATGTTGTACAAGTAATTTCTGCCCGTAATTGTTCATGTTGGCAAAACTAGTCCTTTTAAATCCTCTTTGGTATCACAGAGATACCGATGTCATCTTGGCTTTTTCTGCTTCACCTTTTATGTTTATATGTACATATATAGGTTTATTTATATGCCACATGTATCTGCATCTGGAAAGGACAGATCATCCTGTTTGAAAGTAATCTTTGTCAAAATAATTTATGAAAATGTGGCTATTTTTTTCCTGGAAACTTTGACTTGAACACCCACAGACATCTGCGGTTGTGGCTGCAGGTGCTCATTTGTATGAATTAGACTGTTTGTCTTCAGAGAAGTTTCATTTAAATATAATCTAGCAGAAAACATTGTAGTAACATCTACACACTTCTCACTTCTCTGTGTTGGTTGCAGGTATTCTTCAAAGATTCTTTTAAGTATATACAGATTTAAATGATTTTGCTACAAAACCTGTTAGATGTTTATTTTTGTTAATAATTATTTTAATTAAAATCTATTTGCTCTGGTAGTGTTCATGCTTTTATGCTTATTTTTTGTGCCTTTTTTTGTGGTTCTTGTTAAAATGAGGTGTCGTTTTGGATCGAAAGTGAAGGTGTGATATGAGTCTGGATGTGTTGTGTGTGTTGGAGTGTGAAGGTGTGTGCCTCCAAAGACAAAAAGTGCGGAGCCGATGTCGGCCTCACCACGCCTGAGGTGAGCCCAATAACCGTGCCCTGGCCCAGAGGACCGAAGATTCTCCGTCTTTAGTTCAGAACAGATAAAGAATGAGATTTCAATGAAATTGTTTCCAACTCCTAATATTAATGGGCTCTCCGAAAAATTTGTTTTGACTTTTTGTGCGTCAAATTTAGTGTCATAGCTGTTGGACTGAATGTGAGGTAGTATGAAATCCTGTCACAGCCTGTTTGCAATAGCTCTAGCCTGCAGGAATGTGTAATAAACTGGAGACCAGAGGGTCCCTACTGTAGTTAAATGTGTGGATGTGGGATGGGGTGATAGGTGAACAGGGAATCCCTACCTCCTCCTTGAACCTTTATTTAAGCGGTATATCCCTTTGAGAGCAAAACAAAGCCCTTTTTCCCATCCAGAACTGGAACAGACATTGTGCCCTGAAGCTACAGAATGACACATTTGACCAAATACTCACAGAAACGATATAATAGATGATTAAATAAAGCTTGAGAGAAATTCTACTTTGTGTTTCCAGGCTTTTAAAAGCGTTGCATCATTTTTGCTCTTTCACTGACCTGCTTTGCACCAACCGGGACAGAACTTCTCCACCTCTTCTCTCCCCTGGGTGTTTCCTTTAAGACGACTCTGGCAGCGAGGTGGGATGAGGAGAGTAGCAGGGGACAAAAAATGTCAATTACAATTACCAATAATAATCATTATAATTAAGCAATCACTTAATAGGAAATCAAATTATCGTGTGGGGTGGGGGGTAACAGTGGAACTAAGGGAGCTCCCATGAGACTATAATAATTTCTGTTCTTTTATTTGACCAACCAACTTTCCCTTTATTGTCTTTTCTTAGTTTTTGGGCAGGGAGAGGGGTCCTTGAAAGGGCTTTATTAACTGGTAGCCTAAGGTGTTTTTTTTTTTTTTTTTTTTTTGGGAGGGGGTTTGAAAGAAAGGGGTAGGAAGCACGTGTATTAATATTAATACGTTTTTGGGATGAGGAAGAGGAGAAAGACAAGCAAGCAAAGGAGGGGTCAGTGGGCAAAAGGCAGTCATGGATCCATAAAATCACTTTTTTTTTTCTCTCTCTCCCCCTCTTGCCAATCTACACCTCCTCTTTCTGTCACTTTTTTCTCCCCTTTTTTTCTCTGTCAGTAGCAGAGAGGAGAGCCGTTTTGGATTCAAAAGTTCATTTTAACAGTCAACAGGATAAGAGGGAGAACCACAAACACACATTTAGGGTGGGTACACTTACTTTGGTATGCAAAAGGTTACCTAATAATAGCTGGCCAGTGTTTTTCAGAAGGTCCCAGAGGATGGTTGTGTGTGTGTTAGTACGTGTGTGCACGGGAGGAAGACTCTTGGCATTGTACCACACAGATATACACACAAGTGTGCCTGTTTAGCAGTTTTCTCTCCAGAGGCTTTTTGGCAGTGTGTATGTGGCCACTCCAAGGCTTCTGCCCATGTCTCTTAATTAAGACCCTCGTCAGACAGAGACCAGCTGGGCCTGGTCTGGCCTTACTGGCACCAACTCCTAATTTCATGCAGTCTTAACATTTTTCCTCATCCTTGAGTACGTTCACCCATCATGTTCACTTTTCCTCTGATTGTAGCATATAACCCTTGTTTGATGGCTTTTAAGTTCAGAATTTTCATTATCCTCGTCATAGAGGCTGACATTTATAATAAACCTGAGTTTAGGGAGGCAATGATTAAAATAAACAATTAAATTAAATAAATGACTAATGGGGCTGTGGTGCAAAGGGACTTACAATCAACTTACAATCAAAAGATCGCAGGCTTCGTTTCTGCCTTGTCCACCCGTGTGTCCAAGCGTCTATGGGCAAGACACTGAACCCTACGTTGCTCCTGGTGCTTATAGGTTGGCGCCAGTGTTCAGCAGTGGAACTGCCATCAGTGTTTTAAATGTGTGTGTGCATGGGTAAGTAAGATTGTGGCTGTAAAGCGCTTTAGGCCTTCTAAGGGCGCCATAAAAGTAGATAAAAAAATCTCATGAAATAGAGATATAATCGATTCAGAGAGAAGTTCACATCTTAAGAGACTCAAATTTAGGTGTTTGGGGAAATGGTGTCACAATAAAAATCCAGTTTTACATCCCAATACAACATATCAAACAGGATAATTAGTCATCAGATCATAGATTGCTTGGGAAAAAAGGTTGAAATACATATCTAAAACATATGTCTAACAATATCAGTCTGAAAAGTTTAGACTGGTGCAGGAATGCAGATAAATGTGTAATGATAAAAACTGTCAATGTATTATGTCATTGTGGTAAATTTTCTGTTTTTGGAGCATTTGTTGACAAATGGACACAAATGTATTCTAGACCTCCTTGATGTTCTTTGTGTCTAATTTTAATGATCAACTCTGAAAACTGTGTTTTTGTTGTTTTTAATGTCCTGTAGAATTTTTTTTCCCAAGATGGAGGACTTGCATCAAGAAAATGAAAATTAAAACTGCGTTTCTGAGTATTTTTCTATTGAAATCATAGGAATTAGAAGCAGGCAAATTAGACAATTTAAAAAAAGCTTCTAGTAAACTACAATCTGGGGCCAAAAAACTCCCAACTCCAGTCCATTCTGATGCATCAACTTTAGACGACTAGATCCGTGTACGTCTTCGTTTTCCTCGTCTGAGTTGGCATCTTTTTTTTTTTTTTTTTTTTTTTTAAATAAATTTATTTATTTAAGTGAGACAACAGAACAACAAAACAAAACAACAAACACAGACAACTAAACACACTGTGTGTGTGTGTGTGTGTGTGTGTGTGGGTGTGTGTGTGTGTGTGTGTGTGTGATGTAAGGACGAGAGAGAATTCCATCCCCAAGCTTGAACAAACCGTCACACATTGTGTTAACTAGGCCAGCACAATATACCGCAAATTTATCGTTATCGCAATGTCAAGCAGTGCAATATCCATATCGCAAAAGTCAGCAAAAATCGCAATAAATGGTTACCTTAAATGTGCTAAAACAATCTTATGGCAGCTTGAAGTATTTAACTAATCAAATAAATTCATGTATGCATTTGACCAATTGGATGGACCCTTTCACGTTGTTGACCAATCAGATGGAGCTCTTTTATGTTAGATGTTTGCCTCCTACGTCAACGAGGGTCATTTGGAGTATAATTTTTAAATTGTTGCAATGAAACGGTAATTATGTTTTTGGTTGTTTTGCTATTTGCGTATGTACCACAAATTGTATTGTTATCACAACATTGATCACTCATATCGCATATCGCAAGTTTTGCTCATATCGTGCAGCCCTTGTGTTAACCATACATATTTAGGGGTACGTTATTAGAGAATCATATAGATAGACAGGAAAGGCTTGAGACATATATAATTATGCATTCATTGTATTCTTGATACTGGAAGTAACGATAGCGGTCTTCCTCCTGAAACCCACTCTATAAATAATCATCTTGTCATTGTTTCAAAAATAAATAAATAGATAAAACAAATAAACAAACAAACAAAGTTGAGAGTAATTACACATAACCATCAGACAGACGCCTGCAATAAAGTGAATAGAATAGTCTGAGGTGGCATCTGACTCAAAACTGTACGGCTGGATAGCTCCGCTATTGCTTGCCATCTTTGTTGGACCGCTCATGTTAGCTTGGGTCTATGTGGCTGTAAGCTAGCGAAAGACTGTAAGGGGTGAGATGATGGGAAATTAGTGCTGGCTGACTCAACGGCAAAAGTCCCTCCCACACCTCAGGCAAATTTCTGATGAACTGCAGCAACACTGAAACTGTCCTAGAAAACGACACAGGTTTCTTGATTTTGGCTAAAAACAGCATAATCACAATTAAAGGACCACTGGGAACGCTTTTACAATGGATCAAAAGATGATCTGAGTGATACTTGAAGGCTTTTTGTCAGAAGGAACTCATAAATCTTTCTGTACTGCCTCCTGTTCTTCAGCTCTTCTCCATCCATGTCAGCTCTGTATTCTCCTCTGCCCTATTTCCCATACATCAGCATCCGGTCTTGGTTATGTGACAGTATTTAGATTCGCAAGGGCAAGATTTACTCCAGTACCTCTGAGCATGCATCACGAATGTGGCCAGGCTTTTTTTTTTATTCTAACACTTTATCACTTCACATGTCATTGTGTCTAAACGTGTCAGGACTTCTCTTAACCCCGAAACGCTTTTTCTTTTGCATCGTGGTTTGTTGCAGTGTGTGTCTGTGAATGTCTATCAAGCCTCTGCCCATTGCCTGTGTTGCTGCATGCACGTGTGCCAGTGCATTAGCACACCTAGGCCCCTTTATCCAGGGGATTATGGTTAAATGAAATGCCGAGATTGTGGTGGCGAGCGGCCGATAAAGCCCCAGTCAGCGTTGGGAGAGAAATTTAATTATTGTGGATAAAATCAGAGCGGAGGAGATAGTTGCCGACTCGTTGGGGACTTTAGTCATTGATATTTCTTCACATGCTTACAGACCAAATTCATAGTTCATCAGACTCTTAATGTGGGACTGCTTTTGAATGCCTGTGTGAATATGTGTGTGTGTGCATACAGCAAGTGCATTTAGCTGAGATTTTCACATTTAAAAAGATTTTAGGTGAAACGTCAGACGATACTTGTTTTAAAAATTAAAAAATATGGATTGAGCTTTCTTTGTTTTAGCTAATAAGTTGGTACTTCTTTACCAGTATTATCGCAATGCATAAAAGTTCATTAAGGTTGAACATTTCCCCACGATTTTGGTTTTAAACCAAGAATTTTGGCATCCCTAGTGTTCATTTTTAAGATTTTTTATTGAAAAATCACGTAGATGTTGTCTATAATTATGTATTTGATCACTTTAGGTTTTAATTCTGTTTAACCTTTATAAGGTAACTTTTTTAAAACTATTTAAAGATACAGCAATAAAATGGTTGTATTAAACTAATGTACCCCAAAGGAAAAAGTGGAAAATATTTGGCTTCAGATACCAGTTGAGATAAGAGGATAATTGTTGCAGGTCTAACAGTTCATTTTAAGGATTTGCTTCATAATATGTTGTTGTCGATACGGCTCATAGTTTATGTTGGTTCATTTTGAATGATCCAATTCGATCCGATTCACTGACCTTAAATCGATCCAGGACCTCTTTAGCCAAAAATTCAACCAGTGTGACTCAGAGATAAACACCTGGCTACTGAACAGCACAGGTGAAGGTTTCCACATTCCTTGTATTTCTTGCAAGATGAGTGTAAATAAAATATGTGTATAGTCCGCTGTGATGCACTTTGTTGTTTTTACGTTTTAATAGAAATTAACCTACTGTGCCTCAATCCGAATGGTATTTTCCAGTATCGATTATAATCGATTCATATAATGTTGAAATGATTTTATAATGGTATAGGTTGATTTGATTGACAACTCACCTCAGCCAAGTCAATCTGGTTGAATTGTAGGAATCATTACACAAAAAAGCAAATAGTGAAAATAAAAATTAGATTCAAACACTTAGTGTATTTGTGTAAGGTCACTGTTATGATGAAGTGTTTGTTTAATGTTCTTCCAGCCTCCCATACGTTTTCTGATTATCTTATACATCCCTGGTACATCACATCTGTATATTGTTTGTTTTTTTGTTTTGTTTTTTTGCATTTTTCATATGTTGACACACATTTTTGGGGGGGTTCCCGACTCAACAGAATAAATGTCAGCAGTTGCAAATAAAAATAAGAATCACTTTGCCTCATTTGAAAAGATTTAGTGCCCAGAGAGTTTGTATGGTTGTGCTTTTTGCAATACCAACTCTGACACAGATTCTTGTCGTTTTGAGGTACTACTGTATTAGAGTCCCTTTTACCCAGTTTTAGGCTTTTTTGTAAGAGAGTGTGAAAATTCAGTTGAAGCCAAATAACTCTTGGTAACCTTACAGGACTTGTTATATGGAGAAAAATCAGCCTGTTCGTGTTTGTTTGGCTGTGTGTGGGCATGCAGGTAAGCACATTTCTGTCCTCTTGAGTGCAGACGGATCAATAGTAATTGGGTTGAGTGTCTCAGACCTGTTTCCTGCCTTTGTACTGCAAGCCTTTTGTAGGCTGACACATGGCCAAAAGAGAAAGGGGACAAGAGGGAGAACAGAGAAAGAGGAGAAAAAAAGGGGGGAGATGAAGAGAAAATGGAGGATGTTTGCAAGTCGACATGCATGACCGACTCCCTCCACTGATATGCCAGATATTTATTCAGAATTACTTACTAATCTAAAAAATATATACATCTCCCGGCCTCCTTTTTTTTGTCTTAGCATTTATTTTCATTCATCGTTGAGATGTACGAGATCATACAGCTTTCAGGAGAGGGATGATCCTTAACTGTGGTGCTGGGGAACAAATATACATGTTGACTTTTGGATATATTAACAGACTTATTACTTTTTCCGCCGTTTGCAAAAAAAAAGCACGATCTCTTTACCCTTATCCCTTGCCGTTCTGTCTCTTTCGACTTCCACAAAAGCAGTGCGTGTTAGCTAAGGGTTGGAGCTCCTGCCGTATGAGCAGGGAGGCATTAGGCATAAACTCAAAGGTATATTAAAGCAGCGCTCCTGTTGTTCATATAAACACGGCAATTCAATTTAGCCTGCCCCATGGGGAATGGGATTTCAGCAGCTTTGGAGAGCAGGAGGTGGTGCTGGAGGTAAGGGAGGTGAGTGCAGGGGGAAGAGTTGGGATGGAGGGCTTTTTGGAGAGGAAGGGAGGGTGAGTGGGGTTGTTAGGCCCAGATGTGGAGGAAAGCATATTGGATTGGCATGGTGGGTAGTTGCAGGAATTCATTATAGTAGTTGCATTAGCTACCATTATGCCAGCAAGTGGGTGTTTGTGTGTGCACAGTGCTGAGTGCACACAAACAGACTCGCAGTTGCAAGCATTGGAGCTGCTACTGTCTTCAGTCTCGGTGCTTCCTTGCACGCTTGGACAGAGCTTTCTGTGGGAAACCCCACGGTCATATTATTCAATCCAAATTCAAATGGGCTTGTCAGGAAAGCTCCTGCTTTTTATTACCTGTCAGAAAAGCCAAGGGATGGATGGCAAGGAGAGGAGCAAATTAAACGACACTAAATAAGACGCCCCATCCCTCCGCCTGCGTCTTCTGCAGTTTCCTTCCTGCACTGTTGACATACATTTGGAGGCTTTGACAGCATGATGTCATTCAGTCGGCTATTGAGTTTGCCTTAGCTGGACTTTATCTGTCAGTCAACTGCTGCGGGGTACAATTATTTTGCTCATTGCAGAATCCACTCCTTAGCCTATATTTAGTTAATTCTGCTGGGCACTGGGTTTGGGCTTAAAGGAAATATACCTTAGATTGACTGATATGAGTTAGATGTATGTTTTATATTTGGAAAGCAACGTAATTTTCTCAGTTACGCACATAAACGCACACACGACCTTTCTCCAGTGTTGCTGTTTCAATTCAATTCAATTCAATTCAATTTTATTTGTATAGCCCAAAATCACAACAACAGTCGTCTCGATGGGCTTTGAAGTAAAACATGAACTCAAAAGGATCATGAATACAAAGAGTCAATAGGAAAATACTAAAATGAACTAACAAACTGACTAAGCTATACTGGCATCCCTGCCCTTAGACCCCCCTTCGCGGTAAGGAAAAACTCCTAAAAAGCCGGACTCCGGAAAAAAATGAAGAAACCTCAGGGGTGCCCACATGAAGGAGGGATCCTCCCCCAGGACGGACAGGCGATGTACCAGAACTCATAGAGAAGAATTAACTTATCTAACTCTACATCTACATATTTAAAGTCCAGCAGACGAGCTTCATCCAGCCGGGGTTGGGGACAGTCAGGGGCTCGAGTCGAGCCGGAGACAGGAACCACAGCCAGGTTTAGGAGCAGGAGCAGAGACGAGGTACACGGTCAGGAACAGGAGCACGGATGGGCCAACTGGCATCCAGGCATAACCTCTGCCATCTGTCCACTCCCATCCTCTCAACTTATTACTGTTTCACCCTTCCACACTTCCTCCTCACTTTCTAACTCCTTATCCTGCTCTTCTTCATTTACGGATATTTGAATGCATCTCTGATGGGTCCTATAGAGATATGGAGTATTTAAATTTAAATTATTAGCTTTAATGTTATAACTTCGTATATTCCCTCTTTTTGATTTCATTCTTAGGGTCAAAGTGACATGACTCGTGTAGGTTATTATCCTCACATTGATTTCCATGTTTTGACTTTTAAAGGTCCCACTTATTCCATTTAGCTGTTTCTTTTGTCTTTGATCTAAAGGTCACAACGTCAAAACTGAAGAATTATTTACTTTGGAAGAGGAAATGCTGTTTCCTGTCAATTTGTTTTGGTTATTTTATCTGTTTAGTTGTACCAATGTGGAGTTTAACGATAGTTTTTGTTTGCCAATCATTATTTAGTAAAGTGATATTTGTTATGTCTGTTCTTTTCTAGGTTTTGACACTTGGTGACCTGGAAATTATAGAATAATGTTTTTTAAGTTAGTTCGGATGGGTTTAAAGTAATTTTATAACCAAATCTGAACAAAAATCACTAGGAAAATTAGATACATTCATAAACTCAATTAATATATTTTTAATTCCTACTATATTTTTTCCAAGTATAAACAGATTTCAGGTTAATTTCAATATAAAAATGTTTATTTCTTTAACAGAAAGCTCATCTTGTGTTCAGAGTGAATCCCCAATTACACTAAGTTGTTTTTTCATAACCAAATAAATTTGATTTAAGAATGGAAAATTTTGTAAGTAAAACAAATGCCAAATTTGTAAATCAAATCAGGAGTTTGGCTGTTATACCCAGCACTGTAAGCCAGTTTGGTATTAGAAAGTTTGATTTAAAAAATATGACTCTATTTTCTTGTTTTTGATTACGGTAATCTAATTTCAATTATTTAAACAAAACTGTACAGAAAGAAGTAAAAAAAAAATGTTGAGGGTTTGCTCTCTCTGTTAAACCTGTCATCCAATCATAACCTTAGACTGTCAGATGCAAAGAACCCCCCCCCCCCAGCAGGATGCATTTATGAGCTGTATCTGAATTAAGTGATAAAAGAGCCATATTAGGAGCTCCTCTTCTAATCCTCTATTGTTCTTTGTCTGTCCCCTGTCCCCGCAGAGGAGCTGCTCTAATTAAAGACTAATAATTGTATTGTTTATAAAGCCTACAGAGACAAAGATTCTTCCATTCAATCATTCTTGGCTTGTACCTTGCTTATGAGGGCCATCTCCCTGGAAAAAGTTCGTAAACACACCGACTCTTTGTCTATGTTTGTACGTGTGTGACAGAGAAGGCGATGCAGCATACGTTAGAAGAATGAAAGAAAAAAGACAAATCTAAATTAAAACTTTAAAGCACCATTAATTAATTGTGCCAAAGGCATTGGATTTCTAGGATTGAAGGGTAGTTGTGTTCAGGCATGATTTTAAATGCGTGTGTTTTTGATCGCACAAACTTGTGCCGCTGTCCAGGATTATTTTAGTTTTTCAATTTGCCTTTCTCCCCGAAGTGTGTGTGAGAGTTTGTGTGTGTGTGTGTGTGTTTTGTGGGCATGTCTTCACAGTGTGTTGGCTGCCCTCTCGTGTTGCCCCTCCTTCGTCTCTATCCCGCACACACGTTCACACAAGCTGAAACGCCGGCAGATAAAAAGGCATTATGGTAAATTCCACTTAATGACAAATTTTTAATTCTGGGAACAGGACGTGGTGAATGGAGCTTAATTACCAGGGCCAAAGATCCCTTGGAAAAATAACCCCCTCAACGGGCCCAACCTGCCCGATAATGGAGTGTTCGGCAAAAATGTTTCACATTAACCAACATCATTTATCTACCCTCCCACACCCCCATTCTGTATAATAACAAAAATAACAATCATGAAAATTCTATCTGCCCCCCCCCCCCATAACCCTGCTTCTTTCTCCCGCCTTTCTGCCCTCCCGCCCTCCCGCCCTCTGCTTGGCTCACTCCCGCAGGAGGAAATTCATCAAAATGAAATTGAGGTTGCAACTCAGTGGTTTTATTAAAATATATTTGCCCCTCACAGACGATGAGTGTTTGTGTGCTTCACTGCAGAAGACAAAGGAGACTCCATGAATAATTTGGTCAGTTTTTATTAGAGGCATTTTGTGGTTTTGTAAACAAGTATGACTTTGGTGATAAAATGTCAACACTTTTTGATTTCAGAGGTTTTTTTTATTTTTTTTTATTTTTTGTAGAATAAAGTCAAGTTTGGGCCACTTTGGTGTTTTTGGAATAAGATGTAAAGTGTGATACAACTGACACCCCAAAAAATGCAAATAATTTGATTCAAAGTGCCAAAAACAAGTTTGTTGGTGAGCTTATTGATCTGTTGAATTAGGTAACGATTTCTTTGTATCACATCAGTTTTTCATTATTTTTAGTGCAGAATAAATCACCCTTTTCTCTTTTACTCACATTTCGTATTTATACTCAGGGTTTCTACCAAATTGCGTTTTGCTTTTCCATAATTTTACATTCTGCATCTTACTATAAACTGACTTACAAATAAAAGTTGGGTAAGTTTGTACAGAAAAAGGCAAAATTTTCTTCTTTCCTCATTTTGTCCCTTGTCTTACACTGTCCATATTAACACAAATACCCCCCCCCCCCCAAATAAAAATATCTACAACATAAAAAAATGTAATCCAGTCATGTAATGCAACCAAGTTGTATGCATGAGAAATATTGCAATTTGTGGAGATTGTCCCTCATTCGAAAAATTTTCAAAATTTGGTAAAAGCCTCTTTATTTTGTTAATATAGATACATATTTTATACAGTGTCAAAGGCAAAAATGCTATATAGTGTCTTATGGTTAAATAAATAAATTACTTAAAAACTATTTTTCTGATTGATTCCACTGAAACCTGTTGAATTGGTTTGTATACTTATTAGCTTTTCAGACCAAAGAGTTTATTTTACAGAAAGTATCAGTGTCATCAAAATTAAACAGTTTGTATAATATTTTTTATTTGCATTTGTTAAAGTAAAGCTTAGAGCCACTTGGGTAATATTTAGGACTTTGTTCCTTGTGTTCGTCCTTTTTTGCAGGTGCAAAAATGTCGCATACCATCACATTTAAACACATTAAAAGGCAAAAACGCTCCCATCATGTTAGAATTAGTCAATGAGAAATTGTTCACAGAATGATTAAGATATGTTTTGTTAGAACTGAAACACCACAGCGAACAAAGCAAACGGATATTAAAAGGACACAGTGACTACCTGTCTTCTGTTAGCTCTCTGATTCGTACTGGCTTAGCTTTTGAAAGCTCCAACATGCCTGCCCTGCAAACACACACACAAACACACTCGCATTCATACACACACACACACATTGCTTCGTTTAATTTTCTTGGCAGTTTTTGCTCCCTGTTGTTGTGTACCCTGATTGGACCATGTGGTTGCCATGCGGTTGCCAGGCCGCGCCCCTGCTGTGTGGTAATTGGTGTCTGTGGTGATGCCGCGTGGCGATGGTTCTTTGACTGACGGGCTTGGCCACCTGCCCTGCCCTTGCTGCCAGCGTGGCGTGGAAGGGGGTGCGGGAAAAGGGCGGTACAGGCAGACCGGGTGAAGGGGGTGGGGTGGTGTTATGCATGTCACATGTATTGGAAATCTTGAATATTGGATGATGAGGGACGGACTGTTGAAATATTTTGGCCGCTAAAGCAAGATCAACACTTCAGTTCCTTTGTCACTCAATGAGTGAGAGTCAAAGTAATAATCATTAAAGCTTTTGGTTTCATCCTACCAATCTTAAATCAACTTTTTTTCTTTTGGCTGCTCCCCATTTAAAAAAAAAATCCCCACAGCAAAGAAATTCATATGACCATTTGTGACTTATGTATTCAGTTTTTATTGGATGGTCTTGACGCAAGCAGGACTGTGACGGCAGCAAGGCTCAAACCTGCAACCAGCTGGTTACAAGCCCTCTACCTTTCTCACTGTTCTAGGGGCTGTTTGCCAAAATAAATGGATAGAACCAAAGTGTGTTCATATGTGACACAGATTGTATGTCTTCCCACAGTTGAATATCCTACTGACTGTGTGCATTGTTGTGGGTTTTAGCCAGTAGATTGAGAGGTTTGATCCAGGAAGGGTATTCCTCTCTAGCAGGTGTAGTTACTAGATGAGCTGCAATTCTATGTATTTGAGCTAACATTAATAGTTCAATAATGGGCACGGAAGTGTTTCCTTGCTTATCATTGAGGTTACAGTCTAAAAAAAACCCCAGCAATACGTGAAATTCGCAAGGTAAAATTATAGATGCCTCCAGTTGTAAAGCCCCTCACCACACACTTAATACACTTTTCTTGGATAGACATGAACATTTTTACACTATTTTTTTCTTGTTTGAACTCTCAAAGTTCAAACCTTCACAAAAAAATTAAGTCCACTACTATAAAATAAAAACACAGATCTGATCGGGACTGAAGATTTATGTAGATTTGGCAAACTGAATGCATTCTGTACAGGAGACGCCGCGGACGTGATTGATTGACAAGTTCCAAAGCCAATCAGAATGTTGAACTGTTGAAAAAAATTTAGAAAAGCAAAATTATGCTGATAAAAATCAGTGAAACTGCAAGACCTCAAATGGTTTTCCATAATCTAGCGAGGGGCCGCTGTATGTCATGTATGTTGTTGTTGTAAACTGTGTCACAGCTATCTGGTTACCTCTCAACAACTAAGAAGCTGCAGGATATTGACAGCAAAAACATCCTTCTTACGTTGGACTATTTCCCCAAATGTCACAATTTGTGACTGAATAATTGGCTATTGAAATGTTGGATTTTAAAAATAATCCATCCATCAAAGCTGTGAATGAAGACAATCATACAGACGAGCTTAAGAGTCTTTGATAGACGCACTGCTTTCCTTTAGTCTGCCTTCAGCTGGATGTGTCAGGATCATGGCTTCATGACTTCTCTGCTGCTTTTCTTGCATTTATTTGTCAGGGCAATCTGACAAGATAAGAGCTAATGACATGTGATTACCACTTCCTGAATGAGCCCAAACCTAACCAACATGCAAGGTCTTGATTTGTCATCAGTAGTTCTAAAAAATCAGGTGTTCTGCGTTACTCACTGAAGATCAAGACTTTTCTTTGCACGGTTTCTAAATGTGATAGTTAACAAGTACATCAAATTAAAACAAAGACTAATTAAAGTATAAAGCAAATATCGTTAGTCGAGTAAAGAATGACCTTTACTAATTATTTTGTGATTCTGTTGCCAGGAAAACCGTTGTAAATGAAACACTGAATCAGTATTAAACTTACAGAATATTAGAATCTGTTACTCATCTCTACTTTGTTTCGTCAATTTCTGTTATGGTAGTATTCCTTTTATAACCACGTGTATGAGAACAATCTGCTTTATGATACTAGGGTTATTAAAGAAACATATGTGTTGTATCATTGTGTGGCTTTAGCTAGATTTGGATTCTTCTCGAAGGAAACCAAACCAAAACTAGCAAACCAAACCAGTATAAACCTAACAAATAAACTTTATCTCACTAGAAACCTGCAGTGTAAAGGCCTGTTCACACCGGGCCGAATTTCTGCACACAATATTCGCCAACGTTTAATGTGTGCACACCGATGCGAAAAACGGCACGCGTTAACGCGTCATTTTTTTAAAAACGCCTCGAGTTCGTTTTTTTGGTTTGACGCACCGCCTCAAAATCTATACGACCAATGAGAATGGCGCTTTTGCACAGGTGTCTGGAGCTTCTGAAGTTACAGTAAAACACAACTTGGGGGCGCTCAAACACAAAACTGTCTTGCTGAGCACACATACGTAACGGCGAAGAAGATATACGCCAAGTAGCGTCTACTCTGCCGCAACGAAATACGACGGACATTCTAAAATATCCCCGAAACGCTCATGATACATTTTCAGCTCTTGCACCAGTCGACCCATGTTCTTCTCTTCTCGTAACTATGGGATGTACCCAGAATCTGCATATTTTCCAGGGTCTTTCATCATTCAACAGAACAATAATTTCTTCATTGCTGGAACTGGAGCTGGAGCTACTGGTGCTTGAAATATTCAGGTTTTCTTTGTATGATTCTGACAAGCGCGTAAATACTTGCTCTCTTCTTCTGAGTGAAAAGCGAGTTTAAGAAGCGTAGGGTTGCACAGTGCCACCTTGTGCACAGGGGTAGTTTGGTTTTACATTAAGCGCCATCTAATGTCAGGGAATGAAATTTGCATGTTCACTCGGCTCATTGTCTGCGAAAATCGCTTGGGTGTGAACACAAAAAACGTGTTGAAAAACTCTGGCGAAAAACGTGCGCTGATATCCGTCCCAGTGTGTACGGCCCTTAAGTTGTTCTAATACTTACATTAGACAGCAATACAGGATCATGTTTGTTTTTTTGGCAAACATTCTAAAAATTATTTGGTTTTTGATACAACATGCAGTGGAGGACTGCATGTTGGTGACATTCATTCATATTTGATTAATACATTTTTCCCATCCTCAGCCAGAATGTGCCTCATATTAATATCATATATTAATGGATTTTCTTTTTCAAGTGTGGCACAGTTGCACCATCTGTCTGTCTTATCAAGCATTATGTGCACTGCACAATGTTAGAAGTTTTAGAAAAGCTTTTTAATAAATCCTTATCCTGCAGCAAAAATACAGTTGTAAAGGGGAAAATAAAGAGAGACCCAATTGCAGCTTTCCATTTCAAAGATCTGTTCAGATTGGCAATAACCTTCTTTTGCAAACATCTCCATAAATGTGTGTTCAACACCCTTTATACTCACCACAATACCCTAATGCGTTTGCCATCTCCTAGTTTCTTCAACATTCATCTTGATTTAGCTTCCTGTTTTTGATTTCTTGCACTGTTTCCTATCACCTCCTGGCTAACTTCTTTTTTTTTTTTTTACTTGTTCTTGTTTTCTGCTTTCTTTCCATCCTTTATGTTGTGGTCTGCTGGGTGGTGTGTTAATGGGCTTGGTCAACAGCATGACCAATGAGCAGACTGACTAAGTGTCACAACAGGATTTGGGTAGAGCAGGTCAGTCTAAGCCTTAACTATTGTTTTGATGGACAGCCTGCAGATGACGCCACGCATGTTCACATATTTCTTAGAAAAATGTTTAATGGGTATTTGCAGGTGCATGTGAGCCATGCACGTGTCATTTTCTGTCTTGTCCTTGGTTTATCAGACTTAAACCATCCTGTCGGAACCTTCATCCCATTTGTGTGTGCGCCTCACCCCAGGAGAGCTGGGGGTTCATGGTTCATTAGCCACATGTACACTTCCGTTCTGCTCTCACTGGTGGAAGGGACAAATTCAGCGCATTGACACGCAAATACACACACAGCCTGACACGCACACACTCAATTTCTCTGTTTGTTGTTGTGCCGGTGCTGATGAACAGGCATGCAGCCTCCTCCCCTCTCCTCCTCATCTACTAGTAATCAGGGTACCTTTGAGACAGACAGGTAGCATCTGTCGCGTTCTCTCCACTGATCAGTCCCTCCCTCTGTTTCTGTCTCCCTCTCTTCCATGCCATTGTGTTGCATTACCCCTGACAATGGAGTGATGAGATAATGCGATAGTTGCCCTGCGGAGTTGAAGTTGATGTAATCCTCTGCAAATGTTGCACGTGGAATATCCGTGAAAACTTTTAGATTTCTATCAGATGAAATGACACGTGATGGTGGGCTAAAATTGTTGCTTTCCTGTCAGTCACTGACACAAGGCATGACTCCCTTCATTCATCTAAGGACGTCTAGACCACCAAGATGGATGTAAAACCTGCTTTGCCGTTAGATTAGTTAAAATTGAACAGTTGCAGTCAACATGGAGGATGCCTCTAGTGAGTCTGCTGAGCTGCTTGGTGAAGCCGCTGCCATCTGCTTGTTGTAGCTCCAGACTCCTTCAGATCTGCTGCACCGCGAAGGAACGAGGCTCTGCTGGTTTGGTTTTGAGCAGGGCCTCAAGGTTGATTAGCATATTTTTGCCCGAGTGTAGAAACAACAGACCCCCCACCCCATCCATGTGTTTGATTCCTCGGCCGTGACAAAGAGCTTCACCCTTTATCCTTGTGTGTGTTGGGCTGGTGAAATGGGGGTGGCCCTTAGATTAAGGGAAAGCTTCCTGCTCTTTATTTGGGGAGTTCCCCTGGGAGATGCGTGGGGAATGACTTTCGTTGAGTCACTAACGCCTACTCGCATTTAAACACACGCAGATGCACTCTGCACACAAATACACACCTTTAACCCCTGCCTTTTTTCAACGTACCCTTTGGATGGATAGTGGTTGTTGTGCAACACCAGCTAAGCGTGCAAACACACATAGACATGGCCTGCAGAGGCCCCTTGTCCGTTCACAGTAAAGGAGTACTGGGATACCCCCTTCCCCCTACTCACTTTACAAGAACTACTATAAGCAACTATACTCAAATATCGTACTCTGGCATGACAGTAAGTCAGAAAGAAAGCATACAATTTCCGTCTTTTATACCCAATGTACAATATAACTATTATTGCAGATTAACCGTACTTACTAATGATAAATGACATAATATTAAGAATATGATCTATAAGGAACACCAATATGAAAAAAGCCACACAGTAACTAAAAGTTGTCACATCGTGTACAGAAAGATGTTGGTGAAGGACAGAATATGGAATCTATCTTTGATAAAATTCAGTTTTATTTTAAAAAAGAAACTATATGGAAAAAGGTACAGTAAAAGTCAATGATAGGGCAATAACCAATAAAAAAAAAATATTTTTTAAGTAATTCTTTTTGTAATTTTTCCCCAAAAAGTGCTGTTCACTCTTTCAGACATTGGGTTTCTAATTTATTTTGTTGTTAATTATTAATTTGACTAATTTCTTGTATTAATACAGATACTATGTTCTTTAAGTTATGTTCCTGAGTTTTTTCCAAGATTTAACTTAGCTTAATTTTAAACTTAAAGGAATTTTATTACAATTTTTAGGATTATAATTATTAATCTTGTAATATTAGAATATTAAAGGGAATTATTTAGGCATGTAGACCTAATTGCTACTAAAGTTTAAGTCAATAACCAGTTTTGGGAGATAAACACTATAAGCAGAGCATGCATATTTTGATGAATGTTAGTGAACAGGAAATCTTGCTCTTAGCCATGTCGTAGGATAGACTTATATAATCTGTATTTTTTTATGTACAGCATAGATATACCTCTATGTGTAACAGATATAACGAATAAGTTGTTAGTAATGTAGGTCATTGAATTGAAAAATAGCAGTCATTGACAGTGTCGCCACATGATCCACTGACCATTTTTGACATTTTTGACCCACACATTTCAGAAAATGAAAAGGGACATGAAAGCCTGATGGCTGTGAACAAGCTTTAACTTGATAACCTGAAGGGAACCTGTCAATCAGAAGACCAAAACTGGCCCCTCAATGCGCAATTTATATCAAGAGGCACCTATACTTTCATCCCTTACAGTTGTCACAAATATTAGATCTAGCCATAGAGAGTAAAAGAAAGAATTGGATTCCAGACTGTTAGTATGTTTATTTTTTTGGTAACATTAGTCCATTTTATGCTGGAATGAATCCAGACTGCTACAACTAGCTGTCTTGGCTCCAATGACTTTAGATTTTAAAGCTGCTTCATTCCAAAAACCTAGTTGGAAATCAGAAAAATAACTTGCAGGTTAAAGTCCTTTTTTGTTCTAATTCTAAACTGAAACTTTCCAAACAGTTTTTTCAGTTTTAGTGCAGGTTTCTTTTTCCACTGCACACTATAGTTTATAGACTCTCAGTGTTTGTTCCTGTAAAGTTTCCTATGTTCCTTTTGGTTTCACATTTAGTAATAAGCCAACACACTAGCTTGGAGGGAAAAACAGTGCAACGATGCCGTCATTTTAATGCTTTGTTACTCTGACGTCCTACTTTTATTTACCTGTTCAGACATGCTCAAGGGTCTTCAGGGGCCAGATATGGTTCTTGTCAAAGGAAATGATTTAACTTTGGACATTTAATAATATCCATTCAACCTGCCAGCGTAAAGAAAAATATAACTGCTCGAAAGAAAAACAGATGTTGTAATTTCCTCTTTGAAAAAGTATTTTTACAATAAAGTCCCATTCCAGTCATCTTTTGATCTATTTTCAAAGCGTTCCCAGCGGTCTTTTAATTATGAATATACTGTTTTTAGAAAACATAGTTTCTGCAGAGCGGCAAGAGTTCATTAAAAATTTGCCTCTGAGTTATGGGTGGGACCGTTGGTGCAGGGTTAGCCTCTCTCCATTTCCCATCATCCTTTTGTTTACACTCTCTCCCGCTATCTCACAGCCCCTCACACCCCCTACCTAACATTACTGATGCAACAAAAATGGAGAGCAATATTGGAGCTATCCAGCTATACAGTTTTGAGCCAGACGCCAGCTCAGACAAGGAAAATGATGTACTCAACTACAAGCGGATACATCAGAATGGAGTGGAGCAGGGAGCTTGTGCCTTCCTGCAGTAGCTTCTAGATCACATCCACAAGCTTTTTCTAATGGCATGTTTACATCTGCTTCTGATTCACAATGATTTGAATAAAGAAGTACTCAGATATGCAATTTTAAGCTTAATTTTCTTTATACCTTTCTTCCACCATGAGAGAAATCCTACAAGAAAATGTTACAAACACCAAAATCATGATTTTCATTGGAGTGGGTCGTTGAGCTGAATGATCTCCAGGTCACATGGCTTCATGTATTTTTAATATCTATCCTAAAGGAGATATTTGTTTGCAATAATTTTAGTTTATGAAAAAGGGGGAATATAGGCTTTTAGTTTCCCAAAAGGATTACTCAAAGGTTTATTACCAAAATTTTGAGCACAGGCTACCTGCAAGTAGCCTGTGCCAGAGTTTGTGCATTTGCGTTTGTGTGTTTTTAGAGGTGAAGGTCGTGGCAAAATGAAGCTCCATCCAAACACCCGCCATTTTAATTTGTTTGACAGGGAAGAGAGGTGATAACCTCCCTTTGCAGCCGCTCACCCGGGCTGGGGGGGGGCCGGGGATGGGGTTTAGAAAACAAGGAGAGAAAGCAAAGGAAGGAGGGCTGAGCTGAATAGTGATAAGAGGACTGGATGGAGAGAATCAGAAAAAGAAATAGCAGGGTAGAAGGAGAGCGTAATATTTGATTTTGGCTCAAGGCTGTATGTTTGTCCAAAGGCTAAAGACTGTCAAGCAGCTAATCGCAGGAGGTCGACATGTGGGTGTGCCAGTGCGTGTTGGTGAAAGTCTGTGTGGGTCATTGCTATCGGGACATAATTTATGCTGAGTACACGTGTCTGTGTGTAGGCTGGGATTTCTGGATGTCAGTTACAGTTCTGTGGGTCTGAGGAGAATACAGCGCTCTCCCTCAGGGTGCTGTTAGTGCCACTCTCATACAGATGTTGCCACTATGTCAGTTTCAGTGTGTAAATGTGTTTGTCCTTGTCTTGCCGGAAACTAAACCATTCCCTCAAGGTTTAGGCTTCCTTATAGCGTCGATTATTGTGAAGAACTCATCAGGTCTGGCTTACTAAAATCTTTTTTTTTTTCAATTGTGTATGAGTGGGAAAAAAAAGACTAAAATACTTTCAGTTTGTGTCCACAAGAGTCAGTTTTGTTTTGAAAGAAAAAAAAAAAAGCTTTTTTTCTAAACTTACCAGCCGTCTGCCAGGGCGACCTGAGACGCAGAGGTAGAGCGGTTGACCTGCCTGCTCGTGTCGTGGAAGTTTCCTTGGGCAAGACATTCAACCTCCCATTGCTTCCAGTAGTCTGGTTAGCGCCTTGTATGGCAGCTCTGTCACCATCCATGTGAATGTGTGCTTGCATGGGTGAATGGGACTGTGGCCGTTAAGTGTTTTTGGCTCTAATCAGAATAAAAAAGCAACATATAGGCATACGCCAATGACAATTGGCTAGTTTGAAGGTTAACTTTTCAGTTTAACAGTAGTAATCTAATCGTAATTTAATTGTAAAAATAAAATGGTCATATTTTATGAGAATCAATGGTTAAAAAGTAAAAACAAATTTTAATTTAGAAATAATACTACAATTCTTCTGATTGAGTTGAAAGCATCCAGTTTTTACTGTGACTCTCCTCTATCATATTTTTGTTTGTTTTTACCTTGTATCAGTTAATAGTTTAAAGAAAACAAACTGTAGGTGTCCTTAAAGTAGAAAGTCCAGCAGTTAACACAAACAAAGGAATAACAAAATCAGTTCAGACTCTCCTTATAAAATCCTACCAAGTTTCATTCAGTTCTCATATGAATCACACCTGTTCTGGTAATGCCGTTTTTTTTCTGCTCCACTTCCTTTTGGTTAACATATTTTCTTTAAAAATAAAACTTTAATGGTTGACTATTTTTTTCCTTTTTTCCCCCCCTAGATTTTGATGAAGATGGCAGCTGGTTGGTGTCTGAGAAAGATAAGGAGGTATGTGCCAGCTACTGAGTTTTAACCCATCTACCATTACAGTCCCACTCAATGCTATTCTTCGACAAAATTCAATATTTTCTTATTTTTTTCTTGCTGTCTGCGACTTGCATTTATCAAGTTACAAATACATAAATGTTTTAGAATCAAACATTTTACCCCCATTAAGGTCAGTAAAGTCCATTCTTTGTAGAGAAGTCGGGAAGACTTTTTTTTCTTGTTTTGTTTTTGCCGAGTTCTGTTGAGTTTTTAAGGTTTATGTTAGCACCTCCTCAAGCCCTAAACCTACAGTACAATCATGTGGACATTAACTGGTAGAGTGAAAAATGGCGCCTTTGGTTTGTTGAAGACCCAAAGAGAGAAAATATAGAAAACAATACTGATTTTTCTATCTATGCATTGATATGTACCCTCCATGTGAAGACTTGGCTTTACTTTTCAAGCAGAACGAAAAAAACCTCTCATCTTAACAGACTTAAGCCTAAAGTGTATAGCTAATAATGGTCATAACAACTTCATGTTTCAGGCTCAGATCTTCAACAAAGACAAAAGCTCCAGGACAACCAGGCAGTTTTTGCCAAACAGATACTACACAGGGAAGAACATCCACTGCAAAAACTGCAGCAAGACTGGACATCTATCCAAGAACTGCCCTGAGCCAAAAGTCAGTCCTCATGAGTGCACAGGAGCATGCCAATCTTATACATTGTGCATAAGGACATAAAAGGCAGTTACTTTGTATATTCTTGTGTGTACACAGAAGTTGGTACCCTGCTTTCTTTGTGGTGCCCCGGGTCACCTGGTGATTGAGTGTCCCAATAAGCACTGCAACAATTGCGGACATCCTGGACACCTGTTCAACTCCTGCAGCGAAAAACCCTACTGGTACAAGCAATGCCACCGCTGCAGCATGAAGGGGCACTTTCTTGATGTAAGTGTTTCATTGTGTCAAATGCCTGGGTATGGGTGAATACAAAAAAAGGCAAACCTGTACAAAATATATAAAAATTGTAGCCTGTATAGTGAAATTGTTCATGCACTTTTATAATGGGCATGCTGCGGATGACAGGTCATAGTGAAAACTTAAAAAACATATAAGGGTTAGTAAGGGTGAGACACGGGCCTGTCGTATGGATTTTTCTTTTTTTTTAACGCCCCTGAAACCTGCACACTGTGCAGTTAGCGCTATTCAAGCGAGGCTGTTAGAAATGGGGATTAGACAGAGTATGTGTGTGGGCATCTTACAGGCACTTACGTATCACCTGCACGTCCCGCCCATGCAGCATTTGCGCAAGGTCAATAAGGAGCCAGTATGCGCACCTTACCAACATCTTGAGTGTGGTGTAAAGGGCACCGTACGAAAGCATCAGTGTGTGCAACTTGCACTATCCTTACTTCACGATACACTTACCACACGTTCGACAATAGTACGTTTTATTTTCATGATGCCCCGTATAAGTGGCCGTATAAGGTGGCTGTATAAGTCTCAAGGGAACTGCAAGGCACACCTGCGCTCCCTTTAAGATGCAGCCCCTGCTGTCTATGACCCTCTACGGGCAAAACCTGCAGCACCAGTATGGGTCCAACCCCCTGCTTGTGACTAAGGCCCAAGGAGCTAAGATGCCCTCATTCCTGCTAGAGAAAGATTCAGCAAACTGGCTATACGTGCAGCCACAATTTGACACAGCTAGTCACATACCTTTTAACTTGCTCAGAATGAGAATATTTTGATAAATGACTGAAAAAAGGGGAGAAACGGCTATATAACCAAGACTTTTGGAGAAAACTTTGGAGAAAATCAAGAAATGAATCCTTTGTGCTGTCACTTGAGGTTTTATAAACTAATGCAAGAAATTATCAGAATTTGCTTTGGCTGCTCAGAGCTTGTTTTCAATTTTTGTACATTTTTTTACCACTTCAACAGCTCTATGTAAATACTTTAATATTTTATTTGTTAGTGAGCGAGCTTGAAAAGCGCTGATGCAGGATATGAACTCATGCTTAATAAGTGGTAATATGATTGGAACTGCATTTGGAGAGTTCCTGTCACTCCACACAGGGGGAACTATGAATTCGCTTTGAATAAACACATTAACTAGCATATCTGCCCCCTTTTCTCTCACTTACTCCCCCAGCTCCCCCACTTCCTTTGGCAGCAAGGGTCAGCACACACTGCTGTTCATATTAATTAATACACTCCAGCAATTACAGCTTATTTGTATGTCTGCCATGTTGTAAACTCCAGATGTAGGCTTGGTTACAACTTAACGTATGCTAGAGTTGCAATATAAGGCCAAACCAAGTGTATGGAGTTGTATTCAATTGTAAAATAAAGTCCACACAAATAGGTATGTTTTGCATCAGCAAACGTATTTTATAAACTGTAGAAACTACTTTGCACATTCAGTTTTGTGTAAATAAAACGTGGCTGTAAAAAAAGAAGAAAAAACAGGTTTGTAGCTGTAAAAATCTTTTGCAAACTTCCAAGAATGTTTTACGTCGTCAGAAATGATTTTTGTGGTCCCCAAAACAGCACATACACAAGCACAAGTGACTTCTCTGTTTTAATACAAATGTTTCAATTAAACTAAAAAAGAACAAAAAATACAACATGGAAATATTTTTAATGGAAAAATTGTTAAAAATTGATCTGCTCTTTAAGCCACTAAAGCAAATTTGTCAAATTTCCACATTCAATTCTAAAGATTTTTAAATTGTGTTCTTTATCTAGCACTGCTTTAAAATACTTCATAACCACACAGTGGCTACGAGTTGATTGTGAGTCAGTGAGTTAATTGCAAACAGACAGAACAGATCTAGTTTAAACAGAAAACATCACTGATAAATGTAAGGTCTGGGTTTATTCTTACCTACTTTTTATAATAAAAATTATTTGTTTTTGTTGTATTAGTTCATTGAAAACGTCACAATACTGATTTGTGTACGTATCTGATTTTGCTGTATTTTTTAATTAAAAAAAGCATAGATAGAGCTAATTTCAAATGTATATATTTTCTAACGCTTGACAGTAAACCTCTGTGATATTACCTGCATACACAAGCTGCTTCACTGTGAACCAGAGATTAGTTTTAGTATTTTTCATGTAACCTAATTTTCCTCACATAAATATTTATATTTGGACATGGGAACTTTCTCAATTAAGTACATTGACGTAAAACATAAAACTTCAATTTATCCAAAAATGTAGTTACCATATGGAAAAGGTTTTACGTCACCATATTTTGCCTGAAAACTATTAAAAATCAGATACGGACATTTATCATTTTGTAAAGCTTTTTTCGCTACATTGCTTTATTTAGAGCAGGGGTGTCAAACTTATTTTCACCGAGGGCCATATCAGTGTAGTGGCTGTCTTTAAAGGGCCAGATATAATATACATGTATATTATATCTTATACATGTAACTAAATGTAATGAAAATGAATGTAACTACTGCGTAATTTTAAATAACTCATTTATTTATTTACTACCGGTATAACTTTTTAAAGTGACAAATCCAGTTGCATAGAAAACATGTTTACTTGTTCCTCTAGCATAAATCCTTTTAAATTTGATTCTATCAGGTTAGGTTATATGGACATTGTTTAAGTCTTAATGCACAGTTGCCCAATCCAATATTTTCAAGTCTGATTCCCCCTCGATATGAATAAATACACACCAATTTTTATTTTTTATTCTAAGAAATTAAAAACCTTTATGCTCTTGCAGGCCACATAAAATGACATGGCGGGCCACATGTGGCCCACGGGCCTTGAGTTTGACACATGTGATTTAGAGTATTATGTGCTAACAACCTATTGAAGATCTTGAGGAGGAGCTGGTTTGATGAATCCCTTTTTATGATTCATTTCACAGCATCCATAAAGGTTTTTTTGACTAGATGATTGGCAGTAGGTAGTAATTCCAAATTTTAGGAAGAATGTATACTACAGGGGGGAAAGAAAAGGCACTTTTGCAATAATCGGACACATTTTGGAATCCGATTGGCTGTTAAAAGGTGAGACACCATTTGGCAGGTGATGTGATAAAGGTGTTGAATAGTTGAGACAATGTTTATGTCAAAAGTTTGAGGTGGTAACTTGAGTTTGCGTCTGCAAATCTGTGTGAGCAATCATGAAAATTACACTTGTGTATATATTTGCTGTTGTGATGACCTAATGGGAATTTTTTTACAGCTGCAATTTTATTTCATTTTCCTTTAACACGCGGTTGAATGTTTTTATAGCTGTAAGTCTTGTTTTTACGTTGAGGTAAATTGCTAACCATAACACAATTACCGTTATTGCACTTGCAGCTATTTATTTACAGATGCACAATGCTTGTTTGGACTTGTGTGTGGGCTTTTTTATTTTTGTTACAATACCAATATACTTATGAAAGTAATATGACTTTATAATAAGCTCGATCAATGACGATTATCTCCCTGCAGCATTCTTTACTTGCCACATTAACACAAACTGTATAGAATTGGGAAAAGTGTATGTAAGAATATGCATGCACCCATTTACTCCTGGATTTAATTTTTTTTGTCTTGCCCCGGTCTCCCTCTCCGTCAGTCATTCATGTACTGTGCTCTGTGTAACGGATGAGTAACCAGGTGAACACCAGAGGGAGAGGGTATACAAGGACACGCTCAACCCAATTTTTCTTTCTCCTTACCTCTTTCTTTCCTACAATCTTTCACCCAATCTTTCCCATCACCTCATCCAGATCCACATGTTCTCTTTCTTCCTGTGATCTCCTCTGCATATTGTTCTCAATAGAAAGCAAAACGCCAAAGTTTCGTTGCATTGTAATTACTCTTCTCCTCTAATGCAAAACTTTTTTTCTTTATCGTCTACTCACAAATTATACAGAAAGCATTAGTGTGTGTGTTTGTTAGAGAAAGAGTCAGGTCTCAGTCCCCTGGGCCTTTCTGTGTCTCTCATTAAAGACAGACGGTTGATGGAGCGCGAGTGTGTCGCTCGCCTCGCCTGTCGCCCTCGACAACAACACACTACCCTGGCGGTCTGGAGGGACGGAGCAAATGGGAGGGTGGAGGGGTTGTTAAAAAAGAGTTAGATGAGAGGTGGAGAAAAGATGCAGCTGTCGAAATTCAGATGAGCTTTTCTGTGCATTCAAATCCAGATATATTGGATTAAAACAGTACCGACCTGTCTGTATCAGCTGCAGGATTTAATGCAGGCCAAGTTAGGCATCTTATAATGTGGTTGGTATGACAGTTTGTTGCAAAAGTTTAGTATACGCAAGAGTAAAATATACATAAAATCACAAAAAAGGCTAAGATTGGAATTGTTATTCAAGTTCCCTTTCAGTCAGTAGATCTGTAAGTAGATCAATCTTGTTGCTTCGGCGGCAGCATTTTCAATTTCCCAGCAGGAAGAGGCAGTGGTTGGTGAAGGATGTTGGAACACTTAAAGGAAGAGCGTGAAGAAACCCCAGAGAAAATGCGTTGGCCACACCGCCAGAGAACAACTGGATGCCTTCCTAGCTGACTGAATGACTGACTTCAGGGTGACTTGTTTGGAAAATACTGAGAAAACCGAGGCATGAGGCTAAAGAAGAGATGTGTGCTTCTTGAAGTATTGTAAAAACCATTTTGTATGACTAAAACCATAGGGGCTGGATATCACTACCAAATCCTGCAAAATGCCAAAATTCAATCAATTTAGGAATACAATTTTTTTCAATTTGAGTACAAATCTTTTTTTTACATTTCATATATATATTAAAAAGTAGAAGTACAAGCACTAATTATAAACTTAAAAATATAAGGGCTTTAAAAGTTACCCATACCAGTACCTCCACATTGGGGACTACCATTGTAACAAAGAGTGCTGCGGCTGATGTCGGTGACTTTATTCTTCGAGGCATTAAGGCATTGTATAAAACCATGGATTATTGTTTCTGTTGAATCCTTTATAAATGTATATTTTATTGTCTCTAAGTTCTTTCAACTTTCTTTTTTCTTTTTTACAGGCATGTCCAGAGATCTGGAGGCAGTACCATTTCACAGTGAGTACACTAGCTCATTTCTTCATGGTTTGCTCTCGCACGAGCTTTTATTAGCCTTGAGACAGAAAATGAATTTCAGATGAGGAACAGAATGTCCGTCTAATCAGGCACAGAGTTGAAAGGACAATAACAGTTCTGGTGATTGCTCAGTTTTTTTTAAAAGAAGCCCTTTAAAGACATTGAAGTCTCACAAGAAGAAAATGAGAGACTTGTATTAACTTAAATTAAGGTCTAATGAAGATATATATTTTTTAGCATTTTGAACTCCAGCTAAGTGGCCTCGTGGTAGGTGTAAAGTGTCCGCCCTGAGACTGGGAGGCTGTGAGTTCAAATCCATGATCAAGTCATACCAAAGACTCTAAACTTGGGACCCAGTGCCTCCCTGCTTGACACTCAGCATTAAGGGGTTGGATTTGGGGGTTAAACCACCAAATGGTTCCTGAGTGCGACTGTTTCTGCAGCCCACCGCTCCCACAGGGGATGGGTCAAATGCGGAGAACAAATTTCTCACATCTAGGTGCATGACAACTAATGGGACTTAAATTTGACTTTATCTTCAAGTTTGTAATTTGTTTTCTTTTCGGTCGCCACCAACAAATACGAAACAAGAGAAATCAATCCAAAACAATATTCTATCTTTTTGAATACCTTTAAACATTTTCATATCTGTAGTGATTTAGTCTTTTTTAAGCTATAGCTTGACAAATATTTGTATTGTCACATTATTGTCAACGATTTAACTTTCAAGCAAATTGGTAGCAAAAGTGGGTTCTTCTCTAAGTTGTAGAGAAATTCCAAATGTTGTGATTGTTCTTTAAACTCAACAAAGATAAGGATGGCAACTGTAGAAATCACCCAAAACACATCCAAAAAGCTTTTCTTATTTTCCTTAAGTGAACTACCGGTATATCAGAATGAACCCCTTAATCTGCAGTATTTTTGTTGCAGTTTTAGTTTTGTGACCATCGAGCACAACTTAACAAGTGTATATTGAAACTATGCAAAGTTAAAAAACATCATCAATATCTTTTACATGAACATTTTAGAGAAAGAAAAAATCCCAGACAGTGACTTAAAATCAATGAGTCGACTGTGATAAGTATTGACTTTGCCTGCAGCAAATGAGAGAAAAAACATTCTGGAAGATTAAGGTTTTGACAAAAGTGAGTTGAACCATGTCTCTGTATATGTTTTTTCTTTGAATTCAGTTTAAACCAAAGTGTAAATGTGACATTAGTGGCTCCATGTGGTGTGTGTGTGTGTGTGTGTGTGTGTGTGTGTGTGTGTGTGTGTGTGTGCTTAAACAATGTGTCAGAGACTACCAGTCTGCATGACAGTCACCTGGGCCCCATGTCAGCAGGGAAGCAATTGCCATTGTGTGTGTGTATTGTGTGTGTGTGTGTGTGTGTTTATCCAAAATTTCCAAATACAACTGTCTTCCTGGCTTCTTTTGCATATGTGTGTGTGTGCATCTGAGCTAGGGGGTGATATAGACCTCAGCCTAAGAGAAAAGAGCAGCTTGTTTGTCAATTAAAAGACGTGATAAAGCATGAAATGGGCTGCCAGCACCACGTGGGAAGAGGGAGTGAGGAAGAGCGAAGAAGAGTGTGTGTTTGCATATTTCTTGGTGTGTACTTTTGTACGCATGTGTTGGCGGGGGTCTGTCACTCTCCTCTATGGAGATTAATTAGCAGGGGCTGTCTAATGAAAAGGCAGCATCGTTAGCGTTAGGCTCACACTGTGGGAGAGATGAAGAGATGAGGAGGAAAGAGGAGTGAGCGGGACAGAAGTTCCAGGGGAGATGTTGGTGGAGAGGATGGCTGTTTCATTTTTGCTGTTTTTTTTGTGGGGACGGATGCCGCAGTCATGAAAAAAAGACCTCTTACTATTCTGGAAGAGGTTGTTCTGGAGGAAAACAGGATCCTTTCTTTGTTGGTAAAGAAAAACGTGACTTAAAAGTCATACAAAATGCAGGAAGATAATGGAGTTCAAACCGCTAATATGAGAATTAAAAGTTAAGGAATGCTTAGGTGTGTTTTTAGCCATATTTTGAGATATAAATTCACTATTTTGCCAAATAGGAAAGTCTTCAATGAAGGTTTAGGAGAACCAGTATTTGTTGACTGTCAGTTTATAAAAAATTGTAAGATCTTTGAGTGGAAAATACTCAAAGAAGTGGCCGGAATTCTCCAGAGTGGTTGATGCAGCTCCTTCACCCCAGAGATGGGTTGGCCAAAGTGCAAAAATAAGCAACAGCTGTGAAGGAAAACAGACAGTAAATAAGTAATTTTAGAACATTTGACAGTTTCTTCCCGCTGGTACAAACCCTTAGAAACATATCGTCTATAGCTAAAGCTTTTGGACAGATGAGACCAAATTTGAACAGTGTGATCATACTGCAACGTACTACAACGTACTACATTTGACTGAACAACTTCCCTGTATCCCTGTACCATGCATGGAGGTGGAGGAGTGATGCTTTGGGCAACTTGGGAACTGTCCTAATCATTGTTCCATCATTTATCGTGAGAGTTACATTCAAAATATAACCCACATTAGTTAAAATCTGTGAAGTTGGATTACAGATGTTCTCACTACAGAGAACATCTGTAAAAACATCACTACAGACTTTATACACTTTTCGCAGTCAGACAGGAATATTTTTGCACTTTTTTTTTTTTTTTAGACACGTCATGAAGGAGGTTTATCAAGGGTAGCAGCCAGTCAGGACTCAGAAAACAGTGCACTGTTTAAAAAGAACAGCATGCAAAATAGGACTGAAAAAATAAATCTGTAAAATAGGGAAAGGTGAACTACAATAAAGCAAGGGTACATTGTATACCAGATATGAATCAATCTACAAGTAAAGTTTAGACAAAATCACTATTCATAAAGTTAATGATCCCTGGCTCACCTCAATTACTCTACGCTGAGGAAGGAGGAATAAGTAAAAAGGAGGAATAAGTAAATGTTTAGAAATATCTAAACATGAAGTAAATCAATATATTTCTGCAGAAGGACATAAGTTAAGTTCCTGCTATTGAAATTGTTTGCTCACACTGTTCATACATGTATTTTGTCTTTAACACATTTAAGACCTTTTTTCCTTTATCATCTTTGTTTTATTGTAACTTAACAGATAAAATGTAGTTTACTTTTGTTTTTTACATTTACTCTACTCTCATTTTGAGCCACAAGCAAGAGGAAGCTAACTAAAGTGTCTCGTCACCTGCAGGCTGATGAAACCATTTCTGTTCCTGTGTTTCTGTGTGTGTTTGAGTTTGACAGTATGCTTTAACGGGTGGAGGATTGTGACCCAGGTCTAATTGAAGTATTTAAGCCATTTAAGTGCTGGGAACAGAAGGTCGTTACAGATCCAAACTGGCATGGGGGTTAGGGACCCACACCCCACATGAACACATCCTCACTTAAACAAATACACTTCCACACAGGCAAACGCAGGGCTCCTTCTGTTTTAGACAGTCTCATTTTATTCATGATGCTGCTTATGACCCTGAACTCCCCAATGTGAGTGTGTGTGAGTGTGATTGTGTGTGTGTGTTTGGTAGATGTGACTCTGTCACCTTCCGCTGGGCTCAGCCAGGTGTGAAAAGGCATTCTGTCAGACCTCCCTGCTACTGGGTCCATTTATCCTTCGTTCAAAGGTGTGTGTATGTGGGTGTGTGCGTGCGTGTGTGTGCGCGCGTGTGAGCTGCGTTCGGTTATCTTCCGTCAGTGTATGTGTCTGTTTGCACCTGGTTTTCCACCAACAAACTCCTCCCTGCCGCGCAGTATAGACCACAATGCCCTGGGGCATTTACTGAGAAAGTACGATACTGACACACATGGACACACACAAACATGCTCACTTCTACAAATATATAGAGCAACAAATGCAAATAATAAGATATCTATAACCTTTTCATCGTGTCAAATGAGTTTGGACTTTGCCTTCTTTCTCTTTTTTATCTTTAATCATTTATTTTAAACAATGCTTTTATTTTGCTAAAGAGCTCCTTTTTTGGCCTTTCTTTCCCTCAGCCCATGAAAACAAATTTAGGTTAATCAATTAGTTGGACTGATGAAATGTCAACAATTAAAATGGCAGCAGAAAATATTGTAAATCTAAAGCCCAATGCAGTTTGATCGTGCAGAAAAAGTCCAACACTGTCAAAGTCATAATTTGTCATCTGTAATGAGCAGGTTACTTTCAAACTGTAGTGCTTTACAGATTACATCTCATTGTTACTAAAAAAACAGTTTCTGTTTCAAAGTTGTAATGCATCACATTACTAACCCTCACCTTTCATCAGCTTAGTTCAGACAAATTTCTAGTTTGAAAAAAACAAGACAATACAGAAATAGATGGCTAACAACTAAAAATTATTCCACACCGCCTGCAGCAAGAAGACTGACAGCTAATGGCTTTGTGGAGAAAACAGGACTAAACACGTTTATGAGGATCACAGAAATGATACATGAAATTAAAATGGATCCATGAAACCTAACAGGGCATTTGGTTTAGTAATTTAAGTTGAAATCAATTTAAAAAAGCTTGAAGTGACTGACGACAAGCGGAAAAAGATTTGGTTTCTGCATTTTCTTTTATTTGTTAAGGTCCCGCTGGTTTGAATAATGACATTATTTATGTAGTTTGTTGTTGTCATTGAACATAATCAGCGAAATATTATTAAAAATGTGATATTAATGTTTTACACGACTTAAATTATAACAAAAAAAAACGTTCTGTGTGGAGTTTGCATGTTCTTCCCCGTGTATGCGTGGGTTCTCTCCGGGGTCTCCGGCTTTCTTCCACCGTCCAAAAACATGCTTCATAGGTTAATTGGTCAATCTAAATTGTCCATAGGTGTGAATGTGAGAGTGCATGGATGTGTGATTGTCGCCCTGCGCCAGACTGACGGCCTGTACAGGGTTTCTGCTGCCTTCGCCCACAAGTGGCCGGGATAGGCTCCAGCAGCCCCGTCATCCCGTAATGGACAAAAACGGGTTTAGAAGATGAATGAAAATTTTAGAAGCAGAAATACTAAATGAATGAATCACAATAAAAAACAAAATACTAATACTTTTTAATGAGTTACTTCTGACACTTTCTATCATCCACAAAAATATGTAATTGTTCTACATCTTGTTCCAACCAAGACTCACTTTTTTCTCTTGATTCATCGTTTCAGCTGTTATTAAAACGTATCTCACTTCATTTTTCTTTAATGAAGTCTTTCTGTATGTATTCAATGATAAAGGATGTTTATTGGAGCCTGTAGGTTTGCATACAGTAGATGCCACAGGTTTCGGTTTTTTCCCTGAACGTTGTGTATCTAGCCTGAGAAAAAGAAAAATATTATCAAGAGCAAGAAGGTGAAATCTGCAATTTGAAGGTCCACAACAGTTTGGAGCCAATCAGTGATTGTGTTTAGGTTATTTTTAAAACCATTCAGCCCTCATGAGCCCTCTTTGATTATATGAAAAGAAAACTTTTTTTTTTAACTTTTCCATCGGAATTTGAAGATGAACAGTTTACTCTTGCTTGTTGGATTTGCAGACTAGCTGACATAAAGTAGTTTTTATGGATGAAACTTTAAGCAAAATGCAGAGAACAACACTTATTTAGAGCCAAAATGGAGATAAATTTGTGTTAGGGGGACAGAATTGGGCGCGAAGGATGAATGGACAGAAATGTACGAAAGGCGAGCGCATAGATTTTAGTGACCTACTGTTTCCAAATTGGCAGACTTGATGTATGAAGAGAGGATGCATTCGTGTGTGTGTGTGTGTGTGTGTGTGTGTGTGTGTTTGTGTGTGTGCACACACATACCTGTCACAGTGACTTTGTCCTGCTCTGTAAGCAGGGTTAGGACCAGAGTGCCGCCGTCTGGCTACTACAGGAAGTGAAGGGGTCGTCTTCGTTTACCATAACAGATGTTTTAAATACCCACCCCCCACCCCCCCACACACACACACGCACACACACACACTTCCTGTCACTTGTCAATATGTGGGTCTCCTCAGCGCACCATCAAAGGTATTGTTCGCATGTTGGTTCAAGTTTTTCCTGCTAAATGAATCAAAAGCACCTCTGTGTGTGTGTGTGTGTGTGTGTGTGTGTGTTCTGTGACTGGCATGCTGGGGGAGGCGGATGGATGTGATGGAGTAGAGCTGTATGTGTGTTGCTGTGGAGGATTGAGTGTATTAAATCGTTATGAAAGACACAATGAAAGTGAAACTGAGCCCCCGGCAGCTGATTGGTTCAGGTACGTCTGTGTGAGGCATTGATTAGCCACTCTTTAGATATCAGTAGTGACACCTGTGTGTTGATGTTTATTGATCTCCTGCCTCGGCTCACTGTGGTGTGTTTGTGTCTTGTTGGGACTATCACAGCGTGGATGTGTGTATTGATTTCTTCCTCAGGGACAGGTGTGCGCGTGCGATGTCACGGGGTGCCCGTGAAAACTGTCTGTAACCCTGTTGTTCGACTCCAAAATTAAGCCGTTTGAGCTCCTCTCTTTGCCAGCCGACTGCCTTTCTTCCCTTTTTAATTCTGGATGTTGTACTATTTAATACATTCCTTTCTTGCAGCCGTTCTTCAGAAGGTGTGCTAAGCTCACGCATGCTTTTGTTAACCCAAGGTTAGGACATTTTGTCCCTTAAATCCTCTTATTTTCACAAAAAAGAAAATACTATTTCATTATCATCATAGAAAATAAAATCATTTGAACAGAAAGGGATGTCTCAGGTTGTCAATGTCAAATTAAAATACTTAGTACAACAGTTTTCTGTCTGGCTCATTTTTGACCTTTTGAGGGTTTAATTGACGCCAAGAGTCCTCAAGTCTAAAAGTCCTTGAAGGAGACATCAAGTATTCTAACTTATAAAGAAAAAACCCTAGAGTTTAGACAAAATGTTGGTTTATTTCATGTATTTTTTGTAGAATCAACATAGGCAGATATCATTTTAGCTATTTGTAAATCATACAAGTTAAACCCATGTTAAAAAAAGATTTGCTTGACTATAAATCTGGTCTTGTTAAATACAGTTTACACTCATTCAGAAAAGAAAATACTATTTATAGATTGATAATTTGCACACAAAAGAACATAAAAAGTAGAAATCCTATATGATTAAATCAACTCACGGTCCATGTTTGCACATAGTGGCAAGCAACCATCACTTCACCATTTTGGATTAGCTGCAGGATTTTCCGAATAACTAATTATCTATCAATTATAGAAGGTTAAAGTAGACTAGTCTCGAAGCAACATAAGTTGTTTTGTATCACTGAGAAGGAAGAAAGAAAGTTTATTGTTGGCATTAAGCCCTTAAATAAAAGGTAGTGGTGGACCTGTTTTAATGGGAAGTAAATAAAACAGCCAATTAATCGTTTCCTTTTTTTAAATATTTATGTCAAAATACAGCATTTAAGCTTCTTACATTTTAGGGAGAATATCACAGCATACACAATAGCTATTTAACACATGCTTATAATCTATAGACTTGAATGACTTCATTTAAACCTTTGTAACATACATATAAAGGTAAATTCAGGAAAATACAGTTTATCACATAAGACATAACTTTTAGTATAGATAGAAATCTACAAAATATTGTAGCTGTTTTTGTTTTTTATAGAAAAGCAAAATGTGATCTTTGTGAAAAACATTTAAAAAATGGCCTAACATTGTTCCTTTAAATGACAAAAAAGGGCCTAAATGGTCCAATGCAGTGATGTGATTGATGGCATCAAATATGGGAAAGAGGTCTTCCAGGTGTAGGCACAATATTCCTATATCTGAGGGCCAAAAAGGCCAAAACAATACGTGTTTGTCACCTGATACCAGAAAACCTCAACTAAAGCTTTTTAAATGATTTCTTCTCCAGCTACATTTCATTTGAGGAAGACTTTAAGGAATACAATTTAAAAAGTTTAGGTGTTTGGGTAAAAGGATCTCTATTAGGGCCATTTTTGTGTCATATTCAATTTAGGGAGCATTTTCTTTTGCACATTTCCTATATTTATTTGTGTTTTAGTGTAGAAGCTGTTCAAGATGTCTTTCAAATCATATCCCTGTTCATCCAAAAATATGACAACCAAAAGTATCCTTCCTGGTGTCAGAATTACAGCAATGTTTATGTTTTAAGCCGAAACTGTCGTTATTGTGAGATGAATCTGAAGTGTGCATTTAAAGACAGATCCCACTTCTCATTGTTTGCTTTTCTGACCTAAATGCTTTTCTGTAATTTACAGAACTAAACTGAGAAAAAGAAATCTTAGTAGAAAAAAAAATAAAAAAAAACACACACAAAAAAAGTCTTTCAGTTACTTTGAAGTTTTACAAATGTTTTAGTTTCCATGTGTATCTGTTCATCACTGATGAATTAGTAGAAGGATAACTGTCAGTGTCTTTCATGAGGCTCTCCTGTTTGTGGATGCTGGATGGATTTAGAGTGCCACTCAGTGGTTAATTCAGCAATTGCAACTTGGTCCCAGTGGACATAAACCGCTTTTGGCATATTTATTGAAAAAAAAATTGTCCTTTCATTAATATCTGTTTTAGGTCAAGCAAGAATTGTGTGTAGATTACAGGTAAAGATTGTCTATTTCTAGCATATTTGTCACATCCAATGGAATAAAAAGCACACTTTGAGAAGCAGTCACAGTAAAAACAGTAAAATTAAAACCTCCTAAAGTATTCAAATAAGACAGCCTAAAAAGCGTCAGACATAAATACCCAAGCAGGGGTAAAATAAGGGCATTATTAAAAGGGAAAGACATGTTATTACTCTAAATATGACTCAATGGTAGAAGAACGGTAAATTTTAAAGAAAAGTAAAGTAAGTACCAGTAAAAGTTGAAGTGCATTATGGGAAAGAGCTATGCTTGTGCACATACATTCTGACTTTTATCCCCTGTCAATCAAACCACAATTAAGTCTTCAACTCTTTCTGCTGAGGTTTTACCTTTGATATTTTCACCTCTTTTTGTTCTTTTTTTCCCTTTTCTTTGACTGACCTCCTTCTTTGGTTCCTTTCAGAAGGGATGGGATGGTTCCCACCATGCAGAGTAAAAATCCTTTAAATCCCATTCTGTACTGTAAGCTGTTTCTGCAACCTCGTCTTTGTGACAGTTCTGCTGGCTGCTAAAAGCTCTGTGCTTTCTTCATTCTGGGACACTTGCTACATTGGTTAAAGGTATACTTTAATTTTAAAGACTCGTCTTTTTGTTAAATTGTAGTAATAGCTTACAGTCATTTTAAGACTTATACATAAATCATGAAGCTCCAATCCCTAGGGAATGTAGAGCAAATTAAATGTTTTATACTGTAGTGTAGGAGTAAACAATCATACAAATATTGCTTACACCGCCAAATTCAATTTTTTATTTAAATATCATTTAACAATATGTCTGCTTGTTAATCAGACAAAGAAAGCGGCACACATAAATTCTAGGAACCCATAAAGTCATGATGGCAAAAAAAACAAACTTTAAATAAAATAAATATTAAAGTAAAAATTAACTGTTGTGGCAGATGTTGCTCAAACAAATGCATATTCTCTCAAAAGCCAGGTTTCTGTCCAGATCTAGAAAAGACAAGGATTTTGTATTTAAGACCTTTTTTTTCCCCCAAGTGTCTTGAAAACGGCTTTTGCGTGGATATGCAGATCCATAGGAATGCAAATAGAAATGCCCATGCTCACGCACACACCATCTCATTCGCACGCAGTGTGTTATCAGAGGTTTTGCAGGCTTTGCTGGTCATTGTGACTCTGCGAAGCAAGTTAGTGACTGTTTTTGTTGCGTGTTAGGTTGCGGATCTGTGTTGGCTGAGATGTAAAATCAGGGTTTTAACATTCCGACTAGAGCAGAAAGCACTCGGTCCATTTCGATGCGGCACATCTAAATCCCTGTCACTCCTGTCCACGAGTGCTGTCTCTATCTAATTGGTTGGGATGAACGTGTGCATCTGTATATTTCCATAAAACTTAGCCTCACAGGAGCCACAAAAGAGTGAGGCCTCTGAACTCGGCACCCAGCGCTCAAAATGGAAAGGGAACAACTTGGGTCTGAATAGATTAGCTTGTATCCTCTGTTCCGCCTTGCACGGTGTGACCAGATTACCGCTGCTTGCTGCCCCAAAATGGGTTTTTTTTCTCCAGAGGTGGCAGCCCACCGCTATTCACCCCGACAACACATTGTCATCACCTTCTGGGATTTATTTTTTTCTCTTTTTTTTTTTTCTTCTTTTGCATCAGAAAATCAGCACACTTTGTGTATTTCTGCAGACAGATCGACTTAGCGATGAGAGGATATGTGAAAAAAAAAAAAAAAAAATGAAGCCAGCGAAAAACCTGTCACATGAAAGTGTGGATCTTTGCTGAGTTTTTGGTTTTAATGTGGGTTTTTTGTGAACTCGTAGATGCCAACAAAGAGAAAAATCCCATCTGGTTATTTGGAGAATATTCCTCTCCACTGCTGTCGTCCCCTCTACTGCACATGCGTAATCCTTTACCTCAAACAGGTGTGGAACAAGGATTGATTTTCTCTTTGAGCAAAAGTAATCAATTTATTCATTTTACTGGTGTATTAGAAGCAACAGAAGTCAGAGGATTCTGGGCTATTTAGTCAAAGCATTCTCATTGTTCTGTCTGAGAAGATGTTCACCTTACAGCCATTTTGTTTCTCATATGGTTAATCCTCCCCTGTTAACCGAATATGTACATACTGGCGTGTTTCACACATGCGTGTGTGTGTGTGTCTGCGCTGCTATGAGCCCGGTAGCCGTGTGTTGTGCTGCGGAGCTGTTCTCTATGATAAAGCATGCAGAATAAGTCCCCCGTGGGTCCAGCAACATATGCAAAACTCTTCCCCTTGCTGCAATAACATATGCAAAACAGCGCTGCTGGCCCCCCCAACACCCGGTACTGTTCACACCCCAGCCCCTTTCCTCTCTCTCTCTCTCTCTCTCTCTCACACACACACACAAGCCTGTTTGCTTCTAGGATTTCGTTTTGTAACTGTGTGTTGTTGTGTGTGTGTTCCTTCCGAGTTTAGTCTGAGCTTTGTGTTGGCCGAAGGATTATCACAGCTTTGCCACTAGCAGCTAAAGCAAGGAGCGGAGGAGAGCTGAGCTTTGAGGGACACGGTGCATGTGTTAGGACAGCTGTGGGAAAACCTGTGCGTGTCTGTGTGTGTGAGACAGAGAGGCCACGGATGGTTGACTGCCTGTGTCCACATAGTGAAGCCCTTTGGACTTTCTCAAACACATACACACTGTAAATACAATGGTTTTCAGACCAGCTTTCTCATACTGTTTACCTCCAGAAGCTCTTCATATCTCCTTAGTGGGACGTGTGTGTTTGTGTGTGTGTGTGTGTGGTACATTAAACTAGTTTTTTTTTAATTACTTGTTCTTCTCTTTGTGTGGAAGGCATATAAGCTTATAGTATTATATATAAATCCCCCTGGGTAAAGATAAAGGGATGTAAATTATTTTTTTCTTATTGTCATTGAAGTTTTGGTTTTTATTTATGGCAGTAGGTTTTTGTGATCTCGTTAATTTGGAAAAAAAAAACATACCTGAAAACATGAGTTGCTGGTTTATTTCCCTTTGAGATGGCACCAGAAAAAGTGTGGAAGAAATTTAGCTAAAAATATCACCAAATCTGGTAACTACATCCAAATAATGGCTTAAATAAATGGTAAATGGTGTATAATCATTTAGCACTTTATTACCTTCCTGGAAGGCCTAAAGCGTTTTACAGTCCCAGTCCCATTCACCCATGCACACACACATTTAAAACACTGATGGCGGTTCCACTGCTGAACACTGGCGCCAACCTATAAGCACCAGGAGCAATGTGGGGCTCAGTGTCTTGCCCGAAGACACTTCGACATACGGGTGGACAGGGCGGAAACTGAGCCTGCGATCTTTTGACTTAGAGGTCGACACCCCACCCCTGAAAAACTGTTTATCGATGGCCAAAATAAAAAACCTCCTATCTGCAAATTTGTAGATTTTTTTTTTTTCTTCTTTTTTTTTTTTTACATTAAATGGTGAAACACAGATAACTCCACATTTTAAGTGAATCTGCAAGAAAATCCTACAATTTTTGAAATGACATAAAGGTCACATGACAAAAACCTCCCATCTGCATTGATTGGAATATTTGAAACACATTTTTCTTGTTTCCTGAAAAATATTATTTTTTCTGATTTTTGCATTTTGGCCATAGTTATGTGAAAAAATATTGAGAACTATTGCAGGAATAAAATGTAAAACGGAAGGAAAAAAAGAGAAGGTCCTGCTTGGTCTTTTAATGCGTTTTTACAAAACCAACTAAAGTGTAAAATCCAAATAAACTTGATAGAAAAATGTAATTATGTTATATTGAAGCAAAGATTTCGGCCCTTTTCCTGACAAAACTCATGACTTATGGCATGACTGAAGACTTCTAGCCTTTAGTGATAACTATCAATAGAAAAGCAAGAAGTTGGAGTTAAAAGACAATAAAAACCAAGACGATTAACAGACAAATTTGACAGTGAATCTTAGATTATAAATTGCAGAGCGAAGCAGCAACTTCAGATCCTGAAGTGTGTTTTTAATTAATGGGGAAAGATTTTGAGAAGAAGAGTGAGTTATTGCTCTAGAACTGTCTAATCAGAGTCTTGAACTTCATGCTGTCGATACAAAAATGCCGACTTGAGGTGAGTCATTAGTTCCTCCTTTTTAAATTCCTCTCAACTCCGGGAATTCCTGAGGCAATGTTCTGATGAAAAATCCAGAAAAGCCTAACAAAGTTTACATTTCTTGACAATTAAGATGTAGTTTGTGTTAAATTAGAAAATAACCAGATAAGAATGTTAGATTTATTTATTTTTTTTTTACTGATTAAAATCTTTTTTTTAGGTTTCTCATTTCTGGGATTTTGTATTTAAAAATCTTAAAAAGCATTTGGGAATTTTTAGACTTGTAAGAGTTTTTTAAAGTGTAAGTATATGTCAAATCCTTAATTCTTTAATTGTTCAATACAAATTCTGTTTTTGTGTGTTGAAAAAAGCTAATGAACAAAACGGACAAAGTTGACTTTAACGAGAAATGGTTTAATTTGCTTTAACACAAGTCTAATAAAAACAGAACTTCACAAATTATTTAAAAAGCAACCATATCTGACATATCCGTCACTTCCATCCTTTTTGTTATTTAGTCATACATTTTCAGTTTAACGGCCATAATAGTTTTCAAGAAATATACAAACAATGACAAATAAAAAGTTTTTTGGCAATTTTTGAATTTCTGCTACTCTGGTCGTACTTTTTGCTACTGTGTTTAATAAAGGTCCATGTTAGTGAAATAAAGATCACATAAAGATCTTAAGGTTCCAACATGCATTTGGATGAAAACATTCTCTAATTTGCCTCATAAAAAGAAACATTCAGCAAGAAGAACAGATGACCACCAGATGGCGCAGTGACAGTTGGGGTAACAGAGGTCAGGAAAGAGGCAAACAGAAAGAAGAAGAGAGAAACCAACATCAGTATTAAATTCAAAACACTTTTTTTTTTTTTTTTACCATTTTCTGTTGATTTTACACTCAACACAACAAACAAAAGGAATTTTCTAAACGTAATCACCGTCAATGTTGCAAGGTTGCATGTTTTTGCAATCTCTTGCTATTTCTGCAACTTACAATGGCTTTCTTTCATACACAACTTGTTTGTGTGTTTGCTTATACTGTATACAATGCCATTCCATGCTCTACATTTGAACAGAATGTCATCTGCTCAAACATATCTAAAGGTTTGACTGGGGAACTAACTCTAAAGCTCCTCAGCATGCAGGAGAACTGCAAAATAAACAAACTTTTGGTCGATTGTGCAGATAAACCGATAATGGACATCAGGTTCAGACAGACCGTCTGAGAGCTGTGGCGTCCTTCAGAGGGCTGCTGGTGGGTTTTATCAGCGTTGTACAGCTTTAGTAGCACCGTCTGCAACATGGTGTAAGGTGAGGATTTTGTTGCTCCACTGCATTTGGAATTGATCTATTTCAAGCAATCAAACAGAAAATCCTAAAGACAAACAAAAGAAATGTATACCTATACATAGATTTGTCAACTTTAGCTGATTATTAAGGACTTGATTGTAAAATTAATAATGTAGAAGAAAATGAAATACACATGTATGTACATGCACATGTCAATTATGCCATTATAAATGACCTTTGGTGAGAAATAGACATGTTCTACTAATACACGACACACTGAATCCATTAAATGCAAAGTTTTGGTTTTCATTCTTTTCTTGTCAAATAATCCATTGGACTCTTTTAGCTTGTAGTTTTAGCAACACTAGCGTCTTGTGTTTTAATTACTTTCTACCATTACAGCAGCTCTTGTTGCTTTTTTATTTACCTTTACTGAACAATATCTGATTTTTTTTTTTTTTTTTTACTTTTTGGGGTCATTTTGAAGTCAGTTCTATGGGACAGATATTTTTCAATGAAGTACAATATGCTTTTATTTTAGTGTTTACAACTATTCTGTTTAACCGTGATTATTTAAAAAAAAATGTTTTTAAACTTGAGGTTTTTTTCAGTCATGTTGGCAAAACTGGCAGCGTCTCAGCAGGAAGGTGTGACTGTAGAAACCTTTTTACTGTTAAAAAAAATATATTTTTTTTGGGGGGGGATCTTCGCTAGGACACTGATCAGTGGCACAAAATTTGACAAATGAGCCTCTGAGACTCTTTTTGGCAGGGAAATGATTTGTTTTTCAGCAGACGTTGGAAAAACTCCAAGTTGAGGTGTTCTCTCCAGGCTCGACCTTGTTTATAATCCTGTGAATGGGCGCCACGAGGGCGAGACCATAAAGAGGGATGACGGTTTCTCCATTTAATTAATATTGAAAGAGGCAGATAACTCCTTGTTCGCACATGCTTTCAGACGCACAGTCATGCCAGGTTCTTACACCCAGATTTCAGGTTGATGAAAGAGCACGCTGGGATTTAATTTCTCTTTTTTTCCCCCCCCTCTTCTGTGCTTCAAAATCAGCGTCTGTGTGCTGGATCAGACTGTGTGGAGATAACGCAAGCCCAAGGTCAGGGAGGAAGAGGCAGAGGAAGACCTACGGCCAATTTACATGAAAGATGAATGGGAAGAGGGGTAGGAAGGGTGGCGATTGGGGGGCCTGAGACTGGGACTGTGATCTCCTTAGGGGGGCACATGTGTGCGCGTATGAGTGAATGTGTGCGTACGCCGGGGTGTGCGCTTGCAGGAGGTCTGTGATCTCCTGGCCTTTGTGATGGAGATGGGCCCGGCAGGCCTGACCCGATAATGACGCGGCGCTCTAATAACATTCATCCCTTCTACGGCAAAACTACTCAAGCGGAAAAGAGAAGGCGAGAGGAGGGGGGGCAAGTGTGTTGGTTTGCATCGGGGGGTTGTACACAGCAAAGAGGGGAGGAAGGTGGGAGGAGAGGTAAGCTAAGCTATGTTTAAGAAATAACGTTGAGCACAAATCTTTTGTAATCTTGGAAACGGGCCTGAGAGGAAGGAGGAGCCACTCCAGACAGTAGTGTGAAGGTGTGTGGAGCTTTGTGCGTGTGTTGTCGTGAACGCTGGTAGAAGTGTGTGTTTGTGTGAGACATTAGGAGTAAATGCTCTCTGCCTCAGTCCCTTTTCTCTCTTTATCAGTGTATATTTGCCGTGGGCACTGAAGCATGGAAGTCCTTTAGAACGCTGGCCCAAAGAGGACTCTGTGTCCAACACACACACACACACACACACATACATGCACACACACTGTTACTTATCATAGAGGTTCATTACAGGTCTCAAATCACACCTTTGTAATCACCTCATTCTATCAACATCCATCCTTATCAATGGGGAGCATTGGAATGGCAACAGAAGAGAGGAGGGATGGAAGAATAAACCCCTTTGTTTTGTTTGATGCACATTTCTACTTTGGACTTATAAAATGCAATTAACCCCTTTTTGTTTTTTTTTGTCCTTAGACTGAAAATGGCCCCCCAGTAAAGAGGCAAGCGGAAGACATGGGTCGGTCTCCTGCTTACTGCTACAACTGCTCCAAGAAGGGACACTTTGGCTACGTAAGAATCTCATATGCTCACATTTTACAAGATGTTGTTTTTTTTTATGCTTTAGTCAAAAAGCAAAAATCTGTCTTTTTTTTAAGTCTGTTAAAGATGTTTCTCTGAGTTTTTTTCCCCCCACATAACATCCAAAGGAAAGCAGGGAGTAAAATATATCAATAAATAACGATTATTGTGAGCAACTCTTTTTGAACGCACAAAAATATAAATGGCTGAAATTATTGCTTCACACAGTTAAAGGGGGGGGGGGGAGAGGAAAAAAACAAGCAGCAGCTTTTTGTTTGTTTAACATGAACACAATATTTAATGACTTAAGCTTAAGTTAGACCACTTAAGACCCGCTACAGTGAAAAATTGTGTTTTTTGGTGGTTTTTAACATGTTCCTTTGGCATTTTTCTGATGATGGAGGACATATGTAAAAAAAAAAGTTGAGCCTAACATTAAATTTCTGAGTATTCCATTATTCAAATTGTTGTGAATCAGTAGCAGCTGAAGAAGTACCATTGGGGGAAAAAGCTTGTAGGTGTGACGTAGAAGCTACTACGGCAAGCCACAAGCTCCCTGCTCCGCTCCATTCTGATGCACACACTTACAGACAAATAGATTAGTGTACGTTTTTGTTTTCCTCGTCTGAGCTGACATCTGGACCAAAACTGTATGGCTGGATATCTCAGATACTGCTCGCCGTATTGGTTTTACCGGTAATGTTAGTTTTGGGGTGTGAGGGACTGTAAGCCAGCAGTAGAGCGTACTAACAGGTGGATGAGAGGAAGCACCAACAGTCCCGCCCACAATGCAGAAGCGAATTTCTGATTAACTCCTGCCGCTCTGTAGAAACTATGTCCTACAAATTCACAGGTTTTTAGTTTTTGGCTAAAAACAGCACAATCATTATTTTTTAAAAAAAAAATAAATAAATAAATGGGAACACTTACAACAACTCGAAAGATGATCGGAGCGGGACTTTAAAAACTCAGGTATAATATTCTTCTGCTTTTTTTTTTTTCCAGGCCTGTACAAAACAGAGAATGTTTAAGGGGGTTTTTCCCACCATCCCATTTGTCAACCATTACGACACATTGAAGGAAATTAACCGCAGGCAACACAGGATCAAGCTAAAAACCCAAGGTAAGTTACTAATTCCTTCCCAGGAATGACTAAATAACAGCGGGACACACACCCAGGCTGTGGCAGGCCTACCTCGGAAGAGGGTGTATTGTGATAAAATGCCCGAAACACCCTATGATGGTGAGGTCAACAACTGACGACGTGTCCTGCTGTAGAAACCTCACAGAACTCCAAAGAACCAAAACTCAGTAGTTGAAGTGGTACATACAATATAAGGGATTTTAACATCTAGTCCTATCAGAACAACCGTAGATTAAAGATGGATACCTTTATTTCTTTTGATGGAACTAAAATTGTTCTTATTTTAATATTAACTTAAAAATATAGTAACTTAAAAATACAAAATAATAGGGTAACATGGGTAATCAGTTTGAAACATGTTGTCAAAGTAAAAGGTTTACACTTACTTTCTGTTACTTGGGGTTTAAGATTTAGTGGTTTCGCTCTTCTGTTGTTGAGCTAGAACAAAAATGCTTTTTTTATTTGCACTGAGAATACTCGTATGCTTTGTGAAGTATTCTATTTTTTCATGAAGTGATGGTTTTCTCCTTATTTCTACATGCCAAATGTTGGCTAATCACCTTCACGAGTGTCTCTGCATCAGAAAATAAAATACTAATAACCTCTTTTTCTATTTTTTATCAGAAATGCAGAAAAACAGCAGCTTCCCCAGACCTTCTCGGACTCCTTCCACCCTCACACCACCTAAAAAGAAACAGAAAATCAACACCCATACGAACAATACGCCTTACCAAACCCCAAAGCCAATCCACAAGTCCACTCCTAACCATATATTTTTTAAAGATGAAGAGCCCAGAGATGAAACACCTACAACAAAAAAGTTCAGGGATGGGGGTGGCAGTGCTAAACAGTGGAAGCCCAAGAGACCTGTGCCCACCTCGAGAAACCCACTACCACCCGCTAAACCGGTTTTAGATGAAGAGGATGACTTTCCGAGAGGAGGAAGGCCAAAAAAGGATGCGGAGGAGAGAAGGAAGAAGAAAAAGAAAAATAAGATGAAGCGGATTCACTCATCTCTGACAGAGGGACAGCAAGGAAAGAGACGCGACCGTCCCAGGTGGACCGTGGGAGAGAACAGATGGAGGCCGCCATCAACAAAACCAAAAGGAGAGCAAAAGAAAAACAGGAAAAAATGTGCCCAGAAAAAACTGAACACACAGTACCCAACAGATGAAGACCTGTTTAGCATCAAGCAGCGCAAACGCAGCAGATAGCATCAGTGGGGTGCCCACAAAGGCCGTTTTCACCCCACCCCACACTCAGAGAAAGTGTTGTTGTCACTCAGGTTTCAGCAGAAGAGCTGTAGTCAACTTTAGGCTTTTAGAGCCTTTTTCCACAAATTCACAAGGTGATTCATGCCTATATCACACTAGCAGGGAATGAACTGGAAGCTTTTTGTAGAATTGAAATGCAAATAGACGTAATTTAGCTTCAGATGATAATGGTTTTGTAATTTTACAGTCAAAACATTTTCTGTGAAGACGATGCGCATTGTGTTCTGATGAAAAAGTTTCTTAGTGGTTTGTTCTTTGTTCAGATTTAACCCATAAACACATTTTTTAAAACAGGTCTTGAACTGTACGAGAAAGAAACACCCTTGCTACTGTTACAAAAACAGGATAGTAAATCTTTTTAAAAGCTTTTGGTAATATCATTTTGATGTAAAGAATGTCTTCTTTATCTAAATTAATTGTAAGTCATCTTGATGAGTAATTACAGAATAAATATGCACATTACTGGAGATGTTTGTGATGCTGATTAACATTTACAAAAGGAGTTTTAGTTAGCACGTGCCTCTGACAGTTGTAGGTTTTACACTTTAACTAAAGATGCCTTCCTCTTTGTATTCAAAAAATGAATTCTAAAATCTTGTGATGGAAATCTAAATAATTATTTTTAGCCGTCCCATCAGTGGGAAAACTAAAATTTGAAGCTGTGCTGGTAGACTTAAGTTTTCAGGATTTATTTAGACTAAACTTCTTGTTCTTTGTGTTTTGGCTTGTGGTTTAACATTTTTATTTTTTTTACAGAAGTAAAACAAAACAGAACTAAATCCTCTTTAGTCTCTACCCCAAAGGAGGGTTAAACCAAAGAGGAGTTGCCCTGCAGAGTATGGCACGTTGTTAAAAAAGGAAGGACCAGAGAACGAGCTGGAACTCGGCTGCAGATTGTTTTTGGGAACAGAATGTCTGCCACTCACGGTCATGTCGATCACTAGGTCCTCAAACTTCCTGTTTTAGCTAAAGAATCTTTAATGTGAAACATTAAGAAGAGATTGCTTGGATTTTTTTTTTTTTTTCAAGAAAGCTTATAAAACCAAATATCAATTTTTTTTTTGGTCTACTATACTATGACTGAGAAGATTAGTAAAAGTAAGTCAGTCTGCAGACTTTTAGTTTTACTCTAAGCAGATTCTAAAATACTTGAAGTGGGATACTAAATTGACATGTATTTTTAGTTTTTTTTCCCCTCCTTTTTAAAACTGTTAGAATTACTATTATTGTCAACAGAATTACTTTATGAAGGCATTTCAAGGTAAATTAAAGAAATCTAAATTTTTAATTATTTAATGAAATTTAAAGAAAATGTGTACAAGCAAACTAAACTCTTGTTATTACACAATTGCATATGATTATATATATTGATTGTCATTTGCATATTTTTAAAAGATCCTTCTACTAGAATACTTTTTCTAACAGCTTGATCATTTTTGTTCATGTTTTCTGTCAAAATATGAGAATGTTCATCCCGTATACACGTGTTTGACCATACTCATTACATGCTACATAAGATTGTAGGGGTTTGATTGTTTGCTTTCAATTTAAAGAAACACTTTTTCTTTAGAAAGTAATACATGTAGTTGAATGTCCCTAATGAGGGCACAATTGCATTATTACAGTAGTTTTTATTTAAGCTTACCTTGGACATTGTAAAAACAACTGACTCTAAGTTATCAAGACAAAACAGAGTTTTTAGTATGATAACAAATCTCTGCGCTAGTACGGAAAAAGTGATTTTAAAGTTTTAGTGTAGATGAATTATGAATGCTTTTGGCGCACCCCACATTTTTAGACATTTTGACCTAACGTCGAACCTTACCTCCTCACACATTTTAGGTGCTTCTTGCTGTGATCCCTCTTTCAATGAAGTCTAATTGTAATAAAGCTGCATTCATGTGTAACCATTTAGCAGACACATTTCGAAAAAAAAAAAAAAAAATAGGGGCTGCACTTTGGCACCCTTGCCTCACAGCAAGAAGGCCCCCAGTTCAAGTCCTTGCTGGGGGACATGGAAAACAACATCAATGGGGGGGACCTTTCTGTGTGGAGTTTGCATGTTCTCCCCGTGCATGCATGGGTTCTCTCTGGGATCTCCGGCTTCCTCCCACCATCCTAAAACATGCTTCATAGGTTGATTGGCAACTCTGAATTGTCTATAGGTGTGAGTGTGAGAGTGAATGGGTGTGTGATTGTGGATTTTCTACCCTGCGACAGACTGGCGACCTGTCCAGGGCATCCCCTGCCTCCGCCCACAAGTGGCCGGGATAGGCTATGCAGCCATGTGCCCCCAAAAGGAACAAAACGGAATAGAAAATGAATGAATGAATTTCTCAAAAATAGACGGGGCCATACAAGTTTAATTAAACTGAAGGAAATCAGGGGCTACATTTCATTTTAAAGGACACAGAAATTTTGAACTATGGCCCAACCGACTGACAATTCAGTTTGCTTTGAATTTCTTTTCCAAATAGTTCGATATAAGATTTTTTTTTTTTCTCGTTTAAGTAACAATTGAAAGACACAGGCAGAGTTCAGTATATGGCTTTTGGTTTTGCAGTTGCAGATAACTTTTTTTTTTCATTTAATCATTTACTTTTTATAGATTGACAAGCTATACATTGTGAAGTATATACAAAGGACATTGAAGTAGTTCACTGAGGTTGTAAATGCTAAATTAACTTGCCTTTATCCAAGGATTAAAGTTTTTATTAAAAAAAAAATATAGATTTATCTAAATTCATCTTCCTTAGAACACGAGAATTGTAACACCCAGTTTTACGACAGTCCATGAACGCCGCAAGTGACGCATGCGTGTCACAAACGTCGCAGCCTCTGTAAGCAGTCATTGGTCGCAGGTGGTTGCCTCTGTCTGCTGTGGCTCTGAAGTGGAGTCAGGTGCCGTCATCCCCGGTTGCTGGAGAGCTGAAAAACCATTTAAAGGAGAACTTTAAGCTTCTAAGAACTTACAGAAATAAACTGGAAATCGCCTGAAGCCAAACCAAGAAGAAACATGCAGAACGATTTGGTTCCCACCGGTGACGCTAAAGTGGACCAGGCTGTCCAGCTGTGGTTGCAGTATGACAAGGTAACCTGACGGCTAGCCTGCTAGCTCTCTGTTCTCACTGCTTGTTTTACACACGGCGTTCTTACAGCTGGTCTGTAACATCCGTTGACAATCCGCGCTGACTAGCGTTAGCTAGGCTAGCTAACAACAAAGTGTAATTTTTAATTTTTTAAGAAATGTGTTGCTTTGTTGTTGCAAACTCGATCGCTGATGAAAATAACGAAGGTCTCGCTTTTATTTCAGTAACTACAATTATTAGTTTTTTGTTGTTTTTTTTCCGCTAAAAAGCAATCATCTCCTTGTCAAAATTCTAGTCTGAACAAACACACAATTGCTTATTGTAGTCATACACTCAAAATAAGTAAAGCTAAATCTTGATTTTTGTTAAATATTTCCCGTGAACACAAGTGTAGTCAAAATGCACATTACAAAATATATCTATAGATGTATTTTTTACATTTCTAGTTGGGATCCTAAAACATAAATTACTTTCAAGGTTTGTTTGCTAAATAAAACCCAACTAATGGCTTTTTAAACAGTCATTCAGTTTTGTCTACATCTTTATATTTATTTTTAATTATCAAAATCACTTCATCTTCACTTGTCTTTCTCATTATTTTTGTTATTAATGGAGCACAATATTCCTGGCTGACTTTTAAAAATATGGAGTTTTTTTTTTTTAATTATGAACAATGAAGTTTATTACATATGCAGTTGAATAAAACAATTAAGCTGTAAAAATCAATGTATTACATACATTATATGTATTCCATTAAGTTTACCATATTTTTGGGGGAGAAACGTACCGTATTTGCACTGATGTCACGTGAGATTTTTCTTCCAGCTTGACCTGTTGATTTCTTTAGGGGGGCCATAAATAAAATCTTTACGTACTGTTTTTTTTTTAATTTTTCTTTTATCCCCTAGATATTTGTCCTTTGCAGCATATTTAGTGTCTCAACATGGAAATACATTTTGTTGGATTACATTTTTATGTTACCGTAATTTATTCTGTATTAACTTTCATCAATTAGTTATTTTTATATGATTGTAGTGTTTGATAATAATGGTATAATTTTTTATACGTACAATTTCTGAATATTCAAAACAATTCTATATCGATTTAGTAAATTCCTAATTTTTTTCTGTTTTAAGTAAATTCATAATTTGTTTAATGCAATTAAAAACTTTTAAAAGCTTTTTTAAATGTAATATTTCGGTTAATATAAGTTTCACCTAAGTTCAATTTGAATCTCTACTTATAGAAAAATAGTTTTTGTTAACCAAGCGACATGACTTTTTGATAGAATGGAAAATAAATAAATAAACGGTCAGGGTAAATCAGAAATTGACTGTATGACTCAAAGGGAACTGAATCTGTGTTTTAACAGTAATCCACTAACCCAGTGGTTGTGCAGAAATGTCACCACAAGATTTGCCTTTTGGTGAGGGAGGCTCAGGAGTTTGTAAAGGTTTTGAGGGAATGGAGGTTGGCCAGCTTCAGAGAGAGACATTCATGTGTGAAGCACTCGTCCTGTGGTGAGGGGTTTGGTTGAAAACCGTCAGGAGGCTTCAGCGGCGAACATCCTATTCCCTACAGAAAAGTAGAAAAGCTGAGTCACGAGAGTCTCCCACTGTGATGAGACTAATATGCGTCCAGACATCTGACCAACAAGCAGATTCCTTCTTGGCCTTAAAAAGACATGCAATGTCCTCAATTAGGTCTCAGGGTAAAGGAATCATGCTCATTAGCCTTTGGATAATTAGGTTTGCTTAGAGGGAGTGTCTTACAAATGTAAGCCTTTTCATATATTTATGATTTACTTTTTAATGTTTTGTTACTCTTGAAAATTATGCTAGAGTTTGTTTGTTAAAGTTCTTACAGCTGAAATGAAGTATAAAACAAATGACAACAACAAAACGGTTGCTGTCCATTTGTTTCTCTTTTGTAGAACCCTAAAACGGTCAAGATGGTGAAGGACCTGCTGCAGGACGGGGCTGTGGAGGCTTTGAAGAAATGCTTCTCCTCCAGGATGGAGTTTGGCACCGCCGGTCTGAGAGCAGCCATGGGCCCCGGCACTTCCTGTATGAATGACCTCACTATCATCCAGACCACGCAGGTCAGTAAATGGATAAACTGCTGGTTCACATGAAGCACGCAGTCACATGATTGTGGATGTCTCTGCCGGTGAGGATCACTGCTGTATTGTTGTCTGCTCCAAATACTGCTAACTAACCGTCCTGACAACAAATATAGACGTCCACAATTGATACCTTACTGTCAAAGTATCTGTTCAATTCAATTTGGAAACCATTATGATTATATATTTAGGCTTCGGCTCAAATAGTGAAAATGAAAGGTAAGTTTACTATGTCAATTTAAAAAAAAAAATGAATATTTTTAATAGAAATTTTTTACATTTAGTACTATCTGGTATAATACTATTAAACTGTCTGCATTTTTTTTTAAGTATAGGTAAATGAACTTAGCTTAAAAATAAAATAAAGAAAACTGGATTCAAATGAGCATCCATTGCCTTCCCAGCTGCCTTGCTGAAGTATTTACTAGAAGTGTTGCTTCCCACTGGATGTGATTGTACTACAGTTCATGTTTGTAGCCCTCATCCTCAGACTTGCTCTGCTTCCCAGCGAGTTCTTCCAAAGAAAAAAAAAAGCCTGTTTGGCTGAATATGTGAGCCTGAGTGAAGCCAAAACAGAATTATGGCATGGTTTTATTATCTTTAGTTTTTACTTTAGAGTATGTATATACAGTGAGGTCAAGAAGTATTTGATCACCCTGTGATTTAGCAAGTTGTCCCACTTAGAAATCATGGAGGGGTCTAACATTTCAATCATAGGTGCATTTCCACAGTGAGACAGAATCTGAAGAAACATTCAGAAATCACGTTGTACGATTTTTTAAAAACAGTGTATTTGTATATTACTGGGACAAATAAGTATTTGATCACTTGATTATCAGATAGATTTCTGACCAGCAAAGACCTGCTGTTCTGCTCTGAAATAGTCCAACTCCACTCTGCTGATGATTCTAAATTAGTGGCACCTGTTTGAGGTCGTTAGCTTGCATAAAGGCACCTGTGCACCCCACAATATCACCTCAGGTCTTACAACTCATTTATACTTTATAACAATCTGTAATTGCTCGGGTCACGAGGCCATCGGAAGCTAAATGCCCCCATTGCTGCGAAACCTGACACAAGTGGATGATGTTTGGTATTGTATGCCCCTGGTACAGTTGCATCCGTACTTGTTTTGAGCAAACTGGATCCAGAAAATTGTCTTTTTTTTTTTTAACACCGGCTGTGATGGAAGCTTTACTGCAGAAGTTAGGAAATGAACTGGATGGTACTTCCATGCGGGAGTACAGAGGCAGAGAGTGGACAGCTGTTGGAGGAAAACCACTGCCATGGCCAATCAGTAGAAAGTATTAGCCGACCATCATCCTTCATCTTGTGATTATGAGTTTTGGTACACAGAGATTACCTGGATCAGATGTGTTCAGTCAGTCAGAATTCAGAAAAACCTCAGTCTGCTCATTAGTGCCAAGCAGTGCAGAGAGAGCTTGATGGTAGGGATGGTAGATGCTGAGGAGGGACAGGCAGCTCTAAACTAATGTTAGGGATGAGACAAAGAACAGATTCTCTTTGTCAAACTTAGCCATGACCTCAGGCCATTTTTTTTTCTTTTTGACCCTTCTTACTGTTTCACTCCAGGCCTCAAGGGCCGATGTGTCTGTATGTTTGCTATATGTCCGTGCCCCGCTCACAACTGATTACCTGGATCATGTGTGTCCGTTACTGCAGAACATGTGAGTGACGGTTTCAAGAGTGATGATAAAATGCTTTTTAGCTTTTATTTGGAATTCACTGTTACACATCTTTGATATTTTAGTATGGAATTGTATTTGTATCATTATATTCTGTATTCCTAATATATTATTCTTGGTTAAACAATACACACACGTGGAACAGTGTTAATTTGTTGCTGTTGCATTCACACAATAACAAATGTCCTCTTGTATGTTCTCTTTTACCTGGACAGGGTTTCTGCTGTTATCTGGAGCAGACTTTTGGGGACCTGAAGGAGCGAGGGGTGGTGATTGGTTACGATGCGAGGGCCCACCCTCCCAGTGGAGGCAGCAGCAAGCGATTTGCCAGTCTGGCTGCTGCAGTGTTCATAAGCAGAGGAGTCCCGGTTCATCTCTTCTCTGACATCACCCCAACACCCTTTGTGGTAATCACTTGAATTTCTGGGATTAGACCATCAAACAATACTGTCCTCCAGTTTATTTCAAACTCCAGCTTCACCACATTCACTGTCCTGAGTCAAGTCGCTTCATCTGTTGACATGTTTCCGAGTGGCGATCTAGACGAAAGTAATATAAATTCTATTCAGCCTGAATTCATCTAGTAAACGACTTGTTCCATTGTTCAACTTAAGTTCCTAGTCGGCACATTATATAGAGGGGAGCCTACGCCCCAACCAGCTATTCCAGGTGCTACGTATAAGTAAAGAAGTTGGTAAACTGTCTTTAAGAGCATTTATTTTATGAATTTGATTCCTCTTAAAAGATCTATTGAGATGATTTGATCTTTTTTTTTTTTTATCAAGTAAAGTTTTTCCTCATGTATTGTAGGAGTTGCATTCTAAAAATAACTCCCGATAGGTAAAATCAGCTTTAGTTAGTTTATTATTAATTATAGATGATTTAAGGCTGTACAACTTCTCACTACATACTTTTCTTACAAACATTTTCACACTTTTCTCTCTTGTTTAAACTCTCAAAGTTCAAACTTTCATCAAAAAAGAAGTTCAGTATTAAAGAATTAAAGGAAAGATCTGCTTGCAATCAAAAATGTATGTAAGTTTGGCTGAACGTATTCTGTACCAGAGACATAGCACAGAGAAGATTGACCGACAAGCTCTACAGCCAATCAGGACGCAGAACACCGTTCACTGTAACAAAAAAGCATGCACAGTTAAATTGGAAAAAAATCTGCAAAACAGCGAAACCATGAAAGGTGAAATGCATTATAGCGAGGGAGCACCGTATACTAATATTCTCAGTTTTTAAAATGTTGTTTGGTTCCCCACACAAACAATAGGAAAGCATTTAAACGGTAAATCCTTTCAGCTTTTATTACTTTTATGTTGGTTTTCAAAAGTATGGTCAACTTTTTCTTCAGATCTTTTTATGTTTTAAACTTTATAATCTTGTATTTGACTTACTATGCAATTGTCTGTTTTCGTCCTGCAGCCTTTTACAGTTTCCCACCTGAGTTTGTGTGCAGGCATCATGGTAACTGCTTCTCACAACCCCAAACAGGACAACGGCTATAAGGCAATTTTCTACCTTTGTTTTGCTGTTTCATACACTGAAAAATATCTTTTTATATTTACCTGTCTGACCTGGGATACTTTGTTGTTTATTGTAGGTATATTGGGAAAATGGCGCGCAGATTGTGTCTCCTCATGACAAAGGAATCTCTAAAGCCATTGAAGAAAACTTAGAACCCTGGCCAGAGTCCTGGAACGCAGAAGAGGCACTAACAAGCCCTTTGCTCAAAGACCCCTATCAAGATGTCCACACGCAATACTTCAAAGCCATCCAGAAACTCTGTCATTACAGGTGATTCGTGGAATAACTCTGACTGTTATTGACAATTATGAAGATCTTTGTGTTTAGACACTTAAGTCAACTATTCCCTGTTCTCTGATCAGAGACTTGTTTTAGTTTGAAATCAACTAAAGGAGGAAAATGTGTTTCTTGACTTGACAGGGACATAAACAAGAGCTCAGAGGTGAAAATAGTGCACACGTCTGTGCACGGCGTTGGTCACACTTTTGTCCAGTCAGCATTCAAGGCCTTTGACCTGCCTCCTCCATATGCTGTGGAGGAACAGAAGGATCCCGACCCCGAATTTCCCACTGTCAAATACCCCAATCCGGAGGAAGGAGAGGGAGTTTTGGTGTGTAAAGGCTTCTAGAAATCCCACCAGCAAACAAGTTGCACTTTACATATAGTGGAAGTTGTATTTTACTTAACTATGTAACACATTTTGGTGTTTTTTTTCCCCTTCCCCATAGACGTTGTCGTTTGCACTTGCAGAGAAGGAGGGGGCCTCTGTGGTGCTGGCAAACGACCCAGATGCTGATCGACTGGCTGTTGCTGAAAAACAAGAGAGGTAGTTTTGTCCACAAACCTCACTAGTTAATTAGCAAAATATTTGCCACCATTCTAAAACTTTGAAAAGAAAAACAGCTCGTCACTCAGGGTTTCTTCTCTAAAGCAGAAATCATGGCTTTAAGCAGTAATTTACTTACTCTAGAGCAGGATTACATTTTTTTTACACAAGAATACAGCACAAGAAAAGAAAGAATCCCAAAAAGGTACAAGTATGTTCTTAGCGAAAAAACCTCCATTTTGATGTCAATTGTTCTTGACCCAATACGAGAAGCTTTAGAAATCCAACTCAAACAGACTGGATTTCTATATTTCAATTTCAAAAGAAAAAAGCTGTTGTCCTGGTAGGATCATCCCAGGTTTATGCAACCAAACAAAAAAGCTTGAACTTTTTTGAGTCGCAACATTATAATCTCAGAAGTCAGTAAAACAACATTTTGAAACTGGTTTAAAAAAGTACTGGAAGCTCTTTACCAGCATAGCTGTGATGGCGTTTCCCACCAAAAGCTGCCTGTCTCTGTTTGTGCTCTAGTGGACTGTGGCGAGTCTTCAGCGGTAATGAGTTGGGAGCGCTGCTTGGTTGGTGGTTATTCAGCTGCTGGAAACGGCAGAACCCTGAAGCTGCTCTATTGAAAAACATCTACATGTTATCAAGCACGGTCTCATCCAAAATACTGAGAGCAATTGCTCTGAAGGAAGGCTTTCACTTTGAGGTAACACTTCACGTCTAATTTCACGTCTGATTTCAGTCTCGCTGCTTAAAAACACTTGATAATCTGAGGTTTACAGAAAAGAGTTTGCAGGTCTTGAACAACTAGAATGCAGGATCACACCCACCTTTGAGCATTGAAACTTTTGTTCTGGTTTGCTCTTCTGTAAAAAGAGCAAGAATGATACTTAATTTTAATTTAATTTAATTGAAATAAACCATTTCAATTTAAAAAAAAATCAAATCAAAATCAAGTATTTTTTACTTCTATTTTTATTGTTTTTATTTTTTTGAAAGGTATGTCATTCATCTTGATGAATTTCTTTTGTTCTTAAACTTTCCCATTTGCAAATACGGGAGGAAAATAAATTGTTCATGCTTTATTTGATCTTAACACAGGAAACGCTAACCGGGTTCAAGTGGATGGGAAACCGAGCCAAAGACCTAATAGACCAGGGCAACACAGTGTTGTTTGCTTTTGAAGAAGCTATAGGTATGCACAACAAATCTGTTTTTTCTTCTTCCACAAACACATCAGTATAAAAAAGGGCGATTTTTGTTTAAAATCTTTTGTGTATTAAAAAAAAAAAGGAGTGCTTTTCGTTAAAAATTTGGGATTTTTGTTCTAATTTTTATGGACTGCAAGAGCAAAGAACAACAAACGGCCTCTGCAGCTTCACATGCATCAGCATTAAGGCAGACCTCAAAGCTCAGATCTGGCAGATCCTATTTATTAAAAAAAACTCTGGCTTTTGACTCATTTTCTGCATCGCCACAAACAAAAACTAAACTGTCCATAGCACATAAACTAAATGGGTTTGGCTTTTGTTTTTAAACACGTAAAAATGACAAAAAAAATTTTCTTTCTTTTAATTGAATGCAGTACGCTTTCATAGGCCAAGGTGCAGTACCTATAAAAAAAAAAAGATATTTTGACTATTTTTGGGGTTGAAGGAGTTTAACCCTTGTCCTATTCAGAGCGCTCCGTGTTTCCTGTCAAGGCCATGACTCATAGATAATAATTACACATTTATGTAGCCAGACTGCCTGTAGAGCAGCATAGGTGGTAGAATTTTTATATCCCAGTTTTACATTTATTTCTCCTGTAGCTTCAAGTTCCCTCGTAAAGCTCTTCAGTGCAAAGTGTAACGTGAGTTCCAGACTAATTTGTGTTTGACAGATTCACTTGCTGGGCCAACCTAGCAGTTGAAAACCACTTTGGAAACATCTCTATTCTGAGGGTTGGATCAGAAGAAAAGCCTCCCTAGGAGCATGTCTTTCTAACCAGAGCTTTCTGACTCCCTGTCAGAATGAAATTAGACAAACAATGTCAAAAATACCGTATGTCATGTCTTTGGTGTCCTTTCTAATTAAAATGGTAGAAGTTTGGATTTAAAGGGTTCTTACAGTTTTCAGTATCTTTTTTTTTTTTTTTTTTGGTGGGGGAGTTTGCTTCAGCAAATGATAATGTATTAAAATATAAAACGCTTAGATTGGTCTGGGATGATAGCTTCAAACTTTTGCTACCAAAAACCTTTACCTTTAGAAAAAAATGTATCACTCTCATTGTTAACCTTGGGTTAAAGTTTGGTAATTTAATAACAGATGGACACATTACATAACAAAGTTTAGGAGCTCTCCTATATTACTGGATTAAAGGGAACTGTAATTGGGATCACATGCCTTTGGGGACACACTGTTATTAAAAGAAGCAACAGCTGACTATAGAAACAGGATATTTCTCTGCACGGGGTAAGAACTGAAAGTGTGTCTGTGTGTTTATTGCAGGGTACATGTGTTGTAATTCTGTCCTGGACAAAGATGGAGTCAGTGCTGCAGCAATAGCAGGAGAGATGGTTTCCTTTCTGGCCACTAAGAACAAAAGTCTATCCCAGAAGCTCTCCGCCATCTATGAAGAGTAAGACACGCACATCTCCATCTCTCACACAATGATGCCACCTGAGCGGTATGACAGGTGTTTTCCATGGGGCCATGCTGACCACAGGGTCACACTTGTGACTGAACTTGTTAAAAAATGCTGTAGTAAAAAAAAAAACGACACAAGTTAGAGCCCCAGAATGGAACAGTGGGCAAGTTATGGTATTGCTCCAAATTATGGTCTCATCTAGGTGTAATAAAATGTGAACAACATAATGTGAAGAAAACCTCCAGCAGACTGCTATAAAAAAATAAAAGGAACAAAACATGAAACAAACGCAAAACACGCAAAAGAGAATAGAAAGAAACAACAAACATGCATAGAAAGTAAAGAGAGCTTCTGGAGGAAAGTTGTACAATTTGACCTCATCTGGTGTTGACGGGCAGTGGGCCGTCCTAATGCTAAGCAGGCTTGACCGTGTTGAGCTGATTAGATCAAACCCATTTATGGGTTGTTAAATCAAACCTCCTTTCTGCTCTTACAATTGCTCAGGTATGGCTACCACATCAGCAAAAACTCCTACTTTATCTGCCACGATCAGAAAGTCATCCACAGTCTGTTTGAGCGTCTGCGCAACTTCAGCGGCAAACCGGACTCTTACCCCACAGAATGTGGCCGCTTCTTCATCTCTGCTGTCCGAGACCTGACCACCGGCTACGATAGCAACCAACCTGGCAACAAAGCTGTGAGGCCATACAGAGATGACATTCACCGACAGATGTTGACGGATGTTGCTGCCAATTTATACAAAAAAACATTCTCGTCTTTGTTGATCTAACCACTCTCGCTTATCATCTTTCAGGTTCTTCCAATCTCTCGCTCCAGTCAGATGATCACGTTTACGTTCTCTAATGGATGTGTAGCTACCATGAGAACCAGTGGGACAGAGCCAAAAATCAAATACTACACTGAACTATGTGCTGCTCCTGGTAACAGGTGGGCAATTGAAAAGGAGTGATGTCTTAAGATAAACTGTTAAACACACATAACAAATATCACACTTTTTTTGGTAAAAATCCTCTATTTTATTGAAATCATTTTCCTTTTTAATTTGAGTTTGTCGGAATTAACATGTACATTTCCATGTGATTCCGTGTTGTATAACAGCTGTTGGTTAGTAATTCCCTGTTCTCATTATGTCCTTTTCTGTTTGTTTCTTCCCTCCTGCTCTCATCAGTGATGTGACTCACCTAAAGAAGGAGCTGGATGACTTGGTTGAGGCCATCATTGAGAACTTCTTTGAACCAACAAAAAATAAACTGCAGCCCAAGCCAGAATAATACTCAAAAATGGATCACATTGGGGTGTTTATGTTTCTGAAGCATTCTTTTGTATAATGTCTTACTGAGGAGATTCTATTCAGCTTAGACGTACATTTTTTAATTGTCACCGTATGTTTTCCACCGTATATATTCCAAAACATTTCGCAGCCGGTCAGGCGTCTATTGGAGACAGGCGTGTCTATAAGAAGCCGGTGTTGTCCCAAGATATGTTTACCCTACCAGAACTTTTTCCCTTGCTGTGTCACGACTTCTGGCATTAAATTGTTTCGTAGCACTCAGATTTTGCCCCAAACAGCGTGAAAAAAAGGTGGATGTTGGCTATATACTTTATTCTGGGGCTTGTAGGAGTTTGCTGTCATATTTGAATTTTTGTTTCCTACATATTTTACTGAAAACGACAGGGGGGCACAGATTCTGTCAGGCCGCTGATCCAGTCTGCCAGAATCTGTGCCTCCTAATAATTGGGAGTAGAAGCAACAACTGTTTAATTGTCTGTAAGTGTCTGTTGCTAAATACTTTCTTAAAGTCTCTTTCATAAATTGAGTTTTTATTCTAAATTAGCCAAACAAAAGTATTTCTTTAGAGACTGGGGTCCAAAGTATAGAGCACCTGATAGACCCGGTGTTTATTGGAAGATATACAGTATTAATTTTTTACATATTAATATACATATATTAAAAAATTAAATATGATATATTTAAGTTTTACCAAGATAAAAACGATTTTTGCCAGCAGTTTCTCCTTTTATTCACTACTTTCAAAAATCAGGATTTATTTTTCTGATTTCAGAAGAAATTCCTGCATTTGTCTTTACAGCTGATCTTAAGTTGCTTCCTAACATCTAAATGTTTATGTTCTACTGATCAATGCTGGAGACACAACACACTGTTCTGTGACGGATTAAAAAAAAGAGAAAAATCACAAATCTGTAAACCAGGAATCCATAACTTTTGGTGACATCCATTGGCTGACTTTTAAACAGCATGCAGTCAAGATGTAAGTGAAGTTTAGGGATCACTGTAAGTTGGTAATTGCTGTACATATGTTAGTTTATGTTTGGATTGTTGGAGGTAACAAAACCTCCTAATCCTGATTCTACATAAACACCATGACTTTATTTTGTTATTTTTTTGTTGTCGTTTTTTAATCTTAGAAAAGACCAACCATAAGTACAACTTGCCATTCCAACAATGTAAATCCACCTATGTTTCTTGGCTGCTGTTATTTTGTTTTGGTTTTCTCATAACTTTTTTTTTTTTTACTTTGGCTTCAGCATCAAGTGTAAGACATTTATGGAGAGTTATAAATGCTGATACTGTTACAGAATTCAGAAAAAACTTGATATTGAAAGGGCTTTAAAACTTTAAAAGTATAACTTAAGGGTTGAATCTTAAAGCAAATCCTGAGATCACATCTTAATTTATAAATACATTTTTATGTTCCAGTATGACTTTTGACTTCCTGTTAGGGCACCATGCTATTGTGATGAAGCCCATTATTTTCCTCTGAATAAAACCATTTCCGACGGTTGAGTGAAATCTATACGTCACCCATATATTTACATATTTACATCCCTCCAGCAGCGCGTGGTAGCGGTGCACTTGTCATGCTGAGGAAGGCGGTCTGGCCTGCCCTGTCTTCTATTTTTAACCGGAGATTTGACGGCTTCAGCTGTGGAAAGGTCTCGCGGCGAGTTTTTCTCCTTTGTGTTTGAGGCGCGTGCAGCTCTTCTCCACGCGGGACTGAACTGAAACAGGTGAGACAGCAGCGGGCCGACTAAAAACCGTTTACAGAATTATTTTCAAAACTTCCAAACCAAAGTAACAACTTTTTTATTTTACTTTCTAAGTAGCTGCGCATCATAAAAAAATTAATACTTGGGCCGCGTGAAAGACTATATTTAAAAATCTATTAATGAGCATTTGTGAAACGCACAGGTGCAGCAGCGCCCTTAAATAGTTTTCACTTCCGCGTGACTTCCGCGCAGCAGAATCTCTCGCACCGTTACACCAAAGATTGAAACATTCTCAAGGTCGAGAAAGGAGGAGGTGAACTCATTCATTCAGGATTGTGTCTCCATTTCTTTTATGTTGTTGGATTGTGTAATGTAAATGTCACTGTAGCTCCAATGGTGGTGGGACAACTACGCGCTTTGCGTCTCAAACCCCTTATTTTTGATGTGTGTTTTTTTTGTCTCCTTTTACACGTCAGCTCCGCGTCTTGTTTATGTGTGGGGTAAGTGGGTCAGATGAGATTCACCGGACCCCCCCCCCCCCTCTCTGACATGTAAGCGGCCGCATGTAGGCCGAAACTCACGGGAGCTGTCAGATGCTTGTCCTTGAGGCTGTTTAGAGTCGCTCAACTGGTTGAGTCTTGAGAGGAAGCAGCTAAACACCTTCAAATTCTCTGTGTAGCTTTGAGATCTTATTTATCAAAATCAATGAGAGGATTTATGTTCTTTTGGGTTCATTTAAAAGTAGTTTTGGAGGGGTGGAATTACAAGAATTGTTTAAAAGACACTCACTCCCACTTGGGTACACCGTGCAAGTACCAGGGTGGATCCCCCTTTCCCTTCGTACTGCCTTAATCCTTGGTGGCATAGATTCAACAAGGATCTGGAAACATTCCTCAGAGTTTGGTCCATATCGACATGATAGCATCCCGCAGTTGCTGCAGAGTTTTTGGCTGCACATCTATGATACCATTTCCCAGTCCACCACATCCCAAAGGTGATCTATTGGGTTGAGATGTGGTGACTGTGGAGACCGTTTGAGTCCAGTGAACTCATTGTCATGTTCAAGAAACTAATCTGAGCTGATTCTAGCTGTATGACATGGTGCGTTATCCTGCTGGAAGTAGCCATCAGAAGATGGTAGACTGTGGTCATAAAGGGATGGACATGGTCGGCAACAAAACTCAGGTAGACTGTGGCTTTGAGACCATGCTCAATTGGTACTAAGGGTCCCAAAGTGTGTCAAGAAAATATCTCCCACACTTTACACCACCAGCACCCTGAACCGTTGATACAAGGCAAGATGATTCCCTGCTTTCATTTTGACGCAAAATTCTGACCCTACCACCTGAATGTCACATCAGAAATTGAGACCCATAAGGCTCGACAATGTTTGTCCAATCTTTTTATTGTTCAATTTTAGTGAGCCTGTCTGAATTGTAGCTTCAGTTTCCTGATCTTAGCTGACAGTAGTGGTCCTGGTGTGGGCTTCTGCTGCTGTAGTCCATCTGCCTCATAGTTGGACGTGTTGTACATTCAGAGATGCTCTTCTACAGACCTCGGTTGCAACTTGAGTTACTGCTGCCTTTCTATCAGCTGGAACCAGTCTGACCTTTGGCATCAATGAGGCATTTCTGCCCACAGAACTGCTGCTCACTGGATATTTTCTCTATTTTGGACCATTCTCTGTAAATAGATGGTTGTGGGTGAAAATCCCTGTAAATCAGTAGTTTCTGAAATGGTTGTTGGTGCCCATCTGGTACCAACAACCATGGCACCTTAAAAGAGAGATGTTTTGTGCCAAATCATTAATATTTTTTAATAATTGAGAGAATTTATAACTTTTGTAAAACATGCTGTTTTTTGCACTGTAGGGTTTTTTTTTACACAAAAAATCGATATAAAGTTGTGGTGAACTCAAATTGAGTGTTTTAGCTGCTGACAGTAGGTATTTTTTAAAAACAGATTTGCTTAAATAAATTAGTTAAAATGTTTACATCAATTTTTGGGGGTAATGTTGTTTTTTTATAGTGTACCTTTTCATTGATGTGTTGCAGGTATGGAGGAGGAACTGCTCTAAGAAGTCATGGAGGGGCTTTATTTTGAGACCAAACCAAGGAGAGGCGCACAGCAGAGGCTGCAGAGCTCGGACACACTCCGTATTGGTCTAACGCCAAACCACCGCTCCTGCCCGTCCTTCTCCCACCTGAGCTCTGCCTCTCCAAAAGACCAGAGGTTGGTGTCTTCCAGGGAGAGGAGTGTGTCCTGGAAGCCACGGGTCAATGACGTCACAGGACATGAGATAAACTACAAACTGACTCTGATTGGTTCCCAGCCAGTCCACCATCTGACCACCATGACCATGCTGCCCTGGGTGGTGGCGGAAATCTGCAGGTCTGCAGCAAGGGATCCAGGTGCTGGTGCTGGTGCTGGATCACCTGATTGCGGGAGTGGAGGCGGTTACTTGAATCCTGCGACGTACAATAAAGCAGTTTGGCTCAGTGTGTCGCTGTCCTGGGTTCGGTGTGTGTCTGCTCAGGGACAACGACATTTCTGGGACCCTCTGACACACACCGTGCTGTTTGAATGCCGACCTCACCAAGTGACCAAACTGATGCACAACAGCCAGGAGCCTAGTAGCTTTGCCTGCTTAGTGAGGGACACTCCAGGCAGGCAAAGCTGTGCTTGCTATGTCTTCAGGTGCCAGGAAACCACCAAGGTAGGTTAAATGGCAGCATAAACAACCACGCTAAACTTCAAGGGATGATTGTAATGCATAAACCTCAATTATTTCTTTAAGGATTTGTTTTTAACCATAACCATTTTTGGCAGCCATAATTAATCATCTAGGAGGTTTCTGGTCTAAAGTTAACCATCGGTTAAAATCTGTAGCTTCTGTAAAAAATACTGAGATTGACTTTTTTTCCAGGACTTTTTGAGTAACAGTCCCAGGTCATGATGCTTCCACCACTATGATTATACACTGCGATCATCATGCTCACAGTTACATACCTCCTTTTTACTCCTCTAAATACCCAGTTATTGTTAATTATGGTATGTTTGATCAGTTTCAAAATCTACCTTTGTTTTGTATCCTAAGGAACATTCATAAATGCATTAATCTCATAGTGTTTTTTAAACTAGATTACACTACACTTTTTTTCCTTTTCCACTAGCAAGACTTGATACACACTTAATTCCAGGCTTTCTAACCAACTGAAGCTCCACCTTTAAGTCAGCTGCAGTTTAATAGAGACACTTTATATCAGGTGATGGATGGAATGAAATACAGGGCAGGGGTCAGCCGGGGAACATGTTTAAATTTATACGTATGACAAAAAGCTGGCTGAGTATTTATTAGTGTGACCATGCCAGCATTCGTGGCATCCCGCTGAGGGAAACCCAATCTGGCTTTGATGCTAGATTGTGCTCTACTTCCACTCACCAGCACAATGAAAGCACCTACCCTTTGGCAGGGTTTATATTTACACACTCTGCTGACAAACACACTGCTGACCTTTACTGCTTTTACCTTTGTTCCAAATGGCAAGAACTTCCACGAGGCTTTGAATGAAGAGCAGAGGGGCAGCTGGTGTCCGAATCCGGCTAAAGATATCTGATATTATCCCAACATACCAAAGACAATGAAGGATATTAGATGTGACACAAAATGAAGCCACGTGACAAAATGTCCTTTTGACCTTGTGCCTCTTCTGCATCTCGTAGGAAGCATTCACACTTGAAGGGCAAATACCTGCATGCTTATGCAGTAAGACGCACTAAATACACCAGCAGCATGCACACGCCCTGCAGTGTTCTGTAAACATGACTGACATCCTCAGGCAGAAGGGATAACACAAGGAGAGGCTGTTCTTCTGCAAGAACACAGAGCTTCTTTGTGACTCGATGCGTTTCTGTTGCTTTGACTGTGAAAGGAAAAAAAAATCTGTTAATACTTTGGCAGGATGTTGAAGTTTGTTGGCATGGAGGCCACTTCCTGTGTTGTGGAGTTTGTGCGAGTGTGATTGCTCCAGTTTTTGCCGCATTTTCAGTCTTCAAAATAGTTTTGGTGACTCATACCTGTTGTTTTTGTACACCGGGCTTAAACACACGCATGCACACTAATATGAACATGCTAATTATTAATATATTGTTTTGGTAGAATCAAGCTACTTTAAATATTCTGAATTAAGGGTAGTGTTGGTGTCACACAATCAATTGATTTCCATTCATTCATCTTTTAATCCGTTTTGTCCCTTTCGGGGTCACGAGGCTGCTGGAGCCTATCCCGCCCTCTTGTGGACAATTTGGAGTGACCAATCAACCTATGAAGCATGTTTTTGGACAGTGGGAGGAAGCCGGAGTCCCCGGAGAAAACCCACGCATACACGGGGAGAACATGCAAACTCCACACAGAAAGGTATTCTGTTTCAGGTCCCCCAGACGGGACTTGAGCCAGACTTGTAACAGACTTGTGAGAAAAGAGCGCTAACCACTGCGCCACCGTGCAGCCCTCAATTGCATTACATGATCTGAAATTGAATAATTACAAGAGAAAATAAAAATACTAATAAGACGTTGAGGAAAAAGTAAAATTTAGAAAAAAATTAATCTCCTGATGACAACAAAAGTGAGTAAAATGGCAGGAAAAAAGTTTGGAAGGGATAATAATAGACGTGCAGCTGTTGATGTAGAGTTTTAACATTACACGGTTTAATAATGTCTTCAAAATAAAAGTCTGCAAATCACAAGTCTGTGATATCAGTGATCCTTCTTGTATCAGGCATAGACATATTTAAAAAAATCAACCACTCATGGAAAAATAGTTAGATGGCTAAATTGTGCAAATGACTATCTGGCAAATATATATTAGCACATTTGTGTTTGAGAGAACTCTCTCTTTAGATCACATGATTTGGAAACAGTCCTGGAATCTTCCAAGTGATTTGAGCTACTTCCTGCTGTAAGAGGTGACAATACTATCTTTCTTTGCCAAGCTTACAAGAAATTAAATACAAATCTCAGTCACAACAAATCTAATTTATAAATGGATATTGATATTTTTTCTGTTTCCTTTTAAACTGTGCTCAGTTTTGTCTCAAATCTTTTCTGTTGAAAGATTCGTTTTACCTTCATTAACCTAAAAGACTTAACTCAAGGCAAATGTTTTGAAATCAAAAAACTTTGATTTACAGCAAGGTGGTAGAAAATGTTTTCTTCTCCTTAATTTGACATAAACCAATATGTGGTTCAAAAGCTGCCTTGTAAAGCAGTTCACCACCATTCCAAAGTCTCCAAAGGTGTTTTTTGGTCAACCAAGATTCTAGTGTCATCTTTTATTTTAATCTCTTAAATTCATTTTCAAGTTGATTAGCAACAAAAAAAAAAAAAAGCAAATGGACATCTCAGGATGTGTATTTTATAGCCACCAACTGACTTGGAAACTTTGATTATAATAAAATGTAAAAAGGATGTTCAGCAGTTTGGAGTTTGCCTATTGTTGCTGAGGAAGCATTAATTATTATAGCTTTATTATTTAGATTATGTTCTCCAAGCTAAATTTTTTTTCATATTTGTTTTTTTCTATGAAAATATATCCTTCTACTTGTTTTAATTGCATAAATAGTGAGTTGTTTGTTTTCTTTTGTGTTAGTTTCTTCTCCCAGTTCCCTTTGCATTAAATAGTTGTTTTATTGTGTGTGTGTGTGTGTGCGTGTTTGTTTGTTTGTCTTTCCCCAATGTTTGTTTAGGAGTTTGTGAAGAAAGGCAGTTCCAAAACTCACATTCTTTGTTTATCACATGGACTTACAAGAAACAGGTCAAATTCTAATGGCAGGGAATCAATAGGTTCTATGGAGAAAATGACACACTGATGTAAACACAGTCACCACTAGGTGTCGCTACAGACAAGCCTACAATTGAAAATCTTAAGACATTTGCATTCTAATATTTAGTTAAATGATTCAGATGCCAACTTGGAATTACTACAAGTCATAGCTTCATAAATACATGAACAAACAGGTGTATATATTTAAAATATGAATTTACAGAAACACGTTTTTAAATGTACAGTTTTTCATTTGCAGATACAGTATCTGAGGTTCACAATAACTTTCCAGTTTAATATAATTCAGTTTTCATAAAGTCTTTTCAAAATAAATGTCCGTTCAACCTTTTTCAGTTTAAGTTTTCATGATGTTTATTAATAAACAGATGTAAACATTGCTTACAAAAGTTGTATTTATTTTCTTGGAAGATGTGCAGTAAATTTAGGTAATAATATAATAAAATGCTGCTGTAAATAATATTCTTCTAAGATGGTGAAAGAATGACTTATAAAATGTTTAGAGAGGTTTTTAATGTGGCCTAAAAGGTGTTTATTCCTGCTTGATTCATTGGGCCTCCTCTGTTGATACCGGAACACAGAAAGGGTAGACAATATTCGTGAAGGTCAAAAACGGTTCTGGTCTCTATCGTGTAACGGAAACGTCCAAACATCTACCGCCTAAAGTTTGAGTTCTCAAAGGCAGGAGTTGGGTTCGTCCCATTCCCTTGACGTATTTGGTTGTCGTTTTCAGTAAATGTTCCATCATTTGGTGCCAAAAACCGGAAGTTGATGCGCACACTTTCAAAATAACAAACCAAGGCATAACTTTTGTATCGTAAAATGTCCCAAAATAGAGTCATAAGCTTTTATTTTGATATTCACGAGCGGATTTTTGGGAATTCTACCGACAAACTACACAGTCACACTCTTCCTCAGTTGAAGGAGAGCAGAATTAACTTTCCCAAAGAAATGACATCTAAGTTTACTCCGCGGCGACGAAGTTACGATCTCCTAGCTGCTCAGATCTCAGCTTTGTAGAGTTTTTATGGCCGATGGGATGAAAGCGCGATTCCAGCAGCGATTCGGCTTGTTCAACAACAAACAAGAACAGAAAGATGTAAGTGAAGTTATACGCTGTTTGGTGCGCGCGTGCCATGCTAAGTGTACAGTAGCTAACGTTTATTGAGGCAGTTAGGTGTAGAATATAGCGGAGCCTAATTTACCTGTGTGCTTAACTGCGCGCCATGGAGGTTTAGCACAGTCAAGACATTAGCTATTTGTTGGTGGAGCTTGTGATAATTTTTTGCTACCAGTTTTTAATTGTCCATAAATAGACTTCCAATTTTTGAAAGTGGTTTAATTGACGTAAGCTTTTGGGCCGGATATGTTTGTTTGCTCCATTGAGACAGTAAAGGGTTGTGTCCTGCCGCCTGTTCGTTCTGATGCTGCTCTGGATCAACTAAACTTCCCCATACATTTGACATTTGTTGGACTAGTTCTCTGCTGGGACACGTCGAACTTCTACGGGTTTGTATCGGTTCCGAATGGTCTCGTCGGTAAAACTCTTGATTTTTTTTCTCAATGAACTTTGGTAATTCGATGCATGTGCTGACCACCACATTGAGTAAACACAGGCAGTGATGGGTGGAATAATAACACATATTTATAGTTCCAAATTAGTCCAAGCAGACTTTTTTAGTTCAGTATTAGTAACCTTTCTGTGTGATGGCAGTCATTATGCCCCGCCCCTTTTCAGTCTGTTGATAAAGCAATAATTAATTTGTCGATATCACATTATGCAGTATTGAGTTTACTGCGGTTTATTTTATTGTAGGAAATAAGATTAATTTTAATGTCTAGAGTAATTTCATGGGTTTTCTTTGCTTTTATCATTTTAAAAGCTTGTTTTCTGAAGAAGTGCAGTCTTAATGTAACAAAAGCAAGGCCCTAATAAGACTTTTAGTGTTGTAGTTCTGTGAACACAAACCATATTAGGTGTATGTGTTGCAGCATGCAGGTGAGTCATAGTTGTTTCATTCCAGGAGCTTTTGCCAGAGGTTTACTCCTGGAAAAAGGAAGCCAAGTGTTTTGCACCATTTGTCAAATGGTCTGAGTCAGTTTTTTACTCCATCAGCCTGTCTTGTTTAGGTGCTTTCATGGTCTTGATCTCAGATTGTTTCCTTTTTTAGGTCTGTTATTTTCGACATTGGTTTGTGTGAATGTGCATGTTTTTCTGAGCATATGAATAGATTAAAAATAGCATGACAGAGGAAAATATATACATGTATTAACAGTCATTTACTAATACTTCAATTATTGTAGAATCATTTCAAGTAGGTAACTGAAACCGTACGGATATAGCATTTTGGGCCGGATCATTTAAACCAAGAGCATGTCATTTAAACAAAGCCAACACACACACACACACACACACACACACACACACACACACACAACATTGAACAAGTCTTGTTTTCTTTTTTGGCAAAGCATTTATTTTGTAAATCTTTGATTTTGCATGCCTTCCTTCCTGTGTTTTTATGCCCCCTCATGTGACACTGTTGGCTCTGCAAACTCAAGTAAAATGACTGAAGGAAACTTCCTCATCTTTTAATATGTGGCACTCTTGTTACTTCAGCTGGTGTTTTTTTATGTGAAATTAGGTGTACTGTTCTCCACACAGTGGCTTTTCTAAACCCAGGATTTACTGTGGCTTCACTGCAGTTTAGTTTTTCAGTTTATTAGACCTTTATGGCGCTTTTGATATTTTCAGGTTTATGTTCATTTTCCCACTCCTGGATCGTCTTCCCTTTTTGATGAGTTTTGCAATTTCACTATTCTCCTCAGTTTAATGTACACTGGACTTTGAACTTGACTATGCTTCACAACACTCAGGCACATGATCAAGGGGAGTCGGGGGGGGGGGGGGGATTTTGTAAGCTTGCTTTTACATTTTCAGTCAAGTTTTTTAGAATTTGCATCTTTTGTCATCTGCGACATTTTTAGAATTTTGGCTTCAAAATCAGGCAGAGCATATTTTATTGTCTTTGGTATTAGTTTAGGGTCTGAAATGGGAGGTTTTCTGTAGCCTTTGGGTGTCTCTTATGTTGTGTAAGAAGAAGCAGCCACTTTACCTGCCAGGTAAATAAGCAGAAATGCAGTTTGGAAATTCCCAGAACAAAAGCATGACTAAAGTACTGCCAGAAAAGGCTCTGTGTGAAGTTTTCTTTCTTTTTTTCCACTTTTACTTCAATTCTGATCCACTTTATTTTAGCATTGTCACAGTCATACGATGACTTTAAAAATCTCTCTATAACTATTTTTGTGTAAACCCAAAATTGTACTGCATTTTTTAATGTATTTTCCAGTCCATATACCCTCATAGGTTTGTACCTTAATTTATCTTTTTGCTTCATTTTTTTGTCTTAAAATGACTATTCACCTGCGGCTGAACGTTTCACCTCGCCTCACTTATTTTGCTGAAAATACTTAAAAAACAGACAAATAACATCAGCCCTATGTGACCTTGAGTGCCAAGAAAGGCGCCTTATAAATAAAATGTATTATTATTATTATTATTATTATTAATAATATAGCTGTGCTTAAAATATTTGCTGTGCCACTTGCTAATCAGTCCTGTTCATGCAATTACCTTTTAAAATATGTGCGACCAACAACAACATTTTGCCTTGGACACACTTAAAATATGTCCGTGCAATGCTGACTCCACGCCTGGCCAACATAAATTTCAGTCAGTTTTTGTGGTTGTTTGCACTTAAAAACGTGGGAATAACATCATTATGTGGTCATTATTCAAAATACATTGACATTTATGATTTCAGTGTAGGTGGATCATCTAAAGAGAAATAAAGTGTCCTAATTTAAGAATCCTGCTCCCTCAGTTCTTAAGTCCCACACAAATGCAAAGACAACAACAATATATTTCTTTAAATTGCACATTTTCTAAAAGAGAGACATGTTTAAATAAGATTTTAGATTTATAGACTATTTTTTCCAGTTTAAAAAGTTGCTAAACTGCAGAATACAGTCAACTTCCTTCATGAAGGTTTTGAATGTGACTCAGGCTGTTTAGGAAACGCTGCAAATTGTCCTTATTTACTGCTCCAGTCCTTCAGCCAGATGAAATAAAAAGGTTCAGAGTACTGAAGTGGTTGGGTTGGTAGATTGAGTGCATGCATAGTATCAGATGTAAGCAAGTCTAATACTGGGATTTTATATTTTTTAAGAATTCTTTTGATGGATAGTAATGGACTACAGTGAAAGAACGTGGAAGAGAACCTGAAGAGCCTCTGAGCCCAAATTGGCACTGAAACGCCTCTTTCAGACATTTACTACTTTCTGTGAGGCTGATGAGAGAAAATCTACAGAGAAGCTGGATTTTTCAGCATTTTGAAAACTTTTATCAAGGTTTAAGTAAAGAATATTGTTGTATTTTTAAACTATAATGCTTAATTGTTTCAATTATTTAAATAAATAAAAAAAACACAAAGTTATTCCCTCATGGTAACTTGTCTAGTCTATTTACTAATCCGGGCTGCATGGTGGCGCAGCACTCTCTGCTCACAGTTAGAAGGGCCTGGTTCAAATCCCGGCTGGGATCTATCTGTGTGGAGTTTGCATGTTTTCCATGTGCATATGTGGGTTTTCTCCCATAGTCCAAAAACACTTCAAAGGTTGATTGATTGGTCACTCAACCAAGTGTCCCTGGGTGTGCATGTGTGAGTGTGTGTTGGAGTGATCGTGCACCCTGCGACAGACTGGCGACCTGTCCGGGTCCGCCTTCACCCAACAGTAGCCGGGAGAGGCTCCAGCAACCCCGTGACCCCCAAATGGGGTATAGCGGCTTTAAAAAGTGGATGAATGGAATTATTAAAACCTAATTTTTACCAAAAAAAATGTCTGTTAATATATGTGCATCAGTGGTTACTCTCTATAGGGCAGCACGGTGGCGCAGTGGTTAGCCTCACAGCAAGAAGGCCCCTGGTTCAAGTCCCGGCTGGGGGACATGAAAAACAACATCAATGGGGGACCTTTCTGTGTGGAGTTTGCATGTTCTCCCCGTGTATGCGTGGGTTCTCTCCGGGATCTCCGGCTTCCTCCCACCGTCCAAAAACATGCTTCATAGGTTGATTGGCAACTCTAAATTGACCCTAGGGTGTGAGTGTGAGAGTGAGTGTGTGATTGAGGACATTCTACCCTGCGACAGACTGGCGACCTGTCCAGGGCATCCCCTGCCTTCGCCCAAGTGGCCGGGATACTCCGGCAGCCCCGTGACCCCGAGAGGGAAAAACGGTACAGAAAATGAATGAATGAATGGTTACTCTATAACAGGTCTGTCTTTGACAAACATTAAATCATTCTGTTAAGTCATTGTCACCAGAAAAACAAACATTATGCTATATTTGTATTAAATTTTACTGACTAGTAGCAAGAAAATGTTTAGTTTTGTCAAACAATGCGTGGAGTGTCAGATGGCTCCTTCTTCTTTTTGTGGTGGCACTTGTTTAACTTCCTGCCTATAAAGGCCGACATCACAGATGTAATCCTCAGTTCTGATACGGTGAGGATGAGGGATATTCTGATCATTGTGGTTCTGCTTCGCGGCCTCCTCTATGGGTGACAGAGGTGTCAACCTTCATGTGATCAGCTTGAGTCCACCTCTTCAGTGCAGGACATGAAGTACGCTGTTCAAAATAGAATTGAGGTCGTTTACCGACATTACTTCACTTTATTTCTGTGGGGGGGAAGGAAGTGAATGTGGGAGTTTTCGTTTAATGAGACATTTATGAACAGAAGATTTCTGTGGAAAAATAGAAATGAAATAACCTCTAAGTCACTATTCAGTTCCCAGCTCAGGAAGGGAGTTAGACAATTAAACAGTGACAGGTGGGGGGGTGCAAATACAAGTGTCTGTTGTTATTGGAAAGACAGCAGATTCCACTCATGTCAGTGTGATTAAAACCAAGTAGACACTTGAGACAAAGTGAAAAAGCTGGCGTCTGGGTTGTGCTGTTGTGTCTGGCAGCTGTTGAGCAAAGTTTGAATTTCAGAATAAGGCTTTCTCTGAGGGTATGTGTAAAGACGGAAACAAATGCATTTGAAAGAAATGCATGTGCACTTCATTAAGTTTCCAATTCATCCTGTATGCTGTCATTTCTCAAATTACTGTACAGGTTTATTCTTCAGTTGTTCAGCACATCCGAGCAGAACATAGTGCAATTATAGCTTTATTTAAACTTGTTTAGCAACAGGTTTTGCTGTTGGTCTGTGGGACTTCAGCTCAGGGCATCAGACACAGGCCACAAATCTTTGCATCCACACATTTACCGTCAACACAGCTGTTAAACAAAAGTGCAGCATTTTTTTGTAATTAAAGGGATATAATTATGTTATTTATAGCATAGGCTTAGGCTTTCATATACTTGAGAATAAAAAAGGACAGAATATTGATTGTTCTTCTGACATGCATTTCCAGGAAAGTTGGTGTCTGGAAATAATGCAGTCCATGCGTCAGGCAGATGCTAGGCTGAGCTCACCTCGTTTTGAGGCAAGACCCGGCAGGAAACAAATGGCTCCTGCTCAGGCATCTCACCTAAAGACATCTCAGATGTTACTCAACCGCTACTTCTGCTGCGCTCATTGAACTTCCTCTGTTTGTTGCTAAAGCTGAAGCAAAGTTTCACTGAAACTATAGGAGGAGAGTGCAAAGCTCTCAGATCCTATTTTCTTTCTTTATTAATACAAATATATGTATTATTTTGAGGGAAAGATGAAATTTGAGTCCATTGTGTTCATTGAAACATATAGGAAGGGATGTGATCAAAAGATCGGATGGTTGTGGTTTGTGGTGTAACTTTAAAGACCCACTGAGATGAATATCATATTTTTGGTGTTTTTAGCATGTTCTTGTGGCATTTTTCAGATAATGGGAGACATATATAAAGAAAATTAAGCTTAAAATTGCATTTCTGAGTATTTCTTTATTCTCGCAGACACAAAGAAATGCAGTTTGACAAAGAGTTTATTTGTGATGTAGAAATGCACTGGGCGGGCCACAAGCCTCCTGCTGTAAGCTCCCTGCAATGGGGAGGGGAAAGGGGGCGGGGTTGCTCTGCACCAACGGTCCAGCCCGCACCTGAGACATGAATAACTAATGAACTCCTGCCGCTTTGCAGAAAGTGTCCTAGAAAACGACACAGGCTTTTTGAATTTGGCTAAAAACAGCATAATCATAATTAAAAGAGCACTGGGAACGCTTTTAGAATAACTCGAGAAGATCGGAGTTGGGTCTTTAAATCATACTACTTACTGTATTTTTCTTGATGGGGATGAATAATGTGTCATTCATCTAAATTTTAGCCAAACTCAAGATGTATGCAAAGACTAATTAACTGTATTGTCATCGGTGTTGTATAGAGGGCAGAACTGCAGACGTCATTCCTTAGAGGCAGTCTAGAAGAAATCCTTCCTGACTGAGTCTCTGTTATGTGACCTAGATTCATTTGTTTTTCTTTCTTCAGTCAGTGCACAAAACACAGTAGGTTTATTCAATCTGATTTTAAACTATAAGCTGAATAAAGAATCAGTGATCCAAAACTGCAGTTAGTGAGAAACATCAGGAAGTTATCGCACGCTTAACTGAATTTTTCAACCCAATACAGAAGTGGAAGCTGACGGTGAGTCTGTCAGACTCAAGAAAGGGAGGCATTAAGATTGTTTACAAGTGTTAAAACACCCATGTTTAATCATGTCTTTGTACTGAGTATAAGAGTTTTCTATAAACCAAAAGTAAATGCTGGTGGAGGGTGACTTTAGGTACAAGAAAGGATGAGTTAAAAAAAGTGTGTGTGTGTGTGGGGGGGGGGGGGGGGGGGGGTCGAGTATGAGTACAAAGACCTCTTTCACATGAAAAGTCGTCATTCTGCTTCTTTTCAGCATAAGTGATGTCACAAGGTCTGCTTTGTTCCACCAAAAATGCTTGATAGTTTATGTCAGGTTTTCTTCTGAAAGGGTCCTGGAAAATGTAGGTTTTTATGCATTTTGGTTTTTGTTTGCGAGCAGGCATCTAGACCATTACGTCTGCTAGAGCGAGAGTGTAAACAAATGATTTCCTCCGAAGTATTTTTTTACACATTTTACTTGGGACAAAGTACCTGTGAGAATAAAAAATAGTGAGAATTCATATATTGTAAAAAAAAAAAAAAAAATCACAAAGCAAAAATCTATTTTCAATGAGGAACTTGTTTATTTTAGGAACTCTTTATTTCCTTTATTAATGTTCCTATATAAAAGATAAACATACTTATTCACAGTAACGGTGCAGAAAGAGTGACTGTAAAGAGTCTTACTCACCACATGCATTGAAATATGGATAGTTTTTGTAAACAGGATAAACTAAAGAAAAGGTAGCTGTCAAGAACAAGAACTTAAAGACAGTCTTTATGATTTTGAAGTCGTTGAATGTATACATAAGTAGAAGAAAAAACAAATCATTATTTAAAAAAAAAGTGAATACGTGGATATTGTGGCAAAAAAGGAATGTATTTTTGATGGCTATGAAATTATTCTGCATTTGTAAAAAAGGATACAATTGGTGCATTAAATAGAATTCTGCTTTCTTTACATTGTTTTCCTGGTTAGAGGTATCAAAGTCCCACTCCATTAATCTGTTGAGCAATTCTAAAAGCATTCCCAATCCACTTTTAATTATGATTATGCCGTTTTTAGCCAAAATTTAAAAAAAACTGTCGTTTTCTAGGATATAGTTTCTGTAGAGTGGCAGCAGTTTGTTAGAAACCTGCCTCAGAGTTTTGTACCGTTAGCACAGAGCAACCCCACCCCCCCTTCCCCTCCCTGTTGCTGAGCAGCAGGGAACTTGTGGCCCCACCCTGCATATTTTCTAAATAACACATGCTTTTTTTTTTTCAAATGGCATTTTTTCCTCTGCTACTGATTCACAACGATTTTAATTAAAAAAAATACTCATAAATGCATTCTTGATCTTGTAATGTAAAAACAAAAACTACATGTAAGTGATCATGTAAGAACACAGTTTTTATCGCAGTGGGTTTTTAAATAAACTTTATATAATTATCTTTTGTAATAGTTATTTGTTTGTCATTACATTTCTTCAAACATCCTTATATTTTCCCCTTACATTTTTGTACAGCAATCACAACAGTTTAACAATTGAATGTGTTCAAGTTATAAATTGGGTCATTTAGTCTCCATTAACTTTTCTTGCTGTCCCTCCAGGTCCCAGAGATCATCGGTACTTTGAGGCAAGCTAGCAAAAGCTCCGCACGCAACAATGACATCACCCCTTTTCCCAGCCAGGCCTCAGTTATTTCTGGAGCCAGCGACTCCTCTCTTTCCACTACATCAAGCTCCTCTGCCACTGTTTCGGCAGTGTCTCCAGCAAACTTTGCCAAAAAGTTTGAGGTACTCTTTTGTGGCCGAGTGAGCGTCGCTCACAAAAAGGCCCCACCTGCCCTCATCGATGAGTGCATCGAGAAGTTCAGTCAGCTGCATAGCTTGGGGAAAACGGATAAAGGAAACAGTGGTGGGCTGGTGGATGGGCTGAAGCGGGCCTTGAGCTTCCAATCAAATGGACTGGGAGGTGGCGCTGTGGGTAATGGTGCGGATGGGAGCCTCAACACTGGGACACGTCCTCTGTTCAAGAAGGAGCCCAGCTTTCCCAGCCTGCATGGTCTGGATGAGAACGGTCTTTCCCCAGAGATTTCTAATGCCAACACTACAGATCCGCTTACTCTCTCCACCAAGGTCCAGCCCAGCAACCTGCAGGAGAACCGGACCATGCTGTTCACGGTACTGTTATTATTTTCAGTGAAACTATCCTTAGTGAACAGACATTTACCAACACATGCGCAACATTGACCAGATAACTTGATTTTTACATTATTTTAAAGTATTTACCTCATTATAGTGTTGATAATGTAAACCAGAATTTTCCAAATAAATGGCAGAAAATAATCATATAATACAAAATATTGTCTATGATACAGATAATACTTTAATAAAACTGCTTTGTAATAATTGAGTTAAATAGTGTCAGTGCAATTTATACCATCTGAGCTAATATCAGCCATGTTTTCATCAGGCTGCATGGTGGCGTAGTGCTCAGCGCTGTCGCCTCACAGTGAGAAGGCCCGGCCCTATAATGAATGCGTGGGTTTTCTCTAGGCCTCCTCCCACAGTCCTAAAACATGCTTCGTAGGTTAACTGGTATCTCTGAATTCCCCCTCGGTGCTTGTTACATGTGTGTGGCCCTTCAACAGACTGGCGAGCTGTTCAGGGTCTACCCCATCTGAGCAACCCCATGACCCCAGAAGGGATTCAGTGGCGTCTGAAGATGAATGGATGGATGGGTTTTCATGATAGAGAAGAGTCAGTGTTGAAAACCTGATAATGAGACAGATGGTCCACTTCCACATAAAATGAGTAGGCTGCAGAAGCTCAGCATGATTATTTAGTTCCTGTAACGGAAACTATTTAAGTAGTGAGGAAGTAGTTTAGTTCCTCAGGTAAAGACGCTTACAAAATAAAAATAAGCAGAACAACGGTTGCAGCAGAGTATTGTTTGAGGAAAAGACAGGGTGATGATAGTCTAGAAGTGCAATTTGCAGGTAATGTGAAGCTCACGCGTGAAAAAATCGGGACATAAAGCAGCGCTGGTCTGGAGCAGCCAAGTGCCCGAATTTGGATCGTAGGTGCAACAAACTAGGTAAAACATTTTTTTTTTTCCCCCTGATTTGTCATGATTGAAACAAACTTTCTCGCTACATCTTTTCATGCAAATTTTTCTTTTTTTTTAAAAAAAAAGGCCTTTGTTTAAAAAAGAATAGCCTTTAGGTGTTTTAAAGTCATCAGGACATCAGCAACGATTTGAGGCGTTGCAACTCAAGCTTTAAGACAAATTTCTTCCCATAAATTGAACAGATAATCGGTTCAAAATAAATACGGAGTTATTTTAGTCTTGGTTTAATGAGAAGCTCAGAAGTATTTGTGACCCATTGACTTTATAAAAGACAAGCAGTTGCACAAAAAAGCCATTAAAACTCTTTGGGTGAAGCCGGCTGGCATGCTTTGTTCACCACCTGCACATGAATGAATAGCTCATGTTGTCCAGTTTTAAAGAGCAACAACTTTATCCCTCAAATTTAAGTGAGAATAACTTCAAATAATTAAAATATAAAGCTGTTTATTTCAGGAAATATTATGTTGGTCTATCAGATCTGATATGTTTTATTTAAAACATTTTTCTTTAAAAAAAATGTTAGTTTTTGTTTCTTTGAGGGAGATGGGCAAAATAAAAAATAAAAATACCGCTTCTTGCAAGATCTGATGAATTTATTTATTTTTTTTTACATATATTTCTTTAATGAAAAATAATCTCTTACATCAGTCACCTTTTGTCTCAACAGACATGTCCCCTGTCAAAATAAATGTCTCAAATTTGAAGACTTTTCATTGCACATCTCTGGAGTTCCAAAGTGCTGTTTTCACACACTGTGCCGTTACAGTGAGCGTTTCCTCAGCGAATGGATCAAACTGATAGCAGCTCAGCATTTGCTGACTGCGGCCCAAACTCAGCGTCGCCAAAGCGCTCTGGTTAACCTTTACTCGCTTCCACTGGCATTTTCCAACAGCTATTTTCCTGTTTGTGTTCCAGACTGGAAATGAGGATCCTTTTTACAGGAACCACAAGGATCTATTAATTACTTACTCAGCAGGCTGAGGTTTTTTCTTGACACCCGTGGTTCTCTCTGCCGAGTGACTTCATCCATGCAACATTACTGGGCTTTTTTTTTTTTTTTTTGCTATAGCATTTGACAAAGCCTGTTTTCTCAAAGGAAACTTTTTTTTAGTAATGTAATAAAACGCATCATATCCCGAATGTTTAAAACAACTAAAACTGAAGCGACTTCATTTTTTAAAATCTCTCTTTTTTTCTCAAATTCCGTTAATATTCTAATTTCTGCTGTTGCTTGGTGCTTTAGGTGGGCAGGTCCCAGATCTACTTGGTCAGTCCAGACACTAAGAAAGTCGCCATAGAGAAGAGTTTCCGAGAAATTTCCTTCTGCTCACAGGTAGAGAAGCAACTTTGCATTAGAAAAATGTACCATTGCATTTGTATTGTATTTATTGTTAAAAAAAAAAAACTGACTATGTTTTCCATGTTTCAGGGGATTCGTCATGTTGATCACTTCGGTTTCATTTGCAGGGAAACTGTAGAAGGTGGAAACGGCCACTTTGTGTGCTATGTGTTCCAGTGCACTGATGAATCACTGGTAAGAGGTTATACCAACTATATATTCATCTTTATCTTCTGTATTTGAAATCATAAACAGTCTTTGAGCAAAAATGATTGACTAGTAATGTGTTTCCACTTTTTTCTTTCTGGTAATAAATAAAATTGAATTTGTTGAGTAAGAGTTTCAAAGTTCTTGCCCAATCCAATCACAACTATTTATCTATTAATAAAAAGTAATAAAATGTATCAAATCACAATCTATAAAAAAGAAAACTTGGATAACTTTAAATTAAAAAAGATGTCGGGATGTGGTTGAACAAATAAAAGCTTTTTAATTCTCCTAGTTTTGATGAAATTCACTCTTCTTTATTTTTCCATTATGCACATTTTATATACTGTACTGTAACAAAAATGTAAGGAAAGACACACAGGATTAAACCCATTTTTATAGATGCATTCTTAGCAGTAAGTCAGTTAATATTTAAAAAGAAAAGAATGTTTAATGCAGCTTCAAATCAAAGCTACAGCACAGCAGTTTTTTGTGCTGATCTGATTTCCAATCCAGAAAGGATCACATCAATTATTGCTGGAAATAAAGAACTCCAGACCATCTGAGATGTGCTGTAAAAGTTCCACTTTTAATTCTTTAAATAATAACTAATTTTCAACCAAAACCTGACACGTTTCTTATTTTTGACCAGTGCAGAAGCATCGATAAAACATCTAAAGCTGCATTTGGTGCTGCTATTTTAAAAAGAACTAAACAGGAAAAAAACAACAACTACTGTCTTAAGATAAAACTGGTAAAATGCAACATTTTAATAAACAAACATTTGTGTCTAGTATCCAGATGTTTAGGTGAAATGCCTGACCTTTATTATTGTTATTTTTTTTTTTGTTAAACTGTTGCACAAACCTTCATAACAAGAACAGAATGTTTCTGATAGATATTCTGTTCTAAAACTTGTGATCATATCTTACCAAGTCCTGTCAGCCCAGATGAATAAACTGCAGCATTTACCTCTTATCTTTTTCCGTTGAAGGTTTCTGTGAGGCTTCATTCTTTCTCGGGGCCTGTTTAGCCTGATTTGCACCGATGACTTTTGTGTGTTTTGAAAGCTAAAACTTTCAGGCTTCGTCGTAAAATTGCAGACAAACAACTTTTTGTAGGAACCTTTCCATGGAGCTCGATAATGTCAATTAAGCTTGTGGTTTGACAAAAGTTGCCCGTAAACACATCTTTAAAGTTAATCTAAAGCAAAAAGATTAGTGTATACCTCAGAATTTTTCTCTTAGATTACAAATAAAATAAAATAGAAGTAACACTTCTTAGAGTTTTTTTTTTCTCTCTCAAGAGATTTTATTGAGATGTTTATGTTTAGAAATGATACTGTTTAGCCAGGCTAAGCTGTCAGCGATAAAGAAACCTGTCGGCACAAAAAGTAAACATGACGACATTCCTGCGTAAAGAGTAGTTCATGCCAGCTCTCTCTGTCGCATTTCCTTTTCCAATCGTATTTGTATTAGCTCTGGTATTTTTCAAAACATTAAAAGACACACAGACCATAAAATAAACATCCAGGGCATCCGATCTTCAAGAAACTTTCGTTTCCCATTTTGTTTCACTGTAAAATGTGGGGGGGGGGAATTGTTTTCTGCTTGTAGTATGTCACAGTTTCCTGCACATACCAGTCTAACCTATTGCATTATAATTATCTGTATTGTTACCCAACCTGCAGCCAAATATGAAACTGATGATGAAACTTCTTCAGCAAAGAGCTGAAAAAGTAAATGCAAAACATGACAGAAGAAAAGTCAACGATAAAAGATATAAACGGGTGTGAGAATGTAACAAAACAGGATTTTTAGGTTGACAACTGCTGGAGAGGCTGCAATTTGATTCCTATGAAAGCAGCCAAAAGTGCTTAAAGCAAGATCCAAATGAAACATTGGAGCCCTTTATGAAGTTAAACCTCTTTTCAATCTTTCATTTGTTATCTAAATGTTAGAACAACCAGTTTGTCTTAATTTATATGTACAATCTGTATATTTGTGACTTTGTTCATCTGTGCTCCCCTCAGTTTGTGTGCCAAATGCCCCAAGTGGGACTGGAAAAGTCTTAATATTCCTCCCTACTGTCAGCTTTTATTACAATCTAATCACTTTATGGCTATTGAAGAAAACATTCTAAAGATCATCCCACTGACCCGTCTAAACCCTTCTAAAGGGTTTCCCTCATCATCTATTAAATGAAAAGAATACATTTATATTTTTTTGTTGCTGCACTAGCACAATTAAAAACATTCCTGCATTTACACATTTATTCAATATCTTTTCTTATTTGATTTTCAAAGGTGGATGAAATCATGCTGACTTTGAAGCAAGCATTCTCCGTGGCAGCCTTGCAGCAAAATGCAAAGACCCAAAGCCAGCAATGTGACGTCTGCCCCATGCAGCAACTCCACAGGCTGTGTGAGAGGATAGAAGGTAGCGCGACTCCATTGGTGTGACCACTATTGCTTAAGACTGTCTTTAGGAGGGAAAAAGCCTTTCATTAACCTTATGTCAGTTTGTTTTCACTCCCTGTGCTTCTTATTACGTATAAGAAGTGAATATATTTTATTTATTTGCATGATGCATGATGTTTCCATCACATAGATTTATAATCAATTCAAATTTTCCTGCAGAAAGAGCCGGTTCTATTTCTGGAGCATGTTCTTAGCATTACTGTTACAAAATGTAACGAGATGAGAGAATCCGTCTGTCACAGATGTAACTCTTGAGACTTCTGCCTAAAAAGATTCGGGTAGACTTTCTGTTTGCATGCACGTGTGATTTGCGAGTATTTAGCAGTTTATTTTGCCACTAAATAAATTGGCTGAGACAAAAGAAGACTACATTTGGCTTATCATGTTATTTCCTTTCAAAGGTCTAAACCCGTCTAAAACAAAGTTGGAGCTTCAGAGACACATTGCCTCTCTGGACAATGAGGAGCAAGCTCAGATCTTTGAGAACACTATGGTACGGTGCTCGTTTCTATAATATGGTAATCTGCTTTATGAGCAAGGGGGCAAATTCCTAGGAAGGATCTTTTTGGTGACTACCAAAAGAAAACAAACCAGTCAGTCAGCAATTTGTTGTGCGTAATTGACTCAACATGGAACCACAAGGTGTTTATGTACAGTTCACAATCAAACCATCTTCTTTCTTTCTCATGACCCCTCTCTGTTCAGTGACCTGATTATTATTTTTATTTCTATCTTCAGTCATTTATTTTTCTTTGCTTGTACTATTCCAACAGACATTTGAGCATTATGATTTTTTGTTCTTTAAACAGAACTGACACCTGCTGGTTTTGCAGGTAAACTACAACAGGACTGATTGAGCTAACAAGACTTTCAGTTTGTGGTTTTAGTGTCAAAAACCAGATTTAACTTAAACACAAGCAATTCCCCATAAAACATTTTCTCCAAAAGTTCAACCTGTACAATAATGGATAAAAGGAAGTAAGGATTTAAACACAAATCATTAATTATAGCAGCCAATAAATTGCCCAAAGCTAATGATCAACACAGGAATCTAGTTTTGTGTTTTTGCAGTAAAATCTGTATAATTTGCATTTATTCAAGCCCTTATTTATGCAAATATGCATCAAACTACTTTGGCTTCAATATTATCTTAATTTAGAATCTACCTAAAAGAAAAAAAAACATGTTTTTTTCATAGCTGGTGATACGTTCAGTAGTGAAGGGGTTAAGGTCAAAAGTGTAGTTTAGCCTTTTGTACTTCACAAGTTTTTATGGAAAAAAAATGTTCTTTTTGTGTTCAGCGGGCTTGTCCTCAAAGCGATCAAGAAGAAAATGAGTTGGTGATGGTCTCCCTTAGGAATCTCTATGAGGAAAAACAGAAAAACCATCAGCATACCGTTCCCGGAGAAGCCAAGCAGGTGCAACATCTTCCCCCTAAGATGTTTTAAACAAGTGCACAATACAGATGTGAAAAAGAGATTCCTTATATTTTTAGGGCAAGAGAACCCCTCTTGTCATTGGGAGATTTTGTGACCATGTGTTTTTGAGTCCATTTGTTGAAATGCTCGCAGGGACCTGAAGATGCAGCTCCAGCGGTCCAGGAGGCTCCACAGCAAAGCAGCAGTCGGCAGCGACTTGAACAGTTTAAGACTCGTGCCAAACGCTCCCTCACAGAGTCTCTGGAGGGCATCTGGAAGGTATTTCATCCTCTCAAAAGTGAATAAAATAGAACACATTGCTGATTTGTCTGTGTGGAAATTACTTTATTTTAACAAACAGGCTAAGAAAATATTAAGATTAAAGGACAATAGAAAAAATGGGGGGGATTATAAATAACTCTAAACTAACTTAGAACATCCTAATTAAAGATTTCTAAAATAATAAAGGCTAGAAGGTCTTATTTTAGAATGAAAAAGCTTTTGCATAACCTTTTTTAAATGATTTGTTTTACTGCCATACGTGTTAAAATATTATACTGAAAACAAAATAGAAACCTGTAAACGTTTTACACTTTATAACAATTAGGCACAAAAAGTTCTTATAAGATGGAAATAGACTGCAAATTTGGAAATTAGAAACATCTTTTGCTCCATCAGATTTTTCGTTTAAAGAACTCTTCCTGTGCTAATGTAAAGACTTCCTATTTTCTGCCTTAAAAAGACAAATACAAAAACTAAAAACAATTAGCATTATATATATATATATATATATATATATATATATATATATATATATATATATATATATATACATGCATACATGTATAAAGAGGAGGCTATACCACACTCCCACCCCTAGATTGGGTACACAGCCCCAACAACCACAGTTACGCTGAACGAGGCAGCAACTGACCTGAAAGACAAGATCATGTCTAGAATGAACACTAGGCAACCCCGACACCAGCTACAACGGTTAAGTGATGTACCGCCAGATATGTTGAGAAGGTTGCGTCAGGAAGGGCATCCGGTGTAAAACATTGCCAAGTTATATAGTGTGTTTATTTTTTTCCCCTCCATAACTCAACTTGCCCTGAGATTGTGTGTTGGTTATGAAACGTCCTAAGTGGTCCACACTGCATGATGGGCGTGTCCATAACCTTGGCGTGTGTCTTTGGCAGGGAAGCAGCAAGGCCAAATCTCAGATGGACAACAGTGAGGAAAGTGAGAGCAGCTCCTCCATTTGTACTGTAAGCAGCAGCCAGGACCAGCCGTGCCTCGATGACCCCATATGTACGCCCCCTGCTTTAAGACCCACCAGCCCCCTCAGGTAAATGCAGTTTATTACTTTAAACACCAGCATAAAAAAAACGTGCCAGTTTACATTGTTTTCCCACATTTCTTAAATCTTGAATTTTTCTTTTTTCTCTCTTTCTGTATTAATGCATCAAGTTTGGATTTATCTAATACGTAGATGTGATTTTTGTGTAAAAGTTCTGAATATTTTAATACCTTTAAGCTTTTTAACTAATAATAAAGTGAGTAAAGTATTTGATGGTTTTCACAGCTGAATAACTGGTGGCTTGTTAACATCAACTTAATATCATTGTATTTTTGTAATTCTCCCTTTTTCTTTAGATCCCACAACTCAACTGGTGACCTGAAGCGGCTGGATGGCTCACCTACCCCGTTACCGCGCTCCTCTTCCCCCTGTAATGCTGACCAACAGGGCTTCCGTCGGCGGGCCAGCACCTTCAGCCATTCCCCCTCCCCTTCCTCAGTCCACGAGGACTTCCCGCTGCCGAAAGTAGTACACACAGGACAGGACCCGGGTGCAACTAGCAAACCCAAGCTCGTGCGACACTACTCTGTCAGCACCGACTCCCCTCACCAGAGCAAGTAAGCCGTGTGCTTCTGCGCGCATGAATAGAAGTGTTTCTTATTGTTTGTGCCAGCATGTTTTTATGTATTTAGTTCTAACGTATACTAGCATATTTGTTATGCTTGTGTGTTCTGGTTTAAAAACTAACTAGAAAAAAGTAACTGGTAAATATAGTTGAGATCAACTCTTACAAACTACTGTTTTACATCCTTTATCAATAGTCCAGTTTAAACAGTCTACATCAGGATTTATTTATTCATTTTTATCGCCCATCTGAACTGCATTGCCACAGAGTTGTGACATTTTTTTTTTGCACATTCAGTGTTCGGGCGGCAAAAAATAAACCCCGCGGGATCAGTGCTGGCATGAATATCGGATGAATATATAATAGCGGACTACGTTAGGCTGTGCGGCTGTTGGAGTCTTACGTACTGAAGCTCCGTGAAGCACCAGGTAGAGATGCCCAATGGCCTCTGTCATCAAACCTGTTGTTGGGGGTGTGCAACGCCCCGCCCCGCCTCTTACTAAGAGCGCGCTTCAGGCCGTCTGTCTGCGCGCGCACACACGCACACTTTTAACCGAACAGGATTTGTGAAAATATATTTAATATTTAAGTTGCACATTACACAAGAGAAGAATGCATCAAAAGATGAGGCTGGAGGAGGGACATGAATCTCTTTAATAATATCAATACAAATACGTGTTTTTTTTCCTGCGGGACGGGGGACGATACAAAATCAATGCATCTCTATTACTGTGCGGGACTAAATTCTCTGAGTTTTGCGGGTGCGGGCGGGAGTGGACATACATATTGCGGGAGCGGGCGTGCACCACTCCGTGAAGTTGTAACCGAGGCATAATAAGTGTTTGGATTTGCCTTTTTATATTGTGGACAAGCAGTCTGCTAATTCTTTATGTCCAGCTTCCTGTGAGAAAGTACTTTCAGTAGAAAAGTAGTACCATCATTACTGTCTTCCTTTTGTAAGCAGCCCTGTAGGAAAGGCTAGAGTCAAAATGAGCTGCAAAAAACCTGAATTGTATGTGCCATACCTACAAGACTTCATTAGTCGGCTCAGGTCAGAAAGAAAGAAATACTCAAACTTCAACAGTTCTTTTCTTGGGTATTTTAGAAAAACAATCAGCTTTGATCAGGAAAAATAAAGATGCAGTTCAGTTTGTATCCATATGAGGGTGCTATTTCAACAGATATAAACGTGTTTCCCCAAGGCCTCATTGTGTCATGAAAGGAATGACACATTTGCATGTTATCCTTGACTGTAGTACAGTTTGTCTCTTATCTCAGCGCTTCAGCCTGTTGCTGCAGTGAAAAGAAGTCCTTGAAGCAGCCGTTAGGTAACACAAACGTTTGTTAGTTGACATTTGTTTTGACAAATATGTTTGTACCTGCATCTAGAAGAGACCACAAAACTAGATTCTTATTCTAAATGAACTTTATTCTTGAACTAGTTTCTGGGAATTCACTCATGCTCGTGGATTGGGTGAAGACATTAATTTGTGCATATGGAGAACATCCTGCTTTTTATTTAAGGTGCCATGATCGTGTTTTCCACTGCGAACAGATCTCAGGGCAGACCTAGGGGTAAATTCTACTAGTTAATATGATAACACCATCATTTTCTCTAGGTAAAGAAGAAAGCCTAGGAACTCGAGTTATATCATAAAGTGGGAGATTAAAGAGTTTATCTTTCAGAGCTGTCACCAATGTTTTCTGTCCTGCATGCAGGTTTCCACCTTGCCTATCATCCACAAAGCCTGCAGGAACCATGAAAACAGATGGTTCCAACACACCTGGCATTGGATTTTATTGTTGTGGGGTTGTTCTGATGGTTTCATCAAAAGACCTGTTTAAAGAGAACCAGATTAACTAGGTTATATTTTTATGGAGGGAGCTATAATACTGTGTTTTACCAGTCTTTATAAAGACCCTCTCAGATACAAAAAACACGTTTTCTGTTTTTATTAGATGTTTCTGTGGCATTTCTTTGATGATGGAGGACATCTTTAAAGAAAATTGAGGTCAAATATGCATATTTTTCTGAAAATTGTTGTGAATCAGGAGCAGACCAAAAAAAATGCAGTTGGACAAAATCTTATTTCTTTCGTAAAAAAATATACTGAGAGGCCACAAGCTCTCTTCTTCTCTGAGCTCTCAGCAACAGGGAAGGGAAGGGGGGGCGGGGTTGCTTCACACCAACGGTCCCATCCACAACTCAGAGGGAAATTTCCAATGAACTACTGCAGCTCTGCAGAAACTATGTCCTAGAAAATGAAGCAGGTGTTTTTGATGTTGACCAAAAACTACATAATCATCATTGACAGACCACTAAGGAACGCTTTTGAAAATAACTTAAAAGATGATCAGAGTGGGTCTTTAAAGCAAAAACCTAAGACACGTGTGTGGTATTTTTACTCTGCACTAGAGTCATTCCTTTGGCATTGCGGTTTGTTCATGTCAATCAAAGAGCAATTCTTAAGCTGCATGTTTGACAGCATGGAGTTATGATAAATGAGGTTGCCACACCCGTTTCAGTTTTTTTTTCTTCCTTATTAAACAGCACCACGACCGTAAAAAGTCTCTTTTTTTTTTAAAAATATTCTGACACTGGACAACTGTGTATTTTATGAATGTAGAGGATCTGAAGAATTCCATTTTGTAGCATGCAGGCAGCCCTCACTCCCATCAGCATTCTGTGGTTTGGTTTCCTCCTTTAAGTTTGCAATCAACACCTCTATTCTAACAAAAATAATCATACTTTGGATCTGATGGCATCTCAAAGAAAAGAGAATGCAAAGTTTATTCTCCTGATATTTCCTGACATTTTTATAGCTACTGTGTTTTGGGTTAAAGTCTGTCTTCAGACAAATATCTATAGAATTCTGAAAATGAACTATATTCGTTTTTTCATTGTTTTTCCCCAAGTTCCACTTTTCTTTCTGTGTGTCTGACCATTTTTTTTCCTGTTTTCAAACATTGTCCAGTTCTCGTTTCCCTCTCATGCTCTCTGCGTTTGCACCGATTCTCAGAAATGTGCCAACCACCTCTACCCTTCCTCCTCTTCCTTCCTGCCCTTCATCCCACTCTCCTGTCCTTCTTCATCATCAGTCCTCACCTTCTGCTGGAGCACGGTTCAATAAAAGAAGGTGAGCGTCTGGTTTGCAGCTCAGCTCTCAGCAAGTGTTATCACTGCCTAAATAGTGCTCATGTTAATAATTTATTCCTCCATCTTGCTTTTCCCTGCCTTTGTGTCTTGCTACTATTAAGCAGAGAAACATTAAAGGGCTGACTCAGAAAGATCATACAGTATGTTTACAATAACATTTAGCTGTGGTCAGATTCAGAAACCGTCATATTTTCATTGATATTAATGCTTTAAAATATTCCTTGTTTGTATTACTTCTCTGTGTGAATTGAGTCCACATTTCTTTTGTCATGCACACCCTCCATCCTCTCTGTTGCCTTCATCTCAGCCCTCTGGGTGGTCTCCGTGCTCGTCTGCACTCCTCCTCTTCTGTTCCTAACTTTCTGAAATTTCAATTTCTGGCCCCCGTTCAAGAAAACGATTGTCCTGACCCAAAGAAAAGGTACAAACATTCACAAGCCTAATAAATATGCAGCTGTATCTTGTTTTGTTTTTAAAATTCTTCTATTTTATTAGAAATCTTTAAATGTTTTTTTTTTTGTTCATACATGTTTGTCAACTTCAGCGTTGTGACCGCCGTGTGCTTTTGCTGCATATGTAACAACATTTTCTGGTGTTGATGCTTTCAGTGATGTAGCAGCTCTCTCTGCACCGAGAGCAGCGTCCGTGGTCGGGCAAAGCCCTCTCCGCAGCCACCGCCACTCATGGAGGCAACAGATCTTCCTTCGGGTTTCTACACCTCAGAAAGGCACAGACAGCAGTGGTAAGAAAACAAAATATTTCACCTTTTAATGTCTGTGTCCGCTAATGTTTAGCTAAACTGCTGGTAATAAGACACACTTATGCTTCACTTTTTCCATTCCTGAAATCCAAATATGCAACATTTTCTGGTTTTTGTCTGTTGCACATGTTCATGTCAGAGTACTTGTCATTATGGACAAATTTAAAACACAAATTTTGGGCTACGTCCGAATTACCTCACTACTTTGTAACCCGGGTCGGTGCCGGCTCAGCGTGTTACTTTGTTGCCGTGGCGGTGCACCACGCCACGTGGCCCGCTTTTTGTAGAACCCAGGGGTTCCACAAAAGCCCATATGCTGCCCATTAAACTATTTAATCTGGCCCGCAAAACTAGAATAAATTATATTGATAATCCTTATTAATGTTTAATTTTCCCCATAATTCTGCTGTCTCCCCATAAATGAGGCGCTACAGATGCGCTGACCTTTGCTAAGATGCAGAGAGTTACTTTGCTTTCATGTGCTGTTGGAAGAGTTGGTGTTTTTCTGACGTTGAGTTTTCTGAGTCGGACAAACATTTTTCGATCAATCAAGCATGCAGCACGTCTCTTAGTCTGTGTTTTCCTGTTGATGGTCCGTCTATCATCCCCAACAGTCTTGTCATTCTGCATCCTCTTTTATATCACCTACAACCAAATTGGTCATCCAACCAGTAATTCCAATTCTAAAGATTTTTGCAAAATACATTAAACCAGGAAAACATTTTGGATGATTTCTGAGCTTGATGTTAATAAAACATTTATTTTGGCAAAATATGCAGTTTTTAAATGAAGATTATTATTGATTACAACAAGCCAGGAAAAGCTGGAAGTGAAACTGCTGAATGGCAGGTTTGTTTAAGGCTTGCACAAGAGCACAGCCGTGCAGTTTCTAAACGTTTCCACTCAGTGTCACTCTTTCATTTGACACGTCTTTACTCCTCAAGCAGGAAGGTAGTTAGGTAGACAAAGTAGATCACAAGGTTTTGATCTTCACCCCCAAACACAGAGTTGAGGTTTGTTCTCAATTTAAGATGAGTTCCTCGTGTGAACACAAATCAATGAGGTGGCCTGGCAATTTACAGCCCAGATGACAAGTGCTTTAGTTCAAGAGGAAGACCCGTCCTGTCAGCCCATGTGTCTTTGGGCAAGACACTGAACATCACATTTATCCTGGTGGTTACAGGTTGGCGCCAGTGTTAGGCAGTGGAGCCCACATCAGTGTGGGAATGTCCACATTTGTGGAAGGAACTGTGACTGATGACAGCCTCAGTTAGGGTAGAAAAGCGCAACATAAAGCAAACGCCATTTACCTTTTAAGAAGATAGACCTATTCAATCGGAAAAAAATGTTGCTCTGACCTTTAGCATTTTCTTTAAGACCTCACCCCCCTTTATCCCTAACATTATTCTGCGTTGACGTAAACTTTGCAGCACGATGCTGGAAACATGCTTGTGCTTGCGTTCCCTTTTATTCTGTCTTTCATAAGTATATGTACCTTTGTGTTTGCAGCAGAGTGTGCGTGTTGAAAGTTTACAGAATTGGTCTGGTCAGACTGTAATGCCTTTTCAGAAGAAGGTGTGACGTAGTTCCAGTATGTTCATGTCAAGCTAAGAGTACACGGCGTCTTTTCTCTAAGTCCCTGCTTTCAAAGGTTTCATAAAGACCAGTGACATTAGATAATATTCATGCTCATGTACAGGGGATGATGACATTAAACAAACTTTACATTTATACAGTAATAAGTACCACTGTCTTACATTTGAAAACTAATATTGTTTAATTACAAACTTTGAAAGGATGTGAAAAAAGCAAGTTTACAGAAAACATTCAAATATTTTTACTTTAAAACTTCATTTTTCTTTCAAGGCAGAACCGTAGTAGACAGGGAAAAAAAGTGATCTCAATTGGCAGCAAATATCACAACATAAACAGACACGTGTCAAAAATATTTCTAAAACCTTTTGGCTCTAAAAAAAAAAATGTCTCTATACTGCAACAAGTATCCAAGTCCAACCCTTTACTCCCCTTGAGGCCAGAATGAAGCGTGGCAAAGCCTTTGTTGTTTTTGCCAGAGGCCAGATTAACAATAGAAGGAGATCGTCAAACATAGAAATGTAGTTTGAATGTTTTAAATTTTAGCTTTTATTTTTAGTTCCATTAAACACACGTCAAGCAGAAAGAGCTTCTACCTTCACCCTTTAAAAAACAATCTGATTTACTCACATTTTACTAAGGTTACATTTTTCTTAGGTAATCTTAATCGCAGTAGTTGCATGTTAAAGAACAATGCATTCTGGGGCTCAACGTTAGACCTGTCAACATTATCGGCCTCGTCATTCAGCAGAGTCTCAGCTGCTTTGTTTTGTTTTCTTGCTCTTCAAAACACATTTTTATCTTTTACTGATGATGAAATTCAGAATTTAGAAGCTGTATATTTTGGGGAATTTGGTTGAAATTTTGACAACTTTTTGGCTTTTAACGGTCCAGTATGTCTGCAAACATTTTGTTGAAATTACCACCTGTGTGCACCCTCAGAACGTCTTGTGAATAAATATCTTAATAATTCACTTTAGACAACCGTCATGAGGTTAGAGAGGCTGAATGCCTGTTTTTTGCGCATTAACCTCCTTTTTTCAAATGAGGCTTTTAATGGCAGGGAAGACATCTGTCTTCAGCAGAAACGAAGTCTGCAACTAAAGTGTATTTGTGTGTCAGCTGCCAGCAACTGCAAGAAAAAATGCTGCGCCGAGGCGTTCAGTGCTCTGGGCTTTGTGTTAGCGTAATGCAGCGCTAAGTACGGCTTCATTTGGGTGTGCTTTTGTGTGTGCTGACATGCATGAGGTCATGGGTGTGTCTGAAAAGTGTGTGTGTTGGCACAAGCCGGCGGTGTCTCAAGGTCATGTTTACGGTCCACTCATAGACAGCGCCAGAGGAGAGCAGCAGCCGAGCTGACCCACTTTTTGTTGAGTTTTGTGCCAGATTCTAACCGAGTTGGCCCCTGCTGCTCTGTGCTGTACATGCGTTACGTTACTTTACATTTTACATGACATTACATTTCATCAAACATGTGTAAATTCTAACTAAATGTTTTGACACAAAGATCCTTGATGACATTGTGCTTGCGTGCTTGCAGCGCATGGCAGACTCTTGTTGTTTTAGTTGTGGAAAGGTGGTGCGCAAGGCATGTTAGACAAGTTTCATCAGAAGATTCGTTGGAAAGATAAGGATCAAGTGTGCATACGTCAGGCAATGTTGGGTATGTCTCTGTGTGTTTAGGTGATCAAATCATCTTGGTCTTCCTACGAAGTGAAAGAGAAGCAAGTGCTATCTGGTTAGTTGGTATGCCCTTCCTCTAAACAACAGAGTATTTAGAGGGTTTGGGATCCACCCTGCATTTGAGGTGGAGTCGCACAAACGCATGCTTTTTTTTCAATGTGTGCTGCGCCCAGCGTTGATAATTAAATCTATGTTTAGTTTTTTTCTTTTATACAAATGTCAACTGTATTGACAGCAAGTGAATAAAGGTCGGATCGTTTGTCCTAAACTGGATTCCTCTCAAATTCATTTTTTAAAATTTAGTAAAAGTAAGTCTTAATAAAATGATGGGAGAAAAACGTACCCAAACTTAAACCCTGGAACGTTAGCTGAGCTTTGCTTCATTTTAGAGGGTTCCCCTGTTTTTGTTTTTTATAACAAAACCGGACGTTTTGAAATTCCTACTTGTAAAAAAGCCCAGATGTGCATTAAGGAGGGTTACTGAACACAAATGATTCCGAGGTATTTCAGTTTGCTCGACAAATCATCTGTTGAAGACCCACTCTGATCGTCTTTTGAGCTACCTTAAGTGTTCCCAGTGGTCTTTTACTTATGATAATGTCATTTTTAGCCAAAATTAAAATAAAAAGAAAAACGTTTTTTAGGACATAGTTTCTGCACAGCGGCAGTAATTCATTAGAAATCCGCCTCTAAATTGACAAAGCAACCCTACCCCCCTCCCCCTCCTCACTGCTGAGAGCTCTCTGTTTACACACTCTCCCTCTAGCTTACAGCCCCTCATACCCTCGGTTCAACAAACATAGCCAGCCGTACAGTTTAGAGCCAGATGCCAGCTGAGAGGAGGACAACAAAGACACACATGGATCTGATCTTCTATTAGTGGATGCATCAGAATGGAGCAGAGCAGCCAGTTTGTGGCTCACCCAGTGTATTTAGTACAGATACGATCTTTTTTTTTTTTCTTTGCTCCTGAATCACAATGATTTAGTTAAAGAAATACATTGAGCTTGATTATTTTATATGTGTCGTCCATCATCAGATAGATGCCACAGAAACATGTTAAAAACGCCAAAAGCACAGTTTTATCAGATTTTCCTATGGGTCTGTAAAGGGAAATTTGACCTTGAATCAAGTAAAACATTTTTGTTTTTTCTACATATAAATATATAAAAACCTGCATTTTATAGTGAAATTATAAGCACCATAATTGATTTCTTTAGTTGGGTTGTGTTGGTCCACCAAATGAGCATTGAAACGACTGTGATAGATGAGCCTTTGACTCACTGTAATGCAGGTAATTTGTTTTGCTTGCCGCCCGCAGTAAACATGTTCATTTGCACAATCTGATTTGATCTAATGTCATAATCGGATGTGTGTTTCAGAGCTGGTGGATCCCTGCCTGGAGGGAAGTCGGTTGAGTGTGGGACAGATGTGTGGAGGAAGTGGGGACTCTGTCATGAATGCAGTGCCAGAGGAGGCAGCTAAAAAGAGCAAAGAGGAGCTGAGGGAGCTGTGGAGGAAGGCCATCCTGCAGCAGATCCTGCTGCTGAGGATGGAGAAGGAGAACCAGAAGCTGCAAGGTGAGCTTGGGTGATTGGAGGCTTAACCAGAGTTTGTGTAGAGGGGATTTATTCTTGTATCCAAAAGCCAAAACCGGTATTTGTTTGGAGATATGAACAAGAGCTTCTCCAGATTAGCCATGTAATCTCACTTTACAATCAGGATTAACACAGATATTGTTGTGCATGGTTTTATTGTGCATTAAGCTACTTAGAAGTGTTCCAAAGTGGAGTTTTGGTAAAGTCAATTGTAAACACACTTATGAATCATAATTGGTTGTTCTCTGTGGGTGTGAAATAAAGAAAATGAGTCTGGAGTCTCTGCACAGATCAGATTTTAAGATACAATATGTTAAGCAATGGTAAAGACAACAAAATGCTTAAGTTGCACAAAATACGCCTTAACTTTTTATATATTTTACATAGATTTGTTTTGCTTTCTTCAGAAACTGAGAAGTAAAAGATTACCAAAGTTTTGCCAGGATTTTTAACGGAGCTCACGTCTGTTTGAGGTTAGAGATGTTTGCTTACAGGTGATGAAAGGACATGAATCATGTCTCCTTTTTGGGGACCAAAAAAAGAAAACCATAAATTAACAGATTTGGCGATGCTTGTCACACACCTAAGTTAGCTGGGAAGCATGCCTTAGGGTGTGTCAAGTGCAACGCCTTTTTTGTGGCCCAGTTGGCTCGTGCCCATTTACCGCATTCTCTGCGTAAGGCCCCGGATAACCTGTTTTGCATAAAAGCTCTTAGATTATCCACACCCAATTTATTGTCCTAGACCAAAAATACAGAAGGTGATTCCCCATTTGTGATGGACGTCTACGTCAGGCTGACGAGAGGGGAAAAAAATAATGCGGCCAGTCAACACGCCCGTGGTTTCATCCTCAGAAAGTGTGTGTGTGTGTGTGTGTGCACGCGCCTCTATCTTTGCGCGTGTGTCTTTGTCAGCTCCAGGGTGGAGTATCCGTTCCTGTTCTGTGTTATCTGAGGCATCCTGTTCCGGCAGCAAGCGGCGGGAGAGGAGTGGAAATTGGGATGCAAAGGAGGCCGGATGGTGGAGAGCTTTCAATGGGCTAATGCCCATCAGCTTAGTTCTCCTGATGAAGACGAACCGTGCAGTTGCAGCTTCAACAGCATCTATTCATGTCAACTGTTGTCTCTATTTCCTCCTGAGTCTTTACACTTAGCTGCCTTTACCTATGGCTGTCTACGAAGCATGATTCAATCCAGATCATTTCAGTAAAGCCAAATTATCATAATTGTTAAACTAATGACCAATAGAACCAAGGTTTTCTGTGGAATCTCTGTACTCGAGCAATGGGCAGCAGCGGAGAGGAAAATCATCCTCCAAATGGGAGATTTAGGAAGAAATCTCCAGCAGAACCAGGCTCAATTAGTACCACCATCTTCAATGACCAGTCATAGAAAATACTGGAACGTCTGTTGAGAGATGAACTTGTGGGATAGTTCCTGCAGCAACGAGTGAAGAAGAAGCAAAAGAGAGAGCACACTGAAACGGTCAGAGAAAACTGAGAGTTCTAAGCCAGAATATTTAGGAAGCTACAGTTTTGAGTTTTTTATTATCCATGTCACATTTTGCTGAGAAAGATGAACTGGCAAAATCCTTGCTAAATATTTCTTTTCCCACCCTTTCCCTGGGAAGATCTGCCCGTTTGGGCGTGAAGCGCCCTCCTCCTTCTCCAAAGGGATATCATTCTTGTGAGCACCGTCAGGTTGCAGCCGGTCTCTGGAAGAACAACACGCATTAGCAGAAAGGGTGGGGAATCCTCTTGGGAGGGCGGCGGATGGACGGCACACACGTGGGATCGACCAAAGCAGAAAAAAGTTCAGCAGAAAATAGAAAGAAAAGAAAAGATGGGCTGTGGGTTTAGAGAGCAGGAGAAACAAAGGAAGGGTGTTGTCAGAAATAAAGGAACAGAAAAGGGGTGCTGGGTGTGCCTTCACCTTCTTTGATCATTGGTGTCAACGCGCTGAAAGATGATTCTCGGTTTGTGCATTTTTCTGTTCTGTTGGCTGTTTTTTTTTCCTGAGGGTCCAGGTGCAAGGTTAAAACTTTGCAAGCCCATAATTAGATGTATTGACCCCACATAGCGATGACATGAAAACATGTAATTGTTGTCTTCATCCTGGGAAACATCACCACACGTCCACTGCAGCCTAATGGGATCAGGTTAAAAAAAAATGGATATGTAGGGTTTTTTTGTTGCTTTTTTTTTTTTTTTTTATATAAATCATGGTACTGTTGCTAATGTCTGACTCAAAAAAAAAACATTGAGTACTATAAAGATTACAGAAAAAGTAAAAAAACAAATGATAACAAATTTAAAAAGTGTGTGTGACTTTAAAGTGCTTTGGGCCTTGTAGGTAGAAAAGCGCTGTATAAGTATACGCCATTTACCAAAGAAATATAGAAGTTTCTCCTTTTATCAAAGAGTCTTTCTCAATTTTTTAAATTGGGAATTTAAAAAAAAGTTCAGTTTTTTCTGTTTTCATTTTATTTTATTTTGATAACTTTTTCCTACTATGGATGAATGAGTCTTTACAGAATCTATAATGAGCAGCAAGGTTGTAATGTTAATTCTGATTTGCACAAGTGAATGAGTTGTTATACATAAAGTCAATCGCTTCTATGGCAAATACATTTTGGCTGCAGTTTGCATGACAGGGTTTTGAGAGAAAAACCGATTCTGATGGAAACTTTTCTGGATCCTAATAGACACGATTTAACAGTTTCTCTCTGCTTCCGCAGAACCTATTTATGAAATGATCAAATCCTTTTTTGTTGTTGTTTTGTGTGAAAGTGAGAAAAGTACAGGGGTAATGTGAAAAACATGTAAGCGCCAAACAAAACTGCAATGGCAAGTCAGTTCTAAAAGCGGTGGGTGTTGGTGCAGAAACCAACCAGCAGAATGTAGGGAGAAAAAGGTGTGATTTCTTCTGTTTTTCTTTTTTTTTTTCTTTTTTCTACTAGCCTCAGATTTTATTATTGGTTATGAAATACAATTGTTGCATCATACTATATTCTTTTGAAACTTACATAATTTTTTATTAGGGTTGTTTTTTTTTTTTTTTAAATATCTGCAAGTTATCATAGTGGAAGAAGGATAAACACAGCATGCGCACAACTAATCAAAAGGATGTCTTTTGCAACACTATTTAATCAGCTGATAAGTTATCATCATACAATAATTAAGCCGTTTTTAAATACAGTTCAAAGAGAAGCTGCAGCTTTACAACCAAATCCAGTAAATGGCTTCTTATTGCATTACTTACAGTCAGAGATTACACTTGCTTCTCTTTGAACAGTAGCAAAAGAAAACGATCAAATTTCAAGAATAATGATCTTTCTACTGTAGGGTTAGGGTTGAATGGAAACTGGTCTCAAAATGCAAAACAATGTAACTAATTGGTAAAATGTTTTTTTCTGGCAGGTCTGTTCTCCATAAATCACACAGTCACTTTATGGAAACTTCTTCTTCTTTTTTTTTTTTTATCCTGTAGCCTCTGAGAATAACCTCCTAAACAAACGCCTCAAGCTGGACTACGAAGAAATCACGCCGTGTCTGAAGGACGTCACTTTGGTGTGGGAGAAAATGCTGGGAACTCCTGGAAGAGCAAAAGTCAAGTTTGACACTGAGACTATACATGCTGCTGTTGCACAAGGTACCGGACTCTACAAACCACTAGATAACTACTCTTCTTTTCTATAAAGAAGTATTTGCAGCTATTGACTATATTTTAGATACTTCTTTCTAAATATGTTTAAAGCACATGGCTGTGGAAGGCTATGTTATCGTTGCACTTTCTGTAGTTAGCTGATAGTTAATAGTAGACTCTATTATCTATGAGCTTTGAGGTAAAAACTTTTTTTTTTTTTTTAAAAAGCTCCTGTTCACAGTCAAACTCCATTGATGTATGCAAGCATAAGAAGCAGGACTTTAATAAAAACATCAGTCAGGAGAGTCATCATAGAAAAAAACACTACAATCAAGCAAAAGTTAGGTGCTGTTCTAAAACATGGCCATAAATCTGAATTAAAATCAACTCCAATCATGGAGTGTGAAATGATCGCTCAATTAAACAAACTCCTCCCTATTTGGCACCATTTAAACCTTAATGTTGGGTTAACGTCAGCTGTTCTTTCACGCCTCTCACATGCAGAGCTTTGGGACAAGCAGATTTGAATGATTTGTATTGTTCTCAAACAGTTTGGACCTCTTTCTTTCGCTGTGTGTGTTCCCTGGCAGGTGTTCCTCGGCAGCATCGAGGTGAAATCTGGAAGTTCCTCTCTGAGCAGTACCTGCTCAGACAGACGGTCCCTGCCCGCCCCCCTTCCAATCTCACTCCATACAAGGAGCTCCTGAAGCAGCTCACGTCACAGCAACACGCCATCCTCATCGACCTGGGTACAATAAGAAAACACACTTTTTTTTTTAAACCTTTATTTACATTTTTCGTGTAATATGTCCACTTTGTTGATTGTTGTTGCATTAAGTCTATTAAATCCTTCTGTCTGCAGAGAAAAACTTGGAAAAAGAAATGGAGACATATCAGTTGTCTTTTTGTTATGGGTTTTTGCAGAAATCCTTTGTTATCCAGAGAACATATTTTCAAAAATGTAGATTTCAAAAGTGTTTTAGTTCATTGCCTTCATTGCCACTCAATGTTGTCTCCAAAACCTTAAAATAAAATGTTGTTGGCGGCGAATAAATGAGCTTCATTGAAATTTCACATTTGCCTAAAAACCTTATAACACCTAACACCCAAAAACCCACATAAATATACTACCTCCACCCATACAACACCCACAACAGTTCTCTACCCCTGCAGCACATGTATGGGACTGGGATGTGTGATGTGTGTGCGATGAAGGTGCGGAGCGTTTATGATGCTGCTCAGAGCGACGGCGGGGAGACATGGTGACAAAAACAAAGCATCAGCCAAGAGTGGCTGAAGGGGAGCACTCCCACACCTCACTGTAGATTCACGCTTTGCAAACATGTTTTCCCCCAGGCGGGGGTGGGCGACTTTTCATTATTCTCACAAGCATGAAGCTCCCACAGCAAATTCCACCCATGCAAATTCACATGGTTCTCCTTGTCCTTCTCACACAGCGTAAATCAGGCAGCCCAGAGCACCTAAAGCTGCTAATTACCTGTCTGCTTACGCTAAGAGCGTTACCTTCACCTCTATTATCTTGTCTGTTTTTTATTAACATCCATATCTTCTACACTACTGTTAGGCTGCTGTGGCAGGAATAAACCGTTCCTGACACAAAGCCACATTTATGTCTGTACGTTTAGGGCGAGGCGGTGGAATATTGGGTCCATGTTTATCCCCTGAGGGTTTTTTTTTTTGTTTGTTTTGTTTTGTTTTGTTGTAAGACAGTCAACCGCAAGGTGTCAGGTCTAGAATCAATCGATTCCTGTAAATGTTTGTACACACCCAGAGGCTTTGCTCTCTTATGTGTATGACTGTACATAGACTCCTGCAAAAGAGATGTCAGATTAACGCGAGTTAATCCACCTAAGCAGTGCTGAGTTGCAGATACTATCTACCGGTGTGATCTTCAACGTCAAACACAGACTTTGTTTTTGCAACCCAATTAAATGGGATTGTTTAAAGGTCTGGTTTGCAACAGATGCGTGACGACTGTTTCTCTTTGCTCCAGGTCGTACTTTTCCCAGTCATCCATATTTCCAAGCTCAGCTGGGTGCAGGACAGCTGTCGCTGTACAACATCCTTAAAGCCTACTCCTTGCTTGACCCTGAGGTACCATTTTTCCTTAGTTTCACCCTTTTTCCAAATGCTCATGTTTCACTCCTGACTCAGTAAAAGGAAATAAATGTCTGAAAGGTTTAACTGTCATGTTCCTGTTATTCTTTTTTGTCTTTTTGAAGGTGGGCTACTGTCAGGGCCTGTCCTTTATAGCCGGAGTTCTGCTTCTACACATGGGGGAGGAGGATGCCTTTAACATGCTCAAATTTCTGATGTATGACGTAGGACTTCGGAAACAATACAGGCCTGACATGATAATCCTACAGGTAAAAAAGAAAAAGCAGACACGCTCAGAACGCCTTTGTCTTTTGTGCATTGTTCCAATCTGCTGAATCACCCTGCAAACGCTAATCCCAAATTACCTTGTCACTCAGATCACTCCGTTTTTTCCAAGAATAAAAAGGGTCAACACAGCTGTCGAATTAAAGGGATTTAGTTTCATTAGTGATTTTTTTGTCTTTCAGTTGTTAGTTTTTGATCGCAATAATTGAAATGTTTTGGTGGTTAGCTTTTTGTTGTTGTTTAAGCAACTTTTCTCCATTTCTTGGGTTCCACTGAGATTACAACTGATTATAAATCCACACGACGGAGAAGTCAGCCAAAGGATTTCCAAGTAACTCAGATTAAGCTTGAAATGAAGGATGTCCTGATCAGATTTGTTTTTGGCCCCAATCCAACTCGGAGTCATTTGATTTTGGGGATCTGCCGACAGAGTTTTGATCCGATGCATTTGTAAGACATTAAAACATGAACAAATGCAAAGAAAACAGATCCAGGTTATCCCCTAGTTGTATTTTATTTACCTTGTTCTATCTTTTTACACTTAAACTGTGCACTTTTGTGTTTGCAGCCATCAACTAGGAAAAATAATTAACTTGTAAAAATAGGTGACAGTCATTTTAGACATTTTGTTGACTGTAGTTTTAGTATCATCAGAGCTATGAAACATTATTGATCTTGTGATTTATATCTCCATTAAAGATTCTTACAAATTAAAACTGACTTTCTTCTAAAACAGTTGTGGCATGAAAAGGATCTTGAACATTCATGACTAGCTAATGTCAATGTAATCATTCGTTTGTTTTGGCTGTTTCTCTGACATTGATCTTTTTGTGTGGATTATTTTACTCTGAACCTGCACTTTGTAGGCGGGGCCTTGGTAGCCGTCTCACTGCCATCTGTTCAATTTTACTCCCAGTAAAATGAACAACTTGATCTTTTTTCAGTTGAAATGCCTTTGTAGGTCATTGTTTGCATTAAGACAAACCAATAGAGACACTTACTATCAGTTTTGAACGTTTATTAAAAGTTATTAAGCCCGGAAGTCAGAATCTTTGAATATCTCACCAACTTTTTGTGGACCTCCTTCTCAGACTAGTGCTGGATTCTGCTGTGCTTTACAGCAATAAATTGTTGTGATCTGTTCATGATATGCAGACGTCTATTTGAGAATCTATCTGTAATAATAAGCTTGAAACATATAGTGCTGATCACAGTAATGAGAATAAAATTAATGCCTGATTGGGATGCAGCATCCAATTTCTATGGAGTCTAAAACTCTGTGATCGGGCCTGATTTCCAAACACTGGACCAGAGTGGGACATACCTACTTTAAATTATAGAAAATTGTCCTGTTTAAAGAGAAAATATGCATAAATTAGAGTTTAATAACAACATGTTTTCCATTTTTTCACCAGCATGGATGTTTGTGTTTACAAAGTGACTTTATGGATGAACCAGAACGATTTTCTGTTGCAACAAGATATGTCAAAGAAACACCTCCAAATCCAATTAACGTCTTTCATCTGCAACTTAGATGTCACTAGATAACAATCCTGTTTTGGCATGCATGTCACTTTTCCAGTTTGTCGGTTGAAAAACCTTACCCATTCACTGCTACTGTTGAACAATGTCCAATCCCTCCACTTTGTTCCAAAAACATAAATAAATAAAAGCTGTCACGTTTTCGGGGCCACTTTTTTCTTTATACCAATGACTCTGCAAGTATCTACAAATCACAACTCTGTTTTTGTTTTTTTTTTTATTTGTCCTGGTAGATTCAGATGTACCAGCTGTCGCGGCTGCTTCACGACTACCACAGGGATTTGCACGGCCACTTTGAGCAGCAGGAGATCGGACCCAGCTTGTACGCCACTCCTTGGTTCCTTACTTTATTTGCGTCCCACTTCCCCCTCGGCTTTGTGGCTCGTGTCTTTGGTAAGGCCCGAGAATTTCATATTTCTGCTCTTAGAGAACACGCCAGGCTGTGACTCGCCAAAGTAAACTCACTGATGCTATGAAAGAAGCCAGGCTGTGGTTAGGTTTATTTCCCCTGGAGAGATCTTTAAACTGAAGTGATGCAGGAGAGCAAACGATGACAGGACGGGACAGAAAACAGTGGAGGGTTTAGTAAATCAAGGATGGCTACAGTAGACCACACCCCCTGAAAAACAGACCAATAAATAATAAATAAAGGTTAAAAAACATTCTGACAATTAGGTGAAAATGTCTCAAAACGTTTCTTTCATTTCAAATATGAGATGTTACCAAACTAAAAAAAAAAAAACATAAATTGTTACAGTTTGAAGTTATCAGAGTTCTTTGTTACATTCTTCTTCAAGGTGGGCTACCAATAAAAAGCTGTTGCTTTATACATTACCACGAGTGAAGTTTACCCATATATATTTAAAGTCCCACTTCAATCATCCTCCAGTCTATTTTCCAAGCATTCCCAGTGGTCTTTTATTTATGATTGCGCTGTTTAGAGCCAAAATAGTATAACCTGTGTCGTTTTCTGCAACATAGTTTCTGCAGAGCGGCAGTAGGTCATTGGAAATCACCTCTGATTGTGGGCGGGGCTGCTGACCAGGAGCTTGTGGTGACAAATAGTTGTTTGTTTGTTTTTCAAAACGCTTCTCCAGATTCAAAATAACCGTAATTGACTAAAGAAATACTTAGAAATGTAGTTATCATTGGAGTGGGTCTTATAAAGAAAGATTTTTGGGGGGGTGGGCGGGGGACTTTTTTTGTTTAATGTTTTTTTTAATCTACTTTAATTGGGCAAAGGAAGAACGAAACCTTTAACCTTAAGTACACTTGCTTTAGGCAAACAAACATTGGATTGACATACCAAGGGGAAAAAAAGTGCATTTAAAAACGTTTCATAGAATCTTGCTGTCAGTCTGGCTCCAGGTTGCTGCTGGATCTTTCAAAAATCGAAGAAACTGGTAATAAGTTGGTCATTATGTTTGGAGCAGTTACCAGTCAATTAGGATGGAATGATAGAGCGATAATCCTGGCTTTAAGGTTTATTTGACAGGAAAACAGTAGTGAGGTGAAACTTTTGCAACTACATTCTGAAAAGTTTCTTCACAAAAAGTCCTGCTTTTTGCCTGTTAGAGCCTCATTAATTTAGCTCAAAGTTACCAACTGTACCTAGAATCATACAGTTTGGAGGAGTTAGAACAATGAATTCTCTTTGTTTCACTTTTTAAAAGCACCTTCATATGTTGCATATTTGCAAATAGTAATGTAAAATGGTTCCCATTTAGGGTCATTTTTGGCAGCTTTAGCCTGTTCTGCCCTAACCCTCTTGTACACAAGCACTTTGCAGAGATAAAGTTTTGTAGCACCACACCTTGAGCTACAACCATTAGCTGCTTCTGGCAGGAGAAAAACAGCTCTTTCCTGTCTGAAATCGAAAGCTTAAAAAAGGAGACTGACTCCTGCTTTGCTTTCAATGAACCATTTATTTCAACAGAACACATCTCTTTATATTTGTCATCTTCATGACTTAATATTTCACTTTTTTTTTTTAATTGAATAGCTTTTTGAAGGCAAAGCCGAAACATTTTTGACAGTCCTTGTGGACCAGTTAAAGGTTTATTAGCTTTACTAAAGGAGGGCAGCAAGAAGTCCATGGTTAGAGATCAGACATGCCGTTTTCCTGTTAGAGTGACCATTTCATCACCTCACAGCTGGTATCTGTTGTCTTCTTCATTCCTGTCCTATTGTGTTCACGGCTAATTTCTCACTTGATGCTCGGTTACTAAATCAGACTTGCTGGCTCCTTGTGCTCAGCAGAGCCGAACGATCTGCAGGACCGTGTGAGTAGTTGAGCGTGAGGGCATTATCTTTGGAATGACTTGTTTGATATTGAATACTGCACTCCACACCTCTGCTCCCATTCCTTAATCTTGTGCATGAGCTCATGCAATCCTGCCCAACCCCTACCACACCCTCATAGATTCAACACTCGCTGTGCCCGCACCAAAGCGCACACCTACTCTTTCCTCCACATTCAATCCAACTGAATATATATGTTTGCTTAAGCTTTTTGTTTGATTGTTTTTCGTGACGTCAAATTGTGATCCTCACAGTGCGTTTCTTAAAGAAAGCCTTTAAGAAACCAGTAAATACTATAATCTTGACTGTCATCACCTGGTTTTTCTTTATTTTTCATTTTAATAGGAAAGCGCTGTCACGTCAGGGCTTTGTCCTTCTTCTTGGGTTGATTCAGCGGCCTCTAACTCCATTGCTCTCTGTCAGACATGTTGTTCCTCCAGGGCCCAGAGGTCATATTCAAGGTGGCCTTGAGTCTGCTGGGAAGCCACAAGCCTCTGATCCTGCAACACGACAGTCTGGAGTCCATAGTGGACTTCATCAAGACCACGCTGCCCAACCTGGGCCTGGTGCAGATGGAGAAGACCATCAACCAGGTGAGAACAAGGGGGCGGTCCTTCTGAAACGTGTCACTCTTAGTTTTCGTCATTATTCCCGCCAATCTGGACACGTTTGGGCAAGTTGGGACTAAAATTCGTGTCAACGACTATTCTATTTCAATGGACATGAACTGGCTTTGTTGATCATCAGATGTTTTATTATTTTAGGACAGTTAAATTCAGTCTGTGTTTTATCTTCTTTTTCCTTTAGTGCTCACACCCACCAGCCTTTAGTCTACAGAAACTCTGTCCAGAGGTTCTCACAACAACCAAGGGCATTACCAGCTACAGGCCTTTTCTGTGCTGAAACAGACTGATTGAATTGAGTCAATAAACGCTCCTGCGGGCTGGAGCGGTCCTCCGCCGGGGACCTGGGGCACAGCGGGGCTGACACAATCCCACTGTGCACTGGGAGGAGAAAGAAAGAGAACAAATAGTGCGCTCAGTGTAGTTAAACACATGGATGTATGTTTTAGAGGACGTTCAATTGGCCGTTCTGCATGACTATCAAGTGACGGATTACATGCTGAGGATGTTGATACGCTAACGGATTTTTTAAAATATATATATATATATTTATTTTATTGTTTTTTTCTGATTCCCAACGAAATATTTAGAAATTAAATTTTAAGCTTAATTTTACTAGAACAAGTTAATAACGCTAAAAACATGATTTTCTTTGGAATCTCTGTCTTCGAATGTGTTCTAGAAGTAAAAGAAAGTTTAAGTTTCAACAAGCACTGAAATGAAAACAACCTTTCTGTCCACACTATCAATGTTTGAAAAATGTGCATAAAACTTGTAATGATTGCTGCCAGGTCTGTGAGATGGACGTTTCCAAGCAGCTGCAGGCGTATGAGGTGGAGTATCACGTACTACAGGACGAGCTGCAGGACACGCCCCCAACCCTCAACCAGCAACAGCGAGCGGCACAGCTGGAGAGGACCAATCAGAGTCTGCGCCAGCAGAACCTGGACCTGCTAGAGGAGCTGCAGGTACACACACATATTTTTAGTTGATGATTCTGTTGAGCAACAATTTAACAACAATGTTTGATTTTTATTGGTTGAGTTTAGTAGTTATTTCAGTGACAAATGTGACTTTTGGCTTCATTAACAAAATGTATATCATTTTCGTGGGGAATTCTCGATTCTGATTGGCCGCTGGGTGTGCATTAAGTAAGGGGTAATGGCCGACGGAGAATGCATTATCACTTCTCTGCTTGCGCCCCACAGGTGTGCCACGCTCGAGTCTGCAACCTGGAGGGCCACGTGGAGGTTCTGGCTCAGTCAGAGAGCCGGCTGAAGGAGCAGGTTTCTGCTCTGGAGGAGGAGAAGCAGCAGCTGGAGACAACCGTCGCACAACTCCAGAACCTCCTCACCCGCCTGGGAATACACCCCACCAGCCTTGATGGACTCACACTCCCGCCCCCCTCTGACACACAGTCAGCTGTAGAACAGGAAGCTAGCGAAGGTCTGGATGTCAGGACAGCAGACCCAGAGCCTCCCGCTCTCCCACAGGCTTCTAACTGTTGAAATGGTGACGTTGAGCCACGTGTGAAAGGCACAGGAGGAGAAGGACGCCCACTTTCCCTCCAGATATTTTAAATAAAAGAGAGACGAGCTTTTGAGCTGAGAACTGAAGGCGTAGAAAAGGAGAAAAGAGTAGGGTTGAGCTCAAAGGGGACAGCCCCGTCTCCCCCTCACTCAAGCGAATGTAAAGGAACGTGTTAGTTAACAAAACAAACAAAAAAAGAAGCTGCACCTTCAGGCTGCCGTCTTGTGTTTTGTTCTACAAGGTTAAAACAGCCCAAAGAATGTCCTCACGCTTGAGAACAAAGAGTCCACGCCACAGTATTCTGGAGCATGGCGATCCTTACTGTTACACAGCAGGAAGAAAGAAATCTCCAAAGAAAAATCCAAAGTGCACAAGATGATGAAAGAAAAAAAAAAGGGGGGGGGGGGGGGGCTGTTGAAGCGATGACCATGACAAAGTGTTGTCTGTTGATTTTTGGCATTAGTTAAGTGATGTTGGGTCTTGGATGGCGGTGCTCATAATGGAAGGAGTTCATTTTCATTCTTCCCTGAACCTCTGGTTCCGTTTCTCCTGATTTCCTTTAGGAGCAGCAGCTTAGAAGAAGACTAACCCAATCAATCCAGTCCATTTCACTGTTCAGTTTTTCAGCTCTGCATGCATGCTGGCTCATCTTTCCTGGTGGGAAAACGGTAGCTCCTTTTCCCTGTGGAGATGTGTATCCATCAAATCCTTTAAGCTTTAAAGAGACAATCTGAAAATCAGTTACTGTATTTAACACTGAATTCCTTCCACCTGAGCTGCTGCTTGGTGTGTTTGGATCTGAATGTTACTGTTTGTGTTACTCTGCACTCCACCTGTAGTGACAAACCTATAGGTTTACACTGTAAAATCATTTTGGCTTTTACCCCCACCCAGACTCTCTTTGCACATGTTTGTTTGTTTGTTTGTTTTATTGATTTGTTATTGTCAGTAAGTTCTTTAAAATATAAATCATATTCTTTCAGCATATGTGGAGCGGGTGTTCTTCTGTCGTGTCCTACTTTTATGAACTCGTGTGTCAGATTGCAACACCTCATGTCTAAACATGTCACACGGCGTGAATGCCGGGGGCTCCGGTGGCGTTTCAGACATTTGAAAGCACAAAGCTGCATGTTTTTCCAGGAACTTCCCCTCGACGTGGGAGGAAAAACGCATGTTTGGGCACGCGACGGCACCGTTAGTATGCATGATCTCTGTGTGTTGCAGAAAAAAAGATCAGGAGTCAGAACATCTGACCCCAAAAGAAAATACTTTAAAAAAAAAAATAAAAACAAGGTAGATGGAAACAGAATTCCTCATTGGCTCCTGTGTGTACAACTGGACACATATCTCTTAAATGGTTTAAAATAGTTTTGCTGCCCATGACATTTTTTTCCCTCTTAGATTTGCTATCAGCTGTAGAGGATGAAGGCGCAAAGCCTATCTTCATTCTGCTCAAAGTCTTCATCAAAGAGGAGGTTTCTGTTTGCTCTGCTTCTAAGTGGAAACCGGTTTCAGAGGGAACTTTTCTTTTAGAAGATTCTAGAAGCTAAAACCACGTTTTTTTTTTTTTAACCCTCAGTGAGCTCTGTTCTACAATGGCGTAAAACAGATGTCGACCCGCCATTAAGATAGTTTTCATTCAAATTTGAATTAAATAGTTTCAAAAAGAATACAAGTGTTGAGATTTCTGATTTAAAACAAACATTACAAGAGTTAAAACGTGTTGATACCTGGAAAGATTTCAAATAGTTCATTTCAGTTTCACCTGTTGTTTTTGGTCTTTTTTCATATTGTTTTGACCTCATCTTTACTTTTCTTTTGGTTTATACATTTTAATCTTCATTGATCTTTTTAATAAACATAAAACTGCCTGATCTCAATTTATGTGATTTTGCAGTAAAAAAAAAAAAAAAAAGTAAAATTTTAAATTTAGTTTTTTTATACAGTTTCGTATTTATTGTTAAATCATTGTTCAATATAATAAAAAAAAGAAGCTGGGATTGTACTAAAAAGAAGGCTATACAACATTACAAAAAAAATGTTGTAAGGCAAATTGGAAAGTCTTGAAAAACTGTTTAGGATTCAGATGTATGTTAAAAACTGCAGGTTTCTCTTATGGTCATATGTCATGGTTTCTTTAACTATTTTGTGTATATTTGAAAATGGACATGGCAAACAGATCTCATGCAACCTGTTCATACATCAAATTCTTATTGTTATTTATTGGGCGTTTTAATTGTTGGTGTTTGTTTTTGGGACTGCCTGCCTACCTCATAAATCATTGACAGCAGCAAAAGCGTTTAAGTCTGGTGAAAAAAATAATGGTTTGGAATGATGGAAATGTTTCAAACTACAGCATGAAGGAAAATATTAAATGGCAGTTTGCTTAAATGCAAATTCAAAGATGTTCAAAAAATATTTCTAGAGTGTTCTGCAGTTTGACCTGAAGTTCTAAAAAAAAACGCACATTCAGTAAGGATGGACATTCCTAAGTCTTTCTCTTTTGTAACCCGCCAACAGACCCGGAAACCTCTTAGCCTCGTTACCTTTTCCTCCACCCAACTTGGTCTTGATGGGTTTACTGCATCTTCATGGCAGGAAGTCAAATCCATTGTTTTTTTGGCACCTCTTTTTATAGCAAATTCTCATCAGTTAACAGACATGTGATTGAAAGGTGTTTTATAGCTTAGAAAAATGTCAAGCCCTTTTGTTGTTTCCAGTTGAAGTGTTGAGCTTACAAGAGATGAAATGAAACCCAGACAAATGAACTATTGGCTTAGTTGAAACACAACATACACCCAATGATTCATGCAAAGTACTTTATTTTTGCAAAGATTTACATTTTTGAACTACAAAATCTGAATCTTAAGAAGGTAAAACAACCCTTGTTTCATGGAAAATTAGCAAAATAATCTTACTTTAAGAAAACATGTCTTAGTGACAGAATTTTTTCTTAAAGTTCTAGTTTAACCTTATTTGTTTTTGTTTTTGTTTGCTTACTTATAGAAAATCTGCCAGACTTATTTCTTGGGAGCCTGTTTTTTGCAGTTATTGCAGTCACCAAACTCCCTGTGAGGTAAATGCAAATATCAGAAATGAGTGTCTGGGTGTTGTGTGGTCTTTGCACGATATATTAAATGAGTCAAATATTTACATTGCATTTGTAAAATGTATTTAAACAAAGTGAATATCTTCATCTATCCAAAAGAGCTGCACATGCTGCATTTCGTGTTTAAAGGCTGTGTCACGTGGTCACTACGTACATTCTGCTCATTTTCCTTGTATGAATTTCTGTCTTCTGTGATGCATGCGTGATGTAGTCACAAGTGTGTCGATGTGCGCAGATATCCGTCGAAGGTTTCGGTCGATGGGTCTTAACATAAATTCGGCTTTGAGCTGTTCAAAATTTTTAGTCGGTTGAAGATGACGTGTTAACGTCGTTTATAATTGTGTGTGATTTTTGTGAGATGCAAACTCAAATTTGTGGTTTTCCAAATATGTCTAACATTTCACACATGTACCACCAATGTATAACTTTTATATCGTGTAGACGGCGCACATATCACGTTCAAATTATGTAATTGATGCACGAATTCCTAACAATTACAAATAAGCAGCGCAATAATCACTCACGGTGCGTGTTCTACGTTGATTTACGAGTACTTCGTGGTTTTAACGTGGTTCATTTGTGACGTGAAAATCTCATATAAAGACCACAACTTTTCTCACTTTTATTTCGCATATTCACATATGACCAATTTCCAACAATATGTACATAATGGCTTTGTGACACGGCCTTTAAATCAGTCACACTCATTTCATAAATTTCTTAGAAAAGGCTTTCCTTTCCCAGAATTCCACATTGCCCACATTTCGGTTGTTGCAAATATCAGCACGAAGCAAACAAAAGTGGGACTGTAGGCCGCGCTTTAGTGAGTAGTTCTCGGAATGACCTTTAACCTGTTATCTGACGTTTGAGAAATCCCCTCAAGGATCAACAGAAGTATTCAAATCTTACAGTAATGCTGCTGCTAAAACAAGCAAGGGATCAGCGACAGAGCTCGACATATTCATGAGCTGAGCCTAACCAAACAATCTTCCTGAAATGGAGTTTTCCATGAAGCAGCGACAAGGAGGGTCGGGTTCTGTGCATAACATCCAGACGCCCGCCACGCCCTTGTGTGCTCATGCGTCTGATTAGCATGACTGCACTCCGTGTGGCTCCAGCCGGCAGACCACCAGAAGCAGCCTCATTCAGGTTCTGGGCACCTAATCTGCAGTGATCTCCTGCTTCAGTCAGCAGTCGCGTTGTGTTGTAACAACTAAGAGTTTGTGTGTGTTTGCACACCTGCTGCGTTAGAGGTTAAAAAGGTCACCAACATCTTGTCTGTGTCGGAGCGGTAGTTTTTTTCTTTTCTCTGCCACTGTGAACAGACGGTCTTTACTTTTCTAGCGAGGTGAGCCAAAAGGGATTGAACCTACCTGCCGTCTGGGGTTCTGTCTTTGCTGTGTGTAAACAGCGGGTTGAATGTGTGTGTGAGTCTTTTTCTGTCACGACTTGTGCCATTGCTCACAGTTTAGTTTTATTTGACTTGGCAGGTGTTTACCCTTCCACACTTCACCTCAGCCCTGCCCTGCGCTTCAACACAGGCCTGCTTGCTCCTGGAAACTAAAAACGGTAAAAAAAAAAAAAAAAAGTGGAGGCAGGAGGATGGTGTGAGTACAGATCTGCTGCAATTAAGTACAGACCTTTAAAAGAAAAAGAAAAAAAAACTGGCTTCAAATCAGCTAAACACAAACGAATGGGTCGCATGACTTTCTTCAAAGTTTATTCACTCACAGTCGGTAATCTAAACAGTTTTATGACTCAGTCTTTCCTTTTTACCTAATTTTTGTTTCTGTTGTGGTTAATCTTTCTTTCAGATCAGATTTTCTGACAACTTCTGCTTACAGAGTGGGATGGCACTGGAAGATAATGGTTATTAGTTGGGGAAATGTCTCATTTATTCTGTTTATACGTTTGCTATTTAGCATTTACAATAATAATATAACCTACAAAATTGTATCCAACAATAATTTGGCTGTAATTTTTCTTTTAATGACCCCCTCCGATCTTCTTTAGATCTATTGTCTCTGTCTATCTCCGTGCTCATTGAATTATGATGATGCCGTTTGTAGCCAAAATCAAAGCTGTCAAATTCTTCTCGCAGTGTGGGTGAAACTCTTGGTGCAGAGTAAGCCCGCCCCTACTTCCTGTCATCCCTTTTTTGTTTTTTTTTGTTTGTTTAACCCTTTCCCTCCTGCTAGCCTAACGCCCCTCACACCCCCAACCTAACATTACCGGTGCAACAGAAATGGCGAGAAATATCAGAGTTATCCTGTCGTACAGTTTTGAGCCAGATTCCAGTTCAGACGAGGAAAACAAAGACGTTCATGGATCTATTTGTCTGCAAGTGGATGCATCAGAATTGAGCGGTGCAGGGAGCTTGTGGCTTGCCGCAGTAGTTCCACGCCACACCTACAAGCTTTTTCCAATGATATTTTTGTCTGCTCCTGATTCACAATGACTTCATTAAAAAAATACTTAGAAATTAGATTTCAAGCTTAATTTTCTTTAAATATGTCCAGATCAACATTTTCTGTATCATTGCCTCAATGCATAATTACTGTTCAAAACGTTTTTGATTTTTTTTAAAGTAAGAATGCATATAGATTTGTAAAAAATAAAAATAAAACATAATAATAAAATAGTACAATAGTAATAAAAATATTCACATAACTTTTTTGTTCTGCAAAAAGCACAAAGGATAAGCAATTTGTCATCTGTGAATCGGAGACTCAAACTTAATATTTTTACTGTGGTCAAATATTTGATTTAGATAAACATTTATCCTTACAGTTTACAACTTAAGTGTATGACTTTTATAAACAGTAAAAAGCCAATTGGGGACATTTTTTGGTGTTTTGTTTGAAGACCTTTGGCACAGCAAGTATAGAGATGGTCTGTACTAAAGTTCAGATGTTGTCAGTAATGGCTCATAAATCACAGCTGAAGCACTTCATTCCTATAAACTTCAAAAGCACAGGGACAGACCCGACACAGGTTGCTGTAAACTCTGCTACTGATTAAAGACAACCTGCTGTCCTGAACTTTTATTGGACTTTTACTGAACTTTTAGTCTCACTGCAGAGGACAGTTTAAAGACCAGTAACTGTACGCATCCTTTTCCTGATAATCACAACTCACAATAACGGAAATAATGGGAAAAGTCTATTCAGTTCAACTCAATTTTGTTTATGTAGGCCAATATTACAACTAAGGTCATCTTGATGGGCTTCATACCAATAATTGTATAATAAACATGAAGTCATGAAGAACATGAAGTCATAGAATTTTATAGGTAAAACTAAACTAAACAGACCAAACTAAACTGGGCATGCCTGCCCTTAGACCACATGTGTCAAACACAAGGCCCGGGGGCCAACTGTGGCCCGCCATGTTATTTTATGTGGCCCGCGAGAGCATAAAAGTTTTTAATTTCTTAATTTTTTTTTTTGGTTGATTACATATTTTTTATGTGTATCTGTAATTATTCAATGTTTGCAGTTCTGTATGCAGACAAACTGTTGTCATTAAACCGTCAGTTGGATGAAAGGCTGTGTGCAACCTTTTTTAATAAAATGTTTCACTGTAAAATGTGTTGTTTTTAGCTCAGTTTTCTGTTATTTTTCTTTGGACAGTTTGATCCTTCATTAATGGAGTCATGTGGGTTTTAATAAGCAGACAAAATGTAAAAGGATTTATGCTAGAGTAACAAGCAAACATGTTTTCTATGCAGCTGTAATCGTCACTTTAAAACTGTTATAATAAATAAATAATGAGTAATTTAACATTAAGGAGTAGTTACATTTATTTCTCATTACATTTGGTTACATGTATAAGTTATATCTGGCCCTTTGAGGACAGACACTATGCTGATGTGGCCCTCAGTGAAAATGAGTTTGACACCCCTGCCTTAGACCCTCCTTCTCGTTTTTTATTTATTTTTTTCAGAGTTAATTTTTTTCCCATCAATAAAAAGGAAATTACTTCTGCTTTTGCTTTCCTGTAGATGCTAAATTAAAGTAAGTTTGGAGCAGGACTGGTTTGATCAATATTTGCATCCATAGTCATCAAGGAGTTAATCTTGAATTTTTACTTTTACATTGTTTCAACAAAAAGTCATTTTTGAACCCAGTAGTAAATAAAGTGGCCAGAAAGCATTAATCATGTTTTTTTTTATCAATCTTCAAAGTTCGTCATACACGTTTCTTTGGAAAATTGTTTTTCGGTTTCCCGCTTGTCCGGGTTGAATGAGTATTCCAGTCTGAACTGAAGGGTGTAAATACAATGTAACCTAAACCTGTCTTTCAGAAGAAAACAACAGATTTTCTATATAGATGTGTGTTTCCTGGATGGCTTTTGTTTGGTCACAATGATCCGGGATGCTACATTCAAGACATTCCAGCAATGCCAAAGTCTGCTTAACGTTTGGTTCTCCTTAAGTTCTAGTTTTGTTATCGGATGCCAGCAATGACACTTATGTTTTATTCATCCGTTGATATATTTACCTTTTTTTTTTTTATATCATTATTGTTTTTTATTTCATTGAACTTCCTCTTAAAGTAAAAAAAAAAAAAAAGGCCCCGCATGAGTGGCACATTCACAGATGCCATTGGTGCTTTTTGTCCTCCCTGATCCACCACTCCACCTGCATGGTTGATGCTGAAAAGGGTGTTTGTTTATTTTCCAAAAAGAAGCTGAAACATCTGAAGAACTGTTTCTCATGCATCCAACTGTCAGGAACTTCTGCTCACACCAGTTTTTCAGAGCCGGGCCGATTCATCGCTTCCTCCTGGCGATTTGTTTCAGATTTCTCCTCAGAAGGCTACAGTGGATGGTGTTGGGTAACAATGGCATTCCAAGCCACTCCCCAGCCCATGTGTCTGTATTGATTACAGCTAATGACCGTTCCTAAGAAGTCCCCTGCGTTTACAGTAATTTCCCTACACATGATCAAGTTTTGGCTCCTTTTCTGCCCTTATTGTCACCCTTCCTGGTCACTTTTTTCTGCTGATTGAAGCATCTTCCTGTTGAAGCCCAGTTTCATTGATGATATAACATTTTTAGGTTTGCTGCTTTTGTACAGAAATGGAAAAAAAAGGGTGAACTGCTTTTATTTTAAAAGAATCCCTACAGCTTTTGTATTAGTTTAATTGATTAAATCAGATTGAACTATATACATTCAGCCTAGCCTTTAATTTGAAAGGATTTTGTAATCTACCATAAACTATAATAAACAAAAAAAAACATGTTGTTTATTATTGTATGTGAGGAACTATTTGGATGACAGCTTTTTACTTTTATATAAGCAAGTTTGGTTTAAATTTACATTACTTTCACCCGAGTACAATTCTTTAGTGATGTTCTTCTTTGGGTGACATTTTGCTTACTGTACAACATTCTAAGATGTTACACAACATGCAATGTCCTTCTGCTGTTAAAAAAAAAAAAAAAATCTCTCTGAGGCAGTGATGTTCCCTGACTACAGTACAAGAACTGTGCAAGAACGGCTCAAGGGCATTTAGGGGGAGATGTCCTAGTACTAGAAGCAGGCATCCCATTGTGAAGGGATATTTGTACAAGAACTACATTACAAGTACACCTGGTGCACACATGTGCAGATGAGCAGCCACTAATTTGAAGTTCTACTGATTTTAATGAAACATCAGTCTACTTATTTAGCATCCATGAAAGCTTGGAATTGTTGCTCCTGAAGTTCAGTTAAGGTTTGCAAGAAGGTGTGAGATGTAGCATCAGGCTACACTCTCTCAAAACACAAAGAGGAAACAACAAGTTGAGAAAAATGGAACCAAAGTGGAGCTTCTAATGCTATATGCACAGCAGGCATGCGATGAGCAGTCAAGAAGACACTAAACTGCCATCCTTGAACGCTCTTTTCGCATTTAGTGTTCACTCTAAGCTGTTGCTACCAGATGTGCTCACAGCTGGAAGAGGGTAGGTGCGAAATGTCAAAGTGATCCAAATCTCACAACTCTTGCACCAGGTTTTTTTCTTTCACAGCTCTATTCCGATATTTGGAGATCCAAGTTTGGCAAAAAGGAGTTGGTTCACAAAAAGTATGAATTACCAAAATAAATTGCTTTTTAAGACTAAAATTCATACATCCATTTTCAGAACACGTTGAATCCCTTTTAGGGGTCATCAGTTAGTTGCAGAGCGACACACTCGCACACATGCACACCTAGGGACAATCTAGAGTCACCAATTAAACTTTGAAGCGTGTTTTTGGATTTTTGGAGGAAAACCCATGCATGCGCTGGGACAACATGTAAACTCCACACAGCAGTCAGGATTTGAACCAGCGCCTTCTCGCCGTGAGGTGAGAGCACCAACTGTTGCCACACCAAGCGGCAAAATCGAAAATAATTTAGCCGTAAGGAGTGTGATTCAGCCTCTTTAAAGTTAATGAATGAATTTTATAGGTTAATTTTAATGCTATTTATCACTATTTGGCAAAGGACAAAGTCAGTGACTCATGAAAGCACAAACTTTTTTTTGACGTTCTATAAAATTAATTTCACCAATTTTACTTTTTTTAGTTTAAAAATAAGTATCAAATAAAGCAAACTTTGTAATTTATCATGCATAAAACTTTTGATGCGTGCCAGGAGACAAATCTTCTGCAGGTTAGATATTTTAGTTCATTTTTAATGCACCTTTGGACAAATGCTGAGCAGCACTGCTCCAAATTCTGCAGTACAGGGCACAGTGGCTGAGTGGAGAGTCACTTCACCTCTGGAGAGTAATAGAGGAACAGATTACGACAGAAGAAGATTGTAAGCTGTCTTGCTGAGTCACAAAGTGCTAACTGGACCAACAGGCTGAGCAGAGAACGCTCATCCTCCCTGGAAAACCGGGAAAGATGATGTTACTGAGTTGGTCTGTCTCCATGTGTGCTTATGTCACGGTGTGTGTGGAAGGGTGTTTCTGTTTGTTGTAGAAGGTCAGGCGCCACAGTTTGGGTGTGACCGCCGCTGTCCTGTCAGCACATCAAGTGTCCACAAAGCACCCCCCCCCCCCTCTATCTGTCTCGCTCTATCTTTTCTTTTTCGGTTTCCTCAGAGCCTGGGTGTAACCGAGACTCTACTTGTCAGATTGTGAGATCTGTAAAAAAGGAGAGAACTAATATTTTTGTGTGTGAATGTGTGTATTTGAGGTGGGGGGGGGGGGTGGAGGGGTAGAGGCAGCAGGGAAGTTTTCTTGAACAATAAAGCAATCGGTTATTTCTGAACCCTGGAGAGGAAGCACTACTCCCTTCAGGGTGGGGAGACGGTTCATTCGGCCCCCGCCCAAAAACACACGCACACACAGATGCATGGACTCTTTTTATGCACACACTGATTCACAGATACACTGCCTGTAAAATCCACACAGTTGCAAGCTCAGAACCTCGTTGTGTCCCAGCCTTTTTAAGGACGCTAAAAGTTCTATGCAGCTAATGTTAGGAATACAGGCCACAGACAGTTTTTAGAAAGAAAAGGCGTGTTTACTGCATACTTAGAAAACACTTAAACAGCCTCATTTTCAGTAATTACAACATAAAGATGTATATTTCAGCTTCTGCATGCAAAAAAAACAACTATTAATCTGTGATATTATATTGCTGCATTGTAGAGATGTAATGATTAATCGACTATTTTCCTACTATCCAACAGTCTGAGGCAAACTGTTAATCGAATCAACCTATGCCATTACAAAGTCGCTTCAAAATGAAAGAAATCGATTATATCAGTGGGTTTATTTTACTAAAACATATTAACGACTAGGTGCCATCACACTTGATTTGATTTGATTTTATTGATTTATTTCAAGCATTGTAGTCAAAGCAATAAATAATTTACACATATTTATCAAACTCAATACAGAAATGATGAAATGGATAGTTTAAAAAGACAGAAAACAAAACAAAAATGTCACTTAAATCACATTTGCTTAATTAAATACAGTGATCATTAACTGAAGTATAAGTAGAGTTTGATTTATTGCTTGAAAAGGAGTGGGAAGAAGCAAGTTTATATAATCCCACCCCAACTGAGTTCATTCATTTGATAGTTTTACAGTTTTTTAAATCCGGTTCTGATCAAATAGATTCTCTTGAAGTAACAAAATCCAGTGCCTAGAAATGATGACAGTTGATAACACAAGAGATGTGGCCAAAAATGTGAATGGATTTGTCATTAATTCTTGTTTACTTGTTTTTATTTATTTATTTACACTTGATTGAAAGAAATACAAGGAAAACTTTTTAGTACCAGGTATTTATCTCTGAGTCACACTGGTTAATTTTTTGGCTAAAGAGGTCCTGGGTCGATTTTAGGTCAGTGAATCGGATCGAATCAGATTGTTCAATATTGACTATGAATTATATAGCTAACCATAAAATATGATATGCATCAAATCATTGAAATGAATCGTTGTACCCCCCCTTATTGTTTTTACCATACAGTTGGGCAAAGACAGTCTTTGGCAGTCACAGATTCTGCAAGATATTCGCCGTGTACAGAGGGGAGTGTATGCTGAGTTGCGTCCCAGGCAGGAATGACATACCTACTGTGAAACATGGAGGTGGAAACATCCTGCTTTGCGGCTGCTTTTCTGCAAGGGGAACAAGACAATGGATCTGTAATAAGGAAAAGATATATGGGGCCATGTATGGTAAGATTTTATGGCTGGATCTTCTAGACCCACAATAATACCAAACAAACCACCCTCTGCAATAGAGGTTCAAAGTTACGCAGTGGCCTAGCCACTCCATCCATTAATAAATTTGCTGAAAAAGTAGAAAGTCCGTGTTGCCCAGTATGCATGGTAGAATGGACCAAAATAGTAGCTATAGTGCAAAGCTGGTGGCGCTTTAGGAAACCTGCGACCTTTGGCCTTGCCAACCAGGATAATATAACAATATTGAGATAAATGTTTGCTAAATATGATCAGACCCATTATCAACCTTCTTTGCCCCACTAAGTATCACAAAATGAAATTCAAGCATTTCTTTCAGATTACTCAAACTGTGTTTTATTTATTGTCTGTTTTTCCTAGTTTGGAGTATACTATTAAATGGGTTTCAAATAATAAGCTATAAAAAAATTAAATAACTACAATAAAAACTATTCAGCAGTTTCTCCATTGTTGAGTGCTTACTTATTTCTTTTTCCTAATCTGTTTTACCCTTGAATCATTTTTTTGAAGGTGTTAATTTTAACCGCAAGAGGGGAAAAAAAACAGTGCATGGTAATTAATGTGTTGGGTATTACTTAACACCTTAACACCTCATTCCTCATTGTTGAGATGGCATTTATTTTGTTTATCTCTCAAAGTCATTCTTTCCTTTACAACCAGAAACTGGCACAATTCATTGATATTTTAAAAAAAATAGTACAAGTTGTAAAAAAAGATGAAGTGTTTCCATCTAAAAGGTTTTGACAAAAGCTTTAGTTACTGGGGTTTCAAAACAACACTTTCATAGTTAATGAGTCACTGTGCTTAAATAATCTGTCACCAGGATTACCGAAATGTTCAGCAACAAAGCTGTCATGTTTGAGTTAAGTACACCATGCTCCCCAGGTGAATGTGCACCGCTGCAACAGGTTGATCCCTTTTTGAAAAAAAAAAAAAAAAATATATATATATATATATATATATATATATATATATATATATATATATATATATGTTGCAACTACAATCTAAACGAAGAAGCATCTAAACATGCCAAGTTTCAATTTGATTTCTTTCTTTTATTTTTTCTAAAAATTCTGTTTCTCAAAAAGATTTCTTAAAGGGGAATTTCAGCACGTGTAATTTAAAGTCTTATGTGAACATGATAAGTTTCACCTCTTTGAGTTATAATTACAAAACGTGCTACTTGCCAACAAAACTGACACCTTCTTGACAAGAAGGTATTTCATTGAAATTACTGGACTCTATTTTTTTTTCTTGTTTCCTTCTGAGTCACTAGTTATTTTTTGCCTGTTTTGCTGTTTTCTTCAGCTCCAAACTTATGAAGCTTTAGGTACTGCATCCTCATAGCAGCCATTTTATCCAGTCATTTTATGTTAACATAGAACATGTTTTTCTGACCAAAGCAATGTGTTTTGTGCTTAAGCATTTTCTGAAACATCCCTTTTTTGGGGAGAAAAAAAAGTAAAAGAAAAAAAAAAGACTGAAAACACACAAAAATAACACATTTAACACCTTTAAGTGAAATACAGTGAACAGACTTGTTGAAAAGCTGAAACACTGAAGGCATATTAGACTGTTCCACCTGCCTGTGCAATTCTTTTAGCCGCATCACCTATAAAAGACATATTTGTGGCCGTGACACGCCCTGTGAATGCAGATCACCTGACAGTGCACACGCTGAAACACAGCCAGCTGCTTATATGCAAATCCAGAGGCTGTGTTTCAGGGGAGGAGCTGATGTCTAACTGATAACAGGGATGTGCAGGTGTGTGCAACAAGGAGGAAGGCGCAGCAAAAAACAAAAAAAAGTCACCAAAGCAACAACAGTGGTTACTGGAAAGCTGTTGATTTCCTACAAGTAAAAAAATTGGAGTAAAAAAAAAAAAATACTCTCTAAATCCTTTTCTGCTACTTCCCTTGAGGAGCATGCACAGCTTTTTCTCATTTGCTTTGAATAAAAACAAAGCAAATCTAGGAAGATTTTAAGTCTACAGCGTGTGCCAGGTCATCTTGATGAATGGGATATGCAGCATAGAGTAAAAATGAAACCCGTTGAGAAAAATACTAAATCGTTTTCTAAGCTGATGGGCTGTGTTCCTCAGGTGGAAAGATTGTGAGGTCATGGGTATTTTTATTCAGAAGTCTAAGAAAAATGAATATGTATATGAATTGAAATTGCATATTAATGTCGTCCACAAATGCCAGAGATGCAGAATTCTGTGGATTTCTGTGACTTATTTTTTAGCATAATATCCTGTCTCCTGTGTTTCTTGATCCACATGGGAGTGTTTCCAAGAGTTCAAATGTGGCAAACAAACAGCATTCATTCCACAGCGTGTTCAATGGTTCAAACAGAGGTGATCCTCTCAATCATTGGCTCTTCAAATGCAAAATGACGGACGCCAAACCATTTTTACATATCAAGTATCACGGTAAACATTTGTCAGTTGTGAATATGACTCACAAACAGAGAGTCATTCGAAATGCCCCTCTGTGCACAACACCTGCTTTAAATGTGAGGGTTTTGAGTTCTCTAACACCCTCCCAGGTGAATCACCTTCCAATTAGGGAGAAAACGATCAGTCAAACTGCCACACCCCAGTGTGCTTTTACACAAACCTCCCGCTTCGATACCAGGGCTGTTCTGGATTCTGTACAAGAACACAGATGAGCTTGTTTTTTGTGAGATCATTTTAAACTACTTTTATTAAAACAGACAATACAAAATGATGCAAAAACATACCCCCCCCCCCCCCCCACATACACACACACACACACATGTTACAGGTCAGACTGTGTGAGGATTGGATTTCAGTTGAAGTCTCTTATAAATTACCACAACCTTTGAAGATTCCTCTCCTTGCTTGTTTGGTACTAAAAATTGAGGGCCATCAGACATGTTTATCAAAATTATTTTTGTCAGTTAAACATTAAATATAAATCAAAGGATGGTCTCACCTTTGATGAGGGTTGCTGATATTTGAAAGGGGGGGGGGGGGGTATTTTACAAACTGACCTGCAGGCGAGACCCATCACGCTACTGTCTAACTATGTAGCCACAGGGGGCCCCAAGTCTGGGTCTCCCTGAGCAGGTCCCCAGCCTGGATAAAATACGGGGTTGTGTCAGGAAGGGCATCCCGCATACAAAATGTCCCCAAACTAAACCAAATGTGCACATCAGTGAATGCTGATTGGCTGTGGCTGAAAAGGTGAACAACCTGCAGAGAGACATCTGAAAGTTCAAACTGGTGGGTTTACATTAAATTGGATTAAGTAATCTTTTTGTTTGTTTGTTTGTTTGTTTGTTTTTGTCTTTTTGTTGATGAGAAAGTGACTCCACAAAAGAACAAATAAACTATGGTAGCCACGAATGCAGTTCTGATAGCGGCATGCACTTGTTTTATTTCTGCTTGGACAAGTTTGCGCTGCCTTCAGACCACGCCTTTCTTATAAAAGCTGTGTGCGTGTGCACTATCATTAAGCTAGTTTTGGGAATGGTAGTTTGTGTATATAGATATGCTGTTGGAGATCCATTTCCTTCACAGCAGCAAAAACAGATGGCTTTTTGGCTCTTAGCCGTGGCTGTATACCGGCTTTTCATAAAATAAAGTACTTTTTTACGAGATAAAACACAGAGAAACTCAAATCTCATTGTTGAATTGTTATTTAAAAAAATGTCTGAATCTTTATCCTAATACATGGACCACAATCCCTATTCATTTGATCAAAATGGAAAGGTCAGCGTGACTGATTTACAAACTAGAACAATGTTAGTCCAAGAAAACTATCATCAGAGTTTGAATTCTCCATTACATGGAAACTGAAGAACCGTTGGAACATACACACATACATGCCTGTTTTTGCATCTCTGCTGATTTCCAATCTACAGCAGCCATGACCGATTAATGACCCACAAAACAACAAGCTGTAACGCAGGAATATTTGAAAAATGATATCAGGAGAAACCGGTTTTCTTGTGTCACTCAGCAGAAGTCCTTGAGGTCATCTAGGAGTTAGAAAAGACAAGAATTTTCCAATTTAAATCAAAAGAAAAGAGAAAAAGATAATTGAAAACAGAGGTTTTGAGCAAATACATAACCAGACCAGACAACTGAATGTTTTGAGAAAGCAGAGAAATCCAAAGTTTTTTTTTAGTCAAAATTATATTTCAGTGTACCTTCAGAAAACGTATTCATAGCAGCTGCACAAAAAACAGAAACTGTGTGCTTGTTAATCTTATAATAATAATTTCATTGTCATTTTGCAACTGGAGATGCATCAAATCCCCAACATCACGTGTCTTTAGCAATGCTGACTTCCACAGAACTCAATTTCCCTGTCATTGTTTGTTTTTCTGCCAACTGCACACACTTGGCATTGGTTACGGCTCTGCCTCCCACCCTCTTCAGACCACATTGATCACACTAATTCACCACCCCTGCCGAGGCAGGCAAAGGCAGACGAATTTGGAAAGCTTGTGCAATTCACAAACGTGCACCACTTCATCTGCCTGTCTTGTTGCAGTTTTCCCGCCGATCTGACATGTTGTGAATGAAAAGATAACTCATGCGGATTGTCTTGACATCTGGAATAGCAGACAACAGAAGCTCTGTTGTGACTTGTTGGATCCACTCGTCTTTACTCCTCTCCATCGTAGAAATGTAAGTGCTCGCAGCAAAAATACTTAATGTGTTCAAATTAAATCACATTAAGTTTGACAAATGGTTGAAACTAATGGAAGCCTTTTCAATTAAAGGACTTTGTGCACACACATTCGGCTTTATTGATAGAATTAATAGAGGTTACTAAGTTACAAGTTGTCTTAAATGTTGATGTTGAAACTATCAACAGTCTGTTTCTCCAAGCTATTAAAGTCAAGTAAAGAAAGAAAGCTACAATTTGCCGCATTTAATTATTTGTTCCATAATAAATATACTCATTTCGTGCTTATTTAATCCATTGACACCTGAATATTTTTTACAATTATATATTAAAAAATGTACCTAGGTTTTTGCTTCCAAGTGGAAGCTAAATTAAGTTTGAAGCGGTTTGATACATCTTTGCATCTATTGGCGTCAAGGAGTTACTATATCAGATGAACCTTAATGCCTCTTCTTTTATTTTCTTTTTTCTGTCCAATGTAGCTGTAAAGAATGGAGAAATAAATATTTAACACAATAATTAGCTAATAATAATAATAATAATAATAATGGATTGGATTTATCTGCGCTTTTCAAGACACCCAAAGCGCTTACAATGTGTCCATTATTCATTCACTCCTCATTCATACTTGGTGATGGTAACTACTTTTGTAGCCACAGCTCCCCTGGGGCAGACTGACAGAGGCGTGGCTGCCAGTTCGCGCCTACGGCCCCTCTGACCATCACCGGGATCATCCATGCACATTCACACACCAGTGGAGGCCACACTGGAGGCAAGGAGGGTGAAGTGTCTTGCCCAAGGACACAACGACATTTTGGCTGGTGGGAGCGGGGAATCGAACCGCCGATCCTTCGATCATTGGACGACCCGCTCAACCACCTGAGCCACTGTCGCCCACTAATTAGCTAATTAGCTCAAAATGCGATGAATAAATGCAGACAGTAAAACATCTCAAATTGGAGAAGAGATCAAGCCTGCCAAAGTTATCTAAATTGTCTAAAAAATTAAGAAAATTCATTTATATATATTTTTTAACTGAATTAGAGAAGAAGCAACATTATGTATTATTATGGATTATGTAACATTCTGTGTGTATGGGTGGGTTTTCTCAATGCAATCCAGCTTTCCCCCACAGTCCAAAAACATACTTTATAGATTCATTGGTAACTCTAAATTGTCCCTAGGTGTGAAAGTGCGTTTTGTGTGCTTGTGTGGCCCACCTTTGTCCAAAAGGGGCTGAGATAGGCTCCAGCAACCTTCTGACTCCAAAAGGGACTAAGTGGGTTTAGAAAATTAAAGAATGTTCTGGCGGATGTAAAAAGAACGTTTGTACAATGCAAAAACAAAAATGTTTGTGTCAGTGGTGGAGCCCAACCCTTCAATGTGAATTTTATGTAATAATTGTGAAAATGCATCATTTTTTTTGTCACTGTTTACTTAAGAAAGACCTAAGTTCACCTCCTCCAGGAAAATAGTGTCCTTGCTTTACCTTACAAATGAAACATAGCACTGTCCCTTTATGTAGGTATAGCTTATAATATTGCACGCTGTAAGTGCACAATTTCAAATCTGAGTACGTAAACGTTCACTTTCAGGGTGCCACAGTGTCAGAAATGATTAGTAGAATAGGTAGTGTATCAAGTCACAAGTCCAAAGAAATGAGCCACTGTGGTACGTGTAATAACAGTGGCATTCTGTTGAAGCCAAACATTGTTTATTCATTTCTGCAGAAAGATAACATCACTACCTGCTTATTAAAAAAACCACAGATAGTCTCCAAATGCCTCTAAGCAGAACTGAGTCAGAGGCAAACACTCGCCAGAATTAATCATTCTTTTTTTCCCCTCTTACATAATTAAAATAACTTCCTGAAGTTAAAATTATAGCGGCTGGATGGCTTATTTGAAAAAGGGGTGCGATGAGCTGAATACTGATTGGGTCCTTAGGCAAGACCCTTCACGCTAATGTCTAACTATGTATTTACGGGGGACCCCAAGTCTGGGTCTCCCCGTGCCGGTCCCCTGCCTGGATAAAATACAGGGTTGTGTCAGGAAGGGCATCCAGCGTAAAAACCTGTGCAAGTCCATGAAAGCTGATTCGCTCTGGGGATATGTCAAAAGGCGGACAAACAAAGTTGAATCACCGCGAAGGGGGGGTCTAAGGGCAGGGATGCCAGTATAGCTTACTCAGTTTGTTAGATTATTTTAGTATTTTCCTATTGACTCTTTGTATTCATGATCCTTTTGAGTTCATGTTTTACTTCAAAGCCCATCGAGACGACTGTTGTTGTGATTTTGGGCTATACAAATAAAATTGAATTGAATTGAATTGAATTGTTAGTATCTGTCAGTTATCATGAGGGATTTTATTTTTTCTTTTGAGATGCTCTCAGGAGTCATTTAGTGATTTACAACCCCCCCCCCCCCCCTCCAATCTACAGCCAAGTAGGGAGGAACTGGCCGCCATTTTTAGTCTTTATGGTGACCAATCTCTGAATCAATGTCCCTCAGTCAGAACAGAGACTTTCTAGGATGGTTTTGTGTATTGTTGTATGAAAAATCAGTTCCTTTCTAGATTGACAGCAGAAACATGACTGGGTAAAATCTATTTTTTTGAAAAACAGCTTTAAAGAAAGAAAAAGATTTAGCTTTTTAACTTTTAACCTCTTAAGACCTGCGCTCTTGTTTGATTTACATTGTTTAGTGTGGTAAAATAGCCCACAGTGTGATGTCCGCACGTGTGGATGGCAAGTCTTAAGAGGTTAAATTTGCTTCTGCTTTTGCTGTCGTTCAACATGCAAACACAGGAATACGGTAACAGTAAAAACTGCACAACCCAGAGTCCTTGAAGTTCTACATTTGTTTTTAATGACGACTAATCAGCTTCAGTGCTTGAGCATCAAAACAGATGGATTGCTGCTCCCAAACCTGAATAACAGGAGTCGCTTTCCTTAAAAGTGCTGGCGTTATAGATCATTAAAACGAATACGCCTCAACTTGGACTCTTTATCATACAGGAATGCAAGGTGTGAATTATAAAACAAATATGTGAGGATTCAGATTCCCTCCCTGACAGGTTCTCATTGTAGAAGAAAAAAGAAATTCTAGTCAAAACCACTTTTTACCCATGTGTCCAAAAATGTGCAAAATGATCTATTATGTTTTCTAATTTATGCAGAGTTCTTCTTTAAAAAAATATCAGGTGCTAGGTTCCAGAGGAAATAACCTACAGGAAGAGCCAGACTTCCTTGTTATTTGGATCCTTTTCTCAACAGTTACACCTACCAGGTAGTTTCAGTTCAACAGCTGCAGAAGTTAACACATTACTGGGGGAAAATAGCTTTTTTTTACTTGCTCTTCAGGTTTAAATATTGGATTAAGTGAAGATTTTAATTTTTGTTGCTCACAAAACAGAAAGGGGTGCATATTGAGCATTTTGGATTACCAGCAATTTTTGCGCTAAAGGTTATTTCTCTTGCGATACAGATCTGTTGTGACATTGCCGTGCACGGCTTCTTTGAACTAACGACAGAGAAGTTATGTATTGTCTGTCTGATAATATCTGGGCAGGTGAGGACCTGAACTTTCAAGAATTTCGGTGAAAGAAAGGAGCAAAAAAGTTGTTGGTAAAATTGCCTACAATCATTATAGACAGAGGAAGGAAGATTTTATTTTTTTTTAAAACATGGATGTGAAGCTATTAGAATGTGCAGTGCTTACCTAGTAAACCCCCCAAATGAATATCCTGTATTTTAAAGACATTTTATCAAAACAAATGAATGCAATTAAAAAAAAACAGTTATATTTTCTTTATTATTTTAACAAATGCAGCATTTTAAATGTGACACGAAAACTTTAAAAACAAATGCCTTCAGATCTTGTTTAATCCCAGTGTGATGTCATGACATCTACTGTCCAAGCACATTTTGTTGTTTGTGACCTACTTTTGTTCCAAAAAATCTAGGGCACAACATCTCCATGACTCACACTGAACATTGCATGTAGACGGAATTGTTTGGACCAGGCTGACGTTGACAGGAGTAGACTTCTTCATCTTCCTCTAAGGAGGTCAGGCTGGAAACAACAGCTGTTTTTGTTTTAACGTCCAACTTCGTGACAGCACCTGCAATACCTGCCTCCATGCCTCGCATCAGCGCATATGACAGATGAACTTGAAGGGCACATCTTTGACGGCTGTTAGGGATGTAATACAGTTGTTGTGTTATACAAAAGTCTCTAATACCTATTTTTGTATTTATACTCTACAGACTGACAAAAAATCCACAGACATACACATCTGTGTATGTCTGTACATACACACCTGGGTGGTTATTCCTTAAAAGGACGAGGTTTTGCTTGGTTTACTCACATATTTTTCTAGAAATATCTGTTCAATAAAGAGTTTTTTGTTCAATTTGATTCAGTAATAAGAAAGTAAACATTGTAAAAGAAAAAAAATGTTCTTGTTGCATCTGAGGTTTTTATTCTGTGAGTTTCATAATCTCGTTTTCACATTTTTGTCTCATTTCTGTCCTTACAAGCTAAAAGCATTTGTCCACTAAGATAATACAAAACATTACATAAGACTTAAAAAAAGATTTTCCTCAGGATTTGACATATGCACTGGTCTTTGCAGTTCACTTGCAGCAGAATTCTGATTGGGTTTACTGAAGAAAGGAAATGCTAAATATATAGATATATACTTTTGGAGTTATATCACTGTAAAACATTTAGGGAATAAGGAAGCCGCAGTTCTAAGGAATTTGCACCACCTGTGATTGAGTGTGTAGTTGTGTGTGTGCATTTGTCTTTGTGAGTGTATTACCATTGAAAGAGTAAGACAAAACAATGACTTGACCATAAGTACACATTAATGAAAAAAATAAGAAATACATTTTACTGTAAAGGGTGCAGTAGTCTACATTTACATTTAAGTTCAGGATTGAACTTAATGATTTATCTGTGGTTCTGAAAATACATAAAAAGCATCATTAAGGCAGAAATAGATGTATACAAAAAATTGCAACTGTAAACAAATAAAATAAAATAACATGGGAAAGCAAAATCTATTCACTTCTTGTAGTTTCTCAATCCACCTAAAGTAGTTTATTATTTTAGTTGCTTCTGAAAGTACATTAAAAGAAAGCTGACCTTAGGTCATAACAGTTTTGACCTTTACAAATTTTGGAAAAATGTGGATTGAAGCTTACTTATAGAAAGTTTTCTGTGCATGAAGCAACACAGCAGTTATATTAAATGTTTAGACTAACAGTGTCCATAAAATTTGTAAAAGTTATACAATTAGTGCATCCAAGCACGGTTGCAGAGCTTGGCTCAGTTCAGATTTGAACACCCAAGATTGTAAAAGTTTGTATTCATTTCAGGTTTTGATTTATGGTTGATTCAATTGTGCATGGATAAAACTGTGCAATGTTTTGGACGGTATTATTATTTTTAATAATCTTACACATTTGCATCACTTTGTTTCGGCGCATGAATGTATGTACTTGGTTGAACTCCTGTCAGCGAACTGTGTCGCTGCAGTTGAGCAGCTCCTGCAGACAGAATGCCTGCTCCACCCACGCATGCGAACCGGACCACCCCGCCCAGCCCAGGTCCCGCCCAGAGGCCCGACCCCACCAGGAGAACAGACAGCAGCGGATCATGTGACAGACGACAAAAGCGAACACTCACTCACACAGTGCCATTAAGAGGCGGCCGGGCTCACGGAGAGGACTTTCTGCACTTTGGGAAGTTTTCTTTTTCTTTTCGGAACCGTCGTTCGCCGTCCGTGTTTCCCCCAGAGCCTCATATCTGTGACACCGCGGAGAGCCCAGCGGCTCGTGCGTCACTTTTTTCTTTTTATTTTTTTTTAATTTTTTTACCTCCCCTCTCCTGCGGAGTTATTTCTGTCCGAGAAGCCGGAGCCCGTGTGCCGTTTAGCAAGGCAGCTGTGACACCACCTGCGGGATTAGACAGTGTGTCCCACTGAAGAAGTAAGTGCTTCATCAAAAACTGTCATTAAAGCGCGGTTTGGTACAATGTAAAAAAATATATATATAAACGTGTTTTAAATGACTCTTTTTTTTTAAATTCTTCAATAAGTTGTTGTTTTTTTTGTGAGAAAAAGTTTTAAATTAATTATTCTCACTTACATTGTTTATTTTTTTTTGCTTCCCCTCACCTTTGAAATTAAACAAGTTTGGCTTATTTGCAGTAAATACAAATAAAAAAGTTAATAACATCTTAAGTTACACTAAAATTGTTGTCCGATCTAATGTTTTTTGTTAAATCAAACTGTTTGAAACACTAAGAAAATATTTATTGTTCAATTTGCTGTTCAGATGAATTATTTTTGGTGTCATAATTCAAATAATTATAAACAGACTATGATGCTGTTTGCTCTAATCCAAAATAAATAAAATGGCACCAAACAAAGCGCTTGATATTTTATTATTAATCAAGCTTAGTTTTGTTAAGCAAAAAAAAAAAAATCTATTAAAACACCATGCAATTTGAATAAATGCTCCCCTTCAGTTTCCCTTGACAGCTTATTTAATGTGATCGTCCCCACAGATAATCATGGCTTTCATAGGCATGCACTTCCCATAAACTCTTCTTCTGGGAAGTTTTTCCGTGATGTAGAAACCAGCGGAGGTGTGGGAGTGACAGATGATGACAGATACAGAGTCACACCTGAGCTTTTTTCTTTTTTCTTTTTTTTTTTTTTTAAATCCTTCCTCCAGTTTCACATCTTTTTTTTTTTTTTTTTTTAAACGGCACACATCTCTTTCCCTCTGTTTCTCCGTCTCTGTCTCTCCCCATTTCCTGTGCTTTGTTTCAAGGCTGAGGCTTGCGTCACACATTCCACTTGGCACATGAAGCCCTTATCCTGTTCAGAGGCTGGAGAAGCAGGGAGGGAGGAAGAAGGGAGGAGAAGGATGTGGGGGGTAGACGGGTGGAATGAGGGCAACGTCTCATACTTTGCTCCTCTCTGCGTTTCTTTTTTTTTTTTTTAAAGTTAATTTGCCTTTCTCTTAAGGTGGAAAAGATAAACGAAAGCACAGTTTTGGGTATTTTATTAGGTTTGTTGTTTATTTTTCCCACATCAGGACAGGACACACAAACACACCCACACGCCCTAAACTCTTTGCCCATCCCTGTGCCTCCTTTCCTGAATCAACATGCTGATGTTATCTGGCGGAACAAAACGCGCACACACTTACACACACGCACACACACACACACACTGCTCAAAGGGCATGTCTTGGGGAACATTAGGGCTAAACATTAAACTCTCTGATGCTGAACATTTTGTCATTCTCTGCGAGGAGTTTCGGGAAATGAACACTGTACCGCACAGACACCCATAAACCCCAAAAGCTTAAAGCGATTACACAACTCCGCGCCTGCCAGCACACAAATACACACACATACTCACAACCCAAACCGCCTCGTCCTTTTGAGGTTTATTTCTCTTTATTGTCATATTTAGTGTTTTCCTTCCCCTTTTTTTTTGTTCTTGCGTGTTGCTTCCATCCTAACGGATTTCACAGAGTTTGGTCCCAGACGCTGTTTTTATTTTTATTTTTTATTTTTTGCCCCCCTCTCTCCTTCCATTCCCCCTCTTTTCCCTCTCATTCTTGGGGTGTGTGGTGGTTGTGGTGAGGAGTTAGTCAGACAGGAAACCACAGGCCCCCTGCAGCAGGAGTACCCCCCCCCCCCCCATCTGGCTTCACTTTCCTCCTTCTCCTGTTCTCTATTACCCCCCACCCCCCCACCCCCCACCCCAAACCCAGTGTGGAAATAATAACAGTAAACTCTTGAGAGCTTCCGCCTCTCTCCCACCTCTGCTCTCCGTTGTCTGGAAAGCATCAAAGCAAAGTATGACTTGTAGGTGAATGCGCGTGGGGTCGCCGTCCATGGAGTTTGAAAACTCGCGTTGCATCTCCACGCAACGGCGGATCGTGTTTCCTCCTCCTCCTCCCCCCCAGTGACTTCCCCAGAGGTCTGCTGGAGAGGAGCTGAGAGGGTCTGCACATGCGTGTCTGTCTGGGCAGCTCGGAGGAATGAGGGAAACCAATTGAGGGGTGGGGGTCTTAAAGAAAGAGCAGTCGCCAAAAAAAAAAAAAAAAAGGAAAAAAGTGTCATTACAGAAATCAGGAAGAAAGAGGAAACTGGGTTGACCTGCAGCCTGTTGCATGATCTTTAGCTGTAGGATTTGCACCATCGGTTGCAAAATATTAGCCAAATGAGGGGGTGAGGTTGCAGATCAAGTCTCCATGCTCAAAAAGCCAAAGACACAAAACAGCTCAGTTTTAACGTTGGGGGGGCTTACAGGAAGAGAAAGTGTGTGCGTCCTTCTTGGATGCAGCAGTTGTCTGGAGGTTTCTGGTCTCTCTGGTGATCTCATCATGTCCAGCCTGTTGCAATTAGCGCATGTGTGCGTGTCTGTAATAATGCAGCCCCTCTGTGATTTAGTGTGTGTGTTTTGTTGAGTTAGCAGAAACTCAGAGTGCGGTTGCGCGTCCAAGTATGCGTGCGGACGAGCCAGCGGCTCTGAGCCGCGATTTTTTTTTTTTTTTTTTCCCCCCTTCGGTCATGTTGTTTCACATCATTTACAGAAAGGAAGAGGAGAAGAAGAGCCCGGGGTGGTGTGCGGTTCACATAAATACAGTAGTAGAGGTTCAGCTTGGTGGTGAGGAGGAGGAGGAGGTGGTGAAGGATAAACTCCAGAGTCTGAGAGAGGAGGAAGAATGACAAACGGGGATGTAGGAAGTGTTTGCTGAGTGGGCTGGGGTTGAGTAAACAGAAGCAGTACTGACATAAATGGACAATATTTGCAGACATGCACAAACACACCCAGCTTTGCAGAGGAAAACTACCCTTTAGCTCACAGTTTATTTGACATCTCACCTTAGATTTCACCTGCACATGCTCTAATGAAGAGGAGTCAGGGACTGTCTTTTAGGAATGAGCCGTTTTTCATCCAGGATTTGAACGCAAAGTAGCAGGAAGTATCTTCAAATCAATCTAGGGTGCTGAATATTTACTTACATCAATAATGAGCCAAACCTTCATATGAAAAATATCATAAATCCAGTTTTGCCTCGCTAAATGGGGCCCTTTTGGAGGTAAAGTTGATATCCTTCGAAGAATAAGAACCTGGGCTTCTGGAGCTGCAGGCTGTTCTGTTTTGTTTTTTTTTTGGTCTGATAAACCTGTGATTAGTTGTTCTTTCTCAGCACGTGTGCACATCTGTGCACCCGAAGGGGTGTGGAAATGTGAACACCTCTTCCCGCCTTTTAGACTTAAAATGATTTTTTTGTTGTTTAACCGGCTCCCAGCTCACTCCTAGTGCAGTCAGGTGATGCTATTCTGCCAAGAAGAAGGACTGAATATCACTTTACTGACATTTTGATATCGATTTGGATGTGTGAAAGTGTCTTTTTTTTAATAAAATCGTCTTTTCTCAGCTTCAAAAAATTCTTAATTTTAAAAACAACTGAATTACTAAAGGGATTCATTGCAAATATAAATGAATGGTAAATAATAATTGTCTACTTGTGTTGCCCTTTTCACATTCATACACTGGTGGCGGTGGAGCTGCTGTGCATCAGCACAGCTCACAGGAAGCAGTATGTTCAGTGCCTTGCTCAACCCCTGGGATGGCAGAGCGGGAACCAAACCTGCGGACATAGACCGCTCTACCACTTCTCCATGGGCTCCCACCTGTTACTTCATCCATCTATGTTCCATTTTTACCAAATTGTCCTAATTTTGCACAAAAATGTTTTCTAAATTGGTTTATTTTGGTTTTATTTGTGTGTAAATTGTGGTTTAGTATAGTTTTATGAACAGCAAAGAACAAACATACACATGTATGGTAGAAATCACAGGAGATCAGTTGCTATAAAACTAAATATGTCACTCAGGGAGAGTCCATTGCAGTCTGTTTAAACAAATATAATATATAATTTTATTTTTATTGGTCCTGTTCTGCATTTCATACAATATTGAGATATTTGAATGAAAGTTTTCATTCTGAACAAGTTTTTAGTTTAAAAGCAGATTCTGTGAAGGTTCTTGTTCCCCACACAGGTTTATACTCCTACAGAAATCTTTACATTTAGTTAAATTTCGTTTTTTTTTTTTTTCTTTTTTGTTGTTGTTGTGGGTCCTTCCTCAGTTTGTTTGCGTCTCATTCTAGTTTGTGTTGTCGCCTTTTAGAGCCTCAGTCGGAGCCACAATGAGGCAATCACTTGAACTGCGGCTGAACTTTAGTCCAATTCAACCTGGATTAGAAAACACTCCCTTACGACACACATGCACTCAAACACAGACTAGGACACTGAGTTCCCACCTGATTTCAGGCTCTTTGTTTCTCTGGAGACGGGCAAAGGGCGAGGCCGCTCTCGTCACGCCCACACCCTTCCTGACCCAACCATCGGACATCCTGCTCTGGTTTTGGACACTTCTCCATCTGGACTCTGTGTCTGTCTTCCTTCCTGTGGAGTGTGTGTGTTTGTGTGTGTTTGTGTGTGTCGGGGCCTTTCGTTGTTGCCCATTTGTTAATAATTAAAGGCTAGCTTGTCTCCAGACTGTGGACTTTAATCAGGTCACACACACAGACTCCCCCCGAGGGTGCATTCTTTGACAGTTCACGTAGCCCTAATGCACGGCTGAGCAAACGCCAACGTGCTCGCAAACACTCATTTAGACACAAGCGGTCGACCCCTGCAGCACCTGGTTCTTCACAGCCCAGGTAACTGGAACCGCCTTTGAAACCGCACACCCTGTTGTTCAAACGCCGACAGCTTTCAGGAGGTGTGTGTGTGTGTGTGTGTGTGTGTAGTGTGAAGGTTTTCATGACTCGGGTGAAGTCCCACATTGTAATCCCCCCTAATGGACTTTTATTGATGAATCATTTTGTGATGTGTGTGTTATTTATGTACAGTCATTTTCCTTTTTCTACCGGATGCACAGTTTAATGAGGGAGCAGATGAAACACAACCACCTGTTAATATAACACAAGTTCACCCCTCATTAGTAAAGAAATGTCACATTTATGGATATTTACAGTGAAATGCAGAGAACTACAAACCTATAACAGGAAAATATAACATTAGATGGTGCAGGGTTAACTGTTTAAAGGACCTATTAGCTATTGGATCATATATTTTAAGAACAAAAAATAAAACTACACCCACGGAATGTATTCTACTGGAATATCAACCTCTTATAAGAGGTTCAATTTTCACTTTAAGAATAGAGTTTTTTTGTTGAAATGATCTGAAAATAAGAACTGATCAATTCAAATCCAGTGCAGCATTAAATACATTTCCTTTAAAGTGACTTTTCTGGGGTTTTGGGGGGGATTGGACCAGTTTTTTCTGTTACTGTTAGTCAAGAATTGATACTGTTTAAGTGAAATTGCTAGATATGTGAAAACTCTTTCATAATGAAGAAACACCTGGTTTGAAAAATGAAATGATGCTCACTTCAATCATGTTGAACTGTATTTAAACTGAATCACAAACTTGTTCTTTTATGTTGATTTATTTGTTGGGATTTGGCAGATGAAATCCTTTTTTTGTTAAAGGAGAATTTGCCTAAACATTATTCTTCCATGTTGGGAAGTTTGTCACTGATGATTGATGTTGCTAAAAGGATGCTGAGTTTGGAGCTGTTAGAGGAGGAGCAGAGAGGAGGTTCATGGATGTAGTGAAGGAGGTGGGTGGTGTGAGTGAGGAGAATGGGCGTACGGGAGGCGGATGATGGCCTGCAGTGACCCCTGAAGGGAGCAGCTGAAAAAGAAACCTGACCAAGTTTCTGTGGGTCATGTGACATTAAATCAGTCTTTGTACAAATGTTTCTGAAGTCCCACTCCAATCATCTTTTGATCTATTTTAAAAGCATTCCCAGTGATCTATTAATTATATTTATGCCATTTTTTTTTTTTTTTTTTTACCCCAAATCAAAAAGCTTTTTGTTTTCTTGGACAATTCGGCTTCAAAATGTGCTTCTAAATTGTAGGCGGGACCACTGGCGTGAACACAGTTGATCCACGCCAGTGGTCCCGCCCACTGGCGTGGATCAACTGTGTTCACGCCTCTTCCTCCTCATTGCTGAGAGCCTGGAACAGGGAGCTTGTGGCCCCACCCTACTAAATTACAAATGAGCTCTTTTTCAAACCGCATTTTCTTCAACTGCTCCTGATTTACAAAGATTTGAATATAGAAATACTCAGGCAATTCCAAATTTTAAGCTAAATTTTGTCTCTATGTGTCCTCCAGATTCAAAAAAATGCCACAAGAACACCAAAAACACAACTTTCATTGGCGTGGGTCTTCAATAAAACCATAGTAAATTATAAAGAAGTGAATACAATTATTTTTATAAGTTGTGGCAAGAAAAAAACAGCATAGTCAGAACATAATGAATGCACTAAAAGACACAAAAAGAGTTGAGTGTGTTGGGTTTTCTATGATTTAGTGGGTTTTAGCAAGAGTTGAAACATTTTGGTTGTCGGATGTTTCCTTTGGAGAAACTCAGAGAGTAAAACAAAAGTCATGATCGAAAGTGATGCATTGTTTCTCTTAATCCTCTGATGACCCCCTTTTAAATGGATCATCGGATCTGTAAGGACCTCCAGTCTGCTTAGCTGAGACTCTCAAAACATAAAACACTTTTTTTTTTTTTTTTAATGTACAAAAAAGTTGGTTTCCTTAAAAGAAATGTCCAAATAACGTAAAGTTTAGTCGTAATGTTCTGTTGGTTCTTAACCTAAAGCTGGACTACATGAGAAAAAGTACATGATGTTCTGTCTGCTGCAGAACAAGTTCAAGCAATGCTGACTATCAGCCCAATCTGCAGCAGTTGTTTCACAATTTACCAGAGATTTCCCAGACTGCAGCCGAGTTTTCTAGGTTTGGAGTCTTTCTCGGGAATCTGAGCGTTTTATCTGCTGATGGTTTTGATCCCTAATCCGAGCTGTAGATGGATACATGTTCTCCGATAAAAGTGAAACTGTGCTTGGAGGTGCATCCTGACGCTCAGCTGTTCCTCTTTGCAGGACCCTGGCCTGTGCAGCCATGCTGATGTATGATTACCCTCCGGCGACAGACATGGACACGGTAAATCAGGCTAAAAATGCTACTTTGTGTGCTTGTGAGTGTGTTTTCCTGCAGGCTTGGACATGTTTGTGATGCCCGCTCCTTTACTATACCAGCCCCGCAAACACCTCCACACATTCATGCTACGTGTCTAGACAGACTGGTTCCCACATTCCTGCTTTTCCTGGACAAACAAGCTGCTGTACAGTGGACATTTGCATACAATGCCAGGCAGTGCACACACTCACAAACGCACACTCCGACCTCTGAAACGGAGCAGTTGTTTTCTCTCAAAGAGCTGTTCTTTGATTTTTTTTTTTTTTTTTTTTTTGAGGACAAAAACATGTTTTTCTGTGTTTTTCCAGGCTGAGCGGAAATGTCTAACGCTCTGCTCTTGTGTCTCCTCTCTGCCTTCTCTCCTCTTCTTCTCACAGTCATTCTATCCTTCCTTAATGAAATCACCAGAGCCATATAGAGTTATCTTCCCCCACCCTGCCCCGCTCTATCAGATGCACTTGCCCCCCTTCACCGCCTCTCACAATCCCAGCAACCCCACGCAGATCCAGCTGGAGCCGGTGGACCTGTCCGTGAGCAAGCGCTCCTCCTCGCCACCGCATTCTTCGTCCTCCTCCTCCGTGGCCTCCTGTCCCAGCTCCCCGCCCTCCCCGTACAGCCGAGCGTCCCCCCGCTCCCCGCTCTCCCAGCTGCACTGCTCTCCGTCCCATGCCCTTCCTCCGGCGGCCCCCTCCGTGCCGTACCAGTCCATGGTGGCCCCTGTGATCAGCTCCAGCCCGGGGGTCATGGTGTCCCCGGTCATGGTGCCAATTCTCTACTCCCCTCACCTGCACCTACAGCCACCGATAATAATGAGCCCGAGTGCTGTCAACGACGAGGAGCGCCGTCAAAGCAGGGAGCACGCCTCAGGTGACGCCGCTTTCTTTCTCGTTTTACAAAGTACATCTGTGCAGGTTAGCATAACGTTTTGTTCCTTTAGAAAGTCATCTTCAATTCCTGGAAGGGATGCCTCTTCTTTACTCAGAATTTTTTTTTTGGGAATGAAAAAGTAAAAAAGTCACCAGCAGAGGGAGCTGTTCCTCTCTACGTTTGTATGCCTTTAAATGTGTCACTTTTAAAGGATTTCCTATTCTTTTTTTTTATTTACATAGCCATGAAAATAATTTGTTTAATGTTTAGTCTGGGTATTTGAATGCTCGCCACAGGAAATAAAGAGCCGCTTCTGACCGATGAGCTGTAACATGCTGAGCTCAATTGGAAGTAATGAAAAAGAAGTGAAGGAAAATCCTGTTAAATTGATCAAAAACCTAAAGTACCTATTCAAACACTTTCAACCAGGGAAGACTTTGTCCCATGCAGAGATCCACATTTTCAAGGTTAGTGAGTTTGCCGCCTCGACCTTAAGCCTCAAGAGTTGAGGTGTTCAGCGTGCACGGAACAACAAGACAGCCTCAGGAACAAAGTGCACTGAGCTGCAGCACATCTGCCTGCAGCCGTTCCATGCAGGGAGTCTCCTAACTCATCATACAGCTGAAATGACAGCAGAATTCAAAGCATCCCACCACAATGTTAAAAACAGACGGTGTCACGTTGAGTTCACACTGTTCACAGAAAATCTGGGCGAAAAAAACACATTTTTCATAATATTCCTCTTTTTATTGATACTTTCGAGGGAATCTGCTGCGGTCTTTTCAAGACTTTGCGTTTTTTTTTAATTAACCTTTGCATCATTTTAACATTTGTTGGGTTCTGCTCCATTCTGGAAAGATATACAAACAAAAATTCTAGATATTAAAAGTGCACAATGTAGAATTGCGGATGTATCCAAAATGGATTTAGTTCTTGAAATAATTTTTTTTTTCTTGTAAAAGTTAAAATAATAATTTTTTTGTCTCCAATTTCACTCAGGTCATTCCACGAAGCCGCCAGAGAGCCACAACGTGACCGATGGCCACGACGGCCACAAGGCGGTGAAAACGGAGACTCGTGCGGATCTGGGGCCCGACCCCAACTGCTTCCATGAAGTGAAATCCCCCGTCATCAGGAAACTGTCTGAATACGAGTGAGTTCAAACGCCAGCCCACCACCAATGCACTGAAACTTGCTTCATGCAGAGACCCTTTACAGACATAATGTGGGGAGTTTTTTTATTTTATAAAATAAAACTTTATTGATCCTACAAAGGGGAAATGACCTAAAAAGTTACATTAAATTTCTTTATAGTTAAATTAGAGTGAAATAAATGTACTAGACGTAAATTAAATAACTAGAGTTAGTTAAATTAAGTTATTTTTCTACCTGATAGAATGGAGCTGCTACCAACCACATGAGAAAAACTTCTCCTTTTCGTTGTTTTAATGCAAAAGCTGTTAATGTAGCAAAAAAAATGGGAACGACAAAGAAAATGTATGGGGCTGTGACGACCCATGCCATCTCTGTTTATGGACTTTTAGAAACTTTAACCTTCATGTTTTCCGTTGTGATGATATTTCATGTGTCCATTTTCACATCTTTTTATCTTTATTTCCAGTCTAATTAAACAATTGAAGTTTTGTTTGCTGCCTGAGCCGTTTCTGTACCAATTCTAAGACGAGTCTCCTGAGAGGAGACCACATGACTACACTTGAAGTGTTTTTTTGTTTAATTTATGTCAGCAATCTTGATACCTGTCACCCAGCCCTTGTAAAACTCCTACTCTTCCTCATATAGGGAGGGGCCTTGTGTGCAGCATTTGTGCCGTTTTTTGGTTACCATTTAAAGAGGAAGGTGTGAAATACGCCCTCTCCTTTAGGCCGTTGACAGGAGGACTGCCTTCTCATGCTGTTTTGTCACGCTTCCAACTATGAAATAATGTAAGCCTTGGGAAAAAAGAAAAAAAAAAAGGTGGGCGTGACTTAATCTGTCAACAGTTTTTCTTTAAAGAAAGGGACATGTGCTGTTTATCATTTACTGTAACAGGATGGATGAATAGGTGCAGGGAGCTTCAGCTATAATCAGTGGTTTGCTGGTGTTTTGTCGCCACATGCCTTACAGAAGAATTGATTCCTATTTCAACACCTCTCATCTGCTTCTCCCACACACAAACACACAGGCTGTTTGTCAGTACAAGACAAATTAAATCTATAGGAGTTTTTTTTTTTATTTCTGTTATTTAATAAAGATGTGAGGCAGCAGCAGGTAATGTTTTTCCCACTTCTCTGTCTTTCAGGTGCAACGGCCAGTCAGTGATAACTATCATCAGCTCAAATCCTCAGCATCCTCTCCCGCCTGACTCTCCTGACTCTTTGAAGAAGCGGCGCATTCACCGCTGCGACTTCTCAGGCTGCAACAAAGTGTACACCAAAAGCTCCCATCTCAAAGCCCATCGCAGGACGCACACAGGTGAGGCGGGTTTGTGGCATAAGGACGGGTCCTGTTTGTCTCGTCTTCAACAAGCGGTGTCTTCTTCCCGTTCCGTGCAGGTGAGAAGCCCTACAAGTGCACGTGGGAAGGCTGCACATGGAAGTTCGCTCGCTCGGATGAGCTGACGAGACACTACCGCAAGCACACGGGGGTCAAACCGTTCCAGTGTCCGGACTGCGAGCGCAGCTTCTCCCGCTCCGACCACCTGGCTTTGCACAAGAAACGCCACCTCCTCGTGTAACACCTCGATCGAGCAACCTGAAAGAAATACTGGGCCAGGTTGGACAGTGCTACTTTGACCTGAAAGGGTTAAAACAGCTGGCTTTACACAATGGACTCTGACAGAAGGTGGGAAAATGTTCCTCGGGTGCCTGTTTCGACCTTTTTTCTCTTTAACTCAGACTGAGCAAGAGCTTTTTGAAAGCTGTCAGCCCTCTGATCAGCTGTGGAAGGTCCAAGAACTGTTTTTCTTTTTTTTTTTTTTAAGAGGGGCTGCTGCTTCTTAGCTGGCCTGAGAGCAGCGCCCTCTTGTGGCTACAAACCAAATCCCATCAACGTTCCGTCAAGCCTCTGTACATTATTCTCTATAAAGTTCATGTGATTTTTTTTTTTTTTTTTTTTTTTTTTTTTTTTCCACACAGGCCAATAAAATGTGAAACTTTTCCAGAATGTATCATATCACACCGTCTATGCATTGTGTCATACTTCAGTCTTTTTTGCTGTCACCAGTGGAACTACCTGGTGGCCCTCATTTCCACTTCCTCCATGGACTGCCACGTTGAAACACCACACACCTCATCTGCCTCCGAAAGCATAACATTTTGCAAAATGAAGTGATGACCAGTAGTTTCACGCTTGCTTTTCTTTGGTATATATTGCGTAAAACACATCAAAAACACTTGCACTTATTCAAAGTAGCTTTGCCGTAAATTCTTCATGCTTCGGGTGAAAAAAAAAAAGTGGGTCTCATTCATTGTCAGAGTGAAGTGTTTATGAATGCTTTTCTTTCAGAAATGTGAAAGTTGTTGCATTGGGGCATTATTTTGAGTGTGGGATAAAAAAGCATCACTCAGTTTGATGAGGGTAGAAGAAATGTTATTTTTTACCAATAACAGATTGATGTATCTATGAATTTTGACCGTGGTATCTGTTTGTATTGAATGACACTTTTTTATGCTAAAGAAAAATGATCTAAGCAGGGAAAATTACTCAAAAATTTTTAGTTTTTCAGGAAGAGTAGTGTTGTTGTTTTTTCTTTGATCCCACTCTAGAGAAAATTATGTGTTGAAATCAAAAGTCTAAAGTTTTTATTACCAAATGTCACAATAGGAAATGTTCTGATTTAAAAAAAAAAAAAAAAAAGATCAGTTCATTTTTTTACACACCTGGAGAACAAAAGAGCGTATTTGTACATCTCCAACGTGCACTTTAAGTAATTTTATATGTATAAAATAGCATAGAGGTATATAAATCAAAAATATTGTCATTCCCAAGGCCAAACATTTTAATTTCTTTGTTTGGGTTCCCTTTTTCCCCCTTAACTTGATGATCAAATTGATCAGAAATGTTCATCAAATTTGTCAAGTTCTAATAATATAATGCCTGTCTGTCATTTATTCATATGTATACAAATTTACATACAGAATGTAGCAGCTCAAGTGATCTGCATTTGCTCCTTAATACTATTTGCAGTTTTTTGCTTTTTTCATTCTGCACATGTAAGTTGTGATATTTTATGATTGATTATTAAACAGAAAGGGCAATTAAAGGTTTTTATTAAGCATGATTTTTATATTCAGAAATTTATAAGATGTGTCTTTAATAAACTATTTCTCTTTCTACTCTGAACTTTGTTCAAAGGGAACTTTATTAAACTGTGAACATATAACTGTAAAGGTATGTATGCCATTTTATGTTTTTAAATTGAATATTCTTATTACTCAATAAACCTATTGGTAACATTTTCAAGACTGTTTCCATTTTTTTGTGTGTTATTGCCATTTTATTACATTTTTTATGCAGGGGGGGGGCAGATTTTCTTACATTGTTTTTTAATTCCCATCATAAATTTTACACATGCCATTGAGTTTAGAGCGTTAGTATTATTTGTTCCCAGACTTGAAATAGATTTTTGTGACCTATTTGCGTAAAAAGGCAGAAAATTGGGCTTGTCCGGGATTTGAACCCGGGACCTCTCGCACCCTAAGCGAGAATCATACCCCTAGACCAACGAGCCGACACGCGCTCATGGAAAGACTATGATACAACTCAGTCCATCTGTGATCAGATGTGTGCGCTTTCGTTAGAATTTTAGTACTGTAAATTAGGTCGGTAAATGTTCATAGTAAACTTTATCAAAATACTGACCTTAATTTAATTTCAATGCAAGTTAAATACGGAGATATTGTGTCTCAGTATGTTACCTGTATAATTAATATTGTTGCATTTTTGATAAAGTCCAGTATCTCTAAACATTAGACTTCTGAGAATGGAATGACAGAGACTATTCAGTAAAGATGTTCATCTACCGGAAGTAAAAAAAAAAAAAATCCAAAGCTGAATAATGCACAACAGTTTACGTGGTTATGTTTTTAAAAAAAGTAAGGGTATAATGTTACAAAAGACCTAAATAATAGTTTGAATTGCGTTAACTGTCCATTTCTCTTTAGACTTAGAGCAAAGTTCATATTGGAAGCAGGGAACTCTCTTGGGTTGTTGCTCTTCGGCGCCGTCACTGTGCGCAGCCTGCCGACGTGGCGGGGCGGAAGAGGAGCCGCTGTCTGGCACCGCTGCACGGTGAGCCGCTCTGTTACTTTCTCCCTAATAAGACGCGATTTTTCTGCTCTACAACGCTCGTTTATCTGTTTTAACTGCAGAACGCAAACTTTTTCTTAACCTAACTATTGTTTACCAGTAAGTTCAGTGCACACCACTTTTGTTAGACTCACTCGATTTCAAAACAAAAGTCATATTTCAACTTCAAAAACGAGGCTTTTCTGTTGTACTTTTTCCTCTGATTTGTTTCTATGCGTTTTTTGGGCTGTAAATGTTTTTTTTTTTTTTTGGCAGGTTGTTACGGTACCTTCAAAATGGCTTACAATGATGTAAAATGTATGAAATTATTCATAATTACAAATCGATTTGAATCCATTTCAAAATAAATGTAATAGGTACCTTTTCATTTGGTCAGTTAACTTCCTGTTTTGGCACAGGATTATGGGTATTATTCTAATCTGTGCGGGTTTATTTTGTTTTTGCTGTCTACAAGTTTTTACAAAGTTGAGCAAAAATATAGATAATACACATTAACGTTGCCGTTTTTAAACCAAGTCACATGTACAGTTTATCAGAGACGCAAACCTGGCTTTCATTTTTTTTAATTTAAAGCCAGTAACGACTAAACGTGGTTAAAAACATTGCGTGAGTCGTGCATTTACAGTATGTGATCAGCAAGTGGCGCTATTGTCCATTCAATTTATTTTCCTTTGGTTTCATGCCACTTTCACTGCAAAATTCACACTTTTCATTATAAAATTACTCAACTTTTCAATTTGATTGGACCGTTTGTGATTTTTATTTATTTATTTTCAGCTTAGAAAATACATCCTGAAAGGCTTTTTGTGTGTTGAAAAAGTTATAAATATTACTGTTTTTTTTTAATATGACAATGCTGATAGGATAAATGATGGTGCAAAAGACACTGACATAAAGAAAATGGTTAAAATGTTTATTTTCATTGATTTTAGTGACATGTCTGTTTAGTTTGAACTTTGTGCCAGAGGCCTGAATTCTGTGAACGAGCCTCTGTTCTTTTGATTTTTTTTTTAAAGATTTTTGCAAATTATAAATCTTTAAATTCTTCCTTCACTTGTACTTTTTAATGCCAATACTGTTTTAAAACAGTTTTTACTTATTTCCTGATTGATTTTTATCTTTTCTGAGCATTTTGACATTTCTCTGTCATCTGTTACATGAGTCAAATGAAACATCTGCTCTTTTAATTCCTTCAAGGTTTGCTGGGCATTTTGTGAATCCAATGCAGAGCTCGCTTTTCTTTGAATTTTGCTTAGAAGTTTGTGTCTAAATGATCATAATCAATTGTTGTTTTATATTCTGTCTCTTTTTATATTTATTATTTAGATCAGTGTTTTTCAACCATTGTGCCGCGGCACACTAGTGTGCCGTGGGAGATGGTCAAGTGTGCCGTGGAAAATTGCCCTCATTAACTGATGTAAAAACATTTCCCATCTCCAGGATATGTGCTCAGTGTTCATCCAAACAGGCCCTGATAAAACACTGAGTAGTTAGGAATATGAAAGATCATAAAATTATTTTTTGTGTGTTTATTTGATTCTATTAAAGAAATTTTGTTAAGAATGAGGCTACCGTGATTTATCTGCACCTAAAGCTGTTTGCGGAAAAGTCCCGCCCCTTTAACTGTCTCCACCAATCATTCTTGAAGTCTTAATCACGTGTCATCAGTCTGACCAATCAGAAGTGGTTAAAGTCTTCATTTCCTTGTTCCAATTGAGCTCAAAAAGTCGCTCAGTTCAAACACAAATAGCAGCTAAAGCTCGTCTTTAGCGGTGTAGCTTTCCACAGAATCTGGTGTCAGACCGTGGAAAAAGTGAACAGAACAATGAAGCTCAGAGACGCGAGTCTTTCTGCCCTTTTTTCGGCAGTTTTCACACTACATTTCCCATGATGCATTCGGTTAAAAGGACAGCGCCTCAGCGCACAATGAATCGTCCTTGTTAGACGTCTTGAAACCACAACGAACACAAAACAGTTTTTAAATGTTCTAACTTAACCTTTATCTTCCAGAAAAAAACAGCTGCAACTTCCTGCTTTTTCTGCCACAATTATCACAGAAATGCACGTGAGACTGGGGGGGGTCTGTAGATCAATACAGACTGAGTTTCTGCTTTTTTTTTTTTATGCTGGTGTGCCGCAGGATTTTTGTCAAAGTTAAAGTGTACCGTGGCTCAAAAAAGGCTGAAAAACACTGATTTAGAAAACATTCTTAAAACTTATGTATCCTTGTTTTTTTTAATGCTTGGTACATTTTTTAAGTTTTTTTGTTGTTGTAATGTTTGAATGATGCACTGACCAAAGAACACTTTTTCAAAATGTTGTTGACAATGACAAATAAAGTACTATCAATGTTGTATCTGTTCTGATAATGAGTGAGGTCTTGGCCCTGAAGCAAAGCTATTAAAAAGTGTATTTCTGCTTTTAAAAAGCAGACTTTTAGAGAAATTATTTTAGATAAGTACAGATCACTGCTTACAAGACTAATACAAAAACTAATTCATGTTTTTTCAGATCAAAATGTCCCAGGACAGCCCCTCTGAGGCAGAGCTCCACAAAGAATCCAGTCCTCCACTTGTCCAACCTCTCTCTGCAAATCCTGACCCCTGTCAGGATGTCCCATCAGGCCTTGCAGGTCCCGTGCCTTTGCTGGAGCCGGAGCCACCTCTCCACCCTGAGAGTTTGAGCATTCCGCATCCTGTTGAGGACACAGTAACACAGGACACAACTGCCAAGACAGACACATCAGAGCCAGCGGCAGAGGGTCAAGTGACCGAATGTACCCAGTCGGTGAGCCTGGAGCCAGAGGCTGAGGCTGCAGAGGAGGATGAACAGGTTTGTGGCTGGATCTCCTCCATTCTGATTGATGTTCTCCACACTCAAACACCTGCCCGTCTTCTTGTAGAAAAATGTCAAAATTTGTGTTCAATTTCACACATGTAATCTAGTTTTTTAGCCAACCTAATAGAAACAATTGCTGAGTCATGCTTTGTAATTTACATGTGTGTGACTGTGTGTGCAGAATTCTCTTCAACAGAAGGAAAAAAGTTGGGGAGGCTGGAGTTCCTGGGGAAAATCTCTCCTAAGCACTGCCACCTCCAGTGTTGGTATGTTTTCTGTGCTCCTCCTTTTAGAACGTTTCAAAACGGACAAGTTTTGACATAACTTTGGTCAGGTCTTTTCTTTCATGGAGTGTTTCAAATCCAGCCCTCCTCCGTCCGATCTCCTCGTCGTTTATATGCATGCTCCTGTTTGCAGGCCAGAGCTTGACCTCCGTGAAAGTGAAGGCAGGAGAAGCTCTTCGCCTCCACAGAACCTCGGTAGGAGAGGAGGCGCGAGAAGAGGAGGAAGGAGCAGAGGGGAGGACGGATGTCGCTGGGGAGGTTGAGCCATCCGGCGCGGAGGAGTCGACGTCTGCTGATGTCCCGAGCAGGGGCGTCTTCTCCACCATCTCACATGCTGTGCAGAACACGGTGAAGAAACGCAAACGTTGGAGCAGGATCACACAAAACCAGGGTTTACACATGTTACAATACAAGCTGCTAAAATATTCACGCACGTGTGATCTTCAGCCTTTAGCCTGTGAGCTTTCAGGCTAAAATTAATAAGTACATAAAAATGTCAAAATAAGAACATTGTAAGCACTAAAAACCCATGCTGTGTTTTATATTCAAGAATACTTTTTAATGTAGAAAAAAGACGGGTAATTTGTGATCTGTTGTTGTCTCACTATTGTATAAAAGAAAAGAAAATTAAAACAAGTATTGAAAAGTGGGACTCCTAATATTTTTATTTAAAATTAATGATGTAAACCTTGTATAGTTTAATTGAGGTTGTTGTGTTTTTTTTTAAATGCCTATTTAATCATAACTTTTTTTTTTTTTAAACAATCAGTTTTGTTCCTTTTTCTCCTGAACTCTGTTCTTAGGGTAAGTCTGTGATCAGTGGAGGTCTGGATGCCTTGGAGTTCATCGGAAAGAAGACCATGAACGTTCTTGCAGAAAGTGATCCAGGATTTAAAAAGACCAAGACTCTGATGCAGAAAACCGCCTCGCTGAGTCAGGTATGCAGACTCATACTACGCATTCACAGAAACAAAAAGCTGGCTAAAAAACGCATGAGGTAGCTGTGTGTTTTTGTGTTTACACAGATAGAACAATCTGCAGTTAGTGATTTATTTATTTGCAGCTTTTTATCTCATAGATATTGAAAGAAGCCAAGGAGAAAGACCAGGCACGGCTGAGTAACCAGCCGATGAGTGCGCCCACCGCTCACTACAGCATTCTCTTTGATGAATACCAGGGCTTGTCACATCTCGAAGCTCTGGAGATCCTCTCCAACGATAGTGAAGCAAAGGTACAGTGTGAATCGGATATTACTTCAAAATATGTACCAAATTCATTTTTGTGTTGGTTCAGCTCAAAACAACACAGTGTGTCATGCTGGCTCAAATATTGAAATATTTGCTCAACGGAACAGATCTAAAAATGCTCTCGCAAGAAAATTTAGGTTTGTTTTTCGGTGCACTATTAACTATATTTTTGTTACTTTATGTGTAAACTGTGGAGCCCTGAGCATGACATCAAACATTATAAACCTAGTCCTCAGATAAATAAAATGTGTGGCCATGAATTAGTATTTTGTTTGCACAAATTAGCATTTTGTGTGCACGAATCAGGAATTGGCATTTTGTGAGCATAAATAAGCATTTTGTTGTCAAAAAATAGCATTTTGGGTTTATAAATTAGCATTTTCTGGTCACAAATTTGCCATTTGTGGTCTCATGTTAACATTTTGTGTTCATAAATCAGCATTTTGTGGTCACAAATTGGAATTTGTGGTCACGTTAGCATTTTGTGTGCATAAATTAGCATTTTGTTTTCAGAAATGTGAATTTGTGGTCACAAGTTAGCATTTTGTGAGCATAAATTAACATTTTGTGGTCACAAATTTGAAATTGTGGTCACGAGTTAGCATTTTGTGTGCATAAATTAGCACTTTGTGGTCACAAATTTGAATTTGTGGTCACAAGTTAGCATTTTGTGAGCATAAATTAACATTTTGTGGTCACAAATTTCAATTTGTGGTCACAAGTTAGCATTTTGTGAGCATAAATTAACATTTTGTGGTCACAAATTTGAATTTGTGGTCACAAGTTAGCATTTTGTGAGCATAAATTGACATTTTGTGGTCACAAATTTCAATTTGTGGTCACAAGTTAGCATTTTGTGAGCATAAATTAACATTTTTTGGTCACAAATTTGAAATTGTGGTCACGAGTTAGCATTTTGTGTGCATAAATTAGCACTTTGTGGTCACAAATTTGAATTTGTGGTCACAAGTTAGCATTTTGTGAGCATAAATTAACATTTTGTGGTCACAAATTTCAATTTGTGGTCACATTGTTTGCAATTTGCGGTCACAAATTAGAGTTTTGTGAGCACAGATTAACAATGTGAAGACACTAATTAGCATTTTGTGTGCCCATATAAGCTTCTTTTTGCATAATAATTAGGATTTTAGTATTATCAGTTCCTATTACTATTTTGTGATCAAAATGTTCATTTGTTGCCACAAAAAACTAATTTGTGACCACATATTATTAATTTGAAGGAACTGTTTTTTTGGAATGTCATGTCCATAGCTCTGTAGTAAACGACATTCCTTTTATCTGCTAGGTCCAGGCATTCCTCTCCTCCCTTGAAGAAGAAGATCAGGAGAAGGAGAAAAAGGAGCTGATTTTCATCAAAGAAATTTTCACCAGACAGCAGGAAGAAGGAGAAGGAGAAGAAGAAGAAGAAGATGGAGGACAGGCGAAGGATAACGGTGATCTAAATTCCCAAATACACTGTTCTACCCCCTTATGTGAGTGACCCAGACCAGCTGGAGGTAGATGATGCCTCTGAACACTGACCCAGGATTAGGCTGACTTTAGTCGACTCTGGCTGTTGATTTAGTTTTACAGTTCACTGTTGATTCTTTTTTTTTTTCTTTTCTCCACACCCTGGACTAATACATTTTCATTGCAGCCTTGCATTGGTCCTGCACTGCTGCAGAGATGTACTGCCAAGCACTACATCCATCGTCTTTACGGGTTTGCATCTAGACTCTCTGATTGCATCTGCACTCTTATGAAGTTTTTACCAAAGATTTTCAGAAAACTAGCACAAATCAGGAAAATGGTCAAAACTCTAGTTTGTCTTTTTTTTTTACGTCACCGTTTTTGCAGAATTATGGTATATTTTAGTTTATTTTTTTGTATTCTAAATTTAACACAATAGCCTTACCAAACACTTGATCAAAAGATAATTGCAATTTTATTTTCTGAAAGTTGTACAAAAATTTAGGACAAATGATCAACTATTTATCTATGAAACAAAGTTGGAGCCTTACTTTGTCTCTCATTGTCTCAATTGGGCTGGAGTGTGCAGTGAGACTCTGAAGGTTATGGTAAGTGTTATCACATCTCTGGAGCCTTTAAACATGCGACACTGTGGCAATGTCAACGCCCTTCACGTGCTGGCAAATCCCAACCTCATCCAGTGTCAGTGCTCAGAGGCAGCTGCCATGTTTTCACATCACACCTCAAGGACAATCACACCCAAATAGTAAGAGTGCATGAGTTTCAGAATAATTACTCAGCTGTAAATGGAATTGCGACCGATCACTTCCTTCATTTGGATTTAAAACAAAAATCAATTGAAAATCAAAAGAGGACGAAATTTATTCCATTTTGATTCCAGCATGGGGGAATCGAACCACCATCACACGTGCCACATACCTGCATGCCATAACATGAGCAGGTTTAACCTGTGTGTTTTTGTCAGCTGCGGACGGCAAGGAGTTTGTCAGTGTTCTCACTGAGCTGCTGTTTGAACTTCATGTTGCTGCGACACCAGACAAACTCAACAAGGTGACACACTCACACACAGCGTCGCACTGATTTCAGTTTTATTTTGTAGCCTTTAAAGACACACTCCAAAGAGAATAGTGTTTTCAACATGTTCTCTATCTTCTTATTTTTCTCATGATGGAGGACATATATTCAGAAAATGAAGCTCAAAGTTGCATTTCTTAGTATTAAAAGATGTCAATTTTGCAGCTGAATGATAAGTATTGGAAAAGTAACTTAATGAATACAAATATTATACGACATGCAATCTACTCGATGCACTGTGAAGAGCATTGTCTAAAATGGCTCAAAGTGAACATGGTCACACCTTTATCTTTGTAAGCATTGTGCTGCAGCTACCGTCTTTGAAGATCCTCTGCACGATTGCATCCACTTTTTCCCCATCTCACATTAGCATAGTCATGTTTGTGCATGTGATTAGCATACATCAGGACGTCGACCTCTCGCCGTGTTGAGCTGATGGGCGGTGATTATGCATCTGCAGGCCCGTATGAGAGCCCACGGTTGGGTGATGGAGGTGGAACGGCCTGTCACCACAGAGACAGTCGGCAAGGAAACTCCGGCCCATCCAAGAGAAGAAGACTTGCCAGGAGAGTGCAAAGAGGAGCAGCAGGACAAGGAGGAGAATAAACATGAAGAGGAGCAGAAGGAGGAGAGAAGCAAGGGAGACGAGGCAATAGAGAGTGACCCCAAATCTGTAGAGGTAAGGCAGAGGCGCCGTTTAGGTTTTTAATCTACCCGCTGTCACTGCAGAATCTGATGTTATCAGTCAGCGTGGGTGTTTGTGTGCGCCTTCATCCCCCTCTCTGCAGGCCGTCTATTTATCATCAGTCGGCAGTCTGGCAGAAGTGACGGCTCGCAGTATTGAGCAGCTCCACAAGGTGGCAGAACTCATCCTTCATGGTCAGGAGCTGGAGAAACCAGCTAGAGACCAGGCACAAATTCTCACCAGGTTTGTTTGTGTTGTTTTTGTATTCTGAGCACACAATACATGTTTAGTCAACCAGACTGTGGGGCAAAAGCCTTATTTTAGTGGCACAAATGCAATATAAAGTCACAGAAGTAAATAAAGTAAGTTATTTAAAGGTTTTGTTCTTATTTAAAAAGAATATGCATACAGGTTTTATGAGTTGTTATGAATTTTTTGTTTAAGAAGAAATTTGATTTATTTCTTTTTTTACTTTTTTATTGGTACTAGAATAATTTACCTCTAATTTGTAACCACATTAAAGATTACAATTTTGGAGAATGTATATGATAACAAATGAAAACTAATTTACAGTCATTGAATTTTAATAAAATCTCAAATAAATAAACAATAAAAAGCTAATAGTTGTCATTTTTACCAATACAGTCATATTATTGACCTTAGTTACTAACATATCTGTAATGGATGGGATCAAATTACTTTACCAGCTGCCTCTCTGTACTTTATGATGCAACATTTCTCCCTGTATTGAAGGCAACTTTACCATTTAATGTGCCTGTTTGTGTCCATTAGCACATAGTTAATGGGCAAGTATTGTTAAATTTACACAAATGCAGCCAAATCCTCCAAGTTGGTGGGCTTTCTCCTCATGAACAGACATGATGTTTGCAACCACAGAGACCAAACACTACTACCCATATCTAATTCTAAAACTTAATTATCTTACTTAAGGCCTTTTAAGGACCAAAATTGTACAAATAATTCTGTCAGGATTTTGTTCATGTAAACAAAGATGTCTATTTTTGCTGTTATTATTGAAGGCTCATTCTAGGGGTTGGATAAAAAAAAGGTTATAGTCTGAAGACTTTTCACAAAATTAATATAATAATATATCAGTGTCTCTATCCTTATAGGAAACAACCGTATAGATGTGTATATATGTGTAGAAACTGTTTTTATTTTTTAGTAATAATCAATGTTTTTTATTTGTAGACTGACATGTGCCATGTGTAAGGAGGTGAATTGTTTGGCCAAGATGTTCTCAGATACACTCCTTCTTGTTGGGGTAAGGAAGAGTTTCCTATAAGTACTAAGTGTTAGACAGTACTGTAATTGTATAAATACTTTAGTCTGTATTTTTGAAAAATAAGCCAGTATCATGGGGAGAATGTATACGTTTACTACCAAAATTTCATTTGCAGATGTTTATAAAGTAGTTAAATATTTTCAGTATTTTCTGAGTGTGTCAGGGTGCTGCTGTCCAGTTATAAGAAAAAAAAAAACGTTCACATTTTGTTTATAGACAGCAGCTGCTGGGCTTAGGAAGCATCTCAAAAGAGCTTTGTGCAAACACTTTTTTTAATTTTTTTTGCCCAAAAAACGAGTAACCACCCATGTTGTATCAGTTTTTAGCACCACCCATGTAGTAAAGTCGTCCTCCAGGTAGTGGCAGCAGTGTGAGGATTGATCGATCACTGAATGCCTCATCCCTGTGTTAATGTCTCTCTTTCAGGGTCAGAGGAAAGCAGAGGACTTGAATCCATTTATAGACGGCGTGCTTTTAGAGGTGACGTTTTTGTTTTGGTTCTTTCTGCTTTTCAAAGTGTAGCCTTTTATACTTTTGGTGTAATTATTGCTTAACTTCAAGATAAACAGTGAAGTAAAGACACTTAAAATTTGATAAGAATTTCATATCGATTTTGCATTAAAACTTTAAATTAAAAACATACATCTTTTATGTTTCTTTGTACCATAAGTGCGACAAAAAAGCAATTTGTCTTCTGTCTGCAGGGTGCCAACAGTACCAACTACATCCATAATGCATTGCAGCTGCTGCTGCCAGTCCTGCAGATCTCCCACATCCACAGTCAACAAGGCCGACCTACAGGAGAGCCTGCAGCACAACCACAGCATTAACACAAACAATTTACCTATAATAATACACGTTTAAATAATCATTGTAGACATGGGATTTTCTACATGAGCTCCTTTGAATCAAAACAAAGTACCACAGAAAAAAGAAAACTATATTATCTAAGAGAAAACTGATGGAGGAATTATGAACCTATAGAGGCCGTATGATAAATTCTGCCACTTTGTTGCTACGAATGTTACTTTGTCTATATTTGTTGTTAATATGATGCTTTAAATTCAAGCTCATTGGAGCTTTATTTCAGTTTGTTTGTTTCTCAACTAGCAAATTCAGAAAATAATAGAATTTAACTAATTCTACTTTATTTATGTCAATTCTCTTGCACTCTATACTATTTCTGAAATGATAACTGAACAACATAAAACACTAATGAAATGTGTGAAGTGAATTCTGGTTTAAATCTAAACTACAGTATTTGACGTTTCACATCATTTTTTGTTTTGTTAAATTATATGAAGCGACAATTGCTTTGTGTTTTGCCCTCATTTACGGTTTCATTTAAAATATTGTATATTGCACCTGAAAGAAAATGATTTTGTGTCCCGTTCTCACACTGTGTACATTAAAAGTGTAACGTGACCATCTCTTTTCTGTCCAGTCTAACAAGAAATGTATGCAAACATAATTAATATAAATAAAGTTTAGACATAAATACAAAAGGGGTTTATACAAATATACACTTCCTGTGTCCAAAGATTCATAACCCCATAATGTAACAGTAAAATCTGTCAAACACAAGAGGCCTTCAGCTCTGATCTGTTTGCTCTGCTGCTGGACGGGACAAGTTGGGGGGAAAAAAAGTGTTTGATTTTGATGTGCAGTTTTGCAAAAATTATAGAAGTAGCAGTAAGAGGACTGCATGCGTTCAATGTAGAGCGGCAGCTCTTTTTTTTTTAACTCATCAAAATAGCACTTTATGTTGTGTTGCTTCCAAAAAAAACAAAAGACTTGTTTTACTGTACGTACATTGAAAGGAAGGTTTTTCGATTTGCTTGGAAAAGAACCTGTCATCCCAGGATAAAAGCTTTCCCAAAGCACCATCTGATAACAGTGTAAGTGTTGCACAGCATTAGACCTGTGGAAGCCTTTCTTCACAGTATTTAAAAGATCCCTGCAAACATTTTAGTGCACCCATTGCCAGGCAACAGGTATAAGGGCTGCATTTGATCATTTCATTGAACACCATTGCCTCCCCAGCGAATTTCCAAAATTGTCGAAAGTGTTTCCTCTTTTCTTAAACATCACATTCCTCAGAAAATGAAGTAAAACTGGGTTGTGCTTCCAGCAGCCTCATACGCGTCTCTTTCTTGTGAATGACTGCTGGCATCCCTTTACCTCTTATCCTCCACTTTTTAATGCACATTTGATGCAGGCAAGAAAATGTTAAGCAAATAACTTATAATTCTATTCTATCAAAGTGTCTTGAGCTATTGCAAGGTTGGGTTGTGCTCTTTTTCTGCAGAAACTAAACTGGGTTATACACAAGTGAACTAAAATTAGTTTGAACAACAAACATTTTATTTCACACTGTACCCCCCCCCCCAAAAAAAAAAATACAAAATAAGATCATGTATATACGAAAACAATTCTTTTCCATCATCTTTGTATTTTTCGTAAATGTTAGTTTAATCGTGAAAAGCATGAGCTTGTCTTGCCGGTAAACCGTTCGGGTGCTTGATTGGCAGCCAGTCCTCTGTGAGGGATGAGGGTGGCAGATGCCCGCGATGGTGCAGATTGGCTGAAGAAAAAACAAAGTTACCAACAGTCTGGAGCAGCAAATAAAACATCTTAAAGGTTTTAGTCTGGACTGATGAAAGATTTTACGTGCCATCCAGTTACTATTATATTCAGTTACTTGGGAAAGAGCTGATCTTGACATGTTTTGGCACTAAATATGCAATAAATGATATTATGTTGATGTTGATTAGATTGAACTGATTTTTTTTTTTTTTTGGTCTAGATTTTTTGCAGAACAACAAATCATGACAATCATACAAGAATACAAGGTAAGGTAACAGGATACGACTTCACTGTTCATTTTTGCCTAGTTATCAAAAGTTATTTCTCCTCAATAGACTTTACATGCAAACTGAATGAATAATTAGTTGTGTTTCCATGGCAGTTTTGCGAAATGTCAATTTTGTTACTCCATGATTAGCATCATTTATCCAATTTGTGCAATTTCATAGTCCATGGAAACACAGCTAATGTGACTTTGCGTGTAAAAAGTGAAGCTTACCAGTGTAGCTGTGGTCAGCATCCTCATACATCAGATCTTCTGCATTATTATCTGCTGGAGTATTAAAACATATATAACTTGTAAGGAAAGTAGTCTTGAAGTTGAGTCTGGGCATAATTCAAATCTCCTTTCTTGAAATATTTCACCGCATGTGTAAGAGGAAGCCATTTGGATGAATAATGAAATGTTTCAAGAAAGAAGATTTCAAGTCCAGATACAATGAGTCTACTTCAAGACAACGCTACCTGGATAAATGAAAACCTTCGCCCATAATTTGTAAGACTGTAGGGTCAGAGGAACATACTTGAGAAACTAAAATCATGTAAGCACTGCTGCATGTGTGCATTAACGTGGCTTTCTATACTTGTGAGGACCAACCAGCTGACAGCCTCCTTTCAATGTGAGGACACTTAAAAAATCCAACGAGCCTTAAAGAAAACTTTTGCTGTGTGAAGTTTAAAACTTCCTTTTAGATTTCAGGCAAAGGTTAGGTTAAGAGAAAAAAAAGAGATATTATTAACAATTGTGTGTGTGTATGTGTGTATCTGTGTGTGAGTTTGTGTTTACACCTTGACTGATATCTTCTGGAATTGGTGACAACCCTGAAAATTGAAAAAAATATCAGTCAAAAGCAAAATAAAACGTATTACTATTTACCTTTTATTATTATTAACTATTTAATAAACCTACCAAACAGAGGCCAAAACGGATGGGATTGAATGTCTGTCCATATTGGAAAAATAAAGGTTAAAGTTATAAATAAAAGCTACTAATGTTAAAAATGTTTGATGCAATTTACCTGCAAAGGTTGTGGTTTTTGTTTGCTGATTAACACCTAGAGAAAAAGATTCAGTGTTGGAAAATGTCATTTTACCTTACTGATTACACATAACTACCCCTGAAATGCTCCAATTGTACAAGTTTTGACATATTTTTATCGAAAACTATATACAAAAATCAACTCTGGTCTTTATCTTCAGGAAAAGGAAAAACTGACAATCTTCAGTCACATTACTCTGTCTTCTTCTTTTCTTTTTTACCATTTAATTGCAGATTTGTAGAGTTGTAATCACTGGACTGCACCTTGGGTTTTTCTGTCAAAGAAAAAAGAACGTCATGTTTTCCTTATTAGAGTAAATCAGTCCACTGAGCTCATGGTGTGTGTGTTCATTACTTTTTAATCTGATGACTGTGGGGATTTGTCCAATCACAGCTATAAGGCAAATGAGCAAAACCACACACAGTAGAGCCAACCAAATCGCCCGGTACACACAGCGCCATTCATCTGGGAAGCAGAGAGAGTAAAGACTTTAAGCAGAATGGATCTAGAACCTTAACAGCTGTTAATATCATTATCTTTGTATTGGCTTAAGGAGGATTAATTGTTTAGTCAATGCAGACTCCATCACCACTTCCCACAAGTCAGCTTCAGATCTTTTCATTATAAAAGTAAAAAAAAAAGTATTTATTGCCTATACTAGATACAAGAAGATAGCTTTTCAGAAGAGAGTACATCATATTAGAGGATGATTATTGTATGATAGAAAAAGAATATAAAATTGGAAAATTAAAAAGGGCTACAAAAAAAGGCCGTTAAAGTCCCATTACGATCATCTTTGAATCTATTTTAAAAGCGTTTTAAGCGTATTTAAAAAGCAAGATAAAAGCGTTCCCAGTGGTCTTTTAATAATGGTTATGCCTGTCTTGTTTTCTTGGACATAGTTTCTACGGAGCAACGGTAGTTCATTAGAAATTTGCTTCTGAGTTGTGGGCGGGACCATTGGTGCATTGCAGGTCCACCACACTTCCTATCATCTCTTTGTTTTCTCTCTCTCCTGCTTGCTCACAGCCCCTTACAGCCCCAACCTAAAATTAACGGAGCAACAAAAATGGCGAGCAATATCATGGCTATCCAGACATACAGTCTTGAGCCAGATCCAAGCTCTGGTTAGGAAAACGAGGCGTAAATGAATCTATTTGTCTGCAAGAGGATGATTTAAAATAAAGCTACGCAGAGCTTGTGGTCCACAGACTGTAGCACCTTGATCCTTGAGCTACAAGCATTTTCCAATGACATTTTTATCGGCTCCTGTCACAACAATTTGAATAAAGAAATACTCAAAAATGCCATTTTAAGCTTAATTTTCTTTATATATGTCCTCCTTCATAAAGAATGCCACAAAGACATGTTAAAAGCACCAATTTCCTTGGTGCGGGTCTTTAAGTTTGTAGAAATATTTGATGAAGGGATTCAAAAGAGACTTGGTTCAGCATATACAATGGAAAAAATATAACATGTATGCAGCTTTAAGTATTAGGGAGTGCTGGAGAGCAGAAGGGAATGAAGCAGGCCAAAATCAATACAGGAGGTTCAGCAGATTAAAATAGAGTAGGGTCTTGGAAAGATCATAGAGCATGAGGGAAAAGAAAGAATGAAAGTCACAGCTGAGAGCTGGAGGAAATTTGTTGTATTGAAACAAAGTGACTCCACGGGGATCAAGAGTTTGGCAGTTCTGCATGAAACGAAAACTGATTGACCAGGTCCCTAGCCTCTTATTGCTCTTCTCTTTCTTCTCCTATCCTACAGTGAAGTTGTATTAGCCACATGGGGAAACAAAGAAATGCTGGTCCCTCATGCCAACACCAACCTGTCTGCATCCGTTTCCATGGCAGCTTTTCTTTTGCTGTTCCATTCAAAAGAGTTTGATTGGCGAGCCATAGGAGACAGCGGCTTTGATTGGATGATTTAGATGTGGGCAGCAGAGGGAGACAGCAGTGGAAAACCTCCCTCTGGCCTTCATCATTGCCTCCATCAACTCCTCTCTCTTCAGGAAGATGGAGTTTTAAGAAGCTTTGATTACTATGGCCATACAAAGTCAGAGAGAGATTCTCTGTTTGACTAAGCTGAAGTTCCAGTGACACCTCCAAAAGTAACTCCACATCTGTTGAAGAAAAGATGAAAAATATCTGGTAATATAAAAAAAGGCTGAAGTTATTGGAATTTCTTTTCTTTTTTTTTTCTGGTTTGCGAACATGTTTTGACAAAATTCAATAAATGTATTATCATTAGACGATCATTTTAAGTAAAAAAAAGAAAAAAAAAGAAAGTTACCAATACTTGCATAAAAGTCAGCCAATTTCAGAGTAGATCAATGCCATCCTGTGTTCACCAGCTCTGAGTGGTAACATTGAGCGTTTTCTAATCATACTTTACTGTCTAAAATCACAGTAAAGTAGTCAAAGTAAGTCAGATGTAATGTGATATAAATATTTTTAAAACCTCCAAAAAATATAAATTTAAAATGTATGTCAATTAAATGTATTTAAAGAATAGCATTTAAAATACTTGGATAGAAGTAAGTAAGAGAAAAAGAATTAGTGGTGAAAGAACTACGGAAATAGTAAAAAAAATAGTTGAAATCTATTTCGTTTATTATAAAGAAATACACAAAAATGTTAGAAAACCCCAAAAAACTAATTACGACTGTTACAATACACACCGCATTTCATAAGTGTGTGTAGCTTACATTATCCTTACAATTCATTACTCCTGGTGGTTATGGGTTGATGCCAATGTTCGGAAGCGGAGCCGCCATCATTACGGTGTGATTGTTTGTGTGACTGTGAAGCATTTAGGGCCTTCTAAAAAGGCAGTAGAGCACTAAATAAGTTTGTCTCATTTACGCTTTTTTGAAGGGCCTATGCCATGCAAAATACATTTTTTGAGTTGCTAAGTGTAAAGTAGTGTTCATTTCTCACGTAAAGAAACCCTAAGCGGTATTTTGAATCTGTTCACACATTTCTGAGTATTCCTCTAATAACCTGCACTCTGAGCACCAGCCCCTTCCAATCCACAAATACACTTTCTTTGTGGAGCTAGCAGTGTTTAGGCAAAAAACGCTTTCCTTTTATATGTACGCAGACAAGCTGCCGAGGCCGACTCTAGGTTGACGTCATGAAATGGGCGGCACCCACACGGACCGAAAGCCAGTGCCTCAGAGATTGAGTCGTCTTACTTTCAAGTAGGAAAATAGCTTGCGAAAATAACTAATTTTTAATTTGAAAAATCTTTCCTTAGTGTGCCAAAGGTAACATTTCATCATATACATGGATATTGCATCCTGCAGGCGATAGGTTCCAGCGAACACTTTAATGACACATGCGTGTTAATAAGGGAGACTGAGGTGAGATGCAGGCATGTTGTACAGATTTTCCATAATTTCAACCCACCAAATCCTGCACACTGCACAAGGAGCAGTGCGCAGGATTTGGTGGGTTGAAATTAGTGCCATTCAATTGGTAAGTGCGTGCCCCTTGCAAGCCTGGCTGTCAGATATGAGGAAATTAGTCAATCAGAATGTAGTTTAAGTGGGGGTGTCCTACAGGTACTTACACATAACCTGCACGCCCGCCATGCCTGCGGCATTCGTGTACGGTCAGTAAAGACCCAGTACTCACCTCACTAATGACTAGACAATATCACCCAAATGCCACAAGGCAGTGTAACTTCACACTAACCTTACGAATGCATCATGATGCATTTTCCCGCATGACAATTGTACGTCCTATTTTCAAGATGTCCCTTAAGGTCCCTTGAGGCACCTGTGCTCCCTTAAAGATGCAGTTGGCTTTCTCTATGATTGTCCGTGGGCCGAACATCCCAAAAACCAGCACAACCCAGACGGATCAAACCCTCATATGGGTGCATGTGGCTAAGGCTTTAGGCAGGGAGGATCTCTTTAGTTGGGACCATTAAAAAAGAAGACAAACGTACCTGAGGATGAGTTGTGGTGTAATACCTGCATATCTCTGTCTGTTTCACACATGATCCAGCCGGTTTTTGGATCACCATTCCATGATTTAAGGGCCAAATCCAATAAGCTGCTTTGATTATTCTGCTGGCAGATCTGCATCCAGTCTTTATGGACTGAAGTTGACAAAGGATCACAAATGTCTTCTGTCTCATCTTCTGCATTTCTTGGTCCTCCATTTCTCCATTCCTTCACCTGACTTCCTTCTTCACAGAGTCGGTATGAAAGGCATTGGAAATTCACTTTCAACACTAAAAAGATGAAAAGAATAACAATCCACAAAGATTTCTCAGTGGATGCAGGCACCAGGCAGAAAAAACAGCAAAGTCCTCACAAGTCAGACATCAGAGCGAGGATCTTAAAATGAAAGTTGTTTACAGCAGTTTGTATCTGACAGCAGAGACATACAGATAGACAGTGAGGAATAAACACAAGGAATCTCTCGTAGGTTAAAACAGGGCTGCTCTCTGCCTTCAAGACAACGCAAGGAGACATTTTCAAACTGTTGAAATGTGCAGGGTTATGTGTACATACGATAGTATGCTTATCGTTTTTGAAAAAGGTTTTAAAGATTTCAAAAACACAGCAAAGGTCTTTCTTTTCTAACTTGACTTTTTTTTAAAAAAGCTGAGCGCACTTAGTTCCTGGACGAGGTTCAAAATTGATTTGAACGACTCACCTTTGTGTAAAGTGAAGAACTCTGGGAGACAAAGGATGAAGACGAGGATCACGAGGAGGAGAATTTTGATCACAGCAACTCTTGTCATCATTACACACCAGGATCGTACACTTTTTTACAATGGAAAAGGCTCAAGATAAGGTTAGTAGCATCTCCTTCCATCGAGTGAGACAAGCTCGCACATGTCTTTGCATCTAGTCTCCCCTCAACGGATTTCCTTGAATAAACCCAAAGAAGTCTCGATGACTCTGTTCACAGGGTGACGAAAATGAGTGCACTAAGCAACTTCACTTCCTTTTGCACTTCCTGCCATTTCTCAGAACAAAAGACAAATGGAGAACAGCGTTGAAAAACACAGGTTTCTGTTGGTTTAAAAGTAAGTAATAAGACTTCATATGTTTTGGCGTTGACACATGCCAGAATGAATGAAAGCGTCCTCCTCACTGTCGCCACCGGTTTGCCAGTTTAGATGAAATGTGAGCTGTATTATAACGGGTTACAAAATGGCACATGTACTCTCGTATTGGAATCAACCTTTTATTTTTTAGAAAGAAAAAATACATTGCACTGTCATGAATTAGGTTTTCTAAAAACAGCACAGAGTGAAAACTATTTTTAAAGGCTCAAAATTATGACAGGGTGGGTCTCTCATCAGTAACCTCCAGCTAAACCACATGGTAATTGTTTTTAACAAGTTTCTGTCAGTTTTGTTTGCCGTTGTGGAGCTGTAGTCGTGTTTTAACAGCCAGCTGTGAGTTGTTGAATTTGTTGTGCTGCAGAATTCTGCACAGTTTAATTGTGGTGGTTTGGGTAGAAACCAAGTGTAAGACCAGAACAAGTCTTCAAGTCCCGCTCTAATCACCTTTGGATTTGTTGTTAAAGCGTTCCTAGAGGGGTTTTTAATTATAGGTATGCCTTTTTTGGGCAAAATCTAAAAACCTGTGTCCTTTCCTGGGTAGTTCATTAAAGTTTTGCCTCTGAGTTGTGGGCTGTTGACATGAAGTAAGCCCCCCCCTACTTCCCAGCATCTATCTGTTGACACTCTCCCCCAGTAGCCCCTCACCCCCCTAATCTAACATTACCGGTGCAACAAAAACAGCGAGCAATAATGGAGCTATCCAGCCGTCCAGTTTTGAGCCAGATACTAGCTCAGATGAGGAAAACGAAGTACGGATCTAGTCGTCTACAAGTGGATACATCAAACTGGAGCGGAGCTTTGAACTTGATGCTTCTACATCACTGCTATAATCTTTTTCAAACTGCATTTTTTTCAGTTGCTTCTGATTCACAAAGATTTGAATTGAAAAAACTCTGAAATGCAATTTTAATCTCAATTTTCTTTATAGACTCCATCATTAGAAAAATGCCATAAGAACATAAAAAACACCAGAAACAAATGACAGAAAACCAAAGCTGCAGGTCAAAGCCAATGCTCTGCATTTACTAAAAAGCTTCTGTTCTCCCTTTTTGTGTGCTTTTTTCAGATCGCACAGCTTTTTCAAGTTCTCTTACTGCGATTATTAAATAAATATACACAAAAACTACAAACATTTTTTATAGAAGCCTATACAAAATGTTTAATGGGAAAATATGTTCCAATCAAATATTTTAGCATACTTATAAAATCAAACATAAAAACATTATAATTGTATTTTTTATAATTTGTAAATATATACACAGCTCTGTTCTGTGTCATTGATGTAAGACAGAAAATGTACAATAGCTGATGATGGGTACATCATCTATTTAAAATCCCATTAATTGTAAATTTTCTCAATTAGTGATTTTCTTCTGCACAAAGATATGCTGTATTATCTCTGCTGGGGGCTTTTGGGTAGCACCGATTTTTGTGTTGGCTAGCTAAAAACCAATTATCTCTGCAGGGTTGAAAGAACACACCTTGCTCACAGTGACAAACACACTTCTATACACACAGTGATGAGCATAGCTGGCAGGTGAAGCTTTATCTTCACACCACAGCAGTTTGCTGCTCTCAGATCAGTCAGGAGCTTATGGAGACAGATGGATCCAGTAAATATTAAAAAGGCAGAATGCTTTCTTTGCTTCTACATTCAATCTAATCCTCTTCAAGCTACTTCAAGTGCATGGCTTAAATGCACTTTAAAATGAGATGCTACCTACGATCCAACACTTTGACTTGTAAATGCAAGAAATTACTTTTTTCTTTTTTTTTTTTGCCTAAATGTGCTAAGTAAAATATTAACATATTTTGTCTTTTTGTTTTCTCTAATTCTATAATTCTACAGATTTCATGGATGAAGCTGTTAAGTAGCAGCACTGAAGAAATGGGAGACCATAAAAATTGTTGGCAGTAATGATGAAAACTCAACAGGAAGCTCATGTAGGATCGGAGACCTTCACTTAACCTGCTCCTGAAAACACTGGTATGGATTTTATTTTTATGTTGTTCTTATGTTGCCAGTATTTAACCCTTTGACACAACTTTGAAGAAAAAAAACACTAATGTTTTTGCTTTCAAGTAGATGATAAATTAAGGTAACTTTGGAGCCAAAGTGGTTTGATGCATCATTGATTAGCATCAATAGGCATCAAGGGGTTAAAAAAAAATGTGCTTACGTTATTTTAATTTTTTTTTTTCTAATAGAGACTTCCAATTGTTTTGAAGGTTTATAAGGGAGAAAGAAAAATTATAGCCAAAATATTTTTTTCCTAAAATACATTTCTGGAGTGAAGAGCTCTTGGGAAAAATTTGGTGTGCTTGATTAATGTCCATGCAAGATTGAAGGAAAGGTACCTTGGATTAATTTTAGTAAAAATAATTAGTATATTTTGTGACCTAAAAGACAGAAATCGCTTTATTATGGGTTAATACAGTGGAGACAAACCGATACCAAATGCAAAGCAGCACGCCTAATAAAGAAAATGTAAATATTGCACAAATGTCTTTCATTATACACAAAATGTATAAAGATTTCACTATACTTAAAACATTATTTCTTCTGTGCTTCATGTCTTGTAGTTAGGTCTTTGTCATTTAAGGGTTAAATCCTTTTACTTTTACAGCAGCCAAGGGTGCCATTTAAAAGTTGCATAATTAATTGGGAGTTTCCGAAGTTTTAGGAGCTGTTGTAAATTCTGAAACCTCCAAAGCGCTGCTGGGACATTAAACATTGAACCTTTTCTATTGTAAATATCCCTTTTAGGGTTTAAGAGCGTTTCAATTATTAATGGAACCTGACAGGTGCTTTGTTCTGCAATAATCTGTTTGGTTTCACAGTCTAAAGCATTTGTCACATTCAGCTAACATGACACATCCATCACTCCGCAGTCAGAGGCCTAATAATGAGCACAACACAACTGTGCAAATGCTCACTCTGTGCGTGTCTGTGTTCTGACAAAGGTGAACATAAACTCTGAATTTTAGCAGAGATCCAGTTATTTCCTCAGTATCATGAATATTAAGCCATTTCCCCCAGTGGATTTCGTAGCAATCCACAGTATTGTCTTACAATATTCACTTGAGAATCATCAACTTTTGCCTTACTGCAGAAGTCTGCAGATATTACTGCGCAAATCCAATCTGGACACAACTGCAGGCTTTTAAAATTAAGGCTTTGGGTAGAAGGGAAGATATGAGAGAGCCGATGACACCCCTCAAAAGATTGTTGTATTTGATCTTACCAATCCTACACTCACTATGATTCCTGGACCTATATCTGCTTTGAATGTTGAAATGGTCCTTTTTTATTAAATAGCTACTATGGGTTTTCTCCAGGCACTCGAGCTTCCTCCCACAGTCCAAAAGCATGCTTCATAGGTTTATTAATGTCTTTAGATTGCCCCTAGATATGAATGTTAGTGTATTTTTTTTTTTTTTTTAATGTTAGTGTATGTGTTCGTAGCGATGCACAAGACACCTATTAGATACGGTAATTAATATTCATCTATTGTAGATGTGTACTGGACATCTCAGACAACTCTATTATGCTACTCTAGTAAAGTTCTACTAATAATGTTCTGAAAGATATGAGCACATCTACTCCTAGTCAATCTTGAGATATTTTCAGATATCTAGTGCTCATTTAAAAAAATAAAAAATACAAAATTACAAGTTTAGAAAAATGAAAAACTGCCATTTTACAGCCAACTAAACTGCAATGTTCAATGAGCCTCAATTAATCTATGAGTCTATTGGATGTTTAATGCATATTTATAGCTGTAAATGTTGAAATAACCATGATTAAAAATTGCGTTTAAGTTTGAGTTTATTGATTGTTTCAAGGATAGTCAATTGAAACATACTTCCTGTCAACACAGGAAGCGGGTTCAGAAGGTAGGCGGATGGTAAACCTAAGATGTACTGGTTTGATGTCATATATCTGCACAAAAAAACAAAACAAAACAAAAAATTATGGTGAAGTAAAAATTCATTGTAACATTTGTTTATTTATTTAAGTAACCTTTTTTTTAAACAAAAGAACACTTAACCCCTTGATTCCTGAATTTATTTACAGCGATAATAGTTTACTTATGGTTTTGCCTTCCTGAAGATGCTAAATTAAGGTAATTAAGGAGCCGGCGTGGCTTAGTGCATATTTGCTTCAAAGTGAAGTAAATATAACTAGATTCTGCCCAAGTCTGATGGAAGAGCTCAATCTGTAACTAGTTGCTGTTCTTTTCTGCAAGAATCCTGCAGCCACGAATTGGATATTCTACCAGCGAGATGTCTATGTACTTTGTACTCACTGTATGTGAGAACATCTAGTAATGCAGTAGCTCCTCTTGAATACTATAAATGCTCTATTACACTGCTAAAAGTATGAAGTAACACATTATAGTCAGATATTTGCCTTCAAATCTGAAAACGTTGATGATGTGCTCTTTAGCAAGGTATTAGCTAACGAAGATGGTGAAACGATGAGGAGAGTTGTTTAAAATGGAAAAATAGGTGGACGAAGATGTAATCGGGAAAAATTTGAGCTAGATCCATTAGGCTGTTTTTCCATTAGAGCCAGAGCAGAAGGCAGAGGTGAAGGAAGACGGATGGGAACAAGGTGATTTAGTGCTGCGTCAGCAGCAAGGCATAGCTGGGCTCTCCAGAGACAAAGAGGCTGGGTTAGCTTTAAATTTTTTAATGGAGAAATGATGGCGCCTCACGATCAGATCATCATTATGAGCGATACTTAAAAGGTTATAAACACTTCCACACTGAGCGTTATGGAGCTCTAATCTCTGTTGGATTGACAGTGAGCACAAAACGCCCTTGAATCTTCCCCTTTTTTTTTTTACAATTTTGTCCTCAAAGAACTTCAAACCGTGCTCTTTTGATGTTACTCTCAGAATGTTTTATACCCTCATGGTACACATGAGGGTATTTTGGAGATATAAAAAAAAGAAAACACTTTGTTCTTTTAAAGGACGACAATGCCGCTAAAGCGGGCTAAAACAAGGTGAATCCACAGAGAGCTGCCATTGAACAGAATGTCTTCATTTTATGTCAGTTCTCTTTTTCTCTTCTGTAACCTTTTCTCTGCAGAAAATGCCACGTCAATAAAAGGTTTTTAACATAGGGGGAGAAAAATCAATATGCTCTCAGCACACCTTTTTCAAGCCTGAGCAAATGAGTGGTTGTACTCATGTGCACTCGACGTTTGCTGTGCAGGAGGCAGGTAGGAAAAAAAAAAAAAAAAGCAGAACATCAGTCATTTAATACACTGTGCACGGACTCTTTAATATAAACCCAAAGGCTTTCTGAAGATCTTGCATGTAGACAGTAGTGCATGGTAAGTTCAACTGCTTACACTTTAAAATGCTTTACTGACCTCTGTTCACACCATCACCGTTTAATGTCCTCCGTGGCTAAGAAATGTTGTAGACAGTGTTGCAATAAAATACCCAATAAAATCCTGTCATAAAATAACAATGCAAACACCATAAAATGTCCCAGTAAAAATCCACAATAAAAGAGCACAGTGAAAGGAGAGATTGTAATGTATGTCCAACAATTAGGACAATGGCTCCCTTAGTAAAGTTGCCAATCTCAATCTATTTATTGCCCTCTAAGCATATTATTTTCCATTTACGTGTTGTTTAAGGCAATATACATATATATATATATATATAGTAAGGTTACATTGTAGTTATTCCAACATAAGATAGCCCCCTGTCAGCCTACTCTTATTGGTTAAGTGAAGTAACGCGATACTAGTTCAGACTAAGTTGTGTTTAACGGGAAGAGATTTCAGACGGTGCTCATGCTCATGACATGGACAGGTCTCTCTGCTGTTCTGTGCCCGAGCAAATACTGCAAGCCTGTTGCTGTTAAAATGCATTATCTGTACTCACCTGCTCAAGATGAGCAAAGAGTGCTTGTCGTGTGAAGTGATTTCCCTCCCCACGCACGCATATGAGCTGCCAGGATGAGTGCTTCAGTGCTGTCCAGTAGGCCAGCCCTTTCTAGCCATTGGTAGGACTTCTTGATATCAGCCACTTCAGTTATGGTCCGGTGGTACATCCCATGCAGGGGTTTGTCCTCCCATGAGGATCTGTTCTCCAGCACTGTATCCTCTACTCTCCATTGCCTGAGACATTCACTGAGCACACTGTCAGTTGGGGCCTTAAATTTGATGTATTCATGCATCATGGATGTTTCATCCTGGATAGTGCCTTCCACGCTCACTAGTCCTCGGCCTCCTTTCTTGCGGTTAGCATACAGTCTCAGAATGCTGGATATCCGATGGAACCCTCTAAGTATGATGAGGAGCTTTTGTGACTTCCGTGATCTGTATCTCTTCCTTTGGCCATCTTATTATTCCTGCAGGGTGTCTGAGAGCCAGCAGTGAGTAGACAGTGGCAGGAGTTAAATAAATATATTTTATTAACACAAATACCTTAGTGACATCATTCAGAAGCAAAAATAGGTAGTAAACACATATTTAAAAATTGATAAAAACTTGGATTTACTTTTTTTTTTATCTTGTCTGCACCTACCTATAAGTTGCACTTTGTGGACTGCATCAGCATTTTCAATCACATTTTGTGCTATGATAACTATCATTGCAGGATGTCATGTTTATCTGAAAATGTGGAACAAACACAGGCTGCAGGATGCAGCATATAAATGCTGCAAACATCCCCTGGGAGACACTGGACATTCTTTGAATACATAGTAGCTTTGGGGGTACACATTCTGCTACTGGCAATGAAAAGACATTTAATCCACTTTTTTCTATTTTTTGGTGGATCAGGATGTAAAACCCCATTCATTCAAACTCATTATGTCGAATCCTCAGCTAGTTTGTGATTTATTGGCTTAACATGATCATTGTTAGCTCCAGGTGTTCTGCAGATAGCTTCACTGAGGAAATAACCTTGTTTTAGAGAGTTTGACAAAGAAAAGATGAATAATAGTTTTTAGATTGTGCCTTTTTTCCCCAGTTTTTGCTGTTGTAATCTTTTCAACTTAAAAGGATCACTTACAAAAACCATAGAGAAGAGAGCAGAACATGGATATAAACTAAATCCAACCTTGCAAGAAACAAAAAAAACATTATAGGAATGTGTATTGCACCAAATACATTTCTTAACATCAGAATTCAGTGAGACACACAATCCTTCACAATTCACTGCTTTTTTCAGTGTACTAAATGTTCTACTGTCACTAAACTATTCTATTTTATTCTTCTCACCCAGTCAGTTCCCCAGAAGCATACTAAATGTTCCCAAGTGCTTACACTGAGACCCGTAGGCCAGTTATATATTCATGAGCTGCAGTGTCAGCATCCTCTAAATGCTTCCTCCTCTGTAATTATCCCACCTGCCACTGATTAATGCTTAATACTTCCGTCTGACATGACTTCACACCTGTTCTTTTTCTCCCTCTAACTACTATCGCCTTTGGAAACAGATGATCCCTTTTTCCTAAAAATGAACATTTTCCCTTATAAAGTGTTCTTGTGTACACATTTTAAAATTTAGTTATTGTGCGTGTTTTATTGCTTCATACAGATGTCAATCTGTTGCCTTGTCTACATCACAATCTACCATTTTTGTACATCTTTCTTTTGATTTCTCTTTTATTTTTTGCATTTAATGTGTGGAGAGGTGTCCAGTCTGTATTATGAAAAAATATTTTGTTTTTGCAACAAATTATCTTGAAAAGTAGAAGAAATCTGAAGAATTACTATATTTTTAGATAAGTGCTTATAATAATTTAAAATTTAATTTAAATGTTATGTGTTATTATTTCCAATTAGAATATTCTTCATAAATTACGATTTTAATAAAAAATTAAAATGGGTACAAAGTGTCCTTTTTTGGTTTCAAAGTTTTAATTTTTATGGAGAAAAACATGTCTCACAAAAACTATTTGCTAACTTAAAACTAAAATATTTCAATGCCATTGCTCTGATGTCTTCTACGCGCCTAATTTAACTCCATCTTAAAGTAAAAAGCCTTCTTGAGAATGAAAACAAGCAAACAAGCCTGCAGAATCTTTGTTACAGTGGTGTAGCATTGAAGCCCAGGTCCAACTGAACAGCAGATTCATTCAAAGGAGACTGCCATACATTTTAATCGTGGAATGGCTTTCCGCTTTACCTGGACGTAGCAATTCATGCGCAACACTTTGCAGTCAATCCATGAAAACCATGGATTGAGGGAAATTAGCATTGGGATCATGACTTTTGAGATACCCCTCAGTTTTTTCTGTCAGAAGCAGTAGAGTAAATGTGTTTGCACTGTGATTCATCCTAGTGCTCCGGGCTCAGACGGCTTTGCAGTTGGTGTTGCAGCATGCAGTTTATATGCTTGTCATGTTGCACTTTCTGTGGCATCATTCTAAATGCTCAAAAGTCAAACTGCGCACAAGGTTCCGTTTGTAAATTGTTAACTAATTACCTAAAAGCCATAACACCAGAGCAATATTTCTTGTTGATAAGAAGAAATGGACAAAACGGCAAAATAAGCAAAGCAACTATATATATATATATATATATATATATATATGTATGTATGTATGTATGTATATATATATATGTATGTATGTATATGTATGTATAATTCATTAATAACAAAATTAAGAAAACATCCAAAATTATTGTTTTGTTTTTATTAAGCATCTTGTAATTGAAACAGTTTCTGCAGTTTTGAGACTTTTGACTATTAAACTGTAACAGCAAAGTGTTTTAAACCTGTTTAAATGCAACAACAATAGTTAAAAGCAGACGTATTGGAAATTTTATATTTATATTTGTAGCTCAAATGAAAAATTCAACTTTGTGCATTTTTCATCTGGTTGAGGAGAAAGTAAATAGATAATGATCTACTGTCATTTCTTGTTAGATCTTAGATATACCAGTAAAAGTTTAAGAAAAAAAAACTATATTGCTGCAGGATAATATTCTTCTTTTAGGTATGTCAATGGCAGGATTAAAAACAACAATAATTTTTAGAGAAAATTTTTGACAAGTTATTTTCAGCACAGAGCAAGCACGCAATATGACATCAGTTTGGGAGAAAAAAATAGTACTTGCTCTAAATGTTTTACGTGTTAACTTGGTAAAAGCCTTTTGAGGGGTAACTTTTCTTGATCTGTTAGCAAATGGTCTTGTAGCATCACACAGCTACCCCATCATATTTTTTATAGAAGTAACTAATAAATACCCACAATCAGTGCAGTTGTATATTCTATTGCACAAATGCCTGTTAGCAGGATTCTAACACAATCTGTGGGATGCTTTGACAAAAGTACATTTTTTCACCCAATCTGTTCTGCAAAAATGGTGAAGGACTGGTTAATATAAGTCAAGCAGCAGGGGCGGACCTACAAGGGGGAGCCAGCAAAAAGCTTTGTCCCCCTCCTTTTTGAGTCCATATTAGTGTCAAAAAACAAAGATTAAGAAATCATCAAACACTTCATCGTAAAGAACTACTGATTCATTATTAATAACTATAATAAATTTGTTTGAAACACGTAGTTTAGATCCTTTCATTTCTAATGCCCTTCCACTCCGCTGTTTTCTATTCTAGAGTCTTCAGCCCCCCTCCCCCCCTGCCCCCATATAAAATGTTTTAGCTCCGCCACTGTCAAGCAGTCTAGATTACATGAACTCAATGTTTTTGCCTATCAAATTTGCTTCTTGAATTCTCCTTTCCAAAGAGAGTCTGCCTGGTTGTTACATTGGTAGTTGATGTGTAAATGCATGAATTCTATAAGGAAGCATCAAAACCTAGCTGTAACTTAAGAGTGCACGTTCATAAAGATAATTTCATTAGGCATCCAGATGGGCTCAGATCTTATGGTAGATGGCAAATACATTTTACTCACATTGATTGGAGTCAGAGAATTAGAAATAAATAGCAAGTTCTCTCTCTCCCTTGTAACTGCAGCATTTTATTTTACCAAGATTCAATTTGGCACAAATTAAAAATTATTTTAGGGTACCATGCAGAGAGAGTTAACAGGCTAAAAAAATCAAATCAGTTTAGTTTGTTATAATCCAATCAAATCCAGTTTAATCTAATACAGGCCAAAAAACCTCAGCCTGGTTTAAAAAAAACTGATTTCAGAAAAGAAAAAAAAAAACTTTCTCCGTAAGGCAACATTACTATAGGTTTTTACCAAATTTCTCTGTTGATTGGTTTTAAACTAAATATTAGGTCTACGTATACATGGGGCAACACAAAGATACTGGACTTCTGCTAGACTATAACTCCTAAAACAAAAATGACAGCTCCGGTTTTACCAACCTGAAACCAGAAACTGGTGGTGCATTTTCTTCTTCCTCTAAAATTGAACGCAGATAATAATTTAAACCATTTAAAAAAATCCTTTTTATTCTTTAATTGAGCATCTTTTTATATTTAGTTGGAAGAAATTGACAATCGCCGCACTGGTTTGAAGGGTTGGTAGTTGTGAAAGGATATGTGTTTTAAAAATGATTAAGTGTAGGTCCACCTTAGGATCATTTCTTCTTGTCTCATCCATCTCTTTTTCTTGTCTCTTTGTGTTTATTTAGTTTTAGGAAAAAGGCCAGGGAGAGCTCACTAATGCGTCCCTATTAAAAATTTACAAATAAAAAAACAGAGTCAGAATTGATCAGTTTTGGACAGGCTGATAAAGTACTTTCAGCTTGTAACTTTTCACCTCTGACAGTTTTAATCAGGTCAATATTCAAACTCATACGATGTATTGCAACTCTATAGCCACACTCATTAAAATTCATAGAATTTAGCTCGGTTTCTGTGCTTCAGTTTCTTGTTCCTCCATCTCTGTCTTCTAGAGGTGACCTCATAAGTTGGTGGATCAATGATATGCTGGGAGGTGAAGTGACCTTCCTCAGTCCAAGCAATTCAGATAGATAATGGGAATTTTTTATATTTTCTTTATTAGTCTTTGTCACAGGAAAAGGTCTTGTAAAATTGCATTTTTTATGGGATATTGGGTGAAAATGTTCACTTTTTTTAGATACTTTAGTTTTTTTTTTTTTTTTACTTTTAAGAGGCCTTCTAGTGTCAAGTCAACCCTTTAATTTGGCACATCATGAGCAGGTGTATTACTTTGTGGCGAATTCCCTTTAGCTGCCCTTATCTCTGCTGTTGGCACGCAATAAGTTTTGATTGAAAGGTTGTATGACACATAGCTGAAACAAAACCAAGCAAAAACTACAAATATTTGTAGTTTTAACCATTCAGTTGTTCATAATCTTATTTAATTCAATAGTTTTTCCTTTAAGTTTAGGTTTTAAAACTTTAACTTTTATTAAATTTAAATGAGATTAAAATAGTGGTTGTCTCTTTTTCACTTTTGAAGTTCTATCTGAACTTGGATATCCTTCTTACCCATAATCCTCTTCTCCACCACAGAGATTGAGGTTTGGTAATTGCATTTAAATGTGTGGCAAAGTACAGAGCCCCTATTTGTTTTTAGATTTTTTTTTTCAAACTAAATATCTTGTATAGAATTTCATTTTGAAAATTTGTTTTTTCAGGAACTGGAAGCTTAAAAATAAAACGCTCAAACAAATCACATGACCTTAAAACTTGTTTAAGTGATGCTCAAAAATAATATAATGGTGACGCCAGGCAAGCAAAGCTGCAATGTCTTTACAGGCGTGTCCGAAGGTAGACTAAAACTCAGTGAACTCATGAAATGTCATTTTCAGGTAAATTACTCTGAAAAGCTCTCCTGTGCACAAATGGCAATTAGTTTTTTATGTGCACAAGACATATTTCCTTTATTTATTTATTTATTTATTTTACTTCTATGTCCCTTAAGGGGCTCCGTAGAAAAGTGGGAGGACAGGAAAATGCACCACCAAAAACAAGACAACGATTCTGGAATAGTTTAAAGCTGCCATGTGAATGAGTCGTTTTAAAACCAGAAGCAGAAAAAGCTATTTGACCAGTAAAGCATTTACTGATAATAAAACAGCTAGCCAAACAGGATGCAAAGAAACATAAAACCTAACGACTACAACAGTTGAGAGGGAAGTAAAAAGGCAGGGTTAGAAGTTTCTCTGTGCATCTCTTCTGCTGTTTGTCAATAGATTTTGCTGCATCAAACTTTTCAGACAAACTTTAATCCACCCCAAATACAAAATCAGACTAACGTAGGCCTTCCTTTCTAAATGAGTGCTGAGAGTGAAGGGGAGGAAGAGGAGAACTCGAGGGACCGAAATGAATCATGTGATTACTTAGTAAACTAAAAAGAAACTCTTATTGAAAAAAACTTGTGAAAATGTGTTCGTTATGAAAACAATGATACTTTAGTGCTGTCATCTTTTGTCGTCTATACACATGAAACAAAGAAAACAAGTTCAAATAAGCCAACATCGTTCTTGACCTGATGGAAGCTGCCTGAACAAACCGTTAATGCACAGTACAATGTCCATGAACTGCTAAATTCAGCCAGAACTCTCATGCATATTTTATTTCATTCAGAGAAGCTTGTCATGAAAGAACTAAAACTTTAAGTATTGGAAGGGTTTTGTGACACTTTAACAGGACACCTAATTTTTTGGCAGTGTTTTGACAGTATATGTCCGTTTATAAGCTCTAACCAGTTCATTACAGGATAACTGTGCCATCCGCTCTAACATGGCAGCCTCTTTTCAGTGGGAGTGGTGTGTTCTGATTGGCTCGTGGCTCCAGGGCAGAGTAAATTATTAAGGCCTGCTCTTTATTTGGCCGTAAATGCTCTCTCCAGCTCCCTTTCCATCTCTCGGTCCCTCGAGTTCTCCTCTTCCTCCCCTTCTCTCTCAGCACTCATTTAGAGAGAAAGCAAACAGGAAAAGAAAGCTCAGCAGCACGTAGGGGAAAAGCAGCAGATTGGAAAATAACACAAAGAAATGAGGTTTGAAGAGACGGGCTGGAATGACGAATAAATGGCTGCGGGAAAATTGGAAGAAAAACTGTGGAGATTTGGGGAGGAGGAAGGAGAGGCAGAGGAGGATGAAAGAGGAGGAAATGAAATCCACACACAAGCATTTTGCGAACCTCCACACCTGCTACCTGTCCACCACTGGGTGAATCAGCACAAACATGCACCCTAGATAGAAAAACAAGTGTAAGTGTGTGTGTGTGTGTGTGCACTCTCAAAAATCAAATGAAAGAAAGAGCTGTAAGTACAGAAACATTAAAATCTGGGAGTGGGGGAGTGTCAGAGGTACCATTGGGGACAGGAAGCTAAAAGGAAACAGTTGTTTTGGTTTCTATCAATAATTCCGGATGTGTATCATCTGGTGCTGTGTGCAGCTGCAGATATCATGCCTCAGAGCTTTAGAGTGTCAATCAAACTCTTGGTTTTCTGTGATCCAAATAGTTGTTCACTTCTTCCCCTAAAATTTCGAGTTTGATTGAGTTCACTCCTTCAGGCACTGCAATTATTTGCTATTTCTGGTGTTCTTTGAATCCAGTGGTTTAGTGTCTTTAACAATGCCTCTAAAGTGCCTTCCAATTTGTATTTTCTCTCATTCATATGACCAGAACTACATTACTGAATATTTGTACACTTTGCGTTGTATTTGACATGAGATCAAAGCTAAATGGGAATGCCGTTTGGGAATTATGACCCCAAAGCTTTGGTTTGAATCTATTGTCATAAGGACTTGTTTCTTAGACACAAGACAGAAAAGAGAAATATCATTTAAAAAGAAAGTAAATGTCAAATTATAAAGTAAAAATCAATGCTAATCTTGCTGCACTTTTAAAGTCTGACTGTGGAGCATCAACATCCTGGCAGCATGTTATTCATCACAAAGAAACATGCAGATTGAGACTGATTGAGTCTGGATTTGATCTTGTCATGTTGCTTTATTTTTCTAGCACCTTTTCACTGAGTTACAGCAAGATTCGCCTCTTTAGACAATGAGCTGAGCTTGCACCTCGATGAAAGCATAACGATAATCATTTGTGAATACCAAGTTGTACACTAAATGCAGTTTAGGTGCTTGCAGATGAGGACCAAGTTCAGAGTCAAACATAGCAGTTTTGCATTAGTCTTTTCAGGTAGAATTTGGTTAAGTTGTTTTCCAAACCAAAATGAATAGTTTTCAATGCAGTTTTCTCTAACCATTTTTTTTGGAAAGGTGGCTTTTAAGCAACCAAATGCATGAAAGTATGTTTGTCATGACGTCAATGACGTAGCAGACCCACTTGCTGAAACCCGGAAGTAGTCTCGGACCAGGAAGTCTTGGAATGAATTTTAATTGCAAAGTCCAGGAAAGTAATATAGGTTATTTGTGAGATGATGGTAAGTAGATCTTGATGAGCGCCGCAGGCGTTAGAGCTGGAGTCTTGAGGATGGTAGCGAGTGTGGAGGAAGACTTGAGGAAGCCAGTGCTGGCGAGACCTGAGCGTGACGAGGAGGACTTCGAGGCCTGAGCGGAATGAAGCGTGGAGCTCTCGACGAGGAGGAACCAGCGAGACCCGTGGAGTGAAACCTGAAGGTGAGCGACAAAGCATGGTAAGTAAGCAGCCAGACTTGAGATACTTAACTTGACTAGGAGGCCAGACATAAGCACCGGTGAGTGTAACGAACTGGCAGTGAATGCTGGGGTTGGATCTCCTTAAGAAGGCCGGCAGGTGATGAGGAGATGATGGGCAGTTTGTTCCAATCAGTAGAGCAGAAGAGAGCAGGCAGGGGGGAGGTAGGCTGATAGAGGCACCATGACAATGTTTTCAAAAATAACCAATAACTAAACTTAAAAAATATTAAACTCTACCATGTTAAACTTCAAAACAGGAGACTATGAGAGAAATAAAACATAAAAACTAAATATTGGGCAGAACAATACCATGAACTGAAATAGACTTGGGAGGAATTAACCTAAACTGTGTGAATGATTGAAAGTAAAACTGAAAATGACCTGAACTCAACAAAACATGCTGAAAACCCCAAAACTAAACTGAAAGCAAAAAAATCACCAGTCCTAATGCTATTCTTGTTGACCTCTGATTGAAAAATCGCAGTATTGAATCCCGCCTTGCTTGTGTCAAAGTGTCCTTGGGCAAGACACTGAACCCCACATTGCTCCTGGTGGTTACAGGTTGGCACCAGTGTTCGGCAGCGGAGCCGCCGTCATTGGGTAAATGTGTGTGTGCATGGGTGAATGGGATTGTGACTGTAAAGGGCTTTGGTCCTTTCAAGAAGGTATTAAAGCACCATATAAGTATGCCCCATTTGCTGTTGTTATCTGCACATTTTAACTTGAAAATTGTGAGAATTTAGGATGGACTAACGTGTTAGGATGCATTTTAAAGATTGTTATTTATCAGATTTCTTGGAGCTTTCTTAATCACAGTTTTGTACTGACACTTCTACATAGCATTGTGAGAAAAGGTAGTTTCAAAGTCTAGCTTATGTTGAAACTTTTTTAATTCATTTCTTATTTTCTCTGCTTTAGATCTCAATTGTGTCTTTCTGCACGGAGTTTGCATGTTTAGGGGAAAACACATTTGGGTTTTCTCCAGTAGGTGGATTGTGACATTTAATTGTCCTGGCAGAATGAATGTGAGTGTGTGGTAATCTGTCTGTGGCCCTGTGATAGCCTTGTGACCTTTCCATGGGTGTAGCTGGGATAAGCTACCGAAATCCTGCACAGGACTAAGCTGCAATAAAAACTGGGTGGATGAGTCATTTTTAAACGAAAAAATATTTAAGACATGCATAAATCTAGTCGTCTACAAGGGGATGCATCAGAATGAAGCGGAGCGATGAGCTTATGGCTCACTCAGTATATTTTCTGATCTTTTTTAAACTGTATTCATTTTTTTGTCCAGTCCTGATTCACAGCAATTTGAATAAAGAAATGCTTATATATGCAATTTTAAGCTTAATTTTCCCCATACATGACCTCCATCCTCAGAAAAGTGGCACAAGAAAATGTTAAAGATCTACTCCAATAAAAAAATCAGTGTTTGGTGTTTTTAACATCTTTATTGAAACATTTTTCTCATGACATCTGGTTCAAAACTGTACGGCTGGATAACTCTACTATTGCTCGCCATTTTTGCAGCACTGATAATGTTCATTTGGGGTTGTGCTGAAAGCTGGTGGGAGAGCGTGTAAACAGATGGATAACGGGAAATGGGGACGGGCTTACTCAACACCAACAGTCTTACCCACAACTAAGAGGCGAATTTGAATAAACTACTGCATCCCTGCAGAAGTCCTAGAAAATTATTATTATTTTTTAAATTTGGCTAAAAACAACATATCATAATCAAAAGACCACAGGGAACGCTTTTGAAAGATCATAAGATGATTGGAGTGGGGTTTTAAAAAACACCCAAAACACGATTCTCATTGGGGTGGGTCTTTACTGTAAATGAAGAAAAAAAATTTGAAGCGTTAATCATAATAAAGAATGTAAACCCATTGTATCAGAAAATCTGCTTTTACAGTTTGCCTTTAGTAACTTAGGTGACCAGTTCTAAAATCAGCTTAAAACAGCCAATTGGAAAACATTGTTAATGTTATATTTTATTGCTGTAATTGCAATATCATTGCATAATACAGTGAATTAATCTTTTACCTTGCTTTGTATGTGGTAGATTTTCTTATGGACTCAGTTGCCATCATTAATAACGTGATGGAGGAAAAGCACAGCAGGTTCACATCAAACCCCCGTCTGAAGTCAGCCTAACAGGGGCACAAACAAAGTCCGAACGCTGTGTCACGTCTAGAAGATTTTGATCTGACTAAATGAAAGCTAATGCTCTCTGCGTTTTAACAAGACTGCCTCTAACATCGTCTCCGTCCACCTTCTTGTGCTCTGGGCGCTCTTTACACAGGCGCTTCCCTCAGCAAATGTGGTTACATTTTACAGTTTTCATATTCCCCTTTCAGCTCTCTCCATCCTCCCAGGCAATTAGGATGAACTAGAGCTGGCAAGCCAGACCAAAGCCATTATGATGTGTTCGTGAGCGCCTGCGTGTACATGTGTGTATACCCAGGTGATGTACTTTAAGGCAAAAGAGAAGAATCTATTTTCTCTTCGTACAGAAAAAGGCATGGATCAAAGTAATTGGACAGTTTGGCTCACGCTTAGGCACTCTGGAGCCTATGTGCAATTTTCTATATATGTTTCCTCTATTGACATGACTCCCCATTGCCAATAATGAAACATATATTCTCGACCTTTATCCACTCTGTTGTTTTTGAATTTTCCATATTCTAATCTGCAATCATCTCCTTATGCTAGTTGCACACATGTGGCGCACCAAATTAATACTCGCTTTTTAATCTATTGAAGCAGAGGATGGAGGAGAAGAAAAGGCTAATGGAGGACAGACATGCATGATGCAGAAAGAGATGGGCGAGTAATATGAATTAGAGGGAGAGGTTAACGACATGTGCAAGCTGCTTTACTGAAATGTGGACTAATACAATAATAAATCCCACTTATGAACTTGACTATGTGTTATGTGTTATAACACAAAACTGCAGAAGAAATTGGGAATTTTGATATTCTTACTTTTGCTTTTTTGTCTCACCAATCTGACAATATTCGAAAATCTAAAAAACAAAAATTGTAGATTGGAGCCATAACACACATTTCAAATGGAAACATAAAAGCTTTGAGACTGTTAGTCTGTGATGAAGGATAAAGAGGACAGTTATTGGAAGACGCGGGTCAGATGTTATGCTAGATCTAGACTTGCAGTCAATTTGAATCTGCTTGTTTTTGGGAGGGCTAATATGAAACCATCCACTTTTAAAGATAAGGCCATTCATTTATGTTTAGTGCTACTTTGTTAACTAAGTAATTGTTGTCACATAAGAGGAAGAATTAAAACAAAAAAACCATACTGTCATACAGAAATCCAAATTATTGATGAGTTAAGAAAAACCAGCCTCATTCCATCTCGGTTTTACCTATGTTGGTTTTTTTTTTTTTTTTTTTTTTACAAAAATGAATGTCTACTCTCATTTTCCATGTGGGTCTACTTAGGGTCATGTGACTTTTGAGTTATTACCATTAACTGTATATGAGAACTAGACTGAGTGACCCCTCCGGCAACCCAAACGGGAAGTACGCTCTGGTCCCATTCATTCGTTCATTTATCTTCTAAAACTGTTTTGTCCCTTTTGGGGTCACGGGGCTGCTGGAGCCTATCCTGCCCACTTGTGGGCGAAGGCAGGGGACACCCTATACAGGTCGTCAGTCTGATGCAGGGCCACAATCACACACCATATACATTCACATTCACACCTAGGGATGATTTTTAGAGTAACCAATTAACCTATGAAGTATTTTTTTTTTTTTGGATGGTGGGCTTCCTCCCTCTGGTCCTAAAAGCCAAAATCTCATAGATTTCTACTGGGAAATAAAAAGCTAGTACTCAGCTTTTTATTTCCCAGAATTTCTCCACTACCTTATTTTTAACATGTTCTTGCTAATCCTAATTTCTTTCACAATATTTATTATGTAACGCAAGTATCAATAAAAGTATGTGGTGTCACAATACACATTTGAAGCATTTGATTGACAGCCCAAATGAAGCCCAATTTCAGTGAAAGGGGGGTGGTCTTCTGACACTCCTGATTGGCGAGAGTGGTTGCCATAGAAATGTGGACTCAGACCAACTCAGACTAATCACTGCTTTCCGATGATTTCTGTTTCCAACACGACGAAGGCTGTATTGTGGAAAAATTGGCGACTGAATAGACTTTATTTTGTTTCTGTGGGTGACGTCACACTCACTCTGTCCAGTTATCATTTACGGTCAATTGTTTCTGCCTGGCGCAGCCATAGTACAGTTCAAATTTTTTGTAAAATATCGACATTTTGCCCAATTGACCAATGTAAGTATTACTGAATTTGTAAATGAGACTGGGATGGTCAGGAAGCAGATTTAGAATAACTTAGATTTTTTTAGCTTGTGAATGAATACACCAGTTTAAATTGTATACTTGACATAATGTGTTTTCTGTTCAAAATTTCAAACATATAATTGTGAAGTTTTAATGTCTTTGCTTCTGAAAGTCAACAAAAGCCCAAACATTTACAACTCCCATGATCCCGCAAACTCCTTTCAAAAAAGGAAAAAGTCTTGATGATGAATTTCTATTATATTCTATTAGAGAATATTTTTTATTTTTCCTGCAATTGAATTGTGAAACACACACACATTTACTCATGTATCACACACTCATCCTTCATATGCCATATGAACCTAAAGATAGAGGTAATGAATGGCATGACTACACTGACCTTGCTCCAAATTTAAAGGATCAACAGCTTCAGCTTACACAATGCTTTTACAGAACAATCTGTTTTTTTTTAGTATGTCTAATGGCTGTGATCTAAGTGAAAATACTATTTGTATATAATCTAACACTTCTGTGCTTGTGAGAGGTCATTACATATGACCTATTTGAATATATAGGATAATATCTTCTTAGCACACATAAGCACAGGCATGTGATGTCCACAGGTCCACACCTCAGGGAATGGAGACCAAATACGACCATTACACACAGACCCACACATGCTCATTCCCTGGTGTGTTGAAGAATTATAACAGGGATAGGGAGAAATGGGGAGCAAAATACAGAGAGTAGATGGCAAGGAAACAAGGGTTTAAAGGTAAAGAACGAAGGTAAAATAGAAGATTGGGAAGAAGGATAAATGTCAGACATGAGAGATGCATTCAACATCACAAGCAGACCAGACAGATAGTATTTTCCTTTCTAACTCCACGAAATATTTTTACAACAACTTCCCCCAGAAGATTCCCACCTTTTTCTTATTTGTTCTATGTTTCTTTTTATGAGTTTAAGGTTTTATAGATGAATGCTTACAGAGTTCAAGGTGTGCAGAAGGAGGATCGCATACTGTTATTTTGCTGCTGAAAGTGTTTTTACTGCATGTTTTTTGTGTGATTACATGTAAATGGCGTGATAAGCGAGCATGCAGAATGATTGAAAAGGAGCACAGTGATGTTCTTCTGTCTGTTTCGTTGGTGCTGTAAAGCCATAAAGTTGCACCAGAGACCTCTGAGTGATGGAATTGGACTACCACAACCAGGAGACCAATAACATTTGAAGCTCAGACGGCTCATGCCAAGTGACCAATGAAGGGAGCTGAATTGCCCATCATTTCTCAGCTTCATGCATCCGCTGAGCCTCATTCCCAGACTCCCCCAGTAACAGCACAGCATTTGTATCTTGAGTGTTGCAGAAATGTTTTGGCTTTATTTTCTCTTTTTATTTTTTTATTTTTTTTTGTCCAAAAACATGCAGGCTCTTTCAGAAGTGAAATGAAACAGTACCATATAAAAACAGCATTTAAAGTGAAATATAGCAAAATTTCTTAGAACTCAGAATGAAAAATTTATACTCAAATACAAAGAGAAAATCTAACTGAGGAACAAGTTAACTAAAAGAACGTTTGCTTTTATTGTACAATAAGCCCGCAAATTAGAAAAACCTCATTTGAATCCACCATCTTCTTATAGACGTTCTCCAATGGCTGTATACAACCCATGTGTCTTCTGCTAAATGGTGTAGAGCTATAAACCCAATAACAATTGTACTAAAATAGTAAAGACAATCCAAAAAGAAGAAAGGATAATGAAACACAGAGTGTTTAGCATATCAGAAGTGATGCACAGAAAGTACAGGATAAATAAAAGATCACAGATCATCCAATTTAAACAAATTTGCACTAAAAATACTTATATTTGTAGAGGACATTATTGCTAAAAATGATTTTTTTTTTTACATTTGTTGATACTTTGCAGGATGGTTAACTAACGTGGAGGGATTGCTCATTTGTCTCCTTATATTTTGTAGTTTATCCAAACTGCCTTAAAAACATTAGCTCTTTCAGAGCAAAATCTTTATGTTTTTTTAGCCCCAGCGTGCTTGTGTTTGTGCTCGGGTCCCTGGGTGTCTGCTGTGCGTGTATTGATTTCCCCGTATTGAACAGACAAAACAGCAGGGTGATCCGAATCAGTACTTTCTGTAACAAAAGAGCAGCTTTCTTTTTTTCAATGAAAAATACATGATAAAAGGGAAATCTGGTTTGTTTGGCAGCTTCTTTAAGTCTCTTCTTCTCGAAATAAACTGAGTCTACAGCCTCGCTGTCAGGCTCCAGTGCTGATTTATGAGTAACACATCTCCCATTTGTGTAATTCACAAACTGACCTCAGCTGTTTGACTTATTGATTTTTGCTAGAGTGGGGCTCTTAAAGCACTCGTCTTGTCCTGATGCTGGAACTCGGTCCAGAATACAGTGTGTTCAGAGTCCTTGGTGCTGCCGTGTCCTGTGGTTGTCCAGGGGTCACTGCAGATGGTGAGAAGCACTGGCTGGTCTGTGGTGTTTCCCAGGTGTCTGTGTGTAATGGCTCCCACAGAACCTACTCCTCACCGACCATTACTTTCTATGAATAGCTGCTGCATTGCAGATGGGGTGGAACACGTGAAATGGGAGGAAGGCTGTAACGGTAAGATTGATGCCAATAATGGTAAAGGGAAATGGTTTGCTGAGAAAGGGGGAGCAGAAAGAGATGACCAAGGCACTGTGTCCATGCTATTGTTGGCGCAGGACTAAAAGTGAAATTCCATTTTCAAGGTCAGTTGGATCCTTATATAGAAATACTTCCAAGTGAAGCTGGCTGCTTTTTATTTTCATTAGCTTAGAAAATTGTTTGGTCCTTCATTTCATTTCAGAGGACTATTTTATAAGAGGACAAAATGCAGTCTCCTGCCGAGAGGAGTAAAGGAAAACAGCAGGAGGTTTGATAAAATTGATAAAACATTGATTTTCTTCCATTTCTTTTTGGTTATCTTTAAGAATGTTCAATGATTGTTGTAGATGAACATCTTACTAAGTGCATCCAAAGTGTCCTTTTGCCCTTTAGAAATAAGCAGTATTATTATGCAATATGTATATATATATTTAGTGTAAGCGAGCAGAAACTCATAAACCTGGCAAAAAGGATCAATTCGTTATAAAATCCAGTTTATATCAGAAAATAATAAAAATAATTGACTTCTTTGAAATTGATTTGGAACAGATTTATTTTAGGCAAATATAACCAAAAAAAGTACAAAAGAAGACAAACAAGAGAGATGTCTATACATGGATATATCAAGCTTAAGATGATTATTCATTCTTTGTTTGGAAAAAATAAAAACATTTGAAGTCAAAGAAATACATATCCATATAAATACATTCTCAGATAAATGATGCCATTATAATTCATTTTAATTAAATACAATACATGACACATTGAATCCATGAAATTTGAAGTTAATCAAAAAAATTCTCACACCAATCATCTTTTGATCAATTTTAAAAGCATTCCCAGTGGCGCTTTAATTATGATTATTCCATTTTTTGGCAATATCAAAAACCTGTGTCGTTGTCTTACGACATAGATTCTGCAGAGAGGCTGGAGTACGTTAGAAGTGTTGGCACCTGCCTCCCAAACAGCTTGAGCCAGATGCCAGCTCAGACGAGGAAGATGAAGACGTATGGATCTAGTCGTCTACAAGTCGATGCATTGGAATAGAACGGAGCAGGGAGCTTGTGGCCCAACAATTGTTGCACCTACATTACAGCTACAAGCTTTTTCCAAAAGCTTTTTTTTTTCTTCTGCTCCCGATTACCAACAATTTAAATAAAGAAATACTCAGTAATGCAATTTTAAGCTTAATTTTCTTTAATTACAGTATGTCCTCCATCATTAAAAAAAAATGCCATGTTTAAAACACGATTTTCATTGGAGTGGGTGTGTGAGGAACATTTTAATGTTTACTCTTCATTTCTTCGCAAAGAACATCTAAATATTTTAATATTTTATATATATATTATATATATTTAAATATTTTAAATATTTTTTACTAGGGGTGTAACAATTCATTTAAACAATGATTTGATTCGCATCACAATTAGTGGTTGCTGATCTGATTAGTCGATATTAGCTCAGTTTGAACAATCTTATTCAATCCAATCAATCCGACCTTAAATCGATCCAGGACATCTTTAGTGAAAAGTTCAACCAGGGCACTAAACAGGAGAAGTTTTCCAAATCACGTGTAAATTTAATATGTGTACAAACAAACGAGTAAACAAAATTTAATGGCAGACCCATTCACATTTTTGTTTCATTAAGATCAGCTCACTGTTGTTTTTCCACAACAAAATATTGCAAACAAGACATTATTAGAACATTCTACCACACTGTGGTCACATGACTGCAAAATTCAGTGTTTCCACTCATTGGACTGGAATGATGGCTTGATCATTTTTTGCTGCCATCACGTGTGTGTTGTCCACTGTGATGACACTTGGTCGTTTTTACCTCAGTAAAATGAACCTATATGTGTCAATCCAAATGGTATATTGATTTATTTCATTTTGAAACGATTTTATAATGGGTTGGTTAGATTCAATTAACAACTTGCCTCAGACAGTTTTTTAGAAAGTGCTGGAGGCCGCATATTTTTTGACCCACGGCCGGACTTTGGACATGCCCTGTCTCAGGTCCGGTTGGAGTTTAAAGTTCTTTTAAACTCTAAGCAGACCTCCTCCCCCTTTCTCTCTCTCTCTCTGTCATGCTCCGCTCTCGGTCCATATACTCCGCGTGGTTCCGCTCTCTCCCTCCACTCGCGGTTACCGGGCGCGCGGTTGCCAAGAGAGACGCGTGTGCAGCCACATCGGTGAAAAAACGGCACGGGATCTCCCCCCGCCATTTCCTCGTGTAATAGCCCTGGAATGTCGTGTAGTGGATCGGGCTCTTCCTCGCGGAAGGAGTTCGATGTGAAGCAGATCCTTAGGATCCGATGGAGGTGGTTCGGTCACCCCGCGGTTCCTACGCCTCTTTCCCCGCCGGTGGGAGATTACCTCGCCAGGAGGAGGACGGGCGGCAGCTCCGGCGAAGGACCGTCCGTTAGCGGCTGTAGCAACTCCAATTCAGCCAGTCTGAACCACGGCTCGGCCAGCCACAGCGGACTGGTGGCCAGCGGCAGCGCGGGCTCGAACCTGTGCAACGCAAGCAACAGAAAGTTTGCTGAATCGGCGGGGAGTCGAAGCGGTGCGGGGGGAGCGACGTTCGGAGCCACGGGGAACTCCTGCACGCGCTCCTTCAGCCACCCAGAGTGCAGAGGCTCGTGGGTGTCCCCTCCGCTCCCCCGTCGCCCTCGCCAGGTGACAAACATGGAGCCCCCAGTCGAGGCCCCGGTGCCCCACTTCGTAGCCGAGCCGTCGGCTCATGGTGGCGGGGTTGAGCCGGAGCCTGAGGAGGCTGCCTCGGCGGCGGCTGTGGGCGCGGAGGAGAACAACAACAACCACCCGGAAACAGACACGAGCTCGTGCAGGTAGGAGGATGGAGATGGAGATGTGTCATGTTATCATAAATGCTGTAAAAAATAAAAATAAAAACTTTGTATTTTGATTTATAAAGTCACAAAATAGTAACTTTTGGAAAAGTTTTGACATCAAATGTTCCCCAATGTGGTGCTTTTTTTTTTAAATTAGTGGAAATAGTCCGCTCACATGAAGTGGAAACTGAAGAAAATAGTTCTTGATTTGGACAATGCTCGTTTACTACTTTTATGTCAAAAACCTACAAAAATTGAAAAGAACATCGAAAAGTACTATTTTGACCATGACTCAATATGCATGTTTGTAATTGCATACACATATACATATATATATATATATATATATGCAGTTTTCTTATCCAGTTTTCTTATGCAGTTTTCTTATCCTGCAGTAAACGTCAGGAAGAAATCTGACTAAAGGCAAATATTCTATGCTTTCTACTAGTTTTCCTTCAATACATTTAAAAATATCTATGAATGATTTCTTGGACGAGCACACACACAAATTGACTACCTCAAATGGTTTTCTGTGGTATCAAGTGTTTTTTTTGTGTGTTAATGTCAGATAAGTCTCTTTTTTTAAGACTTTTTTTTTATTGTCACTGCTGATATAGTTTCTATGAGGGAAACAGTAGATGATTATGGTTTATTGTTGTGTCAAGTTTCAAGTCATATCTTTGTTAATTATAATGGATGTTATGCAGAACAAATAGACTCCTCACACATGCATAAAACCGGTAGGTAAAGAAAAATACAGGAACACATTTTGAGTTACATGCGTAAAGCCTTGGACATCTTGTGGTTGCCATACCAACGCAGAGATTAGTGTACGTGTGTAGGTTTGAGCCGGTTTGGGTTCCCTACACGAATGCCTGTGCAGTTGTGTGTGCGACTCATCCTCTTCTTTTGAGGGGTTCCTGCGTACTCCAAGAACCAGGGTGCCATGTTTCTGAACGGGATCGTGGGAAGGGATGCATATGGAATCTCAAAATGTCTTAAGGCTCTGCTGGGCTCAGCTCAGCTCAGCTCAAGCCCCCCCCCCCCCCTTTTTTTTTTTTTTTGTCAAGCTGTGCCCCGTTTAATCCTGCTGTGCTTTATTTCATTACCTTCCTCTCCCTCCTTCTGTCTCCTGTTCATCCACGCCCAACCTTGCACCATTCATTTGGCCTCTCTATTTCCTCCTGTCAATAGGCAGGGAAGTGTGTGTGTGTGTGTGTGTGTGGGTGTGAAAGAGTGAAGCAGGGAGGGAGAATGACAGTTGGCGGACTGTCCTAGCTTGATGCAGGGATTTAAAAATCTGTCTGCTTGGTGAGAACCTCCTTCTTTCCACTCGTCCTCTCCACCTCTCTGTTCTATGTTGAGTGCCCACCAGGCTCCGTTCGGGGGAACTGGAAGGCAGTGTTCCCCCACTTCAAAGTCATCTCCTCTGGCAGTATTTAGCCACACCATTCATCTATATACACACATGCACACAGACACACACACACACACACCCTTGCTCACTCGAGGACAGGAAAGCTCGCCAAAAAGGCTTCCTTTGAGGGTTTGATCTGGATAGGGAAAAGAGGAAATTGAGACAGAAGAGGATGACATGATGAGGTGGAATGAAGGGAGTGAATGATGAGATTAGCTCCAGATGTAAAAGGGGAGACAGGAGAAATGGAGAGGAAGAGAGGAGGAAGACTCTGGTTACAAACATATCTGATTCAAGGCACACATGCAAGCAAAAAAACTAAAGTAAGCGCACGCCATGTGCACCAGTTTTGCTCTTAACTGTTTTTTGGCTCCTCTCAAAGAAACAAACATCACTAATAAATGGGGAGAGAGTGTTTTTATCTAAAAGATGTTTCTGTCTTTTGAAAATAGATGTTCAATATTTTTTTTTTGGTTTTTTATAGTAGTTTCCATCAGCCACTAAGAAACACATTAGTCTTTGGCACTCCACCAAAAAAAACCAGTCCCAGTGCTAAAATAAACGTACAAAGCTGCAGGTCTTTCAGCAGGACGTGCAAGGATCTGCACAGGAATACCTTCTGGAAAGGTGGATTATATTTAAGCCACTATGGATGATCGTTAACCCTTACATAACATATGAACCTTAAAAAGACACCAGTAAAAACATTCGAATAAACTGCAAATGTGGCTTGGTTTAAAGCAATAAACATGTACTCTCTTTAATCCCTTTTAAACACAAAAGCATCTTTGACAATGCTAAAAAAAAAAACTGTCCTTCAGAAAAAAACATCCAAATAACTGAATTCTCAACAAATACTTCTTCAGAAAAAAACATCCAAATAACTGAATTCTCAACAAATACTTCTTCAGAAAAAAACATCCAAATAACTGAATTCTCAACAAATACTTAGAACGAGGTTCCATTCTTTCTCTGTTGGTTAGAATAAATGGAAAATTGGAGTTCATCACAGTTTGATGGAGCCCCATCACACCATGAAGCTTCAGAACCTAAAAGTGATTTATATCTTTTCCGTCTGTGGAACAGCAGTCATTTTCCAGTGTTGGTTTTATGTTATTCTGGGCCAATTCTGACACTACTGTTGTTGGGGGGGGGGGGGGGGGGGGGGGGGGTGTTTAATCATAAGTTAAGTGCTGTTCTGGGAGCTATAGCGGAAAATTCTTGGGTAGCTGGGGTCCTCGTTTCCAAGAAACCCAAAACCAGAGTGTAGACTCACACCTCCAGCTTTACTTATTTTTGTTTGACCCTACCTGGAAGTCTGATCATTAATGTGTTACTGCTGCGCTCAAGCCCAAAACTGCTTGCAATTAAATGAAACAGGGTGAATTACAGTGAATTTATTGAGCTCAGCTCCCGCTGTGATTTTAATTGGCTTGTTCTCTTTTTAAGTGTTCTATACTTGTCTCTCCTTTTGCAGCTTGTAACTAGACCATCAAAAGAGGCTTTTGTATGCCCCTGGCAACATATAGTAACCCAGTTAAAAAGCAAATAAGAAGGAGTCCGCTTAAGAACATGATGATAAAGAAAATTCTGATGTCTGTCAAGACGGACTTAAGCAGCTTAGACTTTCCTCTGAACAACAGAGAAACATCCCTCTGTTTTCCTCTTTGCCCTGCGTTCACAGGACGTCCAACAGCAGTGCCACACTGTCTTCATGCGTGTCGATGGAGCCAGAGGACTGCATGTTCACCGCTTTGTCTCATGCTGACGTGACGTTCCGCAAGATGGAGGGCTATTTGAGGTCCAGACAGCTGTGCGACGTCATCCTTGTGGCTGGAGACAGGAGGATACCTGCCCACAGGTAAAAGCACAACAACTAAACAGTCTCTGAGTGTATATTATTAACTTAAATAAGTCAATCTGCAGCCGTCATTGGAAAAAAAAAGTTGACACTCCATGTGCAGTGTCATGTCTGGAAAGCGTTTTCAAATGCAGCAGCTCCAAAACAACATGCAAGAAGTCCCTTCTATTTCTGTCATATTTCTGCATCACATGAACTATAGTTAGCAGTCTCTTGTGGGCCATACAGCACTCATCTGCCTTAAAGCCCACAATATCCTGTTCTGGTTTGTGTTTGCCTTTGGCATATAGCCACTGGTTTGCACATACCAGCAGGAACATTCCTCTTCTCTCAACGCCTTCAACTTCTGTCCCATTTGACAAAATCCCTCAAGCACGAGAACCATGTGTAACAACCCCTCTGACGTTGTTGTGTATACACGTGCTCTTTGCTGTTTAATAATGTGGGAGTAAGACTTGTGCGTTTGTTAAAGGCAGTTAACTCTTTGTATTTCTACAGCCTCCTGTTTGTAGGATAAAAACCTTTGTCTTTTTTTCTGTCCTCTTCTTTCTTTTTTCCTTTTTTCTTTGCAGTGTGCATTTTCAGAGGGCCCCTTAAATGAATCAAAGTCACAAAGTTTTGCAAAGAACAACATTTTTAAATACTCATGAAAATGTAGAGCAGGGTTGTGCATTTAGAGTCCAGGGCAGCGCTGCACACAAACCCACACGTGACAAAAATGTGACCCAACTTCACAATCCCGTCCGGTACTTTTCCTGTGGTTTAAGGATGCACTTCAATAGAGATTTGACACATGATGCATGAAAACCTCTTAGTAAACCCATCCTGTTGTATTTTTTCTAGTATGGCAGCAGTGGTCGACCTCTGATCAGAAGATTGCAGGTTTGGTTCCCGTCTTACTCAGCCATGTGTTAAAGGGACCCTGGGCAAAACATCACTCCTGGTGGTTATAGATTGGTGCCAGTGTTTGGCGAAGCCATCATCGGTGTGTGTGAATAGTCAAATGGGACTGTGACTGTAAAATATACGCCATTAACTGTATGTGATGGCTTTCAAGATCTTTCATGATCTCTGTTTTATTTGATTGATATTTTTTTAACAGCTCATTGTATCCCAGAATGTCATAAACACAGACTTAAAGATTCACTCCGATCATCTTTTGATCCGTTGTAAAAGTGTTCCCAGTGGTCTTTTATGAATGATTTTGCCGTTTTTAGTCAAAGTGTGTCGTTTTCTAGGACAGTTTCTTTGGAGTGGTAGAAGTTTATTAGAAATTTGCCTTTGAGTTTTAGCCAGGACTGTTGGTGTTAGCCTGGCGTATTCCCATCATTCATCTGTTTACGTGCTCTCCCTCTAGCCTACAGCCCCTCACAACACCAACCCAACAGTACCGGTGCAACAAAAATGGCGAGCAATGTTAGAACTATCCAGCCGTACAGTTTTGAGCCAGATGAGGAAAACAAAAACGTATTTGGATCTAGTTGTCTGCAAGAAGATGCATCATAATGGAGCAACTTTTTCCAACAGCATTTTTGTGTCTGCTTTTCATTTACAACCAATTTGGGTAAAGAAATACTTAGAAATGCAATTTTAAGCATAATTTTCTTTATATGTCTTCCATCATAAGAAAATTGCCCCAAGAACATGTTAAAAACACATTTTTCATGTAAGCGAGTCTTTAAGTTATAGCTATACATTTGTCTACTAAGACTCATGATGATCTGCTGTTTTTGTATTTGACTCTACACAACAAACGCGATGCTACAGAGTTGACCAACTTCTCTATTTTCTGAATTTTTCCAGCTTGTTCCACAAACCCACAAACATGTGGCAATCCCATGAGCCACATGGGTGTCATGACCAGCAGCTGCACACTGGCGTGCTTGGAGAGAAAGTCACGGGACCATACATCCCTTGTGGCTTCGTTATTATTTTCCTCGCTCACTGTATTCAAGGGTAGATGAAGTGCTTGTTCCAATTATTCAGTCTTACACTAGTTGTCAGTGTGCAGTTGCTAGCTTTTACCCTCCTTTCTTGAGATCGACTCCTCTGTTTCTTGTTGTCCTCGGGCATTTTGCCGTCTCGCTGCCGTCTCTGTTGTGTGACGCTTTCTGACTGTCCTGTCTTTCTTCAGCAGAGTCCTTTGTGTGTTATAACCTTTCTCTGAATGTTGGTTTTGCTTCTCCTAACAAGTCGGAGGCCCCCATGAAAGCTAGAGTGTGTGGGGTGGTGGTGGTGGAGGATGGAGGGTTACTGTATTTGAAATCTTGCAGGAAAACTTCCTGCTGACTGCAGAGTGTTTTGACATTTTTGTCTGCACAAAACTCACAAAGGCACCACAGGTACAAAGCTTGTCTCTGCTCCAGGCTATTTGTCAAGGTTTCACTGACACACTTAGCGATAAGGTTATACTCATGTGTATACTTTATACACGCTCGATGCTCGAACCCATTCTGCCCCCCCCCCGTGAAGTCTCCAACACGGACGGACGTGCAGCTTGAAGGTGAGGAAAGCTGCTGTATCACGTCTGAGGTTGCCTGCAAGCCACTATTCTTTGTCATTGGTTAATCTAAATGGTATTTCTATAGTCGCTGAAAAGGAGTTCAGCAGTAATCGATCATCAAGGTGGTGTCTTAATGGTGCAATCAATAGTAAAGAGTGGAATGACATCACTGGTTGAAAGGAATACAGTCCTCTCAAAGCTGAAACCAGGTCACAGTTGGCTTCGACGGGACTATTATTTATGTTTCACATCAAGCACCCCTCCGCCATAATTAGACTAAGGAATAAAAATAATTGTCCCTTTTATTGTTCATCTTCCATAGTGATGACAACGTACAGCTTTAATTGGAGAGAAGAGAACCTTCTTTAGGACTTTTCTTATTCACTGAAGTTTTGTGAGTGTAAAGCTTGATTAAAAAATATAATTATTAAATGGTAAATGGCGTATACTTATATGGCGCTTTCTACCCCCTTTCGAAGGCCCAAAGCGCTTTACAGTCACAGTCCCATTCACACAGACACACACACATTCACACACTGCTGCCCAACACTGGCGCCAACCTCCCACCAGAGGCAAGGTGGGGTCCAGTGTCTTGCCCAAGGACACTTCAACACATGGACGCGCAAGTGGGACTCGAACCTGCAATCTTACGATCATGGGTCGACCGCCCTGTCGCTGCTCCACAGCCGCCCACACTAATGAAATGTTGCAATGGAAAAGATTGTAGTTGTTACGTAAAATCTTCAGTGGTGGGCCACAAGCTCCCTGCTCTGCGGCATTTTGAGGCAATCTGTTGTAGACAAATAGATCCATGTACGTTCTCATTTTCCTCGTCTGAGCTGACATCTGGCTCACATCTGTATGGCTGGATTGCTCCAATATTGCTCGCCATTTTTGTTGCACTGGTAATGTTTGGTTGTGTTTGTGAGGGGCTGGGTGATGGTGTAAACAAAGGGATGATGGGAAATGAGGGAAGGCCTATTCCACGCCAACAGTCCCGCCCACAACAAACTACTGCAGCTCTGCTGTATGTCCCAGAAAACAACACAGGATTTCTGATTTTGACTAAAAACGACATAATCATAATTAAAAGACCACTGGGAACGCTTTGAAAATAACTCAAAAGATGATTGGAGTGGGACTTTAAATATCTACAAAGTCCACAAGCTGGTTTTTCAGCTGCTTTCATTTTAATTGAATTGTTATCGTATCGGATTAAAGGCCACAACAACGCAGATTAAGCTAAAGCTGCCTAAGCAATGCTTGCAGGAACTGAAAATCTAACAGAAACCAAAAGGTCGTCTGTTCCTCTGTAACAGCTGTGCGTCTCTTCTCTCTCCTCCCCAGGCTCGTTCTGTCATCTGTGTCAGATTACTTTGCAGCCATGTTTACCAGTGATGTGAGGGAAGCCAAGCAGGATGAGGTGAAGATGGAAGGAGTAGACCCTGATGCATTGTGGGTCCTGGTTCAGTATGCATACACAGGTATGCACACATACCTACGTTTCCTTCATTATGTATTATTTGTACATCATTATGTACCACTATTAACTATTTATACTACTTGCCTTTATTATGTACTAATTGTTTTTGATTGGAGATTTCTAAAAAACTAGGTTAATTGAACGTAATGCCGCACAAATCAGTACACGTATTTATCGCCCCAAGACATAGCAAGAACATTTTTGTTGCTGTAGCGTCATCACATATCACTATGTAACTTGAATCCACCTATAAAACTGTCACTGTGCTCCTAAAGTGTGACATCATCAGCGACCTATAGATGTGTCGTAGCTGTTTATACCTTTGGGAGACCCGTGATTATTTTACTAATAACAAAGGCCACTCAAATCTGCTTCAGATATTCTAACTTGTATGCATAATTAATGAGTAGTATAAGATTTTCTGATTACAACAGCAACAACATTACATTACAACAACGTGATTTTTCTCTGTTCTTCTTGGCCAGGCCGGCTCGAGTTAAAAGAGGACACCATCGAGTCTCTGTTGTCAGCCTCCTGTTTGTTGCAGTTGTCATCGGTTGTCCAAGCCTGCTGTTCTTTCCTTGTGAAACAGCTCCACCCGTCTAACTGCCTCGGCATCCGCTCCTACGCCGATGCTCAAGGCTGCAACGACCTGCAGAGAGCTGCTCACGCCTACACCATGGTGGGAGCAGACCACACAGCCTGTTTAAATTGTAGTGTCAGCTCTAGGTCATCTTAGAAGTCATCATGAGCAAATAAACAAATTACCAGGATTAATAATTAATGGTTGTGCATTTTTTTAGGGCAACATTACACTCACATTAACCATTTAATTTCATTTTATTTATAACTGTCTTATTTACATACATCTTTCTTTGTTAGCTGTTGGTCACAGACAAGATTTTTTTTGACAGTATGTGACAGTAGATGCTTTTTAGAATAGGGTTGCCATGGTGACAGTGAAAAGCCTCCTTTATTTCCTTGATTTTTCTTTTTTTTACCCCTTATATTTAGTCATTTCTTTTTGTGTTTCTATTGTATCCTTCTTTGTCAGCAGCAATGTTCATGTGTCCTTTCTTAGGAATAGTCAGTCTATACTGTAAAAGGGCCTCTGGTTGGATGTTTGGCGCATCATTAAACACATCATTTACATGAATGCTACAGTCTTTGGGATTCATCAAACTAAAGGCTCCACATTGTGTACTTCTCCACCAGTGTAAGAGCAGAGAAACAGGGTTTTTCTGTGGCTTTTCTATGAGTTTCCTCAGATCTTTTATCTTATAACACTATTGTGCAAAAAGCATCGAGCTCGATTTTTACAAAACTTTAATTGAGAGCGAAAGCGTCAGCTGAGAGGGAACTCATTAAATTTTGTTGCCGACCTAAATCACAGTCATTAAAATTGCAAAGGAAAGACCCACTTGCCTTGTTGACGGTGGGAGTCGAACTCTCCCAGGCTTTTTGCATGTTTTTGTAGGAAGAAGGTCACATTTAATTACTGCTTCTCTTAGCTATGAGTCTATTGTTAAGGAAAAATAGGAAGTAATATTGGAAAACATTCAATTTTGATCATTTTATGACATTTGTTGATCAAATAATTTTCTGTGTTTTTTTAGAGTTTATAAAAAACACTTTGGACCTACTCATTTCCCTTTGTCTTTATTTGCATCAATTTTTTTTATCTTCTACCTATTAAAGTTGTTATTGCTTTGTCAAACTCTTTCGTTCTTTTCTCCTGACACCTCCCACATCATTGAGGTGTTTTTTTTTCCAACTGTTTTTCATGCTATTCCCCTGCTTTCTGTAGCTTTCCCTGTCTACCTATCACTAACTTTCACTTTTTTATCCATCAGGAGCACTTTTTAGATGTTATCGGAGGCCAGGAGTTTCTTCTCCTCCCTGTGGAGGAAATGGAAAGACTGCTCAAATCTGATGACATCAATGTGCCAGACGAGGAAATGGTGGTTACTTCTTTGTTAACCTGGGTCTCTCATGACGCTCCCACCCGCCATCTCCATCTTCCCTTGCTGCTGTCTCACGTCAGAATACCGCTGCTGCAACCACAGGTAAGAGCTGCAAAAATTCAGAGATGCACATTGTGAAAAACATTGATAAACCAATAGAAGATGATTGTGTCTAATTTTAAAACCAGCAGATGTTTACATTAATTTTAAGATCTTTTCTTTCTTATTTATTGATTTTTTTTTGCTTCCAAACTAGCATCCAGAGAAGACGCTAAGTCTGAAACTCCAAACAGCCTAACAAGGAAAATACATCTTTAGATTTCTGCACATTTTTTTTTCCAAAGCTACTTCAAAAATACAAAGCAGAGATATTCTTTGTGACAAAAAGATTTTTCTACACGTTCTGTCTTTTCCCCAAATTTACCAGGACAGAGTATTTCCTTCAAAAAACAGACGTTCTAGTCAAAAAATACAACTGTCTTACCTTGTTTTTTAGATGTAGTTCAGGTGAGTGTGCATAAAGATGGAAGCAGTGTGAATTGAACTTCTAATGGAAAACTGCTTATACTTTAATAGATTATCAATAAAAAACAGAAGAAAATGTCAGATATCCTCAGAGGTAATTCAGCTTTAATGTTTACTATGTATGAGTTGTTATGGAACAGGTGCATGAGTGTCACATCATAGGTATATATGATGGACACTACGGAGATGAAGCTGATTTTATATGGATTTTGTTTGTGCCTGGACTTGCTGTCAAGTTTCCTAATTTTTTGTGCACTTTTCCCACACTTGAAAAGGGCTGAGCGTCCAACGTTGAAGATCGATTTACTCAGACTGCCACTTGAGATCAATTTCCAATCTTTAATTAATTTCCGTTTGATCAGTCAGCAATCAATAGGTAAAAACCTTAAACACACACAATAACAATAATAAATATTTACAAATTCAACATACACATTAACATCAAACATTTATGTAATTTAAAGTGCCTCAGTTAATTAGCAACATCACTCATTTACTTTAATTACATTCTTATTTAAGTTCATGTATTAAATCCAAATTTATTCAAGAATTACTTTAAAATCTCATTATTTAGCAAAACTTCACATTCATAAATAAACTTCCCAGTGTAAATTTACAAAAGTTACAAAGCAAACCGACAAAATAAGCATCTAATTCCTTAATGCTAAAAATTCCCACTGGTACCTGAAGTACACACAAACATTTGCGAAGCGCACACTCCGGTCCCACAACACACCAAACAAACAAGGTAACAAGTGATCGCGCAACTATAGCGCTCAGATAAAGTCTTTTCTTACCGGCTGCCTCTTCAACAGATGAATGTGGACTACTCAGTTGCACACAGGTAAGCAAACAGATTTTATGCACGGACTGACAAGGCTTGTGTCTCACCGGTGCTTTTTTTTTTTGAATGAGGTGTGTGCGTCGCCATTAAATAAATGACGCAGCACGCTCAGCTGTTCAGTCCACATCACGTGACTCAGATGCTTTGCGCAACACTTGCTCTTCTTCTTTACTCAAGAACTACACAGCATCGTGTTTTTGATGTTTTTAGCATGTTCTTGAGGCATTTTTCCTCATGATAAAGGACATATATTAAAAAAATTAAGCTCAAAATTGCATTTCTTAGTATTTCTTTATGCAAATCCTTGCGAATCCGGGAGAAGACAAAAAAGTTGGAAAAAGAGCCTTTTTGTGACGAAGAAAATACGCTAAGCAGGTAAAAAGCTTCTCGCTCTGCTTAAATAGAGAGCTCTCGGCAACAGAGAGGGGACAGGGGGCAGGGTTGCCCCCTGCTAACAGTCCCGCCGACATCTCAGAGACAAATGTCTGATGAACCACTGAGCCTCTGCAGAAACTATGTCAACACATGTTTTTGATTTGGGCTAAAAACTGAAAAATCCCAATTAAAAGACCGGAACGCTCTTACAATAGATCAAAAGAGGATTGGATCTGGACTTTTTTTTCTGACCATTTGAAGTTATAGGTGGCTAAAATGGTCAAAATGGTCATTAATCAGAGATTTCTGGGATTTATCTCTTATTGCTGCATCACGTGCGTAATAAATATAGACAAAATACAATTTATTTTTTACAATGAAATACAGATAACTTCTGGCAGCCTTGTGAAACTAATACTAGTAAAGTTGCATATAAACCTTTCAGAGTCTTCCAATCAATACTCATCAACCAATTACTCAGCTTTTTATCTTGGCTACCAGGCCGTTACTGATGCGGATCCTATTAGTTCTTAAAGTTAACAGCTTTAATCCAGACTTCCGATTACTAGTGTCACTTAAAGCACAGCATAGTTTTAGATGTGGGTCTTTGGTTTTGGAGCACCAATCCGTCGCTTGACAGTATGAGTGACGCACTCCATCAGCTGCAATTCTGTTTTGGTAAAAGTGGGTCAATGCGAAGAATGTTCACCTAATGTTAAAATAATTTACCAATCTAGGAAAAAAGTCAAACTGAAATGAACAGGAACGTTGTATCTACTTTAATGGTGTCATATGACAGCAATGAGAAACCCAATTGTTATGATCAAATTGATTTTAGTTTAAAGGGAAAATTATTTTGCCAGACAGGCGAAGAGGCGCCTAAAGCCAAACTAAAAGCACACACCTGGGAGGTGTTTGTGTTGCTGTGGGTGTGTTTGTTATAAGCGGTTAGCACCCACGTCGTCTTTTTTTCAAACACCAGGATAACGCACCGTCTGCATGCTGCCCTGTAAAGAGAGGACAGGGAGCAGAAGGTGGGACACCTGCTGTATTCAGTTTTATCTCACCCCTCCACATGCAGCCTGTCACAGCACGATGGATAAATGACTACAAGGGGAAGGAAAAATGTTTTTCTAAATCTGTCCTCCAGCAAATATGCACACATAAACGACTGCGGCTGTGTACAACTGAAGTGCGGGGGTGATCGTTGCGTGAAAGCTGCTTATCCATTTGTCATGCTTGTTTCATGCTCTCCAGTCCTTGTATCCAAATTAGATTTTGCATCCAGTGACCAAATCCTTTTGATGGCGATGGGTGAACTGGGAAGGGGGATAAAAAGGAAAGCAAGACGTCCAATATAAATATTGTTTTGTTTGATTGGAAATATATATATATATATATATATTTTTTTTTTGGAGCCTCGCTCAAGAGAGTTCAACCAGTAAACAAATAAGTGCAGACGCACAGAAATTGAAAGACCTGAAAATTGCTGGATGTGCCAGGTAATCCAAACTGCTTGCCTATTGCCACACATACGCACCAAGGCACACAAACACATTCCTGTCTAAATGTAAATCATGTAATTCTTGCCTTCAGGGAGAACTTGTCTCCTGCCACCCTGTCTCTCACAGGCAGCCGTTTCCTCCAGATTTATTTTAAGAAACAGTCTGGCGGATCGAGGGCTTCATGCTGCAGCCTCCGGTTGTTTGTGGGCTTGTGTGTGTGTGTGTGTGTGTGTGTGTGTGTTATGAGGTTAGAGGGTATTGACTTGAGCGCTGATGAGATGTTGAAAACAGATTAGAGTTCTAGTGTGTCAGATGATTGGTGTGTACATGCTTGTGCATGTAAGAGACGCAGAGAGGAGAGGGGCCACTAATAGCTGCTGGTGTGATCTGATATAATCTGTGAATCGATAAAAGAACAGGCTTTTTTAAACTCTCACCCGTCTCCCTCTTCAAAAGGAGCAGAAAACTTGTTAGCCAACACTATCCAGTTGGCCAACATTTATATTTTTGTATGGTATTTTCACCTTGTGATTACCCCCCCCCCCCCCACACACACACACACACCTTTTTTTTTTCCCATGTGTGCAGTTCTTGGCAGACCTGGAGTCTAATCCGCTCCTCCGTGACAGTGTGGAGTGTCAGCGACTCCTGATGGAGGGGATGAAGTATCATCTTTTGCCCCAGCGCCGGCCCTTGCTGCAGAGTCCCCGCACGCGGCCACGCAAAGCCACCGTGGGGGCCATGTTCGCCGTCGGGGGGATGGACGCCTCAAAAGGTATAAAAGACTGGGGTTGCGGGGTCAGTCCATGACTTTTCTCCAAAGTGCAGAGTAAAAGGAGTCTGGAATAGAAGTTGCTACGGAGCATAAGCCACAGGAGCCAAAAAATGTATAATAAAGAAAACAACATATATAAGTCTCTCAGGAATAAAAGTTTTGGGAGAAAAGCGCAACACTTCTGAACAGATCCGCCAAGCCCGATGTAATGATGCATTCACACAAATGCAATTTATGTGTCAAATTCGCGCCCACTGCCTCTTTTTTTTGACATGCGTCAAGTTCCATCCTTAATGGTTGTCCAAAAATGTTTACATAAACCAGACGCTCTAGTCGCGTGTGGGAGAAGCTATCATCCAATTTTAAGCCTCATCCCTACATACATCGCATTTATTATGCATGGAAAACACGGAGGACATGGAGAGATCAGGTTTATATATTTTGAAGAGCTCTACAAAAGCATCGTAATCATGTTTCCATGTCTGGGTACAGATCATTCTGTCTTTTTTTATAGCAATCTGTTTCTATACTGCAGGAGCTGCGTCTGAATGACGGCGCTATCAGCGGTACTTCCGTGTCTCTGCAACCTAGTTTGATGAATTGCTGTTCCTCGATAGTTTGAGGAAGAAAAAAATAAAGCAAAACAAAAGTAATGTCTCGATGCAAATCAGCAAAATACCATAAAGTTCAGGAGAACAATTAGATTGTCCTCCATGTTTGTTTTGGACGGCGCTTCTTCTGTGTTGCTGTCAGGAGCAAATGCTGATACACACACCTACAGTCCCCCTCTAGTGGTTGTTAAAATAACTGATATATAAGCCAATTTTTTTATTTTTCCAAATGTACACATAAGTCACTCTTGAGTATCTGAAAAATACACTAATCAAAGCCCTGCAAGAGGAAATCATTAAATGTCCTTCATGAAGGAATGAAATTAATGCTATAAAGTCATCATCAGATGAGAGCAGCTGTCTGTGAAAAGAGTCATAATGTCGTGCACTTTAGTCTGCACAGGAGCTGCAAAATGCATAAGCTTATGAGTAAATGTGTCAGAGTGCAACAGTGCAGCCCATCATGCATAATGCATGTTGTTGAACGGTTGTTTACATAACGATATGTAAATAGAACAAATAGTTCTGCAGCTGCAGAATCATAGTTCTGGCATAAAAAGCGGTAAAATAAACGGCTCCTAATCATTCTCCATCTATTTATTGTCTTTTTCTTCTTGTTTTTTTAAATCCAGGTGCCACAAACATTGAACAGTACTGTCTGCGCCGGGACACGTGGAGGCAGGTCGCCACCATGAGCGGGCGACGACTGCAGTTTGGTGTGGCTGTGCTTGACGGCCGTCTTTACGTGGTCGGAGGCAGAGATGGACTCAAGACTCTGAACACCGTGGAGTGTTATAGTCCTCAGAGCAAAACTTGGAGCGTCATGCCACCCATGTCCACACACAGGCACGGTTTGGGTACGGATCTGTTTCACAACAAACCAAATGTTAAAGACCCACTCTGATGAAATATTCAGGCTTAAAATTGCATTTCTGAGTGGAAGAGGGGTGGGGTTGCTCCATGCCAACGGTCCCACCCTCAACTCGGAGGCAAAATTCTAATCCACTACAGAAACCATGTCCTTGAAAACTATACTTTTTTTTATTGTTTTGGCTTAAAATGGCATAATCATAATTAAAAGACCACCAGGAATGCTTTGGAGTGAGTCTTTAATGAAGAGGTTAAATTTGAGGACTTTTCATCAGCATTTCATTAATTTTTCACACCTCTGACATTAGTTCTACAGAGGAAAAAGACACTTTAGTGTTGCAGCAGAAAAACACATCGGTCTCCCAAATCACCTCTGAAGCCTACTGTTACTCTGATATGTTTTCCTAAGACCTGCTGTGCTGCTTGTACATGTTTTGAAATGTGTTTGTGGAGCGAAGACGAGGACTCAGACGCATCTGGAAGGGCAGATGTTCTGGCAGATAATTCCCTGCAGTCTTAATGCCCTGGATTTGGTTGCACACGGAATGAAGTCACAGATCGCGCTTTTAAAGGTTGTAGGAGGTTTCCTGTTTTTTGACAGTGATCTACATCTGCCGCCGTAGGTGTGGCTGTTTTAGAGGGGCCCATGTACGCAGTGGGGGGACATGATGGTTGGAGCTACCTCAGTACTGTTGAAAGGTGAGCGCAAACTTTGCAGTGATGTTTAAGCTTGTGGGCATTTACTCTAGACATGGGACTACCAAATGTCATCAGGTTTATCACTCTTTTAGTTTACTTTTAATGCATGATTTGAAAAAGAAAAAAGCTGACTGTAATAAAAATGCACTATTTAGAGTAAAATTACAGTTAGTGAAGCAGATTTGGCTTCTTTTACTGTAAAGTGTTGGTTTGGTCTTCCAGGTGGGACCCCCAAGCTCGTCAGTGGAGCTTCGTAGCAAGCATGGCGACGCCTCGCAGCACAGTTGGAGTTGCTGTTCTCAATGGAAAGTAGGTGAAATATTTGCTTTTCTCACAACAGGTTGCATGCAATATTTAGTTGCAGCAAATCCTTTTATTTATTTTGGAAATATGCTTTGAATTTTATGTGATAAATCACCTCCTAACTGCATGATATTGAAAACTAGAATTCCTTTTTTGGGCTGCTGGAGAAAAAAAAAAGGACCACACTTTAGTTTTAATTTATCACTTTCCTGGTGACAAATAAAGATTTACATGAATAAAATTTGCATGATAAGAGAAGATCACATGTTTCACAGGGAGTTGACTAGTATATGAATATGATTATCAGCCTCCTTTGAGGAATTTAAATAAGCTTCTCCTCATAAATTTAACTCTTTTATTTTTAGATTTTCTCATATCAAAGTACAACAATCACAATTCCCACCCAAAAATAAAAAAAAACCCTCCCAAAAACTAACAAAACAAGGGGAAAAATAAAATATCACTGAGTTTTCTGTAAAAATATGCGATTGTCCAGAAAAAAAAAGAGTGCTCGTCAGCTACAAAGTTGCCTTCCTTATTCAGATTTTTTTACATGGTCCAAGAAAAGTTTCCAGGATTTGAAAAAGTTCTGTGTTGAACCCTTTATAGCATATCGAAGGTGTTCCAATTTAAGACAGGAGTGCATGTCCTCCACCCATTGCTTGTGTGAAGGGGGTCTTGAGTTTTTCCAGGATATAAGGATGCGACGTCGAGCCAAAAGCGTAGAGAATGCCAGAGCTGAAGCTTGTATTGCAGTGACCTTGCAGTTTTGAGGAGTGACTCCAAATAGTGCTGTAAGTGGGTTCGGGAGGATCTTTATATTCCATGCTTTTGCTAGGGAGTCGAAAATCACCCCCCAGAAGGCCTGGAGGCTCTTGCACCCCCAGAACATGTGTGTGAGGGTTCCCGTTTCACACCTGCATCTTGGACATGTGTCGTCTGTCCCTGGGAAGATCCGTGCCAGTTTACTGTTTGATATGTGAAGCCTATGTACAACTTTAAATTGTATCAAACCATGTCTTATACAGATTGAGGATTTGTGGATAAACTTAGTTATCTGCTGCCACTGTGTTCCAGTTATCTCCAATCCCAATTCCTTTTGCCATTGTTTTTTCGTGATCTCTAAAGATGGCGCTGCAGCCGTGTTAAACATATGATATAAGTAAGAAATTACCCCTTTTTTTGAGGGATCTAGAGTCAGACATTCATCTATCCAGCTACCTGGAGGAGTCTGAAGAGATGGGGAAAAGTGTTTTTTAACAAAACTACGCACCTGTAGGTATCTAAAGAAGTCAGACGAGGGCAACTTAAATTTTTCCCGAAGTTGTTCAAAGGACAAAAAATGTCCCTCGTTAAAAAGTTTTTTCAGAGTGTCAATCCCTTTATTTGCCCAGACCTGAAATGTGGAATCAATGAAGGAGGGAGGGAAAAGTACATTTGTAACTATCGGAGCTGAAAGTAAACCTTGTTTGTGTTTAAAGTGAATTCTGAATTGTTGCCATATCTTAAGTGATCCTAAAATAACAGGATTATTGGGGATTAGTTTTTTGTCCAGGGGTAGTGGTGAGGAAACAACAGAGGCCAGAGAGCCTGATATGTATGAGTCCTGTTCCATAACTGCCCAGAGTGGGATGTTCTCATTCTTCTTTGACATACCCCAGAAGATAAGTTTGTAAAGATTAGCTGCCCAATAAAAATACATGTAGTTAGGCATAGCTAGACCGCCCTCCTCCCTCCGTCTCTCTAAAAACTCCTTTCTGATACGTGGTATTTTTTTATTCCAGATGAATATTGATGTTAATCTATCCAATTCTTTAAAGAAGGATTTAGGGATGAATATTGGTATGGTTTGGAAAAGGAACAAAAATTTTGGCAATATAATCATTTTCACCGAATTTATTCTTCCTGGTAGAGATAGAGGGAGGGATGACCATCTCTCCATATCTCGTTTAGCCTGATTGAGAGTAGCTTTCAGATTGTGTTTGAAAAGATCTTTATATTCTCTGGTCACTGTCACACCCAGATATATGATCTTCTCTGTGGCAACTGTGAGCGGAAAAGAGTTGTGTGGCATAAGCGCCGCTTTTTCATTAATGGGAAAGATCAGGCTCTTTGACATATTTATCAGATACCCCGATACTTTCCCGAATTCTCTGATATAATTCAATGCTTTGGGGATGGACTTGTGAGGGTCCGAAAGGAACAGGAGAAGGTCATCGGCATATAGTGATAGGGTGTGGGTTTGGCCCGCTCTCTTAATGCCCAACACATCTGGCGCACTCCTGAGGGCTCTTGCCAAGGGTTCTATTGCAATATTAAAGAGTAAAGGGGACAGAGGGCACCCCTGTCTCGTTCCTCTGGAGAGGACGAAGTACTCTGATAAGATCTTATTTGTCCAGATGGCTGCCTCAGGTTGTTTATAAAGGGTATCAACCCATGAGCAGAAAACATGTCCAAATCCAAAACTTCGGAGAGTCTTGAGCAGGAATTTATGCTCTACTCTATCGAATGCTTTCTGTGCATCTAATGTAATAATTACCTCTGGGTCAACATTCGCGTTTGACTGATAGATTATATTAAAAACCCGGCGGAGATTGCTATACAGTTGCCTTCCTTTCATAAAACCGGTTTGGTCTGGGTGGATGATTTTGTCTAGAACCCCTTCTAACCTGTCTGCGAGTATTCTGGTAAGAATTTTATAGTCACAGCATAATAAGCTCACTGGTCGATAGGATTCACAGAGTAGCGGGTCTTTATCCTTTTTCAGCAATACAGAGATGGTTGCCTGCCTCATTGTGGGTGGTAATACTTCCGCATCCAGAGCGTATTTATAGAGACTGCATAGGTAGGGGAGGAGTTTAGGGGAGAAAGCTCTGTAAAATTCGACTGGGAAGCCATCCGGGCCTGGTGATTTTCCCGATTTCATTTTTCGCATTGCGTTTTCAACCTCTATTATTTGTATGTCCTTTTCTAAACAGGTCTTATCGGCTTCTGTCAAAACTGGCAATTTTATTTTTTCAAGGTAATTTTCTATCGTTACAGTGTCGCATTGGTCGGAGGAATATAGTTTTTTATAGAAGTTCAAAAACTGCTTATTGATGTTTTTCTGATCAGTGATTATATCTCCTTTATCATTCTTAAGCGATGTAATATGGTTGGCAGCTGCCTTTTGTTTCAGCTGATGACTAAGCATTTTACTCGCTTTTTCGCCATGTTCATAATGCTGTAGCTGTGATCGAAAGTGCATTTCTATGGCTTTGTCATTCATGATTAGATCGTATTCGGTTTGAAGCAGTGTTCTTTCTTTCCAAAGTTCCTGGGATGGTGAGGTTGTTTGACATTGATCGATGATTTTAAGACGATTGCTGATTTCAGAAGCACGTTTAAGCTTTTGTTTCTTATCATGCGCACTATAAGAAATAATTTGTCCCCTAATATATGCCTTGAATGTTTCCCAAAGCGTGCCATGACTGATGTCAGGGGTGCTATTTATTTCAAAAAACATATCAATGTGTTTATTAATAAATTCCATAAATTTTTGGTCTGTTAATAGCCTTGTATTGAACCTCCAATTTCTCTGTGGTGGAGAATAACCAGAAACATTAATTTCCATTATTACAGGACTGTGATCAGATATAACCATTACTTCATAGTCTATGGCTCTCACCAGTGACAGGAGTCTACCGTCAACCAGGAAAAAATCAATCCTTGAATAGGATTTGTGGGGTGGTGAGAAGAATGAGAAGCATTTAGCCGTTGGGTTTTTAGTTCTCCAAGGGTCAACCATGCCATAGTTTTGCATAAATGTATTGATACACTGAGATGATTTGTTTGCATTCGTGTTAGTATTATGACGAGGAGAAGCACGGTCAAGCACTGGGTGGAGAACACAATTAAAGTCTCCCCCCAATATTACATTGTGCGTGTCTAGATTAGGAAGGAGGGTGAAAAAATTCCTAAAGAACTGCTCATCGTCCCAGTTTGGGGCATATATATTTGCCATTGTGACCGGGAGGTTGAACAGGTTTCCCTGAATGATAATATAGCGTCCGGTTTTTTTTGTACATCTCTGTGTAGCAATATGGCGACCCCCCTTGCTCTGATATTAAGGTTAGAATGGTAAACCTGTGTATATCCTGATCTTCTTAGTCTATTGTGATCCTTATTTAATAGGTGTGTTTCTTGTAAGTATCTCCTCATAAATTTAAAAAGACAATGTTCTGGAGGACTTCAGAAGAAAAATATCCTCTTGATTAATCTGGGTTTTGCAGTCAATCTTTTTAAATAAAGTTTATTGTGCCTTTTTAACAAAACATACCTATTCAATTCTAACTAGAGACAAACTTTTAGAATTAACATGGGCTAAAATCACATTAACATTATTTTTTAAGAAGCTTTTTAGTTAAACTGGATTAGATTATTAAAGGAAACTGAAAAATATGCTAGTTAAATAATGAAGTTAAAATTATGCTTCAGTATTTTCCTCGTGTTGAAATAATAACGTCTAACCTTCTGTTATTTGTTTCATTGGACAGTTGACCCTCCATGGTTGAATTTAGGTGAAATTTTGGAAAAATAATTATTTAATAGATTAAGTAGCTTGAATAGGAGGCTGGTTGGAGAGAACATTTTGCATAAAGAAAAGCGATGATGCTGTTGGAATAATGTATATAGGTTATCTCATATTTGCTTATTTTATGCATCACCTTGCTATATATGTATAGGTGATTTAATCATGTTTGCAGAAGTGTCTGTGTGTGTGTCCAAATCTGTTTCACAGGAAGGTGGAGGTGACACCCTTGGGAGAAAATGTTTATCTTTGCGTCTTTTCAGCATTCTCCTGAGAACCTGTGTTAGCTATGTCTAAAATGAATCGAAGGACGCTCTGTGTTAGTTTATCTGTGAGAAAAAGCTTTGCAGGTCCAGAGATGATTTGAGAAGACTGTGGAAGGACAGACATGTTGTAATAAATGCTTTCTGATAGCGCTGCAGCTGTGTTTTTATCTGTTTCCCCTCCTTAGAGCTCAGCGCATGTGTAACTTAGGGACAACCCAAATCAACTTATTAAAAGAGGAGGCAGCAGAATTTGCGCCAGAGTGGAGAGAGATTGTTTACTGGGTAGATCTCTGTCTGCTCTCCTCGAAAAGGTACCTTTGTCCGTTGGTCTTTCTTTCCTTTTTGAATTGTTATGATGTTGCAGGTTGTTTGAACGCAACATTAATTTGGTCCTTCGAGCCGGATGCCAACATACCTGAGGATTTCAGCGAGCGTGGTGGGCCCCAGGAGACTGTGGCCACAGCTGACTCCTAGGTGAGTCAACCCTTTGTTGGAACTGGTGCCCATCCCGTTGGCTGGAGTCCAAAAGGTTGACGGTATACCGAAGGAGAAAGACAACGGAAAGGACGACGGAGTCCTGTGGAATTCCGTAAGTACGGATGGCGGAGTCCGTGAAATTCCGTGTTTAAAAAGAAGTAAAGCCCTGAGAATTCTAGACACTATCAGGCAAGGACTGCGGGGTCCTGGAAATCCCGTACCATTTGGTTGGACGGCGGAGTCCGTGAAATTCCGTGTTAAATAAAATAATGAAAAGAATACATATATGTATGAATAGATATGATATACAAAATCCCAGTACCATAACTTTCAGATGTAGGAATTAAAGATAATTAAAAAGCCGGCATTTATAAATTAGTAAAGTAAAGAGTGTGTGAATGTTAATGTGATTTTGTGTGCAAATCGCCGAATTTGCTGTTTGTTTCTTGTTGCTGTGTTTTGTTGTTGTTGTGTTTAGCAAATCGCTGAATTTGCAGATTGTGTTTTTTGAACTGCTAAACAAGTGTTTTTTGTTTAGTTTTGTTTTTAAAAATGAGAAAGGCACAGAGTAAGGAAAGTCCAAAAGAAAGTTTGCAGAGCAAGGATTGGAAGTATGTGGAAAGTCTGGATCCTGCAAAAAGCGAGCATTTGGAAGGTTAAACACTCAGAAAATAATTGCATTACAGGATGCGATTAAAAAAAAAAAAGACAGGAAAAGATCAGAAGAAAATGCAGAAAGCAGGATTTGAGTCTACGGAATTTTGGTTGAGAGAGGCAGAAAGAAGGAAAAAAAAAAGGGCAGTGCGGCTTCAGAGAACAGGAGAGAGCAGAGGGAGGGGGCACGTGCACGAGCCTGCAAGAAGGAGGACGAGAACGTGCAGGAAGGAGGAGCGCCTGCTCCATACAGAGCAGATGGTAGCAGCTCTCTTTACCCCCAGTTATTAAAGGATCCCCCACCTAATGATGGGGAATCCTCTCAAAAAGGTATGTTGACTAGATCACAGACAGGGCAGAAATTACAGTGGTCAAAAACAATGGGAGAGGGACTTTCTCCTCTCCCCTCTGAACCTGAAGAAACTTCAGCAATGACAGAATCATTTCCAATGATCCAGGTTGCAAACCCCCAGGCAGGAGATGATCAACTCCGACTATTTTAGTGTATAGGACATGGACATGGAAGATGTTAAGAAAGCTATAGAAGGTGTGATTTTTTACAAAGCAGAAGTGAATCAGTTTGTGCAGGACATGGAAAACTTGAGTGGAAGTGTTTTATCATGGTGGAGGCAGCCGAAGAAGGAGAGGTTCCAGAGAGGACATGACAGAAGAGGTTTGAGATGTAGTGAGGATGTCAGAGAGGAGCTTATGGTTACCCCTTTTCAGGGTGTTGGACCTGTGGAAGAGAAGGAAAAAGCATGACGAGGCCAGGGGACAGGGAGCTTTGCATTTTTTAATACAGGACTCCCTGAAAAGCAGAATGATGAGTCAGATGGAGATGATGAGGTGTTGAGGAAGTTCTAGGATTTATTGTCTTATGCAGATGTGGAATCAGAAATTGAATTAAGGATAAATGGGAATGTGATGATTTTTTTTTTGTATGACGATGGTGCATGTAGGACAGCTATCAAAGAACAAATTCCAGGAGCAAAGCCTGCAGCCACGCGAGTTTCAGTGAAAGCTCAAATGGTGAAATCGTGTGTATTTCTCAGTTAGAGTTAGTGCAACTAAAATCACTTTTACATAATTGTATGCAGTGCAGCTGTAGCTGCAAAAATGGGGGAAAACATGTTGAATTTTAAATCACTTTTGGCACGTCTTCATGCTGAATGGGCACAATCAGCAGTGGCAGGATCTGGGACTTACGGTTAGGATGGGGGAAAGTGCTGATGACTGGATTCCAACACTATCACCCCACATCCAGGGAAGTCCCTCAACTGGACTGACTCAAGTGGCTTTGTTTTGGACAACTTCTGTTAAAATGGGTGTGCATTTGGAAGAAAAACTAAAGGATTGGGCCAGATGATTATTAGCATTAACTGAGGAGGAGGAAGATCTGTTAAAGGATCTCCCTGACACTCTGTGGTCTAAAGGACCCACAGATGTAGGGTTAATTAAAGGCGCTTTACCTAGTTCAGATTAGACCAAAAACAGAATATAGACCATGTGTTCGACAATACCCTTTAAGACCAGATGCACAAGAATGTGTTAAACCAGTAATTCAGATTTAATAGCTGCAGGAGTAATTATAAAGTGCAATGACTCACCATGTAATACTCCTATATTTCCAGTGAAAAAACAGGCGCCGTCCACTGGTTGGAGGATGGTATGAGACTTACAAGCAGTAAACAATGCAGTTATTCAAAGAGCACCCTGTGTGCCTGACCCCTATACATTACTGAACTCGTTAGGATCGGATGCAGCCGCCTTCACAGTGGTAGACATCAGTAATGCATTCTTTCCTGTGCCTGTCCACAAGGACAGCCAGTACTGGTTTGCGTTCACATATGATGGCCAAAGGTACACTTACACCAGACTACCCCAAGGTTAGTGCGAAATGATAGCGAGCATGGCAAAAATTCCAACCTCCAGGGGAATTAAAAAAAAATAATAATTTATGTGGATGATGTTCTGATAGCATCACCAGAGAAAAAAAAAAACTTGTATGAAGGATTCAGTGGCACTGTTAAAACATTTAGCTGATGAAGGCCACAAAGTCAGTAAAAATAAATTACAGCTGTGCAGGGAACAGGTAAAATATCTTTGTCATATTTAAGCGCAGCAGGACGCACAATTATGGAAGAATGGAAAACTGCAATTCTGCAAGCACCAAATTCTCTAACGAAGAAGCAAATGATGTCATTTTTAGGTCTGATTAATTATTGCAGGAACTGGGTACCAAACTATGCTGAAATAATGGTTTCTCTCCAAAAGTTGATGTATGACAAAATTTTAAAAATGAATTCCCCTGTAACCTGGACACAAGAAGCGGACACGGCCTTTGGTAACATTAAACAGGTTCTGGTGTCCAGCACAGCCTTAGAGTTACCTGATTATAGTAAACCTTTTGTATAAATGGTAGACTGCAAAGCTAATTTATTGACCTCAGTTTTAGTCCAACAACATGGAGACAAAATGAAACCTGTAGCTTATTTCTCTTCAAAATTAAATGGTGTGGCATGTGTACTGCCGCATTGCGTTAGGACACCAATTGCGGCATCAATGGCAGTAGAAGTAAGTGCAACAATAGTACTATTCCACCCACTGACCCTTAAGGTTTCGCATGCAGTTTAAGCATTACTTTTACAGATGAACTAAACTTTTTTTTGTCGCCTGTGCGACACTTATCCTGCATGGCCGCATTACTGTTCCAACCGCACCTCACGATAGAATGGTGCACCCAGTTGGACCCTGCTACAATGTTGCCACTTCCTTATGGTGGAAGTGTGCATGATTGCTAAGAATTAGCAGAAAAAACAGCACAGAGCAGAAATTACCTAATAGATCAACCACTGACGTAAGGTGTAATACTTTATGTAGATGGTTCTTCATAGAAAAATGAGGAGGTTGACAAAGAAATACTTAAAGAAATGCAACAACGGAGATTGGAACCTGAAAACGAGCTCTGGAACAAACATAATGCTAAACTCCTAAATAGTATATATGTATGACCAGAAAACAAACCTACTTTATAAAAAAAAAAAAAAACTCTTTTTAAATGGGCAGCTATATTGACCCATGGGGTGGCCCATGGGTCAAAGGGGGGAATGATGGGACAGGTAAACAAATATTGGATTTACAAATATTGGATTTAATTCTTATTCCAAAAAAAAAAAATTTATAGGAGCATGTAAGCACAATGCTCAGGGAATTCTTAGACTAACACGAGGGAAGTTTCCAACTCCCCAATATCCATTTCAAGTTATACACATGGACTTGATAGAATTAAAACGCAAAATTCTGTCTGGTCATGATAATGCATTCTCTAAATGGATTGAATTGTTCCCAGCAAAACATCCTGATGCAATAACAGTAGCCAAAGCATTATGCAAAGATATAATTCCTCGGTATGGTATACCTGGAAAAAAAAATATATATATATATATATATATATATTATTATTTATAGTGACAATGGGTCTCATTTTGTTAATCGAATTATGAAAGGATAGGAACTATGTTTCACATTAATACAATGACAAAGCAGGATGCCCACTCCATCAGCCTTTTAATTAAGTGCTTGAAGAAATTAAGAATCTGGATGGCTCTTAAATTTTCTCCACCTCAATCAGGAAAAGACAGAGGTGATTGTCTTCGGTCCCAGTGTCAACAGTGAGTCACACCCAATAGCTCTGGGCTCTCTCACTCAATCCGTTAAATCTACTCTGACAAACTTAGGAGTGAAGATGGACATTGGTTTTAAATTTGGACAAGCAGATCAGTTCGGTGGTGAGATCCAGCTTCTTTCAGTTAAGGCAGCTGGCTAAAGTCAAATTGTTTTTATCAAGAAAGTTCTTTGAGACAGTAATCCACGCCTTTGTTATAACTCGGATTGATTACTGTAACTCTCTTTACTTGGGTGCCCCTCACTCATCTTTGTTCCATCTCCAGCTGGTGCAGAACTTTGGTGCACGCTTGTTAACTGGAACGTGGAAGAGAGAGCATATCCCACCAGTTCTGGCTGCCTGTCCATTTTAGAGTTTTTTTTAAAAAAAAAAAAAAAAAAAGAAAAAATCTTTTATTTGTTTTTAAGTCTTTAAGAGGTCTGGCTCCACCCTACCTCTCTGAGCTTCTACACTTGCATTCCCCTTCCTGCTCACTTAGATCAGCTGACCAGCTGCTCCTGGATGTGCCAAGGACACGGCAGAAATTCAGGGGGGATAGAGCATTTGCCGTTGCTGGCCCCAGCTTGTAGAATGCACTCCCTATGCAGATTAGGAGGGCCCGTTTGTTGAATGATTTTAAATCCAAGTTAGAAACTCAAAACTTTATTTAATTTCTTGATTTTATACCGTTTGTTTTAGTTTGTTGTTTTGTTTTATTCTGCGTTGTTAACCCTTTTGGTCAGCTCCTGCTGTTTTAAAAGCGCTTTATAAATAAAGTTGACTTGTCTTGACTTGACATTGTCTTAAAGAATCACTGTGCCTACCACCTGCTAAGTGCTGGATTAGTAGACATAATGACTGGTACAATTAACAATAGGCTGAAGGAATGTATTGTGGACACTGGACTCAGTGTCTAGATTTAGTGAAACTGTGCATAGAATTAACATTACCAGTGCAATAAGGCCGAGACCCTTTTTGGAAGACCTTACAGGTTACCACAGTTTAAAAACCAATGGGAGACTAATAAAGAAGCAAACCTGGCTGACTATATGAGGGCCATTTTAGTAAAACAAAGAGACATCTTGACTAATGAAAAACCTTTTGCCCCTCAGCAGGAAAACCAGCTTTTAGAACCAGGTGATTGGGTTCTGATAAGAAGCATCAAGAAATAACACTGGTATTCACCCAAGTGGGAGGGGCTATACCAGGCACTGCTGGCCACTCCTACTGCAGTCAAATTCGCTGGAAGATCCACCTGTGTTCACCTGACATATTGTTTATATTGTATAAAGGTAATCTCGACTGGAAACTCAAAGGTGGAAGGTGAGCTAAAGTCTGATAATAGGGTGGACTCAGACGTTTAGAGTCTGGGTAGACCCGAAAGTCAGTGAAGCCTCCTGTAAAGCCACCAACCCATATAGACGACGAAAAAAGGAATAACAGTTGGTCGAGATGGTAAACCAAGGTTTTCAAATTTGTGTGAAATGTATTGTTGTTGTGATCATAACCATTGTTATAGTGTGGCATACCTGGCAGTACTTGCGCCCCCCTGGGTATGAAAATGGAACCACCCTTTCGACTGAGAGGAGGACTGTAAGTCCACCCACTAATGTTTGCCCAAGACGACTAATGGCTAAAGGAAATCCACTAAACCCAGAGAATACTGCTACTATTTTTAACTTGCAACTCTTGAAACTAAATTCTGTTACCTTTTTCTGTGTATGCTATAACAGTTTACGTTTTGGTTGCTGAAATGTCTGGTATTTATCCTCACAGATGGAAACCTCGCCATAAGCGGGAAGTGTGGCTGACAGACACTGACCCTACTTACATAGACGCCATAGGGGTTCCTTATGGAGTACCAAATGAATGTACATTAATTAACCAGGTGGCTGCCAGCTGGGAATCTTCACTCTGTTGGTGGTGTACGATTGACAAAGGCGTGGACAGGATCAACTACATCCACTACAACATCCCAAAAATTAGGTAACTGGACACGAGAAGGGTTTGAAGCTGTACATGGACAGCTTTATGTTACATCTATAATGGCATTCAGGAACAGGATCACTCTCGACATGCTGATGGCTGAAAAGGGTGGCGTGTGCACCATGTTCAGTGAACAGTGTTGCACGTTCATTCCTAACAACACCGCTGCAGACGGCAGTCTGACCAAGGCCAAAGAGGGCCTTTGCACTCTCAATGGTAAGATGAAAGACCATTCCGGTGTTGATACCACCATGTGGGACTCCTGGCTGGATGTGTTTGGGAAGTACCACTCATTGGTAGCTTCCGCTTTGGTGTCCATAGCTATATTTATGGCCATCTTGACCTTGTGTGGATGCTGTTGTATTCCTTGCCTGCGTTCTTTGTGCAATCGTCTCATCTCCACAGCTATTAGACCTGAAGAGACCCAGCTGCGTCCCATCTGTGTAAGTGTCTCCAACACACACCCTCCACGTGTAAATGTGTTTGTGCTCGGAAACATGATCTTACAGTTAGAAATCTTGTGAAGTGGCTGACTAATAGTGATGTTACGTTTGCGCAGATATGGATAAACAGGGGGGAGTTATGTTGGAATAATGTATATAGGTTATCTCATATTTGCTTATTTTATGCATCACCTTGCTATATATGTATAGGTGATTTAATCATGTTTGCAGAAGTGTCTGTGTGTGTGTCCAAATCTGTTTCACAGGAAGGTGGAGGTGACACCCTTGGGAGAAAATGTTTATCTTTGCGTCATCAACAGATGCCAAGATTGAATTTAAAATGTTTAAATATTTCTGTTAAACCAAAATTAAATTATTTAAACTATTAGGAATAAAACTTGTACAAAGAATTTACAAAGGACTCTTAGTCTGCTGAAATGCACAGATTTAGAAGAAAAACCTGTCAAGCAGTCCAAGAAATTTGTAGAAATTTTTGCTGATAAGGAAAAACCTAAACTGAAGGCAAATGACATTGTTTTCACTCATCAAGTTTTATATGTTTGCATTTTGCATGTTTGAATTTGCTGAAGTCGTTCCCTTCTGACAGCTCTCTGATGGTGACAGTTTTGAAACAGATTCTCAACCTTTCACCAAAAACCCAGTTTATAACAAAACTACAAATATAATCAAATGGAAAAATGGAAATAAAAAACAAATCTTTGTTCTCAGAGGTGATGTTTGGACAATCAGTGTGAGAGACATAAAAAAATGGTGCAAAACAGAATTATTTTAAGCTCTGAAGGAGTAAAGGTGATTTAAAGAGCTGCTAAACCATGCAGTAATGTAAAATGTTCACCATTATTTGTTTTTGCTGTCATTTTCCAGATAATCTATTACTTTGATTAATGGACCGCATGGTTAGGTTATTACCTGATGCCATAAACATAATAAATGATCACTTTTTGAATAAATATTTTATAATCAGGACCTTTAATGGAAAATCTCAGTGATTCCCATGAATGTTAGCTTATTCTGACAACTTAAAAATGTCTAAAATTGGTCTGAAATGTTACAATCTGAAGAATGCTTTGATTTATGGTATAATGGTTTTGTTTCTTAGGCTGTATGCTGTGGGAGGTCGTGACGGCTCTTCATGTCTGCGTTCAGTCGAGTGCTTTGACCCTCACATAAACAGGTCAGACAGCCGACTTGCAGTGGCTGCGGTTAATGTCCTTTGGCTGCTTTATTTCCTGTCTGCTATTCCATCCACCACGGTTGTGGATAAAGTCACCACAGGGCTTCTTCCGTTGGATCTTTAAAAGTACTTTTTATAACCATTTGGGGGAAAAAAGAATGTGATTATGTGATTTAATGTTAAATATTGTCTAAAGTGGGACGTTTTGTATGAGATGATTAAGATTTCTTCCAAGCCAAAAAAAAAAATATTATAAATGCAGCTTTTATTATAACAGAGTGCTCTTTCAAAGTTAATCTTTTACTGTTTTTGTTGTTATTTTTTCTCCTGATGGTTTTGAACACTATGTACAGGTGGAACAGCTGTGCTCCCATGGCTAAAAGGCGTGGAGGTGTGGGTGTGGCCACATGGCATGGTTTCCTGTACGCCATCGGAGGTCACGATGCTCCAGCTTCGTCTTTGGCCTCTCGGCTAAGCGACTGTGTGGAAAGGTGTGGCTGCATTCATAAGCTTTTTTTAATGTTCGCGTGTCATGATGTTATTTTCCACCAAAACAGGGAAGTATGAGACACTGTCTTGCGTAGATGTGTTTTGGTGCTTTTTTAGAGTAAATTTTTTTTTTTAGCCCTTTTACTTTGTTATTTATTTCTTTTACATAGTGATCTATTTCAAGATTAGAAGCTTGTTTCCTTTTTTTCTCAGAACTCTTCCAGGAAGTTGAACTAATCGTCACCCAGGTCAAATTTGGTTGCTGATTTTTTTTTTAATAAAATATTTTTATGTATTTATTTATTTAATTTTTAACTTTTATTTTATTTATTTTTTGGTTGCTGTTAATTGCTGCTTCTCAAAATGTCATGTTTGCATATTTAAGGGTTTCAGGAGGCTAAAATGGACTGTTGTGTCCTTATAAACAGAATTAAGTGGGCTGTGCTGTCAGAACAGGTGTGGAACTATGAAAAAAAAAAAGGTGTTTGATTCAGTAAATTAAGCTTAAATTTGTTTATTTCCTAATAATGTTAAATAAAACTTTAGCCTTTTATTTGAAAACCAAGTATTTTATTTGTGTTTAGTAGTTTAATTGAATCTTTGTGGAGCCTCTTTGCCTCAGACGTTGGTAAAGTCCTTTTTAAAAATAGTCTCTGCACGCCCAATGATTTCATTTCATTTTTCATTAGTCCAGTAAACAGTCACCAGCAGGAGACTTGCAGCGAAATGAAGAGCCGTCGTGCTTTCATTGATTTTCTGTGGTGATTCCATCTGCTTCCAGCGATGATGCACAGCTTTGTTGTATCGCTTCCTAGTGTTAGCTCCAAATTAAACACGAACATGTAATGGGTTTTGATTCCTAATGTAAAAAAAATGTTGTTTCAAAAACTGTTGATTTATAAGCAACACAGTCTGAATAAAGTGTGTTTGACTATTGTTTGTGCAGATACGACCCGCAGACAGACGTGTGGACCGCTGTAGCCCCTATGAGCCTCAGCCGAGATGCTGTCGGCGTTTGTCTCCTCGGCGACCGCCTCTATGCCGTAGGCGGGTATGATGGACAGGTGTATCTCAATACTGTGGAAGCCTACGACCCTCAAACCAACGAGTGGTCACAGGTATTGCATACAGATATATAGTTTTAGTTTGTTTTTAATGCTGTTAAGCTGTGTTGTGATCGGAATACCAAACATTGTATCTCGTTCATCTGAAGCAGCTGACCTTCCTCCGCGTCCTCTCCACCAGTCTTCTTTGTCATTTAAATGTGTGTTTTCCCCGAGCTAATATTGTCCTTGCTGCTGTAGGAGGTTGAGGGGACTTTTGAAAAGTTCAACTCTTCCTGCAGCTCTCAAGTATTTGGATCACTCTTCCATTTATACCTCATCTCCTGCAAAGCCTCAAAGGTTTTTCCACCAAAGTCGCTGGGAATGTGACATTTTAGAGACTGGCACCATGCTGACAACAAGAGAGGTGTGGGTGTGTTACAGCTGACAGACAGATGGGAATAAATCAAAACCACAAAATGAGCTCTCTATCATTTGGTAGAAACTAACACACACACACAAAAGATTTGTGGTATTTTTTCCCAGGTATCATCACTTCTGCTTGTTTTTTGCAGAAAGTGGTTGAAGGGTAAACGGCTGAATCCAAAACTGTTTTGTTAGATCGAAATCTTTTTAGTGATTTAATTAAATGCTGTTACATTTTACCGATAAGAATAAGAAAACCTTTATTTGTCCCTTAAAGAGGAAAATGTTTCCATTATTTAATTACTTTAATACTTCTTTTTCTACGAAGGTTTGAACTTTGAGAGTTTAAACAAGAGAGAAAGTGTAAAAAGTGTGTAGTGTGGGGTTCTACAGCCTTCAAACATCTATTCTCTCTTGTTCATTTTGATATGGGCGTTTTACAATAACCATTTATGAATCCACAGTCTTCTACAGATAAAAATGATGATTTCTTTTTAGCTTAAATTGTTCAGACGCAATGCATTGTGGTCTACATTCGCCAATCTAGTGAGTGTTGATGCACACTGGTTTTTTGCAGAGACTTCTGGGAAATTTCTAGGGCACTCAATATTGGAATTGTAGATTGGGGCAGCACTACAAGATGGCAAACGCAGTACATAGTCCACTATGTAGTGAGTAGTGAAGGAATTCAGACACAATACACAGAACATGTTAAAAAAAAGCTATATTCTGAAAAAATAGAATGACTGAGTAACAGCTGAGTAAAAGTGGACTTTAGTAATGACAGCACAGCTTCACATACGAACAATTGAACTGGAGCTGCATGTCTTCCTGTCTGTGCCCATCTGTGATTCCTGCTGACTCTTTTGTGTTTCAGGTAGCGCCTCTGTGTCTGGGCAGGGCAGGTGCTTGTGTGGTGACCGTCAGACTGTAAAAAAAAAAAGACTTTCAATGGCACACTGCACAGGATTGGGCTCAGAGACTTCATCGTCTTCATCATCCCTGCTGACAATTATCAACACCCAATGATCCAGCTGCACACAAAACACTCTTTCTGGTTTGTTTTTCTAGTTATGCACACCGTTTATATTTTTGGGAGAAATTGTGGTGACGTTTCACTTCAGCATCCTGACAAATGTTCACATCTGAGCGACTTCCAGCAAGGACCGAGCTGCTACCTGCACACACAGGGAATACAGATCTGCTGCTTTTATCCAAGTACAACAGAACTGCTGTCTTACAACTTTAGATTTCCTGCCTATTATATTTTTTTCCTCTACACAAACTATCTCACCCTGACAGAGCTGCTTTCAGCATCTATTTTTGCTGACAAATGGGTGAGATTGTCAAGAATTCCTCACTGTATGCTCCCTGCTCTCCTTCCACTATCTGATGCTGTTATTTTAATACCTTCCCTGGTATTTTTTTATGCTGAAGTTGGCAAGTGAGTATCTCCGCTTGGCTGCTGTTGTGTGCGCATTTCTGACAGAAAGGGTTTTGACATAATCAGCACGAGCTTATAAACAGCTGTTCGCTGAAGAACGGCGAGCGTCTTCATTCAGAGGAAACACTTTGTACTTCGCCTGACGCTTTTCCTGTGTTGCATCAGATCTCAAGCTTCTCCAGGTGGAGAAGCCTCTTTTTTTGTTTGCAAGTTCCACAAAGAAGTTGTCAAACTTCCTATTTTTGTATTAATTTTTAATTGTGCTTTTCTGATTGTTGCATACAAAGTTTGTAAATGTGAAAAAGATTTAGTCTGCAAAGTTAATACGTTTTTATGGCCATCTTGTTTTTTTTGTTGCCATTGTTTTCTTGTTTTTTTTTCTTCATGTCCCTTCAGCCTTTTGGTCTACCAGCTACCTTTTTCTATTCTCAATGTCAGAGTCCCACTCCAATCATCTTTTGATCTATCTTTAGAGCATTCCCATTGCTCTTTTAATTATAATTACGCTTTGTTTTTTTGCAAAAGAAAAACTTCCACTAGCTTACAGCCCCTCACAACCCCAGCCTGACATTACCAGTGCAAAGATATTTGGGAAGCAATATCAGAGCTATCCAGCTGTACAGTTTTGATGCAGATGCCTGGTCAGATGAGGAAAATAAAGATTTACATGGAGCTAGTCATCTGCAAGTGGATTCATCAGAATGGAGCAGAGCAAGGGGACATTTTTTTAATCTGCTCCTGATTCACAACGGTTTGAAATGCAATTTTAACTTTAATTTTCTTTATGAATGTCCGTCATTAGAAAAATACCCCAAAAACATGGTAAAAAAAGTGATTTTCATTGGAGTGGGTCTCTAAGCCATTGTGTGGATGTTTGTGTAAAAAGAACTGTTCTGTCTTCCAAGTCTGCAAGGAGTCGGTTTTTTGTTTGTTTTTTTATCTTAAATGAGAATCTTCCTTCCTACATTCCCTCCTCCACACATTTTCAATCCCCTGCTTCTCTCTCCTTATCCACATTATCCCCATTTCCCTTTTCATCGTCGCACACACATCCCCGCACAGATGCATGCACCATTTCCTTCTACAGCTGGCCGGAGCACACAGGCAGCACACAGCAGACCATGTAATGAGACCATGAATTTAATAATGTCAATTCCAACGGCGCTGACATTTTGTTTGATGTCATGTTCAGAGGGTTATTAGATTTGAAGCAAGTATTAGATGAGAGGAGGAAGATAAATCTAGGAGATAAACTTGTGTATTCTTACTCGTTGTTTGTGACAAGATATACGACTGGAATGACGCACAATGACTTCTTTGTTGTACGTCTGTGTCTTTTGTTTTGTTGGGCTTTTTTGCACAGTGCTGGTATGAAGCGTGTTCTTCAGTAAGAGTCAAATCAAGCAGCCTGTCAAGAGCTGACAGATGTGGGGCTAATGTAGCCCCAAGAATCCACTTTACATTCAAACATGACAGATAGTACACACTCCCATCTGTGCATAAACGGCTAAAAGCCGAGCGCCCCAGGATCTGTGGATGATTGAAAAGCAACCCAAATTTTTCAGCATGACGTCTAAACAGCTGAGACAGGCAAGCCGGTAATTTCCTGCAGCTGAGCTGATGCTTCTCCCCTCTCGTGTACCGGGGCTTTTATTTTGTTTGACTCACCTTCTGCCCCGCCTGAGGTTTTCTTTCCTATTTCCATTTAGAGCTCAGTAGAAGGTATCTTTACTGTGTTTCTGTGTTTACAGGCAGTTAAATATTAATTTAAAAAGGGTACATTCCAAAATATGTCAAAAGCTTCTATTTATTACTATGTATATAAAGATACAAGTCTGTGCGTGTTTTTGTGAAAATGATAGTGAATACATTTATGTGCTTCTTTTTGTACCACGAATTCCCATGAAGAATTCAAAATATGCTTTATTGATCTCCAACATAGACAGTTGGTGCCACAGATGCTCCTCTGGTTTAGTAATTCTGTACATGCAGTAGATGCTGCTGCTGCTTAATGATCTTTTATACAATAAAGTCAAAAAGTGATTTAAAACTTGTTTTTTATTTTTTCCCCCTCGTCTTCCAACAGCACCAGCCACCCTTGTTTACAGTGCAGATGTTTTCGCGGGCAGCCTGCATTCGTCACAATCACTATAACTGTCATCACGTTGTAAATTTGTTTATGGGCGGCTCGTTTCTCCTGCAGCACCCCCATCAGTGCAGCTCTACTGGTGGCCTTCGCAGTTCAGTGGTTTGGTCTGCTCACGCGTGGCTTTGCATTTATTTTCTGTGCCTGGAAGTTAATACGGAGGCTCGTTACTCTTTAAGAGCGCCTCTCCTCACTTGCAAAGCTGCAGAAACAGCGACAGGTTGAAGTGTTTGTTGAGTAAAGCAAATGTGTGTGCGTGTGGGAGAGGAATGATCACAATTTATAGATACTTTTAGCACAGAGGCAGCGACTGGAAGCCGCCTGAGTCCTCTGTTATTTATTACAAGTGAAGCCTTAAATCATTAGCAGTTCTGACAAATGGCTCCCGCTGGCACTGAGAAATGGTGTCAGTGACCTTGTCTTGTAACCTTAACACCACCTGATTCTATTACACCCAGCAAAAACAAGAAGATGGTCCAGGTGTTCAGGATCCAAACAGAGAAATCTACAAAAAGCTCTGCCATGAAGCTAATCTTTTTATCAAAACATTTAACAATGGGATGAATTTATTTTAAGGATTTTCAAGAATCAGTTTCTTTTAAACTTAACTGTATTATGTAGCATGTCTGAAGTCTGGCCAGTGGGCCAAATGAGGCAAAAAAAATTAATAATATGTGGGCCCCAGCACTTTCTAAAAGCTGTGTGTAAGATTTCTTGTTTGTGATTGGCTAAAACTACATTATAAACCATTTAAAAATGCATTGAAATACTTTTTATTTAATTTTTTTAAAAATTGTTCAAACACAATGCATTGTGGTCTATATCCACCAGTCCAGTGAGCATTGATCCACACTGGATCTATGCTTGGACACAGCCTTGGTGATGAAAACGGTGGAGAACATTTGTCCTAAGGAGTAGCAAGAGTTTGCCAAAATAAAAGTGGCATTTTTCAAAAATGTCATTCATTGTACATTTGCATTTCACGTTGGCTCAAAGAATGTCGGGTCAACTGGTTGCTCGTCACACATTTTTACCTCATGAAATCTGGCTGTTTTCACATAGTTTGGACATCCTCAGTAGAGCTTCTGATGCCCATTTTCAAAACTTGTTCGAACACAGAACAGCTTTCTTTAGTATTAAGGCACTTTTTTTTTGAGCATTTTTGTTTTTAGTTTGCTCTTATGATTTACCTTTACAACTGTTATTGCAGCAGTGTTTGATACCCATCTTCTTAATACAACACCACCTTCTATTTTTCTACAGATACATTTTTGATTCTATTAAACAGTAATGCGACAAAGAACCTGAAATAGTCCACAAAACACAATTCCAAGTGGAAAATTTGTCCTTTTTTTACTGCAAAAATAAAAATCAGTCTATTTTATAGCAAAAGATCATGTAGAGACAACAAAAAGTATAAATCCACAAAAAAAGCAGACAAAGGGACAAAAAAAAAAAACATGTAAAACATTATTCTTAGGGGTGTCAATATTATGTGTCATAACTCTGGTTGTGTTTGTTTTTAAACCAAGAATTTTTAAAGCTGTAAACAATTTGAAAATATCACATTCAATTTTGAACAACAACTATATTAAAGGGGCTGGTCGTTGCCATTCATGCATCACTGTAAACTGCGCATAAATGCTCTGTAGAAATTAAAAAGGGGAATAAATTAAGTCATAACAGATTTTCTGCAGCTGAAGAAAGCAAATCATGTAACATTGCCACTGTTTTGCACATGAATGAATGTTTTATGATCTGTGAAAGAACCAGAAGATAAATGGGAAAAACTTTTTTTCACACTTAGAGTTTAATGTCTTGCAAACTAAACATTTTGCAGCATTCATATTTCACCAAGTATTATTCTGCATTTCTATTTTCACCATTTTGCTGGAAAAATCCTTCTGCAGCTCTTTTCTGTGCATCCTAATGAGATCTGAGTCAGCATGGTGTTTTTTGTTTCAGGGATCCGGAGCGCACGCAGCAATATGTGTTTCATGCAGCTGCTATTTCATTTCATCCCTCTGGAGGAAATATCATCTCTCGCTTTTCCGTCAAACTTTAAAAAAATACTTAGAGGGGTCACAGCAGAGTTTTCTATTTCTGTCATTAATAATGAAATTACCAGAGATGGAAAGGCTGACCTTTTTGATGTAATGAGATCCTTCAGTCTGACTTAATGATAGCAACTTCAAGCCTTCTTTAATTACTGTCAGTTTGGACAGAAAAGTGTTAGAAATGGTTTTGCACAATTATTCTTCTAGATTAAAAGTGCAAAACTAACACCTGGCAAAGCAATGTTAACCATTCAGAACATAATATCTTCATTACTTGTATAATCTACATAATTATAACAGGCATAATTGTGATACTGTATACCTTTGTAAGGATATCTTTTTTTATTTTTTTTAAAAGACATGGATCTATTTTCAAACTTTACCATTTTGTGGAGAGGAATCAAACCTCACATGAAAATCAGTCTTAGGTAAACGTTAAATTCTACTATTTGGAAATTAAAAAAAAAAAAAAAAGCTTTTTCAAATTTTTGTTTTGGTGTCAAATAAGGGGTAGAATTAGGAAAAGTAAAAGCAGAAAAGTAAGGATAAATGTAACAATGAAAAAATTTTTTTTAAGAAATCTAAGTCTTGCAATCAGCAGCTTCCTTTATCCTTTAGCTTAACAAATCCACCTTCTTTTTTCCATCATCCTCATTCCCCTGCCAACATTTTCAATAATTGTATCACAAATATGAAAATTCAATAAAATAACCCAGGGCAGTCATTTTTTTTATCCTGCCCATGCATTTCTGACATTTAGTCAATGTAGAATGGAGGAAAAAAACTAAAAAGAAGAGCTCACGTCTCAGTTTCCACCATTTGATGAGATCATTTAGCAAAAGCACTAAATGAGCTCAGAGAAAAGTATGTAATGCAGTTTCTAATCCTTCACAAATCAAAAATGTTTTTTAGCTTTCAGTGCTACATCTATTTCCTATTTCTCTTATTCTAATTTTTTGACTCCTTAAACAGTTTCCTTCTTTGTTTTTCATTTCGTTTTCATTGTTTTACTCCTCTCCATCCTTCTGTAACAATTGCTTAATCTATTTTCTTTTGTGAATACTGCTTCTGCAGCTTCTGGCCTCTCCTTTTCCAAATTTAGCTCCTCTGTAACTATTTCTGTCTTTCTTTAGAAATGGCTTTCATCTGTCTCTCACACATTAGTGCATTTTTTATTCAAATATTTCTTGTCCTTGAGCACCTCTCTTTTTTAATTCTCTGTTCTCCTAATGTAGTCTTCATGATTATCTTCAACCTGATTTATCTTTTTCTTTGCCTAAAATTATTTTATTCTCCTTTTTTTTTATTAATTTTCACTGCTTCTTCACCTAGGGTTTCTCTTCCTCTGAACCTGCTATGCCTCTTAAATTGTTCTTCCCTCTCTGTTTCGTCTAAAGTTACTTTAAGTATTAAGCAGTTTTTTTTTACATCCACTCAAAATGAATATGTGTCTTTTGTATATTGTTGTCAAACGGGGTGTATTGTTAGTTTATCACCACTGTGAAGCACATCTTTGGAGGTCAGGGTCATATGTTACATCACCACATTAATGTTTAGTGGTGTGAGCAGAAGATGGTTAATGTTTTGTTCCTACATTTGCGAACATTGTTTTTTTTTTTCCTTCTTCACCTCCTTTTTCCCTTGAATTTATCACTGGTGAAGTTGCAAAGCTTAAAAATATATGAAGCCCAGGACTATAGATGAGTTTATTTATTTGTTTTTGTGGTGATTTTGAGACACATACAGGGGTTTAACAGCTGGATACCAATAACATTGAGACACTAAAGCTTCTTAGACGTTTATTGGGACAAGACGACAATTTTGGGAAGGTCCAACACTAAAGCCAAAGTAGCTGCAGATGCCAAGAAAAATGTACGTGGAGCTGATTCCGTTTTTGGATGATAAAAGTCTCTCAGTGATTATGAGAAATGCAATGATAAAAGAAAAGTTCTGAAAAATCAAAAGAACTATTCAGACAGAAAAAAAAGGCCACTAGGGGTATCAGAATCCAGGTCTCGAGGGCCGGTGTCCAACATGTTTTTCGACTAAACTGCCATTGAAGTTCCTTATTAACTAAAGACACCTGATCCAGGTGTGCAGCAGCAAATAAGTCAGAGTTTCTAGAAACCCAGTTGGAGACCAACCTTCGAGGCCTGGAGTTTGACACCCTTGCAAGTGTGGAATAAAGGACCACTGGGCAAAAGTGTGCAGAAAGAAGCATGGTGCAGCTGTCATAAGAGTCGCACCCCCCCACACAGTACTTAGATACAAAGACAAACGGATGGAGCGAGGAAAATCCAAAACGAAGGAGGCTACGGATCTGGAACTGCACAAGCAAGACAAGGATCGAGGACTCAGACATTCAAATCCAGCAGCAGCCAATGTTTGGCGATAAGAAGAGAGGCCTGGTGGAGTTAATCCACACTTTATTAACAAAATCCCATTAGAGCTTTCAAATCTGCAGCACTTGAAAGCAGATAGTAGCAAATAGTATCTAATGCAAACGTGACGCCCAGCGAAAGGGGAACATCACAGTTTTTTTCTGATTGACAGCACATCAAAGCAGTGCTGAGAGGTGTGTTGTTTACCCCTGGGACATTTTTCCTGTAAAGTCAGCCCCTGCAGTGAGATCAACACAAACAAGGACAGGACATGCTGACCCACAAAGACAGTACTAACTATAACATCCACCTGCATGGCAAGTAAACTGCAGAGGAAGAAAACCATAAGGGTAACACGTATTATGATTTACAATCATGGGATGAGATTGTGGCTTATTGCATGACCCAAAAAATACAAAAAAGTGACTCTTGTAATCAAAAAACAGCCAAAAGGACGCAAATGTAATAATTGATGACTCTACCAGCAGGAGGTAACTCCCAGAGGGGTAGAAAACCTAGACAATTAAGGGATTTTGTAAGTGAAAATAAGGTTGACATTTCCATAGGGCATTATGGAGGATCCCACACACATAGAAAAGTCATTCAAAGCAGTGGATTTTATTCGGAAATAACACTTTCACCTTAACTACTCTGCCAAGGGGCAAGGAAACAGCCAGAGAACAATCATTAATTAAAGAAAATATTTTTTAGTCGTGTTTGTTCCTTGAATTCATTGTTGATGAAGCTGCACAGCTTAAATCACAGAAATGAGGCGTCTGGAACTGAACTTTACTGGTTAGTAGATGAATACTGCCGTCTTGTGGCCAGAATAGCATAACGAACCAGTTGTTTTCATACATGATGCTCTGATTGTTAAGGGGAATAGCCATGCATTCAGTTCAGCATTTAACCACAATCGAAACTCATGACTACAACATATTTGAGTTCAACTTTTAACATAAGAAATAAACAAAATACGAAAAAAAAAAAACAGCGAAAGTAAATATTAATTGTGCAAACATGCTGCATATTGCAGAGATAAACTAAAACAAACTTTCAACAATTACTCTTTTCAGAAACTTGAAATTTATTACTGGCCATGTCAGGATTATCTTTAATCCGAATATTTCCAGCTCTGGAGGGTAGGAATCCTTAAATATTGAGGCACAAAATAAGGAAAAATTTTGCATTTTCCAAACCCCCAATTTTATTTACGTTTAGTTAGGATTTAAATGTAAGGATTAACATCACTTTATTCATTTATTTTTGCACTTGTTTTATCTGATTACGTCATGACAGAAAATCCTCATCCTGTAGATATTGAGGGAACTTAGGTTAGCAAACGTAATTGCAGATATAAAATAGTGTCAGGTCGCGTTTTTTTGTACAAAATAATGTCTCATTCGAGAGACTTTTGAACGGCAGCATATGGAGGTGTATGATTGGCTAGTGTCTGTTGCTATGACATCGCTGTAGTGGACGCCTGAGAGTGATGCATTGTGGGAAATACGTTTTTCTATCCCCTTTAGATTGAGAATCCGATGGCATGAAAACTTCAATTTCGAGATAACTAAATCAAGCAAAATGAAGGTAAATTATGTCGCAGTGAAGGGAACTTTGTGGTGGTTACTGTGAAATACGTCTGAAGAAAAAAAAGCTAGTTATATCGATGTGGTGTTGAGACGTGCTATGCTAACGTTTTGCAGGTCTTAGTTTTAGCTATGGTAAATGTATTTATGTGTTCTTAAATTAATTCGTGCCTTTTTTTATGAGTTGCAGATGAATTTTGAGGATATACGATGTTTTTAAAACGGTAAAATGGGTTGGAGGTAGAAGTTAAATAGTTTTTAACAGAGTTCTAATGAGTTGTTTATATGCTAGCTGCAGAGAAACGTTGTTTTGTTTTGTTTCCTTTTTCATTTTTTTTATATTATTTTTTTTAAATATCCAAACTAAGTAAAGATTTTTTAAAAGTCACCCAAATAATTCATAGATATTTGAGAATGAGCCACTTTGACAAGTTTAGGAGAATAGAATTGGGAGGAAACCAATAAACATTTTGCCACCAATGTGAGGAGAATCTGCTGTTTCAAATGTAGGAAGAGGAAAAAGGCTCAAACAATTCTATTTAAAATAATATTTCACCTGTGTACTGCACTAGAAAGTTGCAGATTTCAAAAACAAGGGAGGCATTTCTGTAAATTGTCCCCTCAGAGAAACGTTAGGTATTAGATAAGTGATATAAAAAGAGTCGTATATCTCCACAGAGTGTTTTTATTCTTGCTGACAAGGCCTGGACCGGCTCCAACCTGCTGTATAAATGGCAAAAAAGTCTTGGTAATTATATTGCTGTTGCAGGGTGAGTATTATTTTGGGGAAAGACTTTAAATCTCAAGGCAAGACTATAACCAGAAGTTCTAAAATGTTTCTTTCTACCTTTATTGCTACAGACAGGACAACTCAGTAAAAATATTTGATCGGTATGGACATAAATGGACGGAACTCAACCTTCCAGGGTAAGTGGGACATTTTCTTTAGGGTTTGTTTTTGTTTGATCAAGATGGATAAAAAAATAAAATAAAGACCTTTCTGCTTTTTTTCCTCCTCTTCCTCTCTCCTCCTCCTCCTCCTGTAAGGCGCTGTATGGGGATGGACTGGGATAACGACGGCGACATTCTGGCCGTTATTGCAGCAAAATCCGTCTCCATCTACCTGTGGGACGCCAGTGTCAATAAAACATCACAGATAGACAGTGGCCTGAGGTATGATAATCAATCTCTACGGGATGGAAAAGTTACCAAATGAAACATTCTCAGTGCAAATAAAAATACTGATTTTAGCCTTGATACCTCTTGTTGTCCCCAGCAAAGATCAGATGTCCTTCCTCTTGTGGTCAAAGACTGGCCCTCTGTTAGCTGTAGGGACCGCTAAAGGAAACCTGTTGATTTACAACAGACAAACCTCACGCAAAATCCCAGTCTTAGGTAAAGCACACTGAAGGCAACCACAAAAAGCTGCATGTCAGTATTGACGAGTGTTACAGAATTAAATATCTGATGTTGCCTAACTTTTTAGGGAAACACACCAAAAAGATCACCTGTGGATGCTGGAACTCCCAGAATCTATTGGCTCTGGGGAGCGATGACAACACTCTCACCATCAGTAACCATGAAGGAGATACCATCTCACAGGTACTGGTGCATTTCCTTTAGCGTCATGTAGTGTCAGAACAGTTATTATTGTTATCGACTGAGGAAATCTGACACATAGTGTATAGTGTAGTGTAAAATGTAGTTAATCTTTCCTGTCTTTTTTGTTGTTTTTTTCAGGCTGCACTGCGTGGAGAACCTGGTGACATTTACTTTTCATCGATGAAAACAGATGAGCGATCATCTCACGGAGAGAGTACTGTAGGTTTCTTACTTGATTTGTTTTACTTTAACCATAGGCTATGTTTTTTCTGTTTGAGGTGAGGTTGTTCAATAATATTTGAAAAATTGACTTTATTTGTAGCCTTTTCTTTTTTGCTCTTCCTCACTTTGTGGTGCAGCAGCCTGTTACTGTCACTCATCAGAACTATGGGTCATATTTTCTTCCATAATTGGTTTAACAGATAAGTTTAACTCTTGTTTGTAACTGCATGAGTGCAGACTCTAGGATGATAATACTTTTATTTTTATGAGATAATGTGTTAGTTTTTTTTACACTTTTTATTCTATTTTTATAGCACTAATTTTGTGTTGACCTGTATTTTTTTTACAGCAATCTGTCTATTTCAGGGGTCTGCAACCTGAGGCTCCTCTACCTCTCTATTGGAGTTCTCCAATGAAAGAAAAGTAAAAAGGTTTTCATTTTAAAAAGTAAACGCAAAGTAAAAAGTATTAGTAAAATTTTTAAAAAGTAAAGTAAACTGACTCAAATTTTACTGAAATCATTCAGAAACAATTGAAGAGCGGTAGCGGTACGTATCACTCCACCAGCTTCCCAACTATGGTAGCTGTAATTTTTCCTTCATAGTTTTACCAAAGTAATACCAAAACACTGCCAGATTTTTGTGCTCTGTATACCACAGAAAATGAATTAAAGGTTAGTAAACAATCAGAATTGATACTTAAGACGCACTACTGATTTTCTATTTTTCAACAAATTTAAGGATTTTAAGTGAGACATATGATTTTTTTTTTTTAAATTAGCTCGGATTTAACTTTGGTTTAATCAGATTTAAGAATTTCTTGCTGAGATGCACCACAAATGGTCAAATAAACTGGTTTTATTTTCAATATTGCTGCTGACAGCTACATTGAGAGGATCCTATGTGGCACAAGGTGCCTTTTATTTTAAAAGGAAGTCATGTGAAGTAAAAGTTATAAACCATTTTCATATTTTGAAAAAAGTTTATTTTTTTGTTTTATTCATTCCAAAAACAATCATTGATTTATATTTATGTTAAAAATACCATAGTGTATTATTTTGTTTATGGGTGAAGTCAGATTTTGTGGCTCTTATTGAGTTGTGAACAGTGATCAGAATGGCTCTTTGAGGGTTGAAGGTTGCAGACTCCTGGTCTACTGGATGTTTTTTCTTACAGAACCATATTTACCAGTTTCAGGATTACACATGTTCGTATTTTGATCACAATCTCTGACCTCTCAGGTGAGTGTGATTGTGGATAAGAAATCCCTGATGCTCTTCAATATCAACGACCCAGAAAACCCAATAAAACTGGCTTTTCAGAGGACCTATGGAAGCATCGTGTCCTACCACTGGTACTGTTTACTTCTACGCACTACCACTGTATTTGGCACAGCGGGGACTAAATTAAGGCTGAGAATTGTATTCTAAATTTTTTGTCTGATTGTGCAGGTATGGCGATGGATATATTCTTATTGGATTCTCCCATGGATACTTCATAGTCATTTCGACACATATTAGGGAGATCGGGCACGAGATCTATCAGACTCGCAACCAGGAGGATAGTCTCAATAGTGTGGCCGTATCGCCAGCCCTCCACAAAGCTGCATCTTGTGGGGACAACAGGTGAACTGACCATTAAAGACACCCAGGAAGGCTTTTTTTTTAAAATGAAATATTTACATTTCTCCTCTGCTGTTGCAGCATCAAAGTCCATGAGTTGTCTGAGTCGAAATATATCAGCAGCGTTGTTCAACTTGATGAGGACATTAAAGGTAAATGCTTCCTCTTTTTCATTCTGAGAGATTTCAGCTTCACTCCATCCTTTCCCCCGTAGGTCTGGATCAGATAAGTTGGACAGACGACGGGCAACTTTTTGCTGTGTCGACCAAAAAAGGGGCGCTTCACGTCTTTCTGTTCAAGCTACCCATCCTGGGTGACAGCTACGGCACCAGACTGGCCTACCTCACCTCCCTGCTGGAGATTACTGTTTCTAATCAGGTGGAAGGGGTAAGATCAGAGCTGTGTCGACACTATTGATCTGTTTTAAACACAAAGAGATTAGTCAAAGGAGCAACATTTTTTGTGAGCGCCTGGTCAATTTAGATTATTTTGCTGTTCTGATAAAGATATGACTGGGTTAAAGTAATTGAATGTTGTCCAAATACTACATTTTGTAGTATTTCTTCATAACTTCTATTGGAATGGACAAAAGTATATATATATATTTTTATTGTTATGCTCAACCTTGATGAAGAAAGCAGCTATTTTTCCTGTTTTTGTGGGCATAGTTCTCCACAGGTCCTGCTGTTCAGCAGATTAGTATTACAACAAAACAACAATCAGATACAAATTTGAACTAATTTGGACCAATGTAGGAATTAGAATTTATATCAAGAATCTTGAAAGGAAAAAGCACAGAGCTGTAAAACCGTTGTTAACTTAAATTAAAAGTTAAACTAAAAATGTCCTTATGTAAGTGTATGCATATGTGTGTGTGTAGGTGTGTGAGTGCGTGTGTGTGTGTGTGGGGGGGGTGTATGTGTGTGTGTATTGTATGTAGGTAGGTATGTATGTAGGTATATATGTGTGTTTTGCTGACAGTGTGCTTTGAGGGATTCAGATGTGTCATTATTGTACTTTTCTGTTCTGTTTCCAGGAGAAACCGGTGACCATAGAGGTGGAAGTAGAGCCCACCTTCATCGCGGTGGGACCGTATCATGTGGCCGTGGGCATGAACAACAGAGCCTGGTTCTATGCTCTAGATGACCAAAAACCCGGTGTGTTTGTGTTGTGTGTCTGAATCAGTAACGTTTGTCTAAACTTATCAAGTCACATGATCCGTTTTGTGTGTCGCTTAGGATTCAACTTGCTGAAGGACACAGAGTATTTAGGCACGATCGTCAGCATGCACCTCAACTCTGATTATGCAGCGGCTCTGTTTGAGGGGAAAGTGCAGCTTCACATGGTAGGGTGGATTTCTTTAGGCTACACAGGAGCAAACCCCTGGGATGCGGTTTGGGCATGTGCAAGCTACAGATGTGTGTTGTGCTTTAGATTGAAAGCAGGCACCAGGAGGAAAGGAAACAAATGAAACTTTTTCCAGATGATGTCAAAAAGGGCCGGATCCTTTGCCACGCCCTCACCTCGGACTTCCTCTACTACGGCACTGATGTAAGGCTCCTCTGCATCCCATATTCACCCTTTTTGTATATTAGAGCCTTCGGTTCCATCTCAACACTTAAAGACCCACTCCGATCATGATTTGGAATAGCATTACCGTAAGTGGTCTTTTATTACGATTATAAGCCCGCCCCCATTCCTCTCCTTGTTGATGAGAGCTCAGAGCACAGAAGTGTATTGCTTACGTCACAAATGCACTTTTTTTCCAAGCAGCATTTCTTTCTCTGCTCTTGATTCACAACAATTTGAATAAACAAATACTCAGAAATGCAATTTGAAGCTCCATTTTCTTTATGTTTGTCCACCATCATCACAAAAATACCACAAGAGCATGTTAAAAACACCATTTTCATGGGAGTGGGTCTTCAATCATATAAACAAACTGAACCAAACACTAGAGAACAGTTATGTACAGTCTTTCATCGTTCTTAGATGGGTAACGTTGTGTGCGTCCTGGTGGAGGACTGGGAGACTCTGACCACCTACAGTCATCCTGTTGGCGTCAGGAAGGTGTTTCCTGATGTGAACGGCACACATCTGGTGTTCATCGACGACGAAAACAGCGGCTTCCTGTTGTCCCCTGCAAATGTCAGTGCACGCATACGTCAGCAGCGTTTCCTAACTGAAAGTGCTTTTGCAGAGTGTTTGAATTCGTTTTCACTTTGAAAAGAAAACCATGATAACTCAAAAGATTCTGTATTTATCAAGATTATTTAAAAATAAATACAATTTGGAATCAGTCTTAATCTTTATGTATATATATAAAAAAAAAGCTTCTAATTCTTCAAAACCAAATTTGAAGTGGCACATTAAACATGACATTTGGATGTTTGCTGCTGCAGAAGTTTGATCATTCTGTGTTCATTGCAGGTACCAGCTTCCTGCTTTGAGCTCCCCAATTTTTCTCCCACCATCACAGGAGTGTTGTGGGACACCTGGCACGCAGACCGAGGAGTGTTTGTGGCCTATGACAACGACAAAGTCTACACCTACGCCTTTCACAAAACCACTGTTTATGGTATGTAGACGTTAACGTCTCACATTGGTTTTTTTAACCCATGTCTGGGAGCAGTCAGCACTAGAAGGCGTGTGTGTTTTTTTTTAATTTTGTCCCTTTATTCAGGCCCTCGGGTGGTGTTGGTTGGGAGCGCTGCGCTCCTCTTCTCCCAGAAGCCTTTGCTGCTGTACAATGGTGAGCTGACCTGTCAGATGTCAAGCGGCAGGACCAGCGAACTGGCGCTGAGCACGCACTCCTTTCTCAGGCCACCCACTGGCTCTGCCGCCGATCCAGAGGAGCTCAGAAAGCAGCTCGCTGAGGCTCTCCAGCTCAAAAGGTTAAACTAATAAGACAGTAGGGAAAATACATTTAATCTGGTCATTTATGAATGAATACACATTTATTCTATACAAAGAAGAACAAACATTTTTATGTTGTATTTCCTTCTCTCTTGCTCACTTGATTTTTTTGACTCAAACTTTTTTTTGCCAGCTTCTTATTGTAAAACGTTAAAAATAGTGACAATGTGAGGTTCCCGTCCAGGTTCCAGGAGGCGTGGGATCTGTGCAACTCAGCCGGGAGCAGTGCAGACTGGGCGGCGTTGGGCAGGGCTTGTTTGGTCCACATGGAGGTTGAGCTGGCCATCCGGGTCTACCGCGTCAGTGGCAACAGGGACATGGTTCTGTCACTGCAGAGCATCCAGGTGAGCCCGCCTGCATTTCCCACAGCGCTTTCACCATTTATTTCCGCCCCCTAAGGGTTCTCTCCTCTGCGTTTGTTTAGGGTATAGAGGACAAGAACTTACTAGCAGGACACCTGGCAATGTTTCTGGAGGACTACAATGTGGCCCAAGACCTTTTTCTGTCTTCAAGCTGCCCAATCACTGCTTTGGAGGTGTGTAGTAAAATATTTCGATATTTATTTCAGTAATAAGCAGTAATGAGGCCCGTTTGTTGTTTGGGTTTAGATGAGAAGGGAGTTGTTGCACTGGGACAGTGCACTTTTGTTGGCAAAAAGGCTCGCAGAGGACCAGATTCCCTATATATCTAAAGAGTATGCCACCCATTTGGAGTTTGTGTAAGTAAACACAACACACAACCCAAAGAATGAGAGAAAATTCAGTTTCCATAAACTCTGTCTTCTCTTTTCAGAGGAGATTACGTAAACGCTCTGGCTCATTATGAAAAAGGCAACACTCACAGCGATAGCGTAAGTCTAAAGCCAGCCGAACCCCCATCCTCTTTTCAATCTTTGCTCATTTGAACTCAAAGTAGCTGGAGGTGAGGACGACAGAATGATCCTCGGTCTTGTGTGCGATTCCAGGAGCACGATGAGACGTGCCAGGCAGGCGTGGCCAGGATGTCCATCAGGATGGGAGACGTGAGGAGAGGAGCAGCTCTGGCTGTGCAGCATCCCAGCAGACTTCTCAAGAAGGAGTGTGGAACCATTCTGGAAAGCATGAAGGTAACAAAAATAACTGGAAATGTACAGGAAGTCTTGAAATTTTGCGTATTTTTTCTGCCACAACAAACAAATCTTGTGAATTAAAAGCAGGTTTGGTTACCTTGGTGTTTAGTAGTTGATAGAAAATGATCATTAACTGAAAAAGACAGCAGGCTGATGAACCTACCTAATCTCAGTGTAACATTTCTGCCCTTTTGTATTTTTTACATTTAAAAAATAGGCCTTTTACATAAAAATCTATTTTTATTTCAGACTATAAAGGGAAAAAATATGAATATCTACAAAGATATTTTTTTTGACTAATTACTTTTTCATTTTTTGGGGGGTTATAAAGACCAAATATCTGAACTAATTCTACTTTAAATCCTTTGTTCAGAGTTGTAGAAACTAACTATTTTTATCTTTTTTTTTTTTCCTTAACTTGTGTGGACAGCAATTCTCTGAAGCCGCCCAGCTTTATGAAAAAGGCCAGTTTTATGACAAGGCTGCGTTAGTTTACATTCGCTGCAAAAACTGGTAAGTGGAACGAATGCTCACTCTTATCTTTAAGTAAGGAAATGACGCACTTCGTGAAGTGCGTTAATTCTGATAATGCACACTTTGAAGGCCTTTAACCCGCTTATACCATGGTCACTTACAAAAGAAAAAGATTCTATCAGTTTTAGTACTTTATTCTTGTTATTTGTTTGGTCTTTTTTTTTTTTTTCACAAAAAGTGGACTATTTGTTACGTGGTGCAGCGCTTTGTCACAGTAACATGACAACGCACCGACCTCGGCTGCAGTGGCAAATGAAAGCGATACCTATGCTGATGGGTTAATTAAGTTCGGAGAGAAAGTTCAATTCTTACCGTTTGCTTAAGTTTGTTTTAAAGAAGCCAGGGCAGTGATGTAGAACATTTAAGCTACATGTGACCGGAATTTCTTTTTTAGGTGAGCATCACCACTATCACTTTTTAATCTACACCAAGCAGCCAATCAGAATCAATTATTCAGCCGGACCATGGTATAAGCTTGAATAATAGTCACACGACCTGTTGTTTTTCTTCTTTGCTTTGTTTGAATCCATGTTTTTGCTCCTCTGTTCTCAGGGCAAAAGTCGGAGAGCTGCTCCCCAACGTCTCCTCTCCCAAGATTCACCTGCAGTACGCCAAAGCCAAAGAAGCGGACGGAAAGTGAGGTTTCAGTTTTCCTCTTTTACAGGCGTTTACATTAGTTTTGACGGGAACTCTGGTGTAAAGGAGTGCTTTGTGTGTCAGGTATAAGGAGGCCGCTCTGGGCTATGAAAGCGCCAAAGACTGGGACAACGTGATCCGCGTGCTGCTGGACCACCTAAACAACCCGGATGACGCTGTACGCATCGTCAGGGAGACGCAGAGCATTGATGGAGCAAAGATGGTCGCCAGGTTCGTCACTTGGCTCACTGCGAAAAAGCAAAAAAATTCTTACCCCACTGGCAGGTTTTCTTTAAACAAGTAAAAAAAAAATCTGCCCATTGGGTAAGAAAAATTCTCTTACCAAGAGTTATTATTTGAAGAAATTACATAAAGCCACTAAAAATTAATGTTTTCTTAAATTAGGATTACAGTATTTGCTATTGAAAAGCTTTCTTGATAATACGATAAAAGTATTTTTCTTGCAAGACAGAAAATAAGACAATTTTCCTTGAAACAAGGGTCTTTTTACAATTCAGATTCAAGTCTTCCTGAGAAACATTTTATTAATCTGCATTCAGAAAGAACAATTTTGCCCATAAAAGGTCAGAAAAAAGGGTAAACTTTAACTATCTAAGTAGCAAACAAAAAAAAACATTTTTTTTTACTGTAAACTTTTTGACACATAAAACTTCTGTGGATTACTTTTTAGCTTGAAGCTTCAAAATGGTGCTACTGTTTTCACTCGTATTTGTGTGCGTAAGGTTCTTCCTGCGCTTGAACGACTATGGCTCAGCCATCCACTTCCTGGTTCTGTCCCAGTGCAACGAGGAGGCTTTCCATCTGGCACAGCAGCACGGGCAGATGGAGGTCTACGCTGCAATCATCGGTCAGTCTGTGAGACGCTAGTTCAACCTGAAATTCAATTTCTCGTCAACTAATTCCCTGCGTGTTTGCACATTTTAAAAGAGTCGGGTGTTCATGACTTTGTCTTCTGCAGGCTCTGAGGCAACGCAGGAGGACTACCAGAGCATCGCTCTCTACTTTGAGGAAGAAAAGAAACACCTGCAGGCTGGCAAGTTCTTCCAGAAGTGTGGGCAGTACAGCAGAGTAAGAGCTATTGGTTAAATACTCATTTTTAATTATTAAAAAAATCCGTTTAACATGATGCATCATCCGTCCTATTCTCAGGCCCTGAAGCACTTTCTGAAGTGTTCCAATACCGAGGACAACCAGGCCATCGAAATGGCCATAGAGACTGTGAGAGCTGCATGTTTTTTAAGAGTTTATACACAAAAACAATGTTTGATGGATTAAATGAAAGTTTTCTTGTTTTCATTTCAATCAGGTGGGTCAGGCTAAAGATATGACTTTGACCAATCAGCTGATCGATTTCCTCCTGGGAGAAAGTGATGGAATGCCAAAGGTAATCTCTCTTTTAAAGTTATCATGGATAAATTCTGTGCCTATTATGTGAAGTTGATGTGTTGTTTTAGGAAAACAGCCCGTTTGCAACATTTTAAGCATTTAAGCAAATTAAAAACCACTTCTGACATTTTTGGAGCTGGAGGTGAAAGTTTTCAGTTAAACTCGTGCTTTTACTTTTGGAAGCGTAACTTCCCGTGTAACTTAGGGTGTAGACTTCTCTCTAAAATCTTCGTAACCAGTTTCCCTTTTCTTCCAGGATGCAAAGTACCTTTTCCGCCTCTACATGGCTCTGCAGCAGTACAGGGAGGCTGCTCGCACCGCCATCATCATTGCCAGAGAAGAGCAGTGTGCAGGTGCCCGTTCAGTCCCGTTAAAGAAAATCTGCACCAGTAACTGCAATGGCGACATATTCTGCTGTGCGTTTCTGTCTTAGGCAGCTACCTCAATGCTCACAACGTGCTGTTCAGCATGTACACCGAGCTGCAAGCTCACAAGATCAAAATCCCTACAGAAATGGCCACCAATCTGATGATCCTGCACTCCTACCTGCTGGCCAGGGTAAGGGGTATGGGGAGGGGGAGGGGGGCAGTTAATCAAACACTTAGAAGCCTGATGATCCATCAAATGAAATAATTATTTTCTTTTCTCCCTGTGACCCCCAAAAGGGACAGAACAGGTTTAGAAGATGAATGAATGGATTTGATCAAACACAGATTTTCTGTAGCTTTTTGTTAGAATTCCTATTCTTTTAGTTCACCTTCGACTTATGTTGACTTTATTTCACTAGTTAAAAAATGTTTTGTACAGAAAAAAAAAGCTAGATTTTGGATGGAAATTTGAACAACTTTAATCAAAGCGTTTCAAATAGTAAATTCAATCAAAAACACGTGAATCAAAGGACTGAGTTGAATTGGCAGAAAGGCAGCCCTATTTCTACATGGAATGAGTCCTTTTTCTTTTGGGACCCAGTGTTGCTGAAAATGGAGAGACATCAGAATAAAATGTGTTTACTTGTTTATGAGGAAAAAGACTCAATTTCTTTGGAGCATCTACCAAACTATGATAATGTTCTTTTGATGTAAAAAGAGGGTCGGGTTAACCTCTCTTACTGTCAGAAATGCATAAACTAAAGCAAAAGCCTCAGTAAGATCTGGAGATATAACAAAAACCAAGATTAAGAAACTTTGGAACAAACACTCTGTCATGTGGAAAAATCTGATGAGTTAGACTCCATCTTTACTGAGCTGCAACTCCTCTGCGTTGTAGCTGCAGTTATGCTGAAATAATGTGTTGTTCTACAGATCTATACAAAGAGAGGAGATCACCTGAAGGCGGCGCGCATGCTCATCCGTGTCAGCAACAACATTAGCAAGTTTCCTGCACGTAAGTCAGATAAAAAAAAGTTACTGACAAATCTAGAGGCTGCTGATGCTCTGGTCTGTTTGTGTAGACGTTGTTCCAATTCTAACGTCAGCGGTAATCGAATGCCAGCGAGCCGGTCTAAAGAAATCCGCCTTCAGCTTTGCTTCCATGCTGATGAGACCAGACTACAGAAACGATGTGGACCCGAAGTTCAGGAAGAAGTTTGAATCCCTGGTTCGGTGAGCAGCAGAGTGATTACGGTGTAAAAGTGTGAAGGCGTGATGTTCCTCACACTTATTTACTGGCTGTCCTGCCCGTCTCATCTGCAGACATCCACAGATGTCCGAGCTGGATGAAGAAACCACTCCGTGTCCTTACTGCGGATTCCAGCTGCCAGAAAATGAGCTTCTGTGCATCGCCTGCAAGAACAACATCCCCTACTGCATCGCCACGGTACAAATGCCCCCTGCCACTTGCTTCTAATGCTTTAAGACAGTTCTTATTAAATAAATACAAACATTTCCTTCAGGGTCGTCATTTAATAAAAGAAGACTGGTCTACTTGTCCGCACTGTGCCTTTCCTGCACTCTACTCGCAGTTTATTCTGTAAGTAACACTTGAAAACAAGGTTTCATGTCCTCCAGTTGTATAAACTAAGTCACCATTACATGTTGTTGGTGAGTGTAACTCACAGCTAAAGTCTCGCTCTGATCATCTTTCCATCCATTAAAAAAAATCCCAGTGGTCTTTTCATTATAATTATGCCGTTTTTAGCCAAAATCAAAAAAATACGACATCTTTTTGCCGGACGTAGTTTCTGCAGAGCGGCAGTGGTACATTAGAAAATTCCCCTCTGAGTTGTGGGCGGGACTGCTGGCAGGGAGCAACCCCGCCCCTCTTCCCAATGCTGAGATCTCTGAGCGGGGGGAGCTTGTGGCCTCCCCAGCATATTTTCTACATCACCAATAAGCTTTTTTTTTTTTCTTTTTTTCAAACTGCATTTTTTTGTCTGCTCCTGATTCTCAAAGATTTGAATAAAGAAATATTACCTTAATTATTATTTTGAAATATCTCCTCCATCATTACAAAGATGCAACAAAAACAAGGTAACCCTTGTGCTATCCTAGGCACTTTACCGTTGGGAGTTGGGTCATCTAGACCCACTAGACAGAGCTCTGAACCTTTTTTTTTTAATTTTTTGTGATCTTCACTGGTTCAATGGATTACATGAAATTTTTCCACCTGTATCCACCTTTGTTATGGTAGGGAGAACACGTCAAAGTAAGGGTGGGGTCATCCAAGATAGCACAAGGGTTAAAAACAATAAAAATTGTATTTTTATCCGAGTGGGTCTTTACCGTTTTATTCAAAGCATCTGCAAAAATCTCAGCTTTGATATTTTCATTTAGATATTTTGCATCAGCAAAACAAAAAATGATGTAATCTGTCAGGAATCAGATTACATCTGCTAAATAAGGACCATGTTTTGAAAACCTTGTTCTCTTTCTTTTAACCGCGCTCGTCTCCTTTTTCTGCTGCAGGTTCCTGGAAACAGAGACGGCCTGTCCCATGTGTTTTGAAAACCTGAGTGCGAAGGAGCTGCAGAAGATCCCGGATTGTTCCAAATACCTGCAGACGACCGACCTGGATCCATGACAAGACGGGATCAACTGCTCAACTGCTAAATTTTATACATGTACTCGAATTGTAATAAATTGCATTTCAAAATTACACAGCTGCCCCTCTTTACTTCACATTGGTATGGTCCATTTTTCTGTAAAACTATTTTGAAGGATTTCTATACAAAAACAAAAGTTTCTCTTCCTCTTCAGCAATAAAAACACAAACCATCATTAATGTGCAGAAAGTTATTCTTACAAAACATTTTAATTTACAGGTAACTGTTGCTTCTACAAAGCTCAGAAATGTTTGGGGGTGAAAGTGAACAGTCTTCATTATTTACATGCAGACAGCAGGAATGCAAACGGAACGACAGCAGAAAGGCTCCTGATAGGACAGATAACTGCAGCTGCGCAGACATGATGAGTGGATCGCTTACTTGATATAGAGACGTCTCAGGTAAAAAAAAAAAAAAAAAGAAATGGTGAAAAATGCTTCTGAAGTCAGTGTTCTGAACAGTTTATAGGGTCAGTTTTGTTCTTTGTGGTTTTTGCTGAAGGTGCAGAGGAACATCTGTCCATGAAGGAAGATCAGAGGAGTTCATTCTCCTATGTTTGGGTCATTTCTTAGCCTTTCCTTTTCCTTTGCCCTTGCCTTTGCCTTTTCCAGAATCTTCCTTCTGGGTTTTGGACTCTTTAGTGGTTTTGGTCTTCTTCTGCTGCATGACAGGACACACGGGTCAACCTGCAGCAATGAAGCCAATGTTTCTGCTCCATCTAAAGCTGGAGACACTTACTTTGATCATGGCATCGGCTTTGAGCCCCTCGCCTTCGTCTTCTGACTCTTGACCGTCTTGATCCATTTCTTCTCCTCCCAAATCCATTTCCCCGCCGCCGCCGCCACCACGCCGACCCTTCTTCACAGTTTGCAGAGAGTACGGCGTCAGGTGAACCTCCTTGTTGTACGCCCGCGTGAAAGCTGCCTTCACCTGGAAGGGATGCACGCAAAGGATGCTAGATTGAACATCAGGAGGTGAAAAATGCAGGATGCAGAAACTAAACCACAAAATTATCAGCTAAAAAACTCCACATACATCCCAAAAGTGTCCAACTAGAGATGGGTCCTGTTTGGATTTTATCCTGTGCTAAACCGGCACTTTTGAAACACCTAAACGGTGCTTGAATGTGCCTGAAATGCTTTTTTCATTGTTTCTGACGACCTGCGTTTCTGTTTTCGTAAAGGCCTGTTTCACTGCTCATCTTTTTTGGAGCATTGTACACACCAGTCCTGTGCTTCCGGTCGCTGGATGGGACTTTTTTGCTGTGATTTACAGCCAAACTTTAGTTTGCGTTGCCTTTGGCATTTTGACTGAAGCTCCACACATATGAGCCCGCCCACAATCACTGGAAAGCTCAAATGATTGGCTAGAATCCTGAAGCAAAACTGAATAGAATAGAAGTGATTGACATAGACATCTGGGTCCTCATATGGTACTGGTCGTCCTGTATACTTGAGCCCCATCTCTGTTGGTGGTGGTAGTACCACTATGCCGGCATCAGTAGTCACATATGTCCGTATCAATAGTCCCACATACGTTGGTACCAGTACCTTCATATCAGTTGGTACTGGTAATATCGTATACGTCTATACAGCTTGTACTTCATACGTCTGTACTGTTAGTACAGAGAATGTCTGTACTGTTAGTTCAATATACGTCTGTACTGGTAGTTCAATATACGTCTGTACTGGTAGTATTGTATACAACGGTACTAGCAGTACAGTAAACGTTAGTACTGGTAGTATCATATACGTCGGTACTGGTAGTACCATATACAACCATACTGTTAGTACAGTGAATGTCAGTACTGTTAGTACAGTATACATCAGTACTGTTAGTACAGTATACATCAGTACTGTTAGTACAGTATACGTCAGTACTAGTAGTACAGTATACTGACCTTAGAGTCCAGCTTGGAGAAGGGGTCAGGTCTTCCTCCCCAGACGCTGACCTCCATGATGCTGTCCACGTCCTCCTTCACCAGCTGGTAGTCATCCAGAAGCTTCACGGCTTGACCGGCTCCTTCTGCTCCGAGCCTCTGAAGTGGAGCCAGCAGCGCCAGGCGCAGGAAGGGCAGATAATCCAGGTTCAATGCCTGCCTGCCGCCCATCGTTCTGCAGGGGTGGAGAGTGCAGAGCAAAGTCCAGACCTCTGCTTTACACAATGAAAAGAATACATTGGGTAAAAAACACTCACTTTAAACTCATGTGAGAGCTGAGCTCCTGCATGATGCGAGAATGTTTGCTGGTGGAGGAGTTTTTGCCGAGCCAGCTAGGAAAGACCGGGAAGTGAGTCATGTAGCCCCTCATTAGCTCGCCTGGTAGCACACTGGCGTAGATGGCCTACAGACACAAACGCACATTCCAATGAGGTCATAACTCACTGGTAGGTTCTGTTTCAAGGTAGACTTTGATGCTGCTGGGACACCACTTTGAAATAATAAAAAAAATACATGTTTTTTTAAACTGCCACCACAGAAGGAGAATAAAAAGTGAACCAATGTTTAAAGCTGCTCTATGTGTGTTACCTGTGTGGGCAGTAGTGACCAGTTTTGCCCCGAGCGGATCCTTCTGTCCACCAGATCCCCATCAGAGATGGAGTCTGCAGTCTTGCTGAGCAGCACCAGGTGAGACTTCATGTCGCCACTGGGAAAACAAAACAACTGATGTCAGCTTAACCAAAAGATGGGTCAGCTCAACATGGTGTTAGCAGGTTAGCCGTATTCACCCAGCTGCAGCGGGACGGACGTTCACGTAGTTCTCCTGAACAAAAAGCGGCGCCAGCGAGTAGTCGTGGAAAAAGAGATCAGACTTGTCGATGAGGCTCATGTGCTCCGTTTCTTCTCCACAGGTGAAAACCTTCCTGCAGACATCGAAGGGCCCCAGCTTCATGTCCTTGCGGGCCCTGGCTGCGTCAGACTTGCACTGGTCATACGTCATGACTTTGTCTTTGGCTGACCACATGCTCAGGTTATGAATCACCTAGAATGGAAGGATGGAAAGAGAAAAGCACAGTTGGGAAGTCGTAAAAACTCAAGAAAATATACTATTATCTGGTGTTCTTACCTGTCGGACATCCTGATTGGAGGCTAAAATAATTTCATTCAGAGCCGGGGGCGGGATCTTCACCCCCTCCTTGTAAGCGATTGACATCATGGCGCCCTGAAAAAGAGAAGAACCACAAAAGTTAGTGGAATCGATCCTGGGTTTGTAGTCAGGTGAGAAAGGTGACGCCTACCTTGATCTGCTCCACTCGCGGCCTCTGGAAGCGCAGATCATAGCAGTAGTTGGACAGTGACCGGATCTTAGGGTGGTTCCGGTCGTTGCACATGCAGATGATGGGAATCTTTGAAGTCTTTATCAGGCCGATTAACTCCTATCAGAGGGAGGACAAAAGAAAAAACCCTCAGTGGGGATGATGTGAACATCTTTATCATGGGGGGGTTTGAAGGATAAAAGCTTTGTCTCACTCAACAAACCACATCAGACACGTGTGGTTTCCATGTAAAGTCAACGTACGGACCCAATCAGAGGGCCTGCGGCGTGACTTGAGCATGGTGTGGCGGTCTGGCAGCAGCGTGTCTCACCGTCTGCATTTTTCCAGAGTTCAAATATCTGAAGTTTGGCAAAGAATTAGTTTCGTGTCAACCAGGCGGGGACTCCGCTTTAGTCCAATATGTATTGATGATGCAATGAGCGGGTGGAGTCCAAAACCAACATGGAGGAGAATCTGACCGTTCAACTCCTGAATTTTTTCTTATTTGGATTATGTAAATAATAAAAAGATCGTCTTATTTTTCCCCCTCCTTTGACTAATGCGGGACAGCGAGTCACCAAACTGCGTCACAGAGAGACAGAAGTAGCGCTGAAAGTGGCGGTCATTCAGACGCAGCGCCTGCAGCCGACGGTGAACCTCACCACACTGGAAGAGTCTCTGAGTGATCTTATGTACCAGAGACATGAGGGCGTGATTACCAACGCTTTTAGTAGAGCTCTTTCAAATAAATAACCCTGATCTCTAAATGTGTCTTCCATACATTGTAAATGAGATGTACAGATATGCCGCCAATGCTTCCATGTAATGATGAGGCTAAAAGCTTTAGGCAGTAGCTCTTCCCACATGCGTCAGGAGCGTCAAGTTTATCAACACATTTTTTTGGACAAGTGTCTAGCAGGGAATTTGACACGTGTCAACAGAGAGGCAGCAAATTTGACGCACAAATAGCATTCGGTGTGAAAGCGGCATAAAAAAAGTGAGTTCACCTGCATTCCTCCGCGGTCTTCGTTACCGGCCATGCCGTCAACCTCATCCATGATGAGGACGTGTCTGCTGCTCACCGTCTGAGAGGTTCCTACGGCAGGCAGAAATCCAACGTTTGAACCGGAACTACAGTTTCAGGGTTTTAGGTTTCAAGTGAACGCTTTACAGTCACCCATAAACATCATTTTCTTTTTTTGTATGCGAATTTTGTTGTTTTGACTCTACATTTGTGGACAGATTGGTAGGAGAACCGACCCTTGTAGAAGTCCTCGATGCTGGTGTTGTTGAGTGACTCGGACACGGCCTCCTTCAGGCTGTTTTTGCTGCGGGTGCAGCTGGCGTTCATCTCCACGTAGCTGAAGCCCAACTCCTGCGGGAATCGTGTTCACAGAGGTGAGTGAGAGCTGCTGGCAGCCGCGGAGCCTTCATGAAGTTCAGCTCTCCTTCTTCAGACAGACCTCGCAGACCAGGGCAGCGGTGGTGGTCTTGCCCACCCCCGGAGGACCAGAGAGCAGAGCAGCTTTGTATGTTGAGCCGTCATCTTTGCCAAATTTACTGAACTTTGCAGCTGCGCAGCGGAGAGCATCACACATACAACTTCACCTTGGAGAACAAACATTTGATGGGGGAGTGAAAGTAAAGTCCTGTGCTCACAAACCTGCGGGTTTTCCAGCTCCACCGCTGTGGTTTTTGTACCAGTTCTGGAGCCAGCGGAGCAGCTTGTTGGCACAGCTCTGCTCCCCCTGCTGGCCAATCACAGCCTTCAAAGACTGTGGCCGGTATTTGTCCACCCACAGAAGGCTAGGCCCCTCCGCTGTCACTGATGACGACGCCGCTTTTGGAGCAGAAGAGGAGGTGGAGAGGCCGAGCTCCCTGCGGGCTGTGTGACCGGCGCCTCTGCCTGGGGGGGTGCTGCCTCCACTGCTCCTCTGAGCCTGACCCGTCTTTGATGGGCTCGGGGTGTGAGGAGACCTGGAGTTACCTTTAGAGGGGGAAATCTTCTGAGTTTTGGGGGTGTTCTTTGGGGCCTGGCCAGGGGGGGTCTTGGTCTTTGTGGCTTTGCACTAAACAAAGCAGAAAGAGAGAACATTTCCTAAAATAAACAACATTTGTCAGACAGGATCAAGTTTATCTTCATCCTCTTTAAGCTGTTTTAAACTTTATTTGTACTCTAGATTCTGTGTAAGAACCATTAAAATGGGATTTTCCCTCAACTCAAAACTGTCAAAGTGAAGCTAAATAAATCAGACGCCAACTTCAGCCTCGTCTGAAATTTAAGGTGCGATGGATAAATACCAAGAAAAATAAAAAACAGTCACCAAAGCTCGTATTTTCTAAATATAAAAAGTGAATCCACTGTTTAAGCAACTTTATTAGCAGCAACCTTGTAACATTAGACAGCTGGTTGCTGAATATTCTGCCTTATTATTATGGTCTGTGGGAACAACTGACGCAATAAATCCACTTTTGGTGTAAAGACTCCTGGTTTTTATCTGTTAAATGCAGATTTTTTTTTTATTTTGAAGTCAAACGCTCTTCTTCGCACTTCTTTGCAAATATGCTTGTTTTAGTTAATTTTGTTGGCTTCAGTTTAGCTTTTGGCATAGCTGCTTTCAGAAAGTATTGGATGGATTTTCGACACCCAACAGAGCGTCAGGAACGAGTCAAATGTTGAAAAGAATTCAGTAGTTTTTCCAAAAATAAAACTTCCCTCCTTTTTTTTTATGGATTTAGACACAAAACCACAATTTTTAAAGGTACTTGTGCTCTGACCTCTGCTTCTGCTGCAATCTCGTACACAGACTTCTTTCCTGGTTTGGTTCTGATCAGCTCCAGCAGACCATCCTCATCCAGAATCTGGGTGCCTAAACTCTCCGCCTGCAGACACCAGGAGAATTCTGGATCACTTCAACACAAAAAGGCAGAAAACTGAGAAAGTGGACCAGTCAAATACCACAAATCCTAAGCGAAACCCTCTCCATTTGATTCTACACTACGATCTCCTTCTGATCCATAAAGTCGTGTCAGTCTGCATCCCTGTGCTGCCTTCAAGAGGCTGACAGACGTTTACCTTCTCCAGCTTGGACACCCCGCTGTCCCTGCCCTGCACCAGGTAGGTGGTTTTCTTGCTGACGTTGCCCGTCACCTTGCCTCCATAGCGCTCAATAAGAGATTTGGCATCTTCTCTTTCCATGGACTCCAGGACTCCTGTCAGGACGAACACGCAGCCCTCCAGACAGTTTTCTGCTCCCTTAAAGGAGAGCGATGTGTAAGCAGACCGGGATTTGGGGCAGAAAACTCATGATATATACCTAAATACGGTTTCTATACTTAACGGATTCCTCTAAAAACCAACAACCAGTGATGGCTGGGTTCCGCCCACATTAATGAGTGTTCTATCAGAGGTGTGGTTTAGAGAAATTCCTAAAAATTACCTTTGGGATTTCCTTGGACCCCAGAGCTCGAGGTCCGTCTCTGTTGAGAAAATTCTTGAACGCCAAAGTGTGGGCTTTCTTCTTCTCAGAGTCATCAGGACTGGTGCTGGTGCTCTGGGTGGAGACATAAACCCGTTGAATGCTTATCCTCTAGCCTAGGATCCCCTCCCTCATCATCTTCATCAGCTCACCTCTGGCTTCTTGGGAGACGTCTTAAGTGCCGTGGCCGTGGTTCCAGCTTTAGGTGTTAACTTCTCGCCTGTGCTTGAAGAGCCAAGCGGCTCCTTCTTAGGTGAGAATTTCATTTTAGAGGGGGAGCTGGCTGTTTTGCTCTTCAGGTCCTGCACTCTTTTCCTCCTCCTTTCTCTTCATCGTGGCAAGTTTGGAGCTGCTTTTGACTGGGGCTTGTACCTTCCTGGGCGACGGACTGATCACGTCTTCAGAGGTGCTGCGCCTGACCTTCGTCACGCTGCTCGCCTCTGCAGCAGCATCGCCAACACTCTTTTTGGGAGTTGTGCTTTGTTTTTCATCCATGTTTTTACGAGCCTAAACGACAAAATGTTTCGAACCGTCCGTAAAGGACTCCACTAAAGTGAAGATGTTCCTCTGGGATTGTTCTCAATACCTTCTTGGCCTGCGGCTCAGAGTCCATCAAGGCGAGCGTCCTGGCAAACTCCTCATCCTCATGGACTTGTTTTTCCAGCTAAATGAAGAACAAGTGAAAAATAATAATAATAATAATTAAAAGGTTACCTGGAGAAGAAGTGTAGCAATCCAGTTCAGCATTTATGTGCACTTGGAACATGTAACAAAAAGTAAAAGAATTTTCCACACTATTTTATACAATAAAAACATATGTATAGCTAATATTTGAAATGTTTTTTGATTTTGTACTTCTATTATTCTAAATTATATTTTTTTGCAATTAAACTTTGACCATTTTTGTGCACATTTTAGAATTCTATCCTTATATTCTACCAAAGTTGATGTTTTTTGACTTCTTATGTTTTTCTATTATCAGACACAGTTGTGTTTTTTCACATAATTTACATGTTTGGACAGATTTCTTCCGACAGTCAGAGTTGCTATTTATGTTTTTTCTTCATTTTTCTGTTCCATTTATTCAGTTTTCTTACTTCTTTTTTTATTCCAGTGCTTTTCGTCATTGAGATCTTTTACACCTGAGGTGTTGGACTCCGGCAACCTGCTGGTTTTTCAGAAACTCTACCAAACCTGCTGCTGGTTACCTGGATCAGGTTTGTTTTGCCAATTAAAATCTACAGGTTGGATGACAAACACGTTGGACACTGGTTCTTGCGGCCTGGAGTCTAAACGCGTGTACTTTATTGGTCTACTTTTGAGTGAAGGTCTATGACGTTTCACATTTGATGTTTACCCTTTGGAGCCTTTTCAGCTGCTTTTGTATGAAAAAGATTTTATAAATAAAGCTTGATTGGAAGTGTTGGAAATCAAAAAGATAGGAGTTTCATACCAAGAGGAAGTCTGCGCTTTGATTCAAGCATTTTCTTAAGAGTGAGTGGAGTAAACTTAGTGTACAGACTCCTAAATCACTAACTTCTGCTTCTGTTTTTACGCCGGAGTGTTTGATGATCTGCTCACCTCCATCTCCTCGTCCATCTGCAACTGTCGGGCGATTTCCTCATCACTTATCAGATCCTCAAAGTCTTGCGTTGGCTGGAAGACAGGAGTTTACGTGAAGCTGGATTGTTGTAAAACAAATGAGAATCCTGACAGCTGGAGGAGAGGAATGAAGAGGATTCATCAACACTCACAGCTTTTCTCTTGGCGCTGGCTACCAGCTTCTTTTCTGAGCGATGAATAGCGGCACCGCCGAAATAATCCGCCACTGAGGTAGGAGTTTGTTTGGGTGGAGGTGGTGCGGCAGACTTGGGGGTTGTGGGACTCTTTAGCCCAGATTTTCCCGTGACAGGAGAGGCTTTGGGTCCTGAGCGAGAATGTTCTGCGTCCGCCTTATTGGTTTTAGGAGAACCGTTCTGTTTGGGTTTGGCTCCTTTCTTCAGCGACTGAAAGTTGTCGCTGTCCGAGTCTAAAGGCACAAAGACAGACGTCAGAAAATCTGCTTTTTGGCTTATTGAACCTGGAGGACGTTGGATGAAGAACAGCATCACCTGTTTCAGAGACGTACTGCACTGGGTCTTTTTTAGGAAGAGGCTCTGCTTTGCTGCTCGTCGATTTAGAAGATTTCTTAGACTTCGTCGCAGGTTTCTCCTCTTCCTCTGAATCTAAACAAAACAACACGAATTTATCCTTCAAGCTTTTTAAAAATAGGATCTGAAAAATATTTACCTTTTAGCTGTTTTAAGTCAAGGATTCACAATTTCCTTTCACACTAAAATAAAATGCTGACTTTATAAAGAAACTTCAAAATAACAAATATAATTTTATTATTAAAAAAGGGGGGGGTTGTTATATTTAAAAGCACGTTACATATAAAAGAGACATACATTGCCTTGCAAAAGTATTTGTCTTTCTTCACAGAAAGATTTACTAGAAAAATAATTCTGTTTTCATTTTGACATTGAACCTTTTTTTCTAGTAGAGATTTGTGTGAGAAAAGACCATTTTAATTGAAATGAGTGATTTATGAAAGCAACAAAAGGAGCAAACATCCAAGGGGGGGAATACTTTTGAATGGCACTGTACATTTTTAATTTTATGAAAAAGTTTCAAAATCGGACAGAAAATGTATTTCTCCACTCTAAAGCAAAAACCATAGGAGCTGCATTCACAAAACTTTGTAAGCTGAAAATTTGTTCCAAACATTCTCACGTTAGAAAGCAGGAATATGTTAAAAAGATTAAAAGGTTTAAAGCAAAGGTTAAAAAATAAAATAAATTATGCAATTTTCTAATATAAACCTTTTTCTGTCTTGTTCTACAGCTAAAAAGACATTTTAAGTGGTGTTTCTAGCTACACGTTATTTGATCAATGATCTGCACTTGGACTGATAAAGTATAAAAAGCTTTATAGCAGCTACGTTAAAAAAAAAAAAAGAAAAAAAATACTAAAGGTAAGTAAATCATAATAGGGCTGTGATTATATAAATTCTGCCTTTTAAGCTATTTTAAACTCTTATTTATTTAATGTGTCATGTGGGTATACTGTATGCATCCATGCAAAAATTTCTTTTTATGATAAGAAGTCATCATAATGTCAAGACTATAGAATCTTTTGACACATCCTGTCAGGTGTTGCCACAGCCAATCAGCTTTCACTGAGTCGCACATTTGGTTTGGCAGAGATTTTTTTTTTTAATGCCGGATGCCCTTCCTGACACAACCCTGTATTTCATCCGGGCTGGGGAGACCCGCAGTTGGCCCCCCATCCAGTGCTGTTAAATCACAGAGGTCATCTCGTGACTTTAAGCCACGCCCATTAGGTCACCCAGAGTCCTACCTGATGCTATGACTGAATACTTCTTGTGCTTTTTCCCACTGTCCTTGTGTCGCTCCTCTGTTTTGGAGTTTTTGACCTACATGAGATCAAACAAGAGAAGCTCAAAATCTCAAACATGTGCAGGAAAAGCACTTAGTATAGATTGATTGATTGATTGATTGATTTGATTTATTTAAGTGTCATGCACTGATGTGCCCAGCCCACACGGGCTTATATGACACTGAAAGACATAATACATAGTACATAAAGATACATGCCCATCACAAAAATCCAATACCAAATAATAGAAGTAAAGATGGAAACATAAAAGTATCAACCTTGGTTCTTTTCACATCAGAGGAGTTGAGGTTCTTCTTCTTCTCCTCTGCTTTGCTGTTTGGCGCTGGTTTCTGCACCGCAGGTTTCCCCGATGTCGGTCCAAAGAACCGCCTTATATCCTGAATGCAGAAGCAAAGGAACTTTGAGGCTAATTTCATAGTAAAATTAATAATCTGCACTTCAGTGTGCAAACAAAACAAAAAAAAAAGAAAGAAAACAAAAATCTCTGCATCTCTTCAGGATTAATTAAATTTAAACTACAAATGTTCGGACTTAATGATTAAAATATCAGGTAAATTGTAGCTGCTGTGCATTAACTTGAACCTAGCTTAAAATAAAAAATGTAGGTCAACAAGTCAATTGTCTTAAAACTCTTTAGCTAACCCACTGCAGAAGCGCGCGACATCTGCTTTAGCATCCAGTTTCTCCTCAATGTCAGACTTTGCTCACATGTGTTCGCTTTCTCTGTGAGGTGGAAACCATAACGGTGTGTAACATACCATGTTGGAGATAATTCCACGCAGAAACCTCAATTTGTTATCAGCAAAATAATAAAAACTCCCAACTACTTGGCGCCAAGTCTGCAGTCGCTAGGAGATGACGCACCGGATGCTGGCTGCGTCACTGCGTCATCCACCCAGCGTCTTCAGAAATTCATGTCAGATACATTTAAAATCATTTTAGACTAAACTTCTCATTTGAAATTACTGAAATATTTTTCTTATTGTGGGAATTATTTCTTTTAAAGCGCTTCAAATCCCAACTTTGAAAGTATTGAGCTCTAGGATGATTATAACTCAATCAATACATTTTTAAGTGGTTTAAATAAAGATTTATTTAAAAAAAATGCTTTTGAAGTTTTCATGTATAGTAAAGCTTGTTTTCCCTTTCTTCTAAAGTACCTCATAACTTATAACATTCTAACTTTTATTTTCAGTCCACTCAATATAAATCTCTCCTCACAAATAAGCCTGAGTATACTTTCTATTGTGTATTTATAATTGAGCTTCACACTAGAATAAATAATAATAATAATAATAATACATTTTATTTCAAGCGCCTTTCAGGTCACCCAAGGTCGCTGTACAAGGTTAAAATAAGAAAAACAGAGTAGAATAACAGAATAAAACGTCAATAAGAAATTGTCAGAGTAAAACATGAGTAAACATAAAGACATAGTAAAAAATTATAAATAAAAAAAAAAAAAAAAACAATTAAGATAGATACATAAAATTATAGGATAGAAAAAACAGACAAACAGACAAATGAGGTTGCGATAACTGAATGGATTAACTGTATGATTGTTTGAAGAGATGGGTCTTGAGTTTGGATTTGAATAGTGGCAGTGTGTCAGTGTTCCGTAAATCTGGAGGAAGAGAATTCCATAGCTGAGGGGCAGAGCGACTGAAAGCTCTGCCCCTCAGAAATATAAAGTTTTCATACGGTACAGTAGAAACATTTTGTCCACAATATTAGGAGTCAAGATAAACAATTAATTGACAGGGCTGGCCTCTAAATCGAAGACATTTCTAGCAGTTTACAGAGGATTGTCCGTTTCAACATTTACTTCAGTATGTTGACTAATTTTATACCTCTGACCAAACTTTACTACATTCTATTTCAGATCACAGCTGTTGTCTTTAATAAAGCTTTCATTAGATGTCAACAACCAACAGATCGCAGCTAATTTCAGATAAACAGCCTTAAATTAGGACTAAAATGGACAGATGATGGAAGTGCTTCACTTTGCTTCAGTGGATGACAGAAAACTGGACAATTTATTTAAACCATAAAATGTATTTGTCACATTTCCATCCGTCCAACATTACAAAGAAACTCCATCTTTTAGCCAAACTCCTCCTAAATTGGCAAATGAATTAAATTTGAGCAAAAGTAAAATATTAAGACAGAAAATGTTTCAAATAAAAGCTTGACTCATGTAAATGATGCATGACTGAAACCAGAGTTTTTGTGAAAATCATTCTATTTAAAGCTTGTATTTATATTTTGATAAACAATAAACCCCTCACCTGCTTCTTCTTTACAGTCTCACTGATGATTTTCTCAATCCTCTCATTTTATGTCTTTAGGATCTTTGGATCAAAGCTGAGTCAAGGTTTCTGCTAAAACCTTCCTGATGACTTAAACCTGAAATGCATGGCTTTCTCTAATCAAGCAAAGAACAATTAAATAGACCAGAGATCAATGGAGCTGGAAAAAGGTTATTTTATTGGTCATAGCAGAATCTGAACATTTATTCACTGGCTGACTCCACCACAGTGGTCCTTTCGCTCACATAGATGCCGTCCAAGAACTTCCTGATGTCCTTCTTTCTCACTGTGGTGGCCTGCTGGATCAAAGCCGCTGCAAAGAGAGAAACACAAGCGGAGAGCGGAGCGTGAGAACAGGAGCTGTGTGCAGCATGCAGGCCGTGTCTGTGTGTGATCCACTTCCACGGCCCAGTACCCTGCGTGTTAGACAATTATCAGTGAAAAAGTGGTTGGTTAGTCACGGAAAAAAGACAGAAAAAGAAGTAAAAAGAAAGAATTAAGGATTTTTTTTTAAAAAAAAAGGCAGGAATAGTATTCAGAGAAGTAATAAGCATGCAGTCGGACGGCGATGTCTAACCTCTACAAGTGCAGATGTAACTTTTACTGTTCTGGTTCCACTACTGTTCCTTTCTCGGAAACGTAAATGCCGTCCAAGAACTTTCTGATATCCTTGTTTTTGACTGTGGTAGCCTGTTGGATCAGGGCAGCTGGAACAGAAAAGTTATGACGACGATGAGCAACAAATACTTAAAACAGACACTGACGGTAGGATTTCACAGGCAGTTTTGGGCCACAGGTTCACCAACAAATAAGGTGAAAATATGATTTTACGCTCAGTGAATCACCCCTGAATGTCTAAACATTAGAAAAAATAAACCACTGATCCAATTAACCAAAGTTGTGACAGTGAGGCAGTTAGAATCCACACCTACAACATCTTGACTGTAGTAAAAACGGATGAACATGACCTCTCTCATTTATGAAAAAGAGGTCATCATCCTTTTTTCTTTTGTTTGCCAACAAAACATTTATTGTTCCTCTTAGCATCAATCCATTAACAGGTTCACGCAGAAAAAAGTTAACTCCACTGCAAATTCACAGCATCAGCTTTGATACAAGGATTCAAACATCAGACCAGCATGTAGCTACTTTTGTATTTGCACTGCTTTTTCAGAACTCCTGCTTAAACACTGCTTATTCTAGAGGAAACAGTTCAACGGGGTGATGCCTCCATACAATCCTCCCCCCATGAAACAAAATAGTACAAATGTATAAAAGGAAAATATTTAGTTTGAGCCTGAGCTGTAATTAAAAAACTGTCTTGCTTGGAAGTTTATAAATGTTTAGGATTGATTTCTTTTATTTATGCACATATAATAAATATAACAAATGTATGTACTGTCAATAGGGTGGGTCTTATTCCAGAAATCACAGGGAGTTTATTACATTTCAAGCACTAGAAAATATTTTTGGGGTATGAGGCTTGCTGCAGCCAATCACCTGAATCAAGCATTTACAACCACTGTCACCCACAAAAGGATTTCCTTGGAGATCTATCTTTATTTTATTTGAGATACTCCAAGGTAATTCCTGCTTAAAGGTACCTGACTCAACATCCAAACCTAGCTGTAAAAAAAAAAAGCTGAGTTTACCCTAAAATGAGGAAAATTCAATTTTATCCATAAACTTTGATACTTAATTCTCATGTCATACTTTAGTACAGTGTTTTTCAACCAGTGTGCCGCGGCACACTAGTGTGCCGTGGGAGATGGTCAGGTGTGCCGTGGCAAATTGCCCTCACTAACTGATCTAAAAACATTTTCCATCTCCAGGATATCTGCTCTGTTTTCATCCAAACAGGCCCTGATAAAACGCCGAGTAGTTAGGAATATAAAAGTTCGTAAAATTATTTTTTCTTTGTGTTTATTTTATTCTATTAAAGACATTTTGATAAGAATGACGGTACCACGATTTAGCCGTAGCTTTAGCCGTTTCCTGAAGTCCCGCCCCTTTAACTGTCTCCATCAATCATTCTTGAAGGCTTAATCACATGTCATCAGTCTGACCAATCAGAAGTGCTTAAAGTCTTCACTTCCTTGTTTAGATTTAGCTCATAAAGTCTCTCAGTTCCAACAAAAATACCAGATAAAGCTCGTCTTTAGCGGTGTAGCTTTCCACAGAATCCGGGATCAGACCGTGGAACAAGTGACCAAAACAATGAAGCTCAGAGACGCCAGTCTTTCTGCCCTTTTGCGGCAGTTTCACACTTCATCTCCCATGATGCATTGGGTCACGTGACAGCGCCTCGGCGTACAATGAGTCGTCCTTGTTAGAAGTCTTAAACCACAACGAACATACAGTTTGTAAATTTCCTAACGTAACTTTTATTACATCTTTTAAAAAAAAAAACAGCGGCAACTTCCAACTTTTTCTGGCACAATTATCACAAAAATGCACGTCAGATTGCGGCGGCCGCCGCGGGGGGGAGGGGGATGTACACATCAAAACAGACTACGAGTTTCTGCTTTTTTTTTTTTTTTTTTGATGCTGGTGTGCCGCGGGATTTTTGTCAAGGTTAAAGTGTGCCGTGGCTCAAAAAAGGTTGAAAAACACTGCTTTAGTACATTTTAGATTTAAAAAATGTCCTTTCTTTTAAAATGATCAAATAGAACAAGGTACAGTTTCTATTATAACCTCCCTTCTCTTACCCTAATCTTAAGTTCCTTGCAGGTCTAAACGTATTCAGTTGAGTCAACAATTCTTCTCAGATTGAAATGAAGACAACATGGAACCGAGCCATTTGATAAACTGCTAAAGAAAGAGTTTAAAACAACAAAAGAGACGTACCAGAGTTTGAAACCAACTCAATGTCGTTACCCTCCAGGACGAGTTCGTCCTTCTGGGCAGCAGACACTGCACACATCACACCTGGAAGACGGAAACAGACGTGAACCATGGCAGTTTGAAGACACACCGATGTGAAAAACCAAGAACTCTCAACGCGTTCAATCAACGACACCGTAACCTCAGAGAAATCGACTTCTGCATGTAAATGTGACATAACACGATGAAAAATGAGATTCCTGCAACAACTTTGTTCTGAACAACCTTTGCATGACTTCATAGTGATTCACAGATGAAGCAAAACCTCCATGAGTAGTTTAACTTTGTACGTAGACGAACTAATAGGTCAATTTATGATTTAGTCATAACTGAATTATTTACATGTGGATGTATGCATATGTATATATATCTTCTAATCATTTTATGACTAATTATCCTAAGTTTCATATAGCTCTTTCTCTATAATTGGTCTGCACAGTAAATCGCAAATGTATCTTTATCACAATATCAAGCTGTGCAATACGCATATCGCAAACGTCAGCCAAAGTTGCAATAAATGGTTACTTTAAATGTGTTACAACACTCCTATGGCAGCTTGAAGTATTTAACTAATCAAATAAATCCCTTATGAATTAGACCAATCAGATGGAGCTCTTTGATGTTAGATGCTCGCCTCCTATGTAGACGACGGTCATTTGGAGGGTGATTTAAGTTATGTTGACTCTTATTGAAATTAAATTGTTGTAGTAAAAAGAAAATTATGTTTTCGGTTGTTTTGCTATTTGTTCATGTTTGAATTTGTTTAGATTACTTGAAATAAACGAAATCAAACTCCAGCTTAAGACTGAAAAGGATGTCTTACAGCAAGTTTCATGACTAAAGAGGGCAGCATATGGGCCACATTTTAATGTTCCCCTAAAATAACGATCCATATCACACAGATATCAAGGTAAAAGTAAATAATTAAAAATTATTAAAAAAAACTGAAAATAGGTCTACCAAATGGGCTTTCAGTAATAGGTGGCAGTAATTTCCCAATTAGAATATACAAAATGCACATTCAAGTCAGAAGAAAATAAACATAACAAGGCAAAAGAAATGTGAACGCATGCGTCTTTCATGCTCTTTGCCAACTTAACAACATTCCAGACTCACCAGCTCTCATTCTGACCCGGCGGATGTACTTCTCTCCCAGAAAGTTCCTGATCTCCACCAGCTGGCCATTTTCCTGAATGACCACGTTGATGGGGAAATGGGCGTACACAGAACGCATTTTATACCGGAAACCCTGCATTCAAACAAAATAAAACCGCAGGGTAACCACCAAACAAATGTCAATCAAGTCTTTCCCAAAGACCAGGCTTTGCTCTGCTCCGCCTCACCAAAGTGACGCCTTTGATCATGTTCTGAACATGGCTGCAGATGGTACGGACTGTGGCCAGCTCCTTCCTGTTTCCCCACCATTTATCCACACGAAGCTGAGGACGAAAACAAGCTTTGTTTGTTTTAAATTCATTTCCAGATTACATCCAAGACTTTTTCTTGAAAGAGAAGATCGACTATCGACAACTGAGATCATGTAGAAAAAACAGCACGATTAAACCATTCTACCATATTTCATGTAAGCAACACATGGGGAAAATTTACCTTAAAACAATAATCAATCAATTTCCAAATATTCCTGTATTTGTTGTAATTTGATCAGGTTTATTAATGTTGTCGTTTTAGTTCCCAGAACGGATGTAACCATCAGCGGTTTCCAGATCTACTCAATGAGTTCTAACCAGTTTCTTACCTTCTTCTGTTTTTTGCCGAGCAGGCTGAGCTCCAGATTGATGTGGTTGAACTCCCTGGTGAGCTTGCCACGGGGCCCCTTCACAATCACAGTGCGCCCCTTTAGCCTCACCTCCACTACAAAACGCAGAAAGAAACAGAGTCAACAACCAGACTCCCCCGCTCGGATGATCACAAACTCCAGGTGGGTCAAGTTTCTCACCATTGTCAGGGAGGTCCACAGTCTGGCTGCTGAGAATGGTCTTCATTCTGACGAAAACCAAAAATAGCTTCAATAAATACCTTTAGAAAGCAAATCTCTATTCAAATGTTTGTCTGAACTAGTGTGCACTTATCGTGTTGGTACAATAGTAAAACTCAGCTGTGCTTAGGTCAATGTAGCAGCACTACGTTGACAAATGCTAGCTATAATGAAGCTAACGGGCTACAGTACTGGGAAATAAACGACCTTTAAATGGAAACTCCAGTGTAAGTGTTTTCTCCTGCACAGAAACTAGGTTACCCGCATGCGCAAAATAGTCACACATTACTGTGTCCACCATAATTTAGCCGTTAGTACCAATTCGGGGCTAGGCCTTTCAAGAGTCAGTCTGCTAAAAAGATGTGTGCATATCTTTCTTTACGCTTATAATGGAGTGAAAATTCCTGTGATATTATGAAAACCTGTATTTTTAGCGACTTTTTACTTAAAAATCTCTCGAAACCAACTTTTAATCAACGAAGATGAAGTTAGATTACACTCTGGCGACAAATTCTAGACATCCTCACCTCGCCGGTAGCAGAGGAAAGGAAGCCGGATGGACGTCACGACGTAATTGTAGCGCACGTACATCCCCAGACATTACGTATCGATCAACAGATTGATAATTTAGCATTTTACATCCACATGAAGGCCAAATGTGACACTAAAAGTAAACAACGTGGTTTAGATTGTAAAATATGGTTACATTTGACGTTTGTATTAAGTCATCGCTTTATATTGTTTTATTTAGGTGCGCTCAGACAATCTGAAATTATAGAACGCAATCTCATATTTACATTTACATAAAAATAAATAGCCACTAGCAAAAGCTAAAATTTCATTTACAATAAAAAATGAACTTGAAGTCAATATTCTCAATGCATGCAGGAAAAGCCTAGTTTTCCGAGTGAAACCAATCACGTGAATGCAGCACCAGACATGGTAGTCGATTACCGATCTATGTTGCTAACGATAGTTGTATGCTAGCTAAAGTCATGGCGTTACTTAAACAGAGTTGTTGTATTGCAGGTCGCTTCTCCACAAATCACATATGGTTGAGTCCTAGTAGATCTATTCCACATGTGAGTATTTCTCATGACTGATCGCGTCCCTATATTATGTTTTAATCACAAATCTATAGTGGTTTTGAAACTTACTGGTTTGTTCTGCATGTTAACTCTCAAGGGCAATAACGTGTTTGTAAAAAATTAAAAATAATAAACAGCGAAACAATGTTCGCTTTTTGCTTCTTTTTTTCTGCAGATTTCTACAAACAGTCTAGCTACCACAGCCAGATCCCCCTCAGAGCCGGTTGACCGGAAGAAGGCGCTTCAGAGCGACGATGGTCCTGATCTCCAGGACTTCATTTCAGGAGACCTGGCGGAGAAATCCAAGTGGGCCGATTATAAAGGACATCTGAAGAGGCAGAAGGGAGAGAGGTACCTTTGCTCTTAGACAGACAGGGCTTTCAAATTTGACTGCAGATTAGTGCGTAGAAAACTCTTGATGATGTGGAGTTTTTTCTTGGAAAAAAATGGACCTAGTTTTTAGACATCTAAACTAAATGAAGACATACATTCTTTGTTTGCATACTCTTATCTTTTCTACATACCCTGTTATTTCACAACGTGTTGCTGTTTCTTTATTTAGAAAAAAAAAAGAAAACTTTCTCTGATTGTTTTCAGGCTGAGGCTTCCCCCGTGGCTGAAGACAGAGATCCCCATTGGAAAAAACTACAACCAGCTGAAGAAGACCCTGAGAGATCTCAACCTGCACACAGTATGTGACGCGCCTGAGAGATTTTAGATTGTTCATCTGCTGGAAGTGTCTAAAACCTCTGTTTGCCAGACCCTAACATGGAATTAGACCTTCAAATACAGATGATAATTGAGTTTTTCTTTGAGATTTTTAGGCTTTTAGATGATCATCATTTAGAGTTTTCTATTTGATCTTCTTTGGGGGGGAAACAGTTTCACCCTCTGTGGCGCACATGAGGTATCCAATGATTCCCTTCCCCACAATTCAGTTCAAACCTTGATTTTTGTGGAATTGAAATTTTGGAAGAAAAAAAAAAAACAATATTCAATGTATAAAATGAAGCGTAAGATGTGTGTTTGACACTGTCAATGCAAACGTATGCAGATGAGATGCAACGTTTCCTTTTCCCATGGTTCGGTTCAATGATCTAACAAGAGGTTCAGTTTTAAACGGAGAATGGAGGCATCCCTTAGCGCGTGCACCAGAAGAAGATTTTCTCCTGCGGCACAGAAAGACCTATGGAGGATTATCGCACGTCTTTCTGTTCAGGTGTGCGAGGAGGCCAGGTGCCCTAACATCGGGGAGTGTTGGGGAGGAGGAGAGTATGCCACGGCTACAGCCACCATCATGGTGAGTCGGTGAAAGAAAATGGCCTGATTTCTAATCTACAACCATATTTTCTGACTGATTATGTTTAAAAACGGCTTTCCAAAACTCATTGTCCATCTGCTAGTGAAACTACATCTGTTTATGCTTTTTTTTTAAACAAAGGAATGAGAGGAGATTCTGTTTGTTGAAATAGTTTGAGTAATGGTCAACTGTTTTTCTCTTCACATTTAGCTGATGGGAGACACGTGCACTCGCGGCTGCAGGTTCTGCTCGGTGAAGACCGCCCGTCGGCCCCCTCCTCTGGATCCAGACGAGCCGTACAACACCGCCAAAGCCATTGCTGCCTGGGGACTGGACTATGTAGTTCTGACCTCTGTTGATAGAGATGGTAAAACTCTAAAATGCCTCTTTAAAGTGTGGATGCCATGCTTTGAACAACTTTGTCAAATAAAAAAGCCCTTTAAACGCTGATTCTATTGATACCAATAGTTCGCGTCGAAAAAAATCCGAAGCATATGAATAATAGACATCTTTCGAAGGAATCAGAGATTTGAATTTGCCGCTAAGAGCGCAGGCTGGAAGTGACCCAGATATGACCTGTGACGTCACGAAAGGCATTGACTTCCGTAGTTCCGCTTCGGACAGCATGTAAACAAAGCAGGTAGTCTTCGTTTCTCTCGTTAATCATCGTTAATTCTCGTTAATTCTCTGTTAATCATCAACATGCCAAGTCGTTGTGTGGCAGCTGGATGTAGCAATACATCTAGTGAAAGTGTACCTGTGTATAAATTCCCAAACCAAGAAACGCTGCTGAAACAATGGACAAAACAAGTTCAGCGCACGTCCGAAAAACAGAAACGCCCAGTACCAGCACTGGCAGGAGCCAGTACAAAAAGAGAAAATCTGTGACCGAAAAGCTGGCACAAAGAGAGTGAGTTTAACGTTTATTACATAATGTATTTATTACAAAAGTGAGTGAGTTTAACGTTCAGTGATGAAAGTCTTCCGGGAATTCCCGGAAATCCGGGTTTTTGAGCAAACCGAACGTACTTTCCTGGAAATAAAGACCTGATCTCTATGGACAAATCGCTTTCCGGATGAAAAAATTGTCTGAAATCGGCGAATTTTAGCTTTATTTTCTATATTTCTCTGCGGATCACTTCCTCTATGGTCGCGGCTATCTCTCGTCTACCCGGCCTAATTGACCAATGACGGGACGTTTTAGTTGCTTTCGGATGCGTCGACGGCTCTGATTGGCTCTGTATGTACCACGTGGTCAGCGTGACGCCAGGATCCCCTAGGGACCAAAACTGGGGACACACGCTAAACTTTCACAAACAAATCTGAAGAGTTTGCGATCAATAATGCGGGCATCGTCATTATTGAGCGTGGTCACGACCTCAGTTGTGAGAAGACGATAAAAAAAAAAAAAAACAAATTTAAGTGGTCTTGGCTGGAAGACGGTAGCATCACTCTGTGCTTCGCTATCGGTGCTAGCCATGTTGTCTGCCTTTCGTTACGTCACAAACAGGGCGGCGCGAATTCGGCGGAATGCGTGAAGCCGGCGGCCGTCCTCGTTGTTTATATCGCGTTTTTCGTTATTTATTCTTTTTCGAAAAATATTAAAAACAATCGCAACATGAAATAGAGACTATTTACTATATATTGGCTGATTAAAATAGGCCATGTCACCCACACTTTAATATTTGCAAGATTTTTTTTTTTTAATAAATCAGTTCTTAGATGAAAAGGCTTGATTTCAGCTCATTGTCAGGCTTATTTATGGTTTTTCAAAAATATGAGTAAATAAAATAAAACAAAAAAGTACATTAAATTGTTTAAAGTGTTGCAAAAAAAAAAAAAAGAAAATGTTAGCAAATTCTATTTCTTAAGCAGCTGTGTTGACTTTGTATGTCCAGATATTCCTGATGGTGGAGCAGCTCACTTCAGCAAGACAGTCTCTAACCTGAAGGAAAGGTACGACTCCTCCACTCAATCTACTGCTTGTTTCTGCCTCAACATGTAGAATAATTAGTTGCTTTATTTTTTCCTTTCATTCAGAAACCCTCAGATCTTGGTTGAGTGTTTGACACCGGATTTCCGTGGTGACCTGGCGGCGGTAGAGACGATAGCGCTGTCAGGCTTGGACGTGTACGCCCACAATGTGGAGACAGTGCGGGAACTGCAAAGGTAAAAATCTGCCAAATTTAAAATAAAAAAAATTCAGATGCTAAATCCTTTATATTTATAGTTTCTGTTTTAAGAAAAGAACTGGAGGCACTATTTCGGCCTTGTCTTAAACACTGTATAAACTGGAATGAACTGGCTAGTTTCCTAAAAACTCAGTTGTTTATTTGTATTTGTCGCGCGTTTCCAGATACGTTCGCGACCCCAGAGCAAACTTTGACCAATCCCTGAGTGTTTTGAAGCACGCTAAAAAGGTCAAGCCCAGTTTGCTCACCAAGACGTCCATCATGCTGGGGCTCGGGGAGACGGACGAGCAGATCCACGACACTCTGACAGGTGTGTACTCGCTGCACTGAAACTCAGCCTCTCACCTCCGACCTGTTATGACGGAACGCTTGTGTCGATGCCACAGAGCTGCGAGAGGCGGGAGTGGACTGCCTCACACTCGGTCAGTACATGCAGCCCACGAAACGACACCTGAAGGTGAGTCGGGTTTCTTTATGCGCTGCGTTCACAACCGCTGGCAGAGCATGGAAATAATCATGACGGGTGGTTGTGTTTAGGTGGAGGAATATATTCCCCCTGAAAAGTTTGCACATTGGGAAGAAGTTGGGAATCAAATGGGATTTGTGTACACAGCCAGCGGGCCTCTGGTTCGGTCCTCCTACAAAGCAGGTATACCCTCTTAATCATGTACTTTTAATGTACTGTCTAGTATTTTCTCTTGTAATAACAACTAAAGCAAGTATTCCTGTTCTGCATAAAAATAATTTTCAAAAATTCTACACAAAAAACATTTTTCAGATCCATCTCTTCAAAAACATAATTTAGAAAACATTAAATATGAGAGTTAAATCCTAAAAAACTGATCCTTCATGAGAACATTCAAGCAGACTTTTTATGCAGAGATAAGTGGGAAAAACTCACAACTTGACAAATAGTTTTGTTTATGTATAAATGAATGTCTTTTTATTTAAAAATTATTAAGTAATTTAGTTTTAAATTTGAGTTTTAGGGCCAGTTTACAAACCCATTTTTTAATTTTATTTATGATTTTAAATTCGTACATTTATGAGAAAAGTCATAACTGTTAAATGACAAAAATAAAGTCATAAATGTACGACTTCTTTACATTTTTATTTTTTTTTTGTTAGCAATACAGTCAAATTCTAGTCCAAATTATGACTTAACTTTAAAATATTTAGAAAAATCCAGCCAAATTTTACTTTATAATGGGTTAAAGCTGTCAAACTCAAAGTGATTTTCTTTTTCTCAGCTTTTATCATTTTTATAACATCTCGGTTTGCAGCAGGTAAATGCTGCTTGTTAAAATAAAAGAACAGAATTCTTCTTTTCTCTGATTTAACATTTATCTTGATAACATTCGTGGTTGTTTGTGTCTTTTAACACCGGTTTACTTTTACATTTACAGGAGAATTCTTCTTGAAGAATTTGCTGAAGAACAGAAAAGCTGAAGCTCCTCCAGAAGAATGAGGAGAAGCTGCGCTGGAATCTCCCCGTCTGAAGATTCAGATTCCCCTGAGTGTCACAGAAAAACTGGTTTTCATCCGGTCAGGAAATAAAAAGCTTGTGAATCAATTTGAACATCAAGACAGAATCCAGTTCTTCAGAGAGACACAAAGGCTGCAGTTTTCTCCTTAGCTCAGGCACGACCTTCACTTTATTCTGTTGACACTAAGCTGTCATGTTTTCCAAAGGAAACATCTGCTTCATAGTCTTTTCATAATAAAATTAAATCTGTTGGTTAAACGTTTGCAAAATATGGGCAATACGATGGACTTTCTCACATAAAAACACTTGGAAATAGTAGTTAAAAGTCTATATTAAGCTGGTATTTATTCTAGATGTGACTTTTGTTCTGGCTTTGTTAAAAACAAAGTGTAAAATCATTAAATTGTATGAGCAAACTTTTGTGGTGTGATCAATGTCTAAAAACAAAAAAAAAAACCAGAAAAGTAGTATATATCGGTGCAGAAAATATGTATTTAACAGAAGTAATCTCTATAATTACAAACTGCAGCTGGGATTTTGTGCTGTTCCTCAGTGCAGAAGGACCTTTGGAGATCTGCAGGATTTGAATCCATAATGACGTGTGTTTCTTTACTCCGGTGGTCCCAGCTCTCTCCAGGACGGTTTTCTCACTGTTCTAAAGATCATTTGTACTCCAGGAGGTAAGATCTTACATAGAACCTGAGGGGAAGGGAGATAGTGATCTTATGGCTCATTTTTCTAATAGTTGCTCTAAGGGTTGATCTCTTCTTATCTCTTGGTTTATGTCAGTTTTGCTCAGGCGAACGATCTTGTCTCTGGTGTCCTTTGACAGCTCATTGGTGTTTGCCATGATAAAGAGTCTTTTAGACTGATAACCTGTTCAAACAGGTGGCATTATTACAGGTAACAAGTGGAGGGTAGAAGAGCTTCTCTGCAACAGAAATCTTGCTTCTTTGTAGGTCATTAATGTTCTCATCCTTTAAGTAAAAAAATACAATGTGATGTCCTGTACCTTTTTAACATTCTGTCTCTCACACTTTAAGTGTTTCTATGATGAACCTTACACACCTCTTATCTTTTTAAGTGGCTCAACTTCCAGAATCAGTGACTGTCAAAATTTCTTTTTTTTTTTTTAACCTCTAAACCAGGGGTCACCAACCCTGTGCCCGCGGGCGCACCCCTTGTGGCACCCGCAGGGAATGCACCCAAAAAAAAACTTTTTTTTTTTTTTTTAATTGAAGCAAATATTCAACAAACAATCACGGCATGTCTGTCAATGACAACAATATCAATTCTGAGATAAAGGTTGACAAAAAAGTAATAAGAAGAAAACAAATATAACTTAAAATATAATCAATAAAAATAAGGGTCTATTACAAAAGTTTAAATAGATCAAATAAATTACACAATGTCTGTGCATTCTTATAATTCATGTAATGTAATGATTTAGAGAATAGGTTGAGACGGTTGAGTAATCTATTAATGTGAGGTTTCACCTTTAAGAATTCACAAGTATGAATAAGATGGTTTACAATCAGTACATTAATCAGAAAGTCCAGATTTTTGTCAATTAATTGTAATGGAATTTTATTGTATTCCAATTTAAAGCGTTAATGATGATATTTTGGGATTTGAGCCAATTATGAAAAGAAGACCAAAACTCTTTTACATGAAAACATTCAAAGTAAAGATGTTCCACAGTTTCTACATCATTTCCACTAAAGACACAAAGATCACTGTCCCAGTTAAAGATTGGAAGATTGGAATGGAAAATGATTGGAAGGGTAAATATCATTCAACGGGAATGCTCCAAAAATAGCACTGCTCATATAGCAAATCAACATATTGTGGCGATCTGGGGGTTAGCCCCGCCTTCAGCTTCTAAGACTCATGGGAAGTGGGGAATCTGTGGTGTGTTAAATGGCTCACCATAAGTGAGGGAGCTGTGAGCAGAAGTGAAGTTAATTCTGTTTGGCTAGTGGTGGGTGTGTACAAAATAAACAGACTGATATGATTGTCTGCTAACTTATGTGAGAGTCCTTCTTGACAAACCGGTGCTGTGCTTTGCATGAGGCACGGGGAGCAGATTCAGACATGTCCAGTGGGGCCGCCACCAAGTAAGAAGAAAATGCAGGGGTGTCCAATTCCAGGCCTAAAGGGCCGGTGTCCTACATGTTTTCCATTCAACTTGGCCTTGAAGCTCCTTATTGGCTAAACACACCTGATCCAGGTAATCAACACAGGATCAAAGACACACACAGGACCAGAGACACACACAGGACCAGAGACACACACAGGACCAGAGACACACACAGGACCAAAGACACACACAGGACCAAAGACACACACACAGGACCAAAGACACACACAGGACCAGAGACACACACAGGACCCAGAGACACACACAGCGACCAAAGACACACACACACAGGACCAAAGACACACACAGGACCAAAGACACACACAAGACCAGAGACACACACAAGACCAGAGACACACACAGGACCAAGGACTCACACAGGACCAAAGACTCACACAGGACCAAAGACACACACGGGAACAAAGACACAAACACAGGACCAGAGACACACACGGGAACAAAGACACAAACACAGGACCAAAGACTCACACAGGAACAAAGACACAAACACAGGACCAGAGACACACACGGGAACAAAGACACAAACACAGGACCAAAGACACACACAGGACCAGAGACACACACAGGACCAAAGACTCACACAGGACCAGAGACACACACAGGACCTAGGACTCACACAGGACCAAAGACACACACAGGACCAAAGACACACACAGGACCAAAGACACACACAGGACCAGAGACACACACAGGACCAAAGACTCACACAGGTCCAAAGACACACACAAGACCAAAGACACACACAGGACCAAAGACACACACAGGACCAGAGACACACACAGGACCAAAGACTCACACAGGTCCAAAGACACACACAGGACCAGAGACACACACAGAACATCACACACCAAGCAGAAAAGAACTTATTGCTAAAAATGTCAGGAATTCCGCTCTAAAAAAATGACAAAAGAGCAAAGAAAACGGAATAATTTGATTATTTACAAATTTTTTACTAATTATTAATATTTTCTTGACTTTGTCTGTTCATATTTGCATCATTTGACAGAGTATATTTATTATTCTGGATTAATATTTCTGTCTTTTTATTCTCATTTATCTTTAAAAAGTGAAAGTTAAGTTAAAGTTTTAAAGGTTTAAAAGTTGTGTTCATTAAATGTTTATCTTGTTCGGCCCGCAACCTAAAGTGTGTTTTGGATTTAGACCCCCTCTGCAACTGAGTTTGACCCCCCATGTAATACAAGTCTAGAAAATTCATGCATGTTTTTGTGTGAAATGAGCAAATAAAAATAGGGCACACAAAAGGGCGTCCTCAAATGTTGTGTGTGTGTGTGGGGGGGGGCTAGGAGGTTTCTAGTAAACAGGTCCTCTGGCGCCCTTCATACCACTTAGTGCCCATGAAATAGCCCTCAGTCTCAAAAAGGTTGGTGACCCCTGCTCTAAACTCCTTTTAGGATCAGAGAAACCTAACAGCAATAAAGCTCCTGGATAAACAGATGACCTCTGTGTGATTGTGGGTAATGACACCTGACAGAACAAACAGAACAAAGTACCATCTATTGTTAGCAGAAGCTGTAAATCTGCAGCTTGAGCCCTTCAGGGACCTTTTAGTCACATTCACCATCAAATCCAGCCTTTTCAAACTGGAATTCAGGTTCAAAAAGTCTGTCTGGTTAAATGAAATGTGTATAGACACAGTTAGGACAAACATGTTCATGCAATACCTTTATGACAAAGTGTTTATCATTGAAGAAATAAATAAAGATGTAAAGGTCTTTAAAAAGAATGAAAGTTTAAAACTGTACTTTGATAAACAATCTGCTGATCGTTTTGATTTAGGACAGAGTTACACTAACTTGGATTTTTCATTTATTCTATTTTGTGGAGATTAGAATAAATATGTAGCAACAAAGTTGAATTACAAAGAGATTTTATTGCATTGGCCCCTTCAACAGTTGAATGAATAAGACAAAAGTTAAGACGCGGTCAAGTGTTTTATAAAAATAGTTTTAAAAACTGTATAAAACTCTCTGCCTTGAATCCTTGATTGTGGTGTGAATCACATAATTTGCAAGACGGCGTGAAACGTTTGTTCTGCGTGACACGGCGCGCTCCACACGTTCATGGAGGATGTGGAAAGGTCGACCCTGAGGTCGTCCCACTGCAAGCATCATCCAGCTGGCTGTGCGGGTCTGCGCCTCTGATCGGCGTGCTTGTTACACTGAGATGCATGAAAATAAAAGGAATGTGCTGCGTTTTCTAAAGGCAAAAAGCTTCCAGGCCTCAGACTTTTGCCTTCTTGGTGGGAGGTTCGGTGGCGGCGATGCGAGGACAAGCAGCGGCCGGGGTGTAGGGGATTCGTGTCGCTGCCACTTTCTTCCCAATGGTCTCAATCTGCAGCAGAAGATCGTAGTAAACGTCGTTCTCCCCCATTTATGTTTTATGAAAGGACTTTCTTTCCTCGCCAAACTCACCTGGAAGCCGATGTGCTGGAGCTGAGCGTGGAGGTGGTCCAGCACTCTTCGACCATCAAATATGAAAGCCGGTTTTAGCATCTTCTTATAGATTTTCTCATAATCCAGTTCCTGGTTTAAGGAGGTATGGATGTGAGGTTTAGGGTTGTTTTTCTGGGTTTAAACATTTTTTGATGGTTGGACATGAAGCTGACCTTAAACATGTCCCACTCGGTGCAGATGACCAGAGCGTGCGCACTCTGACAGGCCTCGTATGGGTCTGATGTCACAGTGACCAGATCTGACACTGCGGTAAAGAACAGAAAAGGAATGTAGTCATCTTAGCTCAACAGTCAACATGATTTCATCCTAAACTGAATGCAAAGAGACAAGAATATCACAGAACTGAGTTTAAAGACACACTCTGATACAAATTGTGTTTGGAACATGTTCTTGTTCTTCTGATAATGGAGGGCATATATAAAGAAAATGAAGATTATTATTGCTTAAAGCATAGGCCGGATGAATACTAGATTCTGATTGGCTGCTGGGTATGCATTAAAACCTGATAACCGCACGGTGAAAAAAGAAGTTCCGGTCATGTAGCTTAAATGTTTTGTATCACTGCGCCGGCTACTTTAAAACAATCTTTTGCTTCATCATTTGGACAAAAACAAGCGGTAAGAGGTGAACTTTCTCTCTGAACTGATGCTTTATGCAACCCATCGGGACGATGAGCATATATATATATCTCGCTGAATCTTGACTGCAGCGGTGGTGCTGCATCATGTAACGTATAGTCCACTTTTTGTGAGAAAAGCGATCCAAATCGGAGAAAAACAACAAGAATTAAGGACTAAAACCTGGTTAATATGTATTGCTTTTGTAACTGACCATGGTATAAGCAGGTTAATGGCCTTCGAAGTGTGCGTTTATTACTTTTTAACGCACTTCGCGGAAGCAACCGTCCGACGCGAGGCTTCCACGGCGTGCGCTAAAAAGTAATAAACGCACACTTCATCGCCCATTAACCCTTACATAAGTATTTCTTTGTAAAAACTGTTGTGAATCAGGAGCTTTTTTATGGTATCTGGCTCCAAACTGTATGGCTGGACAGCTGCAATATTGCTCGTCTTTTTTGGGTGTGAGGGGCTGTAAGCCGACGGGAGAGAGCGTGAACAGATGGATGACAGGTCACAGGGGCGGGTTTATTCCACATGTCAGATCAGACGAGGAAAACAAAGACGTAGATGGATCTATTTCTGCAAGTGGATGGATCAGAATGGAGCGGGGCAGGGGGCTTGTGGCCCGCCGACTGTAGCTTCTGCTTCACACCTATAAGCTTTTTCCAATGGAATGTCTTCTTCTGCTCCTGATTCACGATTTGAATAAACAAATAGTCTTAAATAAAAATTAATTGTAACTTTATATATATGTCACTCCATCGTGAGAAAAATGCAACAAGAACATGTTAAAAACAACAAAAACACAATTTTCCTTGGAGTTTTAATAACTAAAAGCTAAAATTGAGCAGAGCGACTTGTGATTAAACTTCTGTCTTAACTCAGAGAACAAACAACTAAAATATCTTCAGTTTGTAGCTGTATTAATCACGTTTGAAGCAACAGTAGGGTTTAACAAGTGCGAGTGACTTCTTCTCTGTGACACACCTCTCTCTGGATTGTCTCCTGAGATGCTGGGTTGGGAGAGATCCAGCATGATCTGAGCTTTGAGAACTTTGGGGTCATAGATGAACAGCTTGGCTCCCTCATCCATCAGGTACTTTGAGATGTAGATACTAGACGACTCCCTGGTATTGTGAAAGACCCACACAAACACACAGGCATTAACCGGGATCGGTGCTAAAGTTCACGGCGACGTGCTGTGGCAGGCTTTCAAGTGGGGCAAAGTGAACCGTGGTGACTGTGCACGTCGACCAAAACTCAGTAGGGCTTTGTGTGTAAACCATAAAAAAAAGACAACGTTTGCTGTGGAATTTAAAACTGACAACAACAAAAAAGGACGGACACGAAGACGCTAACCTGGTGTCGCCCGTGTCCTTTTTGAATGAGAAGCCCAGCAGTGCGATTTTTTTCCCAGTCACGGTATTGAAGAGACAGTCAATAATCCTGCAGGCAAAGCGCCGTCTTTGGTACTCGTTCATGTCTATCACCTGGAAGAAAAACAAAAAAAAAACCTCAGTAGAATAAGTAAAAAGCTCCCAGCCGTTTATGTTCTGTGGTTTCTCACCTGCTGCCAGTAGGAGGCCACTTCAGGAAGGTTGAGAGCCTCACACAAATACACCAGATTGAGCACATCCTTCTGGAAGCAGCTCCCACCAAAACCTTGAATAATTATCAGAGATTATTCATGAAGACATAACTATAAGAGCTCAATGAGTGTGCAATATTCAGAGAAAACATAAATATGGTTTTATTAATTCAAGATTTCATCTTTTTTTTTTTCCTCTACAGTTGCTACAATCTAGCTTTATTTATAAGCATTTAAAACACCCAAAGTCCCCAAAATGCTGCACAGAACAACATCCAACCCCAAAAAAAGTAAAAGGCAATAAAAAAATGAGATAGGAAAGATAAAAACTAAACCAACTGAAATCAAAACTAAAGCTATAAAAACATAAATTATTTCATCTTGAAACAGTGGATTTGGACGCTTTTCTGGCTCATATCTTACCTACGCTGGCTTTCAGGAACTTGCTGCCTATTCTCTGGTCCATTCCGATGGCTTTGGCGACTTCCTCCACATCAGCACCGGTGGCCTCACACAGAGCACTGATGCTGTTTATGCTGCTGATTCTCTGAGCCAGAAAGGCGTTAGCTGCCTGCAGAAAAAACAAAAACACAGTGTTTCAATAAACCAAAATAAACAAGAAACCACCATAAAAAATATAAGCAAGGTCGTTAAGAAGGAAAAGTCAAATATAAGAGAAATTTCAGTTAAAACGTTACAATCACCACCTTGGGTTTCACCATTGACTTTCTATTAGAACTGGATCGAGGAGTCTGACATCACCCACGGAAAACAGCTTACTACTTCCAGCTCCAACCAAATAACGACACATCTGTCGCCATGTTGGAGCCAGACGTGGTTAGTAAGGCGTGATTGATCCGAATCAATCTGGGTCAACATTTCTATGGCAACCACCCCGGCCAATCGGGATTGAGCTTGTTGGAACGCCACACGCCTACCACTTGAAAGCAGACGTTTGACACAAAATCGGTCAAACATTTTGAGCTTTTAAGGTGAGACCACATACTTCTATTGAGGCTTCTGATTGGCCAGTTTATTACTTGAATAACTTCCAATAAATAAAAAAATGAGTAAAAAAAATTTGGATTCACAAAAACGTGTTTTTTGGGTTTTTTTTTTTTTTAAAGACATCAGAGCAAGAATAGTTACAATTGACAGATTATCCATTAATTCTCCACAGAAGTCTATGGGATTTTGACTTCTTGGAACCAGCAAGTACTTCCTGTTTGGAACACCAGAGGGGAGGGGCCACTCAGTCCAGTTCTCATATAGGGTCAATAGTTGTAACGTAGTGAAACAAGTAGGAGCAACTTAACCAAGAGTAAAACAGTAGAGTAGACATGTTGTGGCTCTGAACTCACTAGTTTGGAGAGCTCAGACGACCATGTGTTGGTGGTGATGATTCTTGTTTTAGGGACCCAGTGCTCGTACACGGCGCAGAGCGCCCTGATGGCCCTTTGGCCCTCCGCCGTTTCATCGCCACCGATCAGGACCCGGTCTGGATCTTTCAGGTCCCGCACCGCTGTTCCTTCGGCGAGGAACTCTGGGTTGGAGAGCACCTAAAAAAACAACAACAACAACCGTAAATGTTTACGTGACTCCCCATGCACCGAAAGCATACCACATGCGTGACAATGCACACCTGTAGGTTAAGGCTGGGTTTAGTGTTGGCATCGAATATTCGTCGGATGCTTTCAGCAGCTCGCACCGGGACCGTGCTTTTCTCCGTGACGATCTTGTAGCCATCAGACACCTCTACGATTCGCCGAGCACAAGCTTCAATGAACTTCAGGTCGGCTGCGCGACCCTTCCCCATCCCATAGGTCTTGGTTGGGGTGTTTACCTGTAGCGGAAAAAGCGGAATCCCGCCATTAAAATTGTTGCACGCATGGTTTTTTTTGGGGGTGTAGCTCAGACTAGGAAACTCACTGAAATAAAAACCAGGTCAGCGTCCCTGATGGCTGAGTCGATGTCTGTGGAAAAGAATAAGTTTTTCCCTCGGCATGATTCAACCACCTCCTTCAGTCCTGGCTGAAAGGACAGGAAGTGGGAGATGAGTGAGTAACCGTGAGGGAGGACAAAAAACGTCATAACAATAAGTCAGAATCAGGATGACGCAACACTTTGAGGCTAGCGCGGACGCAGTGTCATTGCAAAACAGTCTGGAACTAATTTATGTTGCACTCAGAAGATGAATTATATTGAACAAAACCAACAGTTGCCTGGAAACATCTGCAAATTCAGACGTGAGCTGCACTAGATAAATATTTCTTGTTAAACATCAACCGCTCTGCTCCTGATAAACTCTGCCTTTTTTTTTTTTTTAACCTTTTATCGAAAACTACCATTAATCATATTTAACCCTCACCCCACTCGATAAAGCGGCTCCTTTACCTCATAAATGGGCAGCGTGTCAGAGTTCCAGGCTTTGATTCGGGACTCGTTGACGTCTACGACCGTCACGGTGACCTCCGGACACATCTGGGCAATGACGCTGCAGGTTGGGCCTCCCACATACCCAGCCCCGATGCAGCAAATCCTTCTGATCTGAAACATCTGCAAGAAAACAAGCAATAGTACGCTCAGCGACAAGAATAAACTAGCTGTGAACATTAACCCATAACTGCTGCTTGTTGAGCACTTTACGGTTCGTGAACGGAGTGTCTTTATCTATAACTTTTAGATAGAGAAGGTGGTTCTTTGTGCTCAAGGTAAAGGAGTGAAAGTTGAATTCCTGAGATCCTCGATATCAGTCAGATTATAAATGGAATCTAGACATTTAACAACCAAAATATTAGGGGGGGGGGGGTAACAATTCTTTTTCACAGTTCAATTTATGTCATAATTTGTGGTTGACGATATAATTCATAGTCAATATTGTTTAATTCTGAACGATCCGATTTACTGACCTAAAATCGATCCAGGATAACTTTAGCCAAAAATTCAACCAGTGTGACTCTGAGATAAATACCTGCGTCTTGAACTGTGTCTTCTTGTATTTTCTTAATCAAGTGTAAATTAAATATGTGTACAAACAAACAGGTAAACAGGAATTAATGTTAATAAACCTATTTTATTCTTATCAATTTATCTCATTTTTAACCAATTTTTTAGCAGTGCATGTTGAATTGATTAAATTTGCCTCAGACTGATTGATCTGGTTGGATTGTAGGAATAGAAACAGTAGCTTATTAGAACAAATAGTGCCAAACAGATGTGGAAATATGCCTGAAAAGATGCTTTCTGCTTTCTGACAATTAAAATGTAGAATTTCCTATTTGCACGTGAAAGAATAATAATGAGAGAAAACAAACATGTTACTTTTTTAGTAGTTTTACTTCTGAAATGTCTTCTATGTTCTGAAAATGTACCAAAAATTACGTTGTTTTGTCAGATTAAAGAAAGAAAATCCTAATTCTATATAAAAGTGTCAATAGTGATAGAGAAACGCTGTGGCATCTTCTTGTGGAGCAAACAGAAAGAGTCCTTTATTCGTTCATCAGTTTCGCCACGTCTGGTCTGGCTCGGAATAAAATGAGCCTTTCATCCACAGACGGACGGAGCTGCTCTCGGACACCGCACCGGTCCTTTCCCGTCTCAAAACGCAGAGTTTAGCGGCGAACCGGAACACGTTTAACGGAACACCCGCGAGCTACTTTACAAGCTTTGCTTCAACGCACTGAACGTGCAAACCGAAGCGGGAGGTTTTGTTGAATGACTCTTTCTAGGCTGGTTAGCAAACCTTCAGCTAGCGCTGCGTTCCCTCCTCCTCCTCACCAGGTCGGAACTTGAAGAATGCGTAGAATTATTCGCCGGCTTCTCCGTTAGAAAGATGAGAGTTCTGGACGGAACAACCACGAAATCCCAAACCGCGACTCCACTCACAACGACGAACCTTCCTGAACCTCAGCGAAACCAGAACTCCGGAAAACGAACTTCCACCACGGAGCCCCTTCTGGCAACTAAAAGTTAAATGAACATACTTCAGTTCATTTACCAGATTTTGAGACAAGTCCACACGCTTCCGGGTTAATTTCAAAATAAAAGCACAACGAATTTTGATCTGTGTAGTAGGGCTCCATTTATTTATTTAGAATTAGATTTCCAAAACAATGACAACCTAACTAGCTTATTATATTGATATGGAACCACAATTTGACTAATAACCTCATATGGAAGTCCGTGTAAATTGGTAAGTGGAATTTATTTTGAAAAGCGCTTTGGCAGAATTTTTGGAAATTATTGGTACAGGATCAAATAAATTACATTTATCAGTAAATTGACGTGAGCTCATGTAAAGTACAAATTTGACGTCTCGAAATCAGAGACAAGTGGGTAATTTCAAATACTACCTCATAAATTGTTTTCTTTAGTCTTTTTTTTATCTGAAAACATTACAGCACATAATGTCAAAGATTACCTCATGAAAAGCCCCCAAATGATCAATTTAAATCACTTCCTTATACTATTAATAGTATAAGACATTAAACAACATACCAATTCGCCCCAAAATTTATAATTCTCTTTTTTGTATTTTTAAAATATTTTGTGTATTCTACACTATACACATTTTATTTTGGAAAGCAAGAAAATTGACACTTAAAACAAACATTTTCACTCACAGCATTTCTAGTAAATACCAGCTATATTCCACATTCACTACAGAAACTTGTCTGAAGTATTCAATAACTGAACAAGAACCTAGAAAAAGCAGTTTATTAGATAAACTCACAGAAGTAAAACAACAAAAACAAATCTATCAACATTTTTAATAGCTGATTTTAAGAAGAAAAGACTTTTACCATTTGAAATGATGTGGATGCTTAATGATAATGATGATTATAATTGGATTTTGGGAGGCCTGTGAGGTATTTTTTGTCTTTAGGTCAAAGGAAAAAAACTAAAGACAGGTTAAGAAAAAAAAAGGTCAGCATTAACATTCAAAGATAACAGTTTGAGCTTTTTGATATATAAAAACATTAAAAAATGCATTGCCTGCTGCAAAATGAATCAAAAACATAAATTTTTGAAATCATAACAGTCCCTTTTTTCGGTCATGGAATACTTTAAAACCATTCTCTGGATAAGTTGTAGTTGAAAGATCATTTTCTAAAGGGTATGGTCTTGTTTGGTGGGCTCCATGGTGGAGGTGGACTGTCCAGCAGGATTGTTTGTATACGTCTTTCTTCTCTTTGTCTCTTTTGTTCCAGATCTTTTCTTCTCTGTTGGAACCATAAAAACAAAAATGAGTTGTAACATCTCCTTTAATTTCAGTGTCCTAATTAAGGAGTGCAGGTTCTGGGAAGCATGGAAAAGAAGTATCCAAGTATTTCCAAATAAAATCACTGAAATGTTTACATGTTTTTGGGATAAATAAACTTAAACTTGTCTTTTTTCTTTGTTAAGTATTTAAATTCTATAGGTATGTGACATTTTCTTAACCCCCTTCTTGTTCATCTCCACTGCTTGTGATCGTTCTACTTACCAGCCAGTTCTCATACATCTGCAAAGCTGTATTTTCCCTTTCCTCTTTCAGATATTGCTCCTCTTCTTTCTTATTTTCAACTGCTTTGCGTTCCGTTTTTAGCTTTTCATGGAGGACATCTTTTTTCTTTTCACACCTTGAGTGTTTTAGAAGAAAAAGAAATAAAAGCATATAAGAAAACTCATTTAAGAGTTTACATATTTGCTGCTTCCTCTGCCTGCAAAAGGTTTTTATTCCGTTTTTCTTTCAGTGAAACAGAATAGTTGTAATGATCAATTCAAAGTGTATGCGCTCATTAATTTTATATAATTTTTTTCTGTTAGTTTATAAAACCAAAGTAGATTTTTTGACCCTTTAAATAAAACTGAGCTGTTAGATATTTTTGGCAGATAAAACAAATGTAAATATTTGATCTTTGATTGTTCACTTCATCTGATTGACTCGAGGTCAACATAATAAACAAAACATAAGTCATACAGAAGAACTAAAATACAAGTTAAATAGAATTTATAAAAAAAAAGATATTTAAACTTTACAGCATCTTTACCTGGTCTGTCACTTTAGGCCAGCTTTTAAGACTAATTCGGACTAATTACTTTGAAAAAATGAGAAAACTGAAATCGACATGACCGTAAAAACATGGGATTACCAGTTAGAAAATGCAGATTGGGTGTTTTTCTTTCTTTCTTCTTCTTTCAGTTGTTTTCCTTCCCTCAGTTTGTTTTCGGCCTCTTTCTGTTTTCTGTATTGCTCCCGGAGAAGATGATCATGCTGACGCTTCCATTTCTCAAACATCTTTAATTGTTATAGAAAGATGTTTCAGATTAGCATCAAATGCACACTGGTGTGGTGGTTTACGGCAAACACAAACATTACCTCAATGGCAGACTGCCTTTTTTCCTGTTTCTCTTGAGTTGTTCTTTGTTCTTTTCTAATCCTGTCTTTCCTCTCTTTGGCCATTGCTCGGAGAATTTCGACCTTCTTTTCTTTCCATGCTTTATATGATGCACTCGCTTCTTCTTTTTTAGCCTCTTGGTCCTGTTTGTCGATAAAAGAATGGCTGTAAATGTAACATGATTAATCATTTTTCACATTTCAATCTTCACAAATGCAAGGGGTGACTCACTTCTTTCTCTTTTTCCTTCTGAAGTTCCTCTTTCTTCCTCAGCTGCATGTTCTCTCTTGACTTTTCTTTTTTCTTTTTGAGCCATTCCTGCAAAGAATTTGACACTTTAGGAAGCAGAGGTCAAAGTGAACCTTTAAAACTAATTTGTCAGAGAAATATCTGAAAGAAAAATATTTTAGATGTAGAATACAGAGCATTTTGATACCCAAATCACAAAGAAAGGATAAGAATACAGGTTTCATTTGGGGATTTTTTTCCTCTGCAGACTTAAGAACTGTCCTTTTGAAAACTTTAGCTCACAGCTCACACTGACTTCAGATAGGTGCTGCCCCCTGTTGGTTATGAAAGGTTTTCTGCAGAATTTTCTTGCTTGCAAGTGGGCGTCCAGGATTGGCACATTTTTCTTCATGCACAATACATTATTAAATCTATAAATAAATATTGAAATAAAATGTAAAAATACACAAAAAATATTACAAAACTTTATGCACAGTATGCAGAGGTATTAAATCACTAAAGCCTCTATTTGGCAGAGTATCTATCCCCCTGTCGTAGCTATAATTTTTCTTAAATCAGAAAACAATTATCTGAGTTCAATAGTGCTGCCTGCTTCAGGTAGGAAGTGGGAAAATTCACCTGTCATGCTGCAAACATTAACTAATATGTGCTGCAATAATTTTTAAAGCATCATGTGTTTTAAAAATTTTTTAAGTGAATTTCAGCAGAACACTACTTTAAATTAAAACTAAGTTTTAGGTAAAAGGTGATCAATAATAATGATTTTAATCCATCGATCTTCAATTACTTTAAATGTGTAGAGGGGTATTGGAACCCAGAAGTAACCACACAGACATCTTTCTGAACATAGGAACCATATTTAGAAACGTGATTGCTGGAGTGGGGGCTCCTGTTGGAGTGGGGGCTCCTGTAGCAGGTAAAACAGCCCTCTGACATGCACTGACCTGATAAACAGCTGCTCTGAGGGAATCGGCTGCCTGCGGTTGAGATTCCTGCAGGGAAACTTTGCGGTCAAGAACTTTGAGTGCTCCCAAATACTTTGATTCCACTTTGGTGCACTCGCTCCGAGGCCTCTCAGGGGTTTTGGAGCTCGATGTCCTGGTTCAAAGATTAAGGAAGAAAGAAATAGCAGAGAATTACAAAATTGTGTTCCCTCAGGGCAACTGGAGTTTAAAATGATGATCTAGAATACATTAAACCACTTAGATGTGCAACAAACTGTTTTCTAGATTCATTTTTAAAGGTCTAGCTGACCTGAAGAACAGAACCTGTTTTACGGGTTTAGCTCTGTTCGTCTGAATTGGAAGCAAACCTCGTATCAAATGACTTTTCAGGGGACTGAGAAGGCAGATCTGTGTGATCCCTCGAGGATTCCTGCAGAGAAATATGCAACAGTTAGGTCACAGTAGTTAGTCGTACTTTATAAGTTAGTCATGTCAGCAAGACTCACACTAAATTCTTGAAATGATGAAGAGTAATTTCTCTCTGGCTCTTTGTTGTCATCAGAAATTAATCCGTCTAAAACAACAGATCTGAAATTAATATTGTTCATTCCTCATAACAAGAATTAAGCACAGCTTGGTTCCAGTTATCACCTCTGGAATCAGAACCACATGTGGTCTTTGTGACAAACTGTTGACTCTCTTTGGAAGAGGATTTACTGAGGCTTGAAACTGCTTGGTCTCCATCTGTCCACTGTCACAAACGAGAGGATGCAAACATGTTCTCTTTGGTAGCACAAAATAGCAAACAGATTAACATGCAGATCATTACAGTCATTAGGCTGGAGGTATCAGCTGAGAGTGGGATTGATGCAGAAGACGTCTGGGCTCCACAAGGATCTTGAGATCCAGTTTCTTCTGATGACTTCTTTGTAACATGAGATCTCAGTCCAAAGGTCCTTTGGCGCGGTTTGGGCTTGGGAGGTTCAATGCATTTAATATTGTCTGAATAGCAAGAAAAATTGAAATGTAAGTTTAACATCTAAGGACATTTTTAATGTTTTAAAAAAGTAATCAAAACAGACCAGCTGGGATATCATGGTTTGGGTTGGATGTTGGTGTGGATAGACTCTCAGAACTTTCTTCCACTACAGAGTTGCAGTTTATTTCTGGTGGACCTGGAGTTTCAACCACACTGTTGTCAGATGGTAATGGCAAAGGTAGATTATCCTCTGATGTTTGATATGACAGACTGGAATCTTCTCTAGCGATCTCCGGTTCTGTGGACTCCAAGGCGCTGTTTTTAGATGACATGGTTTCTTCCCTAAGATGGGTCGACTGCTCCGAGGAAAAAGAGCCACTATTGTCAACCGGCTGCTCATTTTTTAACAACTCTGGTGTTTCTGTGTGGTTGGATGAGGAGCTGGTTGTTTGGGTTTTCAAGAAGGAGACCTTTTTTCTTGTGGTTTGAGTGCTTTCATCATCCGATAACTCAAAGTTGTTAATTTTGCCTTTATTCTTCCTGGCCTTGAAAGCATTCCTCTTTTTTCTGGAGTTGATGAGTTCATTTAAAAAATCTGAAACATGAGAAGCAACAGATCACTAAATCGCTTACATCACTGCTTTGCCAATTACGCTGCTGTCACAACTTACCATCTTCATCATTATCGTAATAATCATAATGCTCCAATTTAGCTCTGCTGGCTCTAGAAGACACCGCAGCCTGAAGTTCATCCTAATAGAGGTTTCAGTAACTAAGTGGTAAACAAATTTAGCTTCTGGTTGATCAGATAAACAAACGACTTCACTCACCTGAAATGTTGTTCTTTTAGATGCTTTTGGACTTTTGGTGTAAGCTAGTGTTCTAACCTCTTGATGTGTCATTATAAAAACCTAGATTGAGTTACGATTGTGGAGTAGAACATGCTAGCATAAGCATGCTAGCATGTGTTCGAGGCTAGTTCACCACTGGATCCTGCATTAACCGATGTTTTAGCTTGTTTAACTGTTTCCTCAGTGAAACGCAATCGCAAAGCTTCTATACACACAAAAATGCAACTAAGAATGAACGTGGTATGTCTAAAACCTACGAACGATGGAGGAATGGTGGATAACAGCGTTGTTGATGGTAACCCTGGGAGACGACGGCCTGCGCTGTTGCGCATGCTCAGAACTGCCCACTGAGGCACGAGCTTTCAAACCTTAAGTCAATAAAACAGCCACGCATACTTCCACAAACACACACCGACTTGCTCGATTAAACGTTAACACCTTGTTACGGACCCCTGAACGTGACAATAAAAAAATTAATTGTTCCCTAAAATTAATCATTTGTGGCCACCAAGTAGACTTTATTTTATTTGCATAAATTATTTTAGTATAAATTTCTACTACCAATTTGAGACTACAAAAGACTAATTTGTACACACAAAATACAAATTCGTTCCCACCAATTACTAATTTGAGGGGAGAATTTTTATTATTATTGTTGAATGTTTCAAGGGCTCCTATAGAATTAAATTTAGGATTAGAAAAAAACATTGGTTTTACATTTTTTCCCTTTGTTAGAATTATTCTCATGGGTGACCTTTTGATGAATAACAGTTTCTCTATAAACATCTGAAGGGTAATAAAACTGCTAATTATTACTTTATAGCTTATACTTCTTTTTTGTTTTAAAGGAATAGTTAAAATGGAGTGCTGTTCGTTGTCATTAAATATTTAGCATCAAAAAACAAAAAAAAGTACTTTAAAGCTTTTGTAAATATTAAACCAGGTACATACAAGCTTGCAACAAAACACAGCCAAACATGTAAGACTTAGATCTTTATTCATTGTTGTAGGAAAAGTGCATAGTATAAGCCCTTAAACATTTAGAACAGTATAATTTGAGGTCTCTGTCATTTATCCATCTCAGTGATAACTTGATGCTTTTGCACAAGTGCTTTAAAAAAAAAAAAATCTAGTAGACCTTTTTTGGCATAATCAGAAAAATAACATTAAAAAGAAAAAAAAAGGCAGTATATTAAAAAAGAAAAAATACGATGCACATTTACTGATAGTACAAATGCACCATAAGGTAAACTTTACAATGCAAAAACCTTTGATCTTTAAATAAATGTATTTATGCGCTGGCATTTTAAGGTCAAAGGGGGTAAACCAAGCGCAATATATAAACTCTCAAAAATGCTAAACATTATTGAGCTCAAGAAAAACCACATTTTCTTCTACAGGGTACAGATTGAAGGTTTAGCTGGTGATTGTGGGATTCAATGATTCTGTTGAACGGTGGAAGTGGGTAAACCAGGGAAGGAACCAAAGGGTTCAGCAAAACAGAAAAGGATATCGTTTTTGTCAGCGTTTCAAGCATGACAAGCAACAGGGAAATATTCTGCTTAACACGTTTCATATAAAACAAAATAAGATCTTGTAGAAAAGTGCTCTAGAATTTCACAATGAATTATTCACATTGGCAAAAAAAAAAACTTAAAGATACGTTCTGTTTTTCCTCACCAGTGTAAAATGAAACATAAGCTAGAAACTTTGGGTTGTTGTCTAGAAAAGGAACGCAGACAAGATACAATTCTATTTTATTTAGAGGTCAGTTTTACTATTTTTGTCATCTTAGAACAAACCAAAATTCTACCTATTCTTAATGCTGTCCACCAAAGTATTAATGTCGGATCATACCCTGTAATCTCACATCTAAGATGCTGCGTGAGTCAAGTTTCAGCCCAGTATTCTGACTGCAGTCTCCCATAACCAACCAAACTGGCATCGAAACTCCTCCTCGTGATGCATTTAAGACTATGAATTGTAGATGTTTCTCAGAAACATAAATCAATAAACACACCGAGCTGATTTACTGAAAACAAGATTAGTGTTTCAGGAAATGAAACCACAATTTATGAGATGGCTCAATAAAAAAAGTGACACATTCTGTAATTATTTTGGTTTGAACAAATTACTGATAATATTTATTCTGACTGGCACTTTTTGAATGTGTAAGATTGTTTTAGATGAGGTGGAATATTTTGAGACACCCACCACCATTAATCATACAAAGTGCAGGTTCAAGAATAATTCATTAGCAACCCCTTCACTAACCAAACACGTGACAATCCTTCACTGTGAGATCCTGTCTGAAGTTTATTAAACCTGGTCCAGGCTCAGCTCACCTCCTGATGAAAGGAGGGAACTGATAAGAGTCCAACCGAATCATCAAATGTCCGTTTTTACAGTCCTGACTTTCAAAGATGGATCAGGAATGGAGCACATTCCAGAAGTTATACCAAAAACCAACATCTGTGCATTAATTTTAAATAAAGTAAATATTTTTTTTTAAATATTGGAGTAAGAGATTAGATTTTAATATATGTTAATGAATGATTATAAACTTGTGTATTGCATTACTTCACCATTAAATGTCCCAAATTCTGTGATGACGTCAGAGATTTGAGTTCAGTTGGGCTCTTAGAGGAACAATCACATAAAGACCTGTGACAGAAGTTTTAAAAAAGAAAAGGAGGCAGAGGGGTGGAAATGTGAGTAAAAGCTGACAGGAAGTAGAAGGATCCTGGTCACGTTCCTCCAAAAAGAGCATCAGGACTGCTGGTCGTCTGGATTCAGTGTTAGTCAACGGGAGGGGCTGGAGGTTCCCTTCCATGATTCTGGAGAGCAAAACAAAAGATCATTAATTTCCAAAAACAAAAACTTTTATTCACGGCAAGTACAAACTGGTTATTATAATGTATTGTTTGAGGTCTTAAATCAAGTTTTGTCTGAATATGAGCATCAAACTCAATTTTCAGATAATATTCTGAAAAATATGCTCACATATTCTGCAGCAGCACCAATTTTCCCAAATAGATGTTTCTGAGAATAAGTCAAATAATCCTCAGCCACCAGGTATTTATATATTAAATTCAACACCACTCATTTCAGCCAGAAAGTGACCACAAAATATGGACAAAATGATGACATTTTGAGTTAAAACAAAGAAGTATTTGCTGTAATACTACAATTACGGCAGGAAACCACGTCAAGCTCGAAAAACTTAAAAGTAAAAAAGAAAGTTTGTAAAAACAAGCAGACTGGTCAGAACCAACAAACTTAATTCTTGCCAAAAAAGGGAAAAGTTAGTGCTAGTACTGACATTTTGGGGTCCGGAGGGTTTCCCTGTAGGGCGTCGTCCCCTGAGACTGGATGGGCGGAGCAAAAACAAGACCAAGGCCACTACGGCCCATCCCATCAGAACCATGGGGAGGGTCAGATCTCCATCTCCACCGATTTGGCCATTAGGTCCTGGCACTAGACGGAACAAAAACACCATCATGCATCTGAGAACATGACAGCTCCCACAAAAATGACAAAAACTGTAAAAACAAATGGCAAGCAAAGTCAGAGCATACATACACTCCTGAGGGCATTCTGCATCCGTACAGTAAGACTGGGATTGCCTGAGCTAGAGGGGGAAAAAAAAAAAGCAAAACAGAAAAGAATTTTACTATTTCCCCCAAAAAAGATTCACAATTGTAAAACAGAATAAGAAATTATTAACTCCCCAGTTATTTTCCTGTGAAGTTCAGGAACTAATATTGTTTTAGTGACAGTAAAGAAATAAAAAGTTAAGAATTTCTTCTGGACACACCCCTCAATGCAGCGGACAAATCAGAAACCTCAGCGTGGCTTTTAACTCTAAACCGACTGAAACTCCCCGTGCGAGTAGAAGTTATCTAGAAATGGAGCTAATCTGTCTATTAGATAAACTTTTTGTTTAAAAGCTGAGTTCGTCTTTGGGAAATCCCAGTGAAAGTCCTACATTATTAAGTACATTAGAGAGAGAGAAACTGTGCTAAACCCTCAAGACAAACACGAAACAGGAACCAGGATACGTTTGCGTAGCATCAAGAAACTTTATTTCCCTCCACTGCTTGTCAAGTCTTTCATTTACTCAGATGTCTACATCTAAACATTTCTCAAATAGCTTTACATCGTATTTATCTCTCATGTTATCACAATTTTCCGTTTTCGTTTCCTACCATCCAAATGATCTGTTATCACAACTTTGTGGACATGGAACCCGTCAAAGTTTAAAGTAACTCTTTACTCACCAGGTTGATGAGACGCCTCATCGCAAATTCATGACTGCAGATGCACTCGCAAGGGTCGAAGCCTCCCTCCGCCATTTCTCACCAGACCGTATCCACCTTGAAACAGAAGCACTGTAACTAGGGCAAACGAGTGAGAGAAACCTAATGCTACCTCTTGTTGGTGCTGGGAACTATTGTTATTTCATAGCAGGACAAAGATGAAGAGGGAGGAGACTGCTCTGCTGTACACATGCAGCAAGAAGAAAAATAAATAAAAAAAATCATCCAGTAAATGCTGACAATGAAACCATTACTGTTCCTGCAAAAAACAGGGCTTTGTTAGGAAAAACAATAAGGTATAATTAAAAAAAATTAGACCCAGCATGGATTGGAGGGATTATGTTTTTCAGCTGGTCTGGGAGAGCTTTTGAATCGCTCAGCAGAACTGGAGGAAGTTTTGGTGGAGAGGGAATTTGGAGCAAGTCAATTACACTTCTACCCCTGCAAACTGACTTCAGATGAGAGGAAAACCATAGATTTTTTTATTTTTTTTAATGACTGTGTTTTGCTAATACAGACGACAGAGTTTCATTGTTCGGTAGGTAGTGTGCGTTGGGATTTTTTAATCAAGGAAAGCTGGTACCTTTGCTTAAAAAAGGTTGAAAAACACTGAAATAGGCTATATACTATAAAATACTAAGTAAAAGATAAATAAAAATAAATAAATAACAATATACCAAAGACCAAATGTATTATAAACCAATGACACATTTAGGAAAAGCACATCTGTCTTTTATTTATTTAGTCTCGTTTTTTTGGCCAAATACAAATATAAAATAGTAATTTAACATCATATCTATCTATATGATTGTCTACCCGTACAAGACTGAAACTAAAAGTGCATTATAGTATTTACTAATATTTTGTATACATACCATAAAAGAAGTATGTTTTTAAGAATTCATTGCTTATGTCAAAATAAAAAAAATGTCCTGTCAGTTTAGGTTTGTTATTTTTCAAAATTAAATTTAAGTTCATTAGTTTTTAATTGTACGAATTGAAATACTAATTTAATTTTTTTTGCCTTGATTTTAACTACAAACTAAGTTGATGTCTTTAAGCCATAGGGTTAGCAAAGCTAGTTAGTGCTAGGCTAACTAGCTACAGAAAACAGTGACAGACACAAATAAACAACAATGTTGAATTTAACGAATGTGTGATGGCGTTTCAGTGGGATTTAGTGCAGCCCTGTTCGTTATGGAACCCTGGCTGAGGCTGAGAGCGACGAACAGACGGAATATCGCGGTGCTACACAAAACACAGGTTCGGCTAAACGAGCAAGACAGACAAACAAACAAAAACAGCCGTCACCGCTTCGTTTAGCTCCATCTAGGAATTTTGCTTAAATAGCACCACTGCTAGTCTGACCAGCCAAACCAGAAGATTTTTTTTTATTTCCTGCTTCCTTTTAGCTTTCCCTTTATTCCTACCGACTGGCGATACAGCCGAATACATAGACAACACCACCAGCAGCAGCAGCAACAGAACAACAAGACTCACCAGACTTTTTAGACCCACGAAGGCGACGTAATCGTCTTTAGCGGGCCTTCACCTCACAGCTCTTCCCAATAGCCGCCGTCAGACCGGAGACATGTCAGCCATCGGTCTGTGTTTTGTTTAATACACGTGAGAGACATCCGGGCCTCATAGGAGGCAGATAGTTGCTTCTTATTGGTCAAAATATTTGATTGGCTGGTCTTTTAGCCAATCACGATGCGGCTGTCCGATCGCGTGAACAGTAAACAAAATCCAGCTGGCAGTAAAATGAGACATTAAACATCTGTGCTAATACAATACTCTCAGACTCAAAGGAACACAATTTAAAAGTATATCTAAAAAATTCAAATGATAATTCCTGTAGTCATTGTCTTTGAGTTTTTTTTATGAACTGTTTTAAAATAGATATTAAGTGAATATTTGGCTGCTGAACACAGACAGGTTGACTAGTTATTTTAGACAGTTACGTTTTTTGTTAGACTATAGGACTGTACAGACTTGCTTCATGTAGTACATTGCAGTTGAAAGAATATTTTCATTCATTATTATTACATATTATAAGGGATATCCGTTGAGAACATATTTGGATGAAGAAAAGTTGCATTTTTCTTGATTGTCTTCATAATAGCTCAGCCTCAAACATATGTACTATGCTTTGATGAGCAGAAAGAGGACAGCAGTTTTTAAGAGAGCAGTTCAGAATAGAAGTGCAGGAGAAACTGAAAGTATATGCTCTGTCATTGAAAAAATATCACCTATCAACATAAGGCACCTTGTCCTTGCCAGTATTTTTGGCACAAGCAAAACTGCGATTTAGAACGGTAGGAACGCTTTCTGTTCTGTTTGACATGGATTTTAGAGAGTTTCAGATTGGGGCACAGACTGTAGAAGGGTGGAATAAAAAGTCATCTTCTATGCGGGTCTTGAAAGTGTGGCCAGATTAAGAAATAACACAAAAAACATGGGTCTCTGATATTGTTCAGTGGGCCAGACCAAACTATGATTCGGCCCGCGGGCCATAGTTTGCCCACCCCTGGTCTAAATTGTATCTAATATTAATTACTTCATAACAGAGCATAGATATAAGCTTTACATTAACAAAAGCATGGCAATGTTCAAAGAAAAACCCAAACTTAAAAATGGTATCGCCCAAAACTACGGAAACCTTAAAGAAATCAAATTTTTCAAACACTGGTATATTCTGTTTTTATATCTACGCTTTTTTTCTTTTTTATCAAACTTTTGTGAAATATAAATTCAATTAATAATTCAATTAATTAATACAAATAAAATATAAACACTTCTTATTTGCCGCAGTTTTAAATAAACGTTTTTGCAGGACGTACTTGTGTAAAAGTATCTTGGCTTTGCACCTTTTGTCAATCTTTTTGGTATTTTTTATAAATTTCTTTGACTACAAATTTACACTCTCCCTTTCTTTGCTTTGAAAACATGCATTGGTTGGCTTCCACCTTGATAAGAATATGCTGTTTTTATTTTAATAAACATCTTCTGACTACCTGCTACTTCAAACTAAATCCTAAATGTTTCTGTTATTTTTGGTGGAGGTCAGACTATGAATTGAATCAATTCGTTTTTTACAAAAAAAAACAACAAAGCATTCAAATGTAGTCTATTAAATTAATCATATTTCCGGTAGGATTATGTTAAAGCAGATACAAATGTGCAAAATGAAAACCAAGAACTCAATAGGACTTGTCAACAGCGGCAGAGGTCAGCTGCAGCTTCTGCCTGACTCCACTAGCAGAAAATGAAAACACTGTCTGGAATTAATGGGTTCTCAGGAACTCATTTCCCCAAAAGAAGTTTTACTAGAAGTATGCTGCAACATAATGAAAAATGACTGTAGATGAGGGAAAATTAGTCAAATATTTAGAGTCCCATACATAGAGACCAAACTTTTATATGATGCATTTGGGTCTTTCTTCAAGTATGAAAGAAAAATACAACTTTAAAAAATGTTCCAGGGTGAGGCCAAAAAAAAGTTTTCTAGAGAAAAGCAAAAAATAGTAAAATGGAACTCATTTAAGAAGTAAGGAATTTAACTGGAGATCATGTAACAGAGTACGCCATTAAAGTCGTACTCTGATCATCTTTTGATCAATTTAAAACGTTCCTTATGGTCTATTAATCAAAATAAAATAAAACTGTTGTTTTCTAGAATATAGTTTCTGCAGAGCTGCAGTAGTTTAATAGATGTTTGCCTCTGAGTTATGCAAGGGTCTGTTAGCGTGGAGTAAGCCCGGCTCCTTCCCATTATCTATTTGTTTACACTCTCTCCCTCTGTCTTACAGCCCCTCACATCAACCAACCTCACTGGTGCAACAAAAATGGTGAAGTAACATTGAAGCTATCCAGCCATACAGTTTTGATCCAGATGTCAGCTCAGACGAGGAAAACTAAGACGTACGTGGATCTAGTCGTCTACAAGCGGATGCATCAGAATGGAGCAGAGCAGGGAGACAGTGGCTTGCAGTAGTCGCTTCTACTTCACAATTACAAGCTTATTCCATCTGCATTTTTTGTCTGCTTCTAAGTCACCACGATTTGAATAAAGCCAACTAAAACTCTGAAATGCAATCATAAGTTTATTTTTTTTATCATAAATTTCCTCTGTCATCAGAAAAGTACAGCAAGATTATGTCAAAAAGACCAAAAACCATTTTCATAAGAGTGGGTCTTTAAAATCTGAAAGAAGTCACAACACAAGAAGCAGCAATCATAGAATTTGAAAGGGTTTTGCCTAAGGAATGTCCCAATGTTGCATTCCACATTAACATTCTTCCACCACTGTGCTCCTGTGTAAAGTTCCGCTATATCCACAAGTGAATCATAGACACTTGAAGACAGACAGAAAACTAAATTCTGAAATAATACAGATCTCCACATAGAAATTTACAAAATGATACTGGCTTTTCTAGCCTACTGCTGTAAATACACTACAAAATATACTTAAAAAAAACTTTTTTTTGGTATTCAAAAAAATTATTTGTATTTTAGATGATACAGTTTTCAAAGAAGTAAACGTTCAAGGCAAGACTAGTCCAAGAACAAAATCAAATTAGGGTCAACCATTTAACTAAACTTGACTTGTTTATCTATTTACTTATGATTTAACTGTAACATCCCCCACATCTAAACTTGCCATTTGTTGTTACTCCAAGATTAAACAAACAAATAAATAATAATAATAATAATAATAATAATAATAATAATAATAATAATAATAATAATAATAAAAAGAAGCATCATCTTGTGCTAGTTCCATATTAAAATCAACAAATACATTCCTATTGACAGAACACAATTGGTTGCTGTTAGGGACTGATGTCGTTCGCGTCACCATTGTGTTCAGGGACTTTCAGAAATGCTGTAGTCCAACTTTTACGTCAGTCAGTCAGTCAGTCACCATTGCTGCTGATGAAAGTTCCAGCTGGTGCTCCATGCAGCGCGTGTTCCCTGTCTGCTGGTTCTGGAGTCAGTCTGTGTGCGGGCGGACACTCACACAAACACACACACAAACACACACACAAACACACAGGCAGACTGTCGACAGCGACCGCGAGGCTGAGCTCCCTCTGGAGTGAAAAGAAGCGCCGGGCGCTGAAAGTAAAACGAGATCGATCCCGCAGCCGGCCGACCCCGGGTGACAGGCCCCGGGTCCACGTTGGAGTCAGCAGTCCCTTCATCAGCAGACAGACAGACAGACAGACATGGCTAACATTGCGGTCCAGCGGATTAAGCGAGAGTTCAAAGAAGTTCTGAAAAGCGAAGAGGTGCGTTTGATTTACAAACTGTTAGTTTCCCCTGAGATCAGTAGTTTTTGTTTTGTTTTTGTTCTACTCTTTATTTTATTTTATTTGCCGTGACAGTAAAACTTAAAAGGCAGAGCACTTTTACCGGGGGATGCCCCGGTGTTTCAGCAGGTCGGGCCCCGGTAACTTTAGCTAGCTTTAGCCTCGTTTGTGGTCGAGACTCTCGTGTCAGGTGGGTGTGTTCAGGAAACACTGGGGATTTCGTTTTGTTATGTCAATGGGCCTTTTGTTAAAATACATAAATAAAATTCTATTGCAGGTAAATTTATTTACGTAGAAAAGCCGAGTGTTGTGTGCGCTATCGTACCCACGGTCGGTTGTTTTCTTATCACTTCAGGTTAGCTAGTTATTTTGGTCTACTACATTGACAGCTATAGGGTTAGCATTAGCATGCCGTGGTGTATTTCATGTTCTTGGATTTATCAAATTTGTTATTTGCTGGTTGGATTCGGAACGAAAGGCCGTTTTTGTTGTGTATGTTGTCATTAAATTGCATGTTAAGTTATTTATATTGTATTATTTTGTTCTTGTTCTAGCTTTATTATTAAGCTATGTGATGTGTTGTGCTAACATAAATAACTTAACCCTTTAATCAGCCACACCACGCTTCCGTGGAACTTTGTGGACGGTTGGCTTTTCTTTTGATTTTCAGGGGAATGACCGGATTAGGCTGAGACTTGTCAGTGATTCTAAGTGTACGAAAGGGGGTTAAATATTTTATAAGGAAACCCCATAAACGGGACATTTACATTACTTATGACCTTTTTTGTTTGTTTGTTTGTTTTTATTCCTCCACATTTAGACAAGTAAAAACCAGATTAAAGTTGATTTGGTGGATGAGAACTTCACAGAACTACGGGGTGAGATAGCAGGTCCTCCAGATACACCATATGAAGGTATTGTTATACATTTCCAAATGAAATATTCTAATCCCTACAATTTATGTATGTTAAATAACTTTTTTTTTTTTTAAGGTGGGAGATATCAGCTTGAAATAAAGATTCCAGAAACGTATCCGTTTAATCCTCCAAAGGTATGTGTGATGAGGTTTTTCTACTTCTACAGCACAAAAAATAAAACTGGAACCCTTGTACCATATAGTAGACAAGTTTCCGTTAGTATTTAGGCTCACTTGACCCCTTAAAGCCATGGGAATTCAGAGAACTCTCATTCAAAATGAGATGACACACAGGTTCTTGATGCAGCTCTTGTACTTTTTTTTCCATAAAGAAAGTGACTATTCGCACATAATTTTCTTCTAAATATGTGCGGCCAGTGCTGAACTTTTTCCTCGGACTGCGTGGAAGGGTTAGGGTTAGGTTAATAAGAGAGAACCAGCAACATTTAGCCTTAGTGGTTTGTGTGCCCGACATGAATTTCCATCAGTTTTTGTGGTTGGTCCCGTGTAAATGGACATAAATAACATCTGCATTCTAAAACAAAATCTCTGACCGTGTGTGAAATTTCTTCAGCAAAAAGTGCCATTCATCCAATACAGTTAAGCAGTTTAGTTGAATCAATGCAGATCCTCTGGTTTTTAAATGTGTGCATTATCAGCAATCGCAGGTTAATGCTTCAATATGATCAGACCAAACATTTCTTAGCAGAGCCAAAATGAGATGAATGGCCTTTAGCGCTACAGAAAAACAGAACTCAAGAGATGAGAACATTTAGGAAGGGGGATACAGTAGGAATATGCTTTTACTGAAACAAAACAAAAAACATAAAAATGTGGCAGGAATGTTGTTTTTAATACACGAATGTCATGTACATTTAAAAAAAATGATTACACAAAAATAGATAACTTTTATTCTTAAAAGTAAAACCGAACCACACCATCCCACTTTGTGAAGGTGTTGTCATTCCATAAAAAGAGGATTTGTAAAAAAAAAAAAAACAATAAAAGGCATTGTCTTGAACAGTTGGTCACATTTCCAACTATGATAACGTCCCGTTTGTCACCAGGCCAGAAAGGGGGTCTAAACACATTTGTCATCATACTCAGCAAAAAATGGCAAAACAGACTTTCCAGTTCTGTTTCCAGCCATATGTGCTTTCATTTGTACTTTTTTTTTTCAGACTTTTCCTTTCTTTTTATTTTACAGGTGCGCTTCATAACCAAGATCTGGCACCCTAATATCAGTTCTGTCACAGGAGCAATATGTTTGGACATTTTAAAAGACCAATGGTGAGCTGCAGAAAAATGCATTTTCCCGTGCTGAACATGTCCATTTATCTCCTCCAACGTTTAAATGTGCCTCACTCAGGGCAGCCGCTATGACCCTGCGGACGGTGCTGTTATCCCTACAGGCTCTTCTTGCTGCTGCAGAACCAGATGATCCACAGGATGCAGTAGTAGCAAACCAGGTACTGTGTGTGTGTGTGTGTGTGTGTGTGTGTCTACTCCATGATCAAGATTTTAAAAATATGACCCCATCTTTTATTCTTTGATCCTCCAAACCAGTTTAAGCAGAACCCAGAAATGTTCAAACAGACTGCAAGGCTGTGGTCCCACGTATACGCAGGTGCTCCCGCCTCCAGTCCGGACTACACACGGAAAATAGACAAACTCTGTGCCATGGGCTTTGATAAGGTCAGACACACTGCACTGCTTTTGTTACATATTACCAATGAAATGGAAAAAGAATTGTACCGACTGAACAAAAACCACTGGTTTCCCTGTGACCTTTTCTTGTGGTCCGTCTAAGGCACGCCTGTGCAATAATCATGCTGTCTTGATATGGAGGTGCTCACGATCCCAGATTTGTGAACAATATTTGGGAGAAATGCTTGTTTTGTGTGTCCGTAGAAAATGTTGAGTTCATCTCATGGCAAAAACAGAAGTGTTGCATTAAATTTTGTTTTGCGTGTATATAGTCATTTTTCAGAATTCGTGCAGTTTTTCTGAAGGCCTTTATACAAATAATTCTTTGGTTGATTAATGGTGCAGAAAAGGAAAGGTAGGTGGTACATTTGAAAATAAACAAAACTCAAAATACCAAATAATTGTACTCTTCAAAAAAATAATTTGAAAAAATGATTTGCCACTTGTTCCGTATCTTAATTAAACATAACTGAAGTTATAGTTGCATAAAAAATAGACTTGTTGTGAAAAATGTCATGTTTTTTTTAAAGTTTTTCTCCTTTGGAACAGAGTCATCATGAAATAACCGAGAACCCCTCTTGTATTTAGAATGCAGTAATAGCGGCCTTGTCTTCAAAATCCTGGGACGTGGAAACGGCAACAGAGCTGCTGCTCAGCAACTGAAGAGCCCCAATCAAGAGCGAGGACCCAAACTCTGCGTCATCACCCGCTCCCTGCCTGCACCCTTCCAGCATTGCCTTTCGTTAAAGCAGACACCCTCCTGTGAACACAGCGGTCCGAGCGCACCTTTGACTGCAAATTCAACACGGATGCCTGTCCAATCTCATTCACCGTTTTCTTCCTGATGTTGAGAAGCCCAAGCAACCCCTTCAAAACCATCCTCCACGCCTCTTTCTTTGACTTTTTTTTTTTCCAAAAAAGATGCCATGAGCCGGGGGATTTTTCAGAATAAAAGCCCTCCATACTCCTCTAATTTACAGACTTTTCTGAGCAGAGTTGGACTTCTGAGTCTTATTTTTACCCAGATCTTTATGCTATAAGTCTATCAGATTGAATTGACTGGACTGTATGGTTGCTGGGCGAGAGCCGTTAAAACTCCTAAACCAGAACTTTGGATGTACACATTTTCCATCATCTATGTAGAACTAGGAATGTTCATCCTCACGTTTCCACACACGCACAAACAGCTGATCTGTAAATAGATATGTGTACATTTGGAAATACATTAGGGATATAATTTTTTTTTATATATACACGGATGGCATTGTAAAGCAGATTTATTTTAAATATAAACAATCCCTAGTTGTATCGAGAGACTTATTTGATGCTTGTGTGATCCATGAAAACTCCCTCAGCAGATCAGGACTTGGATTTTTGATTTCCCCCCCCTCCCCTCCCTGCATCTTCTGTGGGGTTTACTGAACGGGAATCCTGGTCCAGCAGGAGTCGGCTCAGGACCCTACAGGTCAATATGTCACTTATTCTGCTGGACAATCATCAAAGCCTTTTGCTGGTGGGTGTTTTTATTGCCTTTGTTTTCACCAAACAATACGGTGGATTTTTATCAAATAGTCCCCCTATAGACAGAAAACTGCTTTAAAAGACACTAAGATTATATTGTTGTTGCATCAATCAGGGTATTTTCTGAAAACTTTTTTAAAAACTAGCTCTTAGTTAAAAATATTTTAGCCCCGCCTCAGAACAGATCTGAAAATTCTCCTGAATGTGATCTGTGCACTTTCTACAGAGCCTTGACATGCATTAAAAAAAGAAAAGCATCCTACTTTTGAAACACCATCTTTAAAAGTCTGATTTAAAACAAAAACACAGCAAGAGGAATAGAAAGAAAAATGCATCTGTTAAAAACCCAGAGCTGTTTATTTAGTGTGGTGTTAAATGGAGGCAGAAGCATAACCCCGGCGTCGAACGCACAACTTCCTTGTAAATAGTGGAGAAGTTCTTCATCAGTGATGACCAGATCCGCATCTTTACAAATAAGAACAGAGACCGAGCCCCGCCCACCCGCTCTCTATCCCGTCTTCCTGGTGTTCAGTGTGCGAATGTTGCACGATGACGATGCAAAAAGAGGGGCTGCTGCATCTCAGTTTCTCCATTTGTATTGTTTTCTTCAAGGCGCGTCGCCAGTAGAAAAGGCATGTTTATTTATTGTGACATTGTCATGTTTCTTTAATTAAAAAAAGTGGAAAACAAGTTGCTTGTGTTCCTAAAAATTGCATTTCCAAACAAGAGGAGCGTAAAAATGTCCTGCTATGTAACATCTGAAGTATTTATTGTTTTGGAGACGGAAAAATAAAAAGCAATATTCTACTACATAAAAGGTAAACAATATCGTCCAACTCATTTTTACCCTATAAAAAAACATTTGTAAAAGAGGAAAAAGCTGAACACAAATGAGTAAATATGTCTTCAAAAATAGAAAATTGTGACTAAATAAGAACAAAAGGAGGAAAGCTTCATTTCAGCACCGCTGACTATAAGTGTGACCGGACAGTTCAATGGTATTCTGGTGAAACGACCTCTGGAAGCAGCTTCTAAACAAGCCCCATTGATTTAAATCACTGATTAAACTGCTTTTGCTTCAATCGGATTTATTGCAAGTCAAAGAATAAATTGCTCACACATATTTACAAACTATATCTGTAAAAACGTTAGTCCAAATAAAAAATAAAAAAAACACCAAATGACGAGAAAGAGGTCGAGTCATTACCCAAAGCTTTGTTCCCAGGAAATTTAATAAGCAACAATCATAATCAGATTAAAATATTTGTAAAATGTCCATGTTTTTTTTTGTTTTCCCACTCAGTCTTTTTTTTTTTTTAAAAATGGCTTCACAAAGAAGCAAAGAACAACAAACACAAAGGGAAAAAATATCTTTCTGAGTAAGACCTACATACTGCGAGCTTCTATTTCATGACTGCAGAGTGTTTAAAATCTAGGATGTGTGCAGGGTTGTGTGTGTATTTTTGTGTTTGTTTTTTTAATTTTTTTAGAAAGGTCCATAATATCTTTAGGAAAGCTTTAAGAGGTGAGAAGGTACAAAGGACGATTCTGGCCCATTCTCCAGACTCATGATTTCTTTTTTGTTGTTGTTGTGAGGTCCTCTTTACCTGAAAAACACAAACGGTAGACATTACAGTCGGCACTGAATCCTTCATTTAGTCCCCAGATTCCTGCTTTTGTTTGGTCACAGTCTAAAAGCTGCTGGATGCGTTTGGAAAAATAGGTGATTCCCAGTTATCTTCATGCAGAAACGAACCTGAAAAACGTTTGCTTTGCCCGAGTCTGAACGAGGCCCAGCGTGCGCTCACCTCTGCAGGTCAATCTGCTGCTGTTTGGACATCTTGATGTTGATGGACTCTGTGTTGGAGGAGTTGGAGTCTGCCGCTCTCTTTCTGCCTCTGCCAGCTCCGGCCGGCGGCGGTGGCGCCGCCTCTTTTTCATTCACCGCTGGAGCTGAGGCAGCAGACTTTGGAGGTCGACCGCGTCGTTTGACCGGTGTTCCTTCTGTCCCTGCTTGAGGGGTTCCTTTTGGACTCTGTTCTGCCTGCAAGAAAGAATAATAATAATAAAATAAAGGCTTTAAAGAGCAGTGCGCTGGCATCTGGAAAGAAACAAAAAATAAGTCCTAAGTGTGACCTTCTTCACTTCTTCATTCTCGATTACTGGGTTCTCGTTGTTTTCTTGCACTCGGCTCTCAGGCGACTCGGGAGGGACGCTGCTGTTACTACATCAGATAAAGAAATGATTGAAATAATCCGCATTTTGCCCAAGAACATGATTCCATTAGCGTCTGGTTTACAGACCTGTTCTTGTTGATGGTGGAGGCCAGTGGAGACGAGTTGCTGCTGGTGTTGGTAGCCGTGTCTGCAACGGTTGTGGTTTTGGTCAAGATCCTCCGACCTGGAACCGTCAGGGGTTTGTTCACAGCTCCCAAAACAGGAGCTGGTTTAGGCTGCAAGACCAACAGAAAAACAGGATCACGGCAACCGTTCGCCTACTTTCAGAACCCACTTCCTGGTTATAATCCAACGATCCAAACATCTGTGTTTGGAATTTACCTTCCCAGTGAGCAGCATTTGTCTCATTTCTGTAGTCAGGTACTCCTTATCGTTTTTGAAATCCTGATGGGAAAAAAAAACAACAACACGAAAATATAAGTAAAAACAGATCAATGCAAATGTTGTCTTTAAACTATTCACACTTTATGGTTTCAACCTCCCAGAAAAAAACGGTTGATGATGTGAACTAGCCCACGTGTGTGTTTGTGAGTGTTACCTTGTCCTGTATGAGGAAGAACTTTCCTGGAAGGACGGGTTCTTTCTGGCAGTCCAAGTGACACGCTGTGCTCTTGTTAGCGATCACGAATAGAGCTACGTCACAGACGATGTACAGTTTCTGTTATGAAAACAAAAATGTTCAAATCATTTCAAATAAACCAAAAACAAATCTCTTACGGGCACTGATGAGAACACAATTTGTAGTACGTGTCTGACCCAGTTTCAGGTTTGAGTGTTGCCCCTACCTCATTGGCCTTCGCGTCGTCCGGACACTGGGCATCCTTGGTCTGCTTGATGTTCTCCACCATTTTTCTTAGAAAGGCGTGACTGTTGTTCTCATTTTTGGTCATCAGCACTTCCAACATGAACCACAGGCACCTAAAACCATCAGTTTACACACACAGTTAACACGGCTGCTGTTTTTTTAAAATAACGGTAGATACACGGAAAAGAGCGGAAAGACAAAAACTCACTCTTTGACGTCCTTTAGCTGTTCGTATTCGTGTGGTTTTGTGAAGTCTGGGTCATGGGCCAGAAGATGGATCATAAAAGGAACGACATACTCAGGAAGAAGAGAAATAAGTTTTTCTGTCAAAGCAGAAGAAAAAGGATCTGTTTAGTTTGGGGTAAAAAATCATCTTCATAAAAACAAAAACAACAAAGAAAAAGAGGAGAAATGCAAGCTGGGTAATTGCCTCTAGCTGGTCATTCCTAATACCTTTGAGGGTTTAAAAGGGAACAGAACCTACAACCAAACAACCTACTTTTTCTTACTTGTCATATTCCTAATATTGTTGGAATCCCATTTATTAATGGATCATAGATAGAATCTTTGAAAAAATTGGAGTCCTATCACATTTTGGGACAAACTGACCCTGAGCGAGTGGGTTTTGTTTGATGTACTCTCTGCGAACGGAGATGTTTTTGAGGAGGCACTGTCGGGCGTGGGCGCGTCGCTCCTTCACCGGGTCCTTGGCACACAGAGCGAAAACGGCCAAATACTCCAGAGGCAGCAACAGCTTTACCAGAGCCAAGTGGAGCTTCTGTGCAAAAATCTGACGAACCTGGTAGCACTCGTCCTGCAACAAAACGGAAAATAAGGAAAAGTCAGGAGCGTCAGTCAAGTAAATACGTTTACTGAAGGTATTTTCTTTAAAAATGTGCATAAATAAAACTCATTTTAGCTCAGGTGACTAAACCCACAGCACATAACCTAAAACAGCCTTAAGAAATTGAATTAAGCATGTCAGAAAAGGGTGAAACTGACATTGATGACGAGTCCACAGAGCTGAAACTGCTCTGGCGTGATGATGTCATGGTAACATGGTTCCTGTGCCAACTTCATGATGGCTGCACCGGCGGCCAGCCTCAGGCGGGACATGTCGGAGTTACTGTTAGAAGACACGGATGAAACCAATCGAAACGAAAGCATCCACTCCAACAAGTTTCTAATCTCTGACCTGACGGTAAGCAGATGTCATGTGTGATTGACAGCTCTGGGCTGCGCATACCTGATCTTCTTCTGCTCTGTGAGGTCTCCCTCACTGACCAGCATGGCTGACAGCAGGCGTAAAGTGGAGTTCGCTGATTTCGATTGGTTGTTCTTCATTCCTAGTAACCATCGCACCAAAAGCTTGATCGCTTGAACCTGACACAACACATGGATTATGGGTAAAAAATATTAGTTTGGTCCTAAAAGAAAACCTAGAAAGGATCGGATTAGAAATGGTGAAAACGTCTCACCTTCGCTAGAACCTCAGCGGATACCTCTTCATCACTGGTCCACAGCTTCCCGTTCTTGTTTCCCGCCATCTGTACAAACACACACGTCTACTGATATGCTGCTGCCTAAATAAATGCATGTGAATGTGGAGGCCATACCCTGTCATTCATAAGCAGGTCTTTGACGATGAAGTTAGCCACGATGGATTTCATGGGGGAGGCGAACTGATCGGGGGCCAGCATGGATATGTGACCCAGAGACACCAGCGGGGTGATGAGCTGCTCTGGAACGTCTGCGTTGAGGCTCCGCGACAGAGGCTGCCGTGAAGGACGAGACAAGTTAAAGACCCACTCTGATCGTCTTTTGATCCATTTTAGAAATGGTCTTTTCATTATGATTAGGATGTTTTTAACCAAAATCCCCCAAATCTGTGTCATTTTCTAGACGTAGTTTCTGCAGAGGGACACCTTTAAGTTGGCGCAAAGCAGCCCCCCCCCCCCTTCCCCTCCCTATTGCTGAAGGCTCTGAGTTTACATGCTTTCCCACTAGCTTAAGCCCCTCACAACCCCCCATCCTGACATTAGCGGTGCAACTAAAACGGCAAGCAATATCTGAGCTTTCCAGCCGTACAGTCTTGAGCCAGATGCCAGATCAGACGAGGAAAACCAAGACGTCCGTGGATCTATATGTCAGCAAGTGGATGCATCAGAATGGAGCGGAGCAGGGAGCTTGTGGCCCCGCCCAGCGCTTTTCTACGTCACAAATATGCTCTTTTTCAAGCGGCATTTTTCGCCCTGTTCCTGATTCACAACAATTGGAAATGAGAAATACTCAGAAATGCAATTTTGAGCCTAAGTTTTTTTTATCTATGGTCTCCATCATGAGAAAAATGTCACAAAAACATGTTGAAAACACCCAAAACACAATTCTTCATCAAAGTGAGCCTTTAATCTGAATGTGCTGAAAAAGATTCACTCTGTGCCCATTAAACGTTCAACAACTACTGCTGCACTTCTGATGGCAAACCAACACGTCTGCTCCATCTATATGTATATGTTGATTAATATGGACCTAATTTCTATTCAGTTATGTTCATACTTGTGCAGTTCTGAGGTTATTATAGGATACAGTCAATTCAGTTCCATCAATTCGACTCATGAACACCAGTGTGGAATAAAATCAACATGTGCTTCCTTACCTCAAAGATTTGTGCCAGCTGTACTTCTTTATTGTTAAAGATGGAGTGAATACAGTGGACCGCCTGCTTGGCCTGGTGAGGCGTACCACGTTTGGCTTTCTGATGCAGGATTGGAATAAGTGTCCTAAAAGACGCATAGCAGAGAATATTGAGGAGAGTGTGCGTGTCTTTTATTTTAAAATTCTTATGGAGAAGAAGAAGGCATGGCTTGGTATTCTAACCCCTTTTGTTCATTTTTAACCACCAAACAAAAAAAAAGTTTTAAATTATATATTTTTTAAATGGAAGCATATTGCAATAAACTGTGTTACATTGTGAAGGAAAAACCAAGAACATGTTTATGTGAATCAAGCAGAATTCGGGGTTTCAGTCTTACGATCGTATCTGTTGCAACTCGCTCTCTATCTTCTGTCCGGTGTTTCTGAAAATCTGGATGGCTGCTTCTGCAACTTTGTCGTCCTCCATCTTCAAGCACTGGAGAAGAGACTCGTAGGTCTCAGCTGAGTGGAACGCCGTGGGATGTGTGAACGACAAGACCTGAAAGTACACGGCATTAATCATTTTATCTCCTTAATTAGTGGAGATTTTCCCTCAAAACTTTCTACCTTACTACATTTTTTTACACCTACTACTGGTTGATGTTACCTTGAGCAACTCCAGTCCCGAGCGGATAGCTGTATCGGGAGTGACACCTTCGTCATCATCATCAGCTGTTCCCTCAATAGACCTGTTGAGCAGCTTTACCAAAGCACTAGAAATAAACAGATCACAAAACTTAAAAACATCAAACCTTAACAAACTGCACACATATATATAGATTTCAAAGTTAAAAGTAGTCACTAGAGTACAAGGTTTTGTAGTGTTTTTCCATCAAGTGTAAAGGGTTAAACCCCAGCCCACATTGAGGTCTGCAGTTACACAGCACCACCACTAGGTGGCCCCGTGAATGAGAAAAGCCTATTATACAACTACACTGAAGCACCAAAAGTGAAGCTAAATTGATTTGGAGTCACATTTCCCTATTGAATAACTGCTTATCATGAAAACATGTGAACATTCAGGCATCCTGTATAAGTGATAAAACCAAACACATTTTCTTTGGAATTCAGATTCAAACAAATTTATTTTGCTCCTGGTTTTCTGACCTGATGGCCTCAGAGTCGATGTGGACAGGAGCGATCCGCTCCAGCAGGAACTTGACCATCTCCAGAAAGGGATTGGTCGGCTGTTTTGGAAATGTCAACTTCCGGGTGATCTCTCTCTGTGCACGCAGAAAAACAACACACTTGTGACAAATACTCATTGATTTGTACATCTATTCAAAAGAACAAGTCAAGTCAGAGTGATACAAGCACGTTAGCGAGTCAGGAAATAACATGCCTTAAACAAAACAACAACACAATGATATGGTAAATGGACAAACAATGTTAAAAGTTAGAAAGAAAGAATACATGTGTGCTCTTACCACACAGATCTCTGCCTGTTTGCAGGAGCAGGTTGGGCTGATGAGCATCTCCAGCTGGACTCGCAGCTTCTCATCTTCCGTCAGCACTTGATTGAACTTCTTCATGAAGTCCTGAGCCTTTCCAGCATCTGGCAGGTTTTCTACAAACCCAGCAGGAAGAAGATTTAAGTCAAATACGCAAGAAAAACGAATAGAAATGCAGCGCGTGTGATTTTTATCCCAACTTACTCGCAATGCCCATAAGCTTTGCTGACATTAATGTATTGTTGGCCTCAGACTAAATGGAGAGGAAGGTACAAAATTAAGTAAGAATACATTTTTGTTTTAATTAAAGCTGATGAAGGGGCAACAAACCACTGGCAGCTTGTGTAGGTCAAGCAGCTCTTTGACAAGACTTCGGAGCATGTTCTGACACTTCCACATCTCATTTAAAGCCCTGAAAGGAAAGATCAGTAACTAGAGAGCAACACAGAACACACTCAAGAGAAAACTGCTTCTATGTCGTAATACGACTGGGCCTTTCAGTGTCTGCAGAGAAGTGTAAATATCACAGGTTTTACTAACTTGACGGCATTTGTGTCCAGGCAGGCATACAGGTAGTATAGACACTTCATCTTCTCCTCTGTATCAAGACTGTGTGGTACCATGTACTGGGCAAAGATCTTCTCTACTAATAACCTGCAGAAACAAAGTTTTGATTAATTATTCAAAAGCGAACACCTATGTGGAAAACAGACTGAACAAACAGTGTAACCCCTCCCTCCTGATAAGCCAGTTACTAAGCAAATCAGAATCTCTGCACCAGCTTCAATTCCCATTTTTAAAAACTGCACAAATAGGTTCTCACTTGTCATCGATGCTGTTCTGATAGTAGATGTGCAAAAGTTTGTCTTTGATCCAGCTGATCTTCATAGCCGATTCCTTTCCAGCTTCATGGTGCAAACAGTACTTCTTAAAGAGCTGAGCAAGACCCATCATGGCTTCCTTACGCACACGCCACTGCGGAGGCAAGGAGGACACACAAACAGGTCATAAGTAAACACAACTGTTGCTTAGGTTTGTTTTTTATGTCAAAAATAACCTGCTGTTAAAAACGAGGACATTAGATCCCTTTCCACAACCCAGAAGATGTTCAAAAGCATCAGTAATCTCAAGCTGACCAAATCCTCTTTATGACTTGTCTTAAAGAATACGAGACAGTGATGAACACTAAAGGACCGACACTACAGCTAAGGACTGATTGATTTAGAACATTGCTGTTTCTCTGCCGGCACTACAGGTATTGAACTCACCCTCTTGTCAAGAGTCCTTTCCCGAACAAAACCCAAGAGCTGGTCGTTGACCAGGTTGAGGTCTTTCTTTCCAGCATTGATGATGGTGACGATGACATCATGGCGGATGGCCTCCTCTGGATCGTGAGAACGCACTTTCAGATACTCTGGATTAAAGGAAACGGGCCGTTAACTCACTGCAGCACAGTTGCAGGAACCAGCAGAAGAGCTCATAATGGGACTGAAATAAAGCTCACCTGTCAGGTCTCTTGCCAGGTCTGGGTGGTTCATGAGGCAGTGACTCGCAAACTTGACACACTCTAGTCTGACAGGTACGTGAATGTCATTAAACCTAAAGAACATAAAAGAGGCGTTAGGAACCAAATATCTCATCAAAAATACAAGTGTAACCGGTCATTTCTCCCCCCAGCATGCAGGAAACACCAATCCTGAGGCCTTTTAACAAAAGTTTTCAGCTGCATTATGGGTTATCGAGATGACTCACCGTCCCAAGAAACACTGCCACAGCGGTCGGTTCTGAGAGGCCAGCTCTGAGTCTTTAGCCCCAAAGAGTTTCGCTAGCAGCCGAACGACTGCCAAACGCTCCTCGCCATCGTTACTCTGCAAAAATGCACACATGTGTAGTATAAGAGGCAGAAAAGTACAACTACCACTTGTTCCATTCATTCTGAGCATGAAAGTAAACAAAATATTTCAGTATCAAGAAGATTTTTTAAATGTAAAACCAGTTTTTTTCTCCCCAAATGGTAAACTTTGGTCAACTTTTATGCTTAATACTAACTTTTTGGAAAGGCTTTGGTTTGGTCGGAGGCTGGCTGAGCTTTCCTGGGTTGTGTTCCATAATTACCTTAAGTTTGAACTCCAGCTGGGGCATGACTGAGGTAAGCAGCATGGGGTCAATGGCAAACAGTTCCTGGATGAGGTCAAACACGTGCTCTGAAAGATCACTGACTGATGACTTTCCCATCACTAAAACCTGATTGAAAAACTGCAAAAGGAAAGAAAGAATTGACAAAACATCACAACGTTTCTATTAGGGCCTACACTGCAGAAACATCCCCCTAAAAATCTGTTGAAAATTCTTAACATTTGAACATTTCTCTTTAAAAAGAAAAGAAAAAAGGTCTCACCAAGAATTCTTATCTCAGGAAAAACATTTTATAGTCACTAAGAGTTGTTTTCTTAAACTGAGATTGTTTTGCTATAGAGAAACTTTCTTAATAAAATTATACATGCAAAACAGAAAAGATTACTTTTTTTTTAACAATTTCACTTTCTTAAGATTCAGTTTTTGCAGGGAATTGTGCTTTATTTTTTTATGATGGGGGGGACACAACCACAACTTACGTTTGCAATGCACGTCTCAATGGTCTGGACTGTCCTCTTCAGCAAGGTCTTAGCCAGATCGTATGCTTGCTTGTTCAGATTCTATTCAAAGGAAAGTTGAAAGAGAGGTGAGTGGATGCAACGGTAAAAATGCGCAGTAATATTTCAAACAGAAAACCTCCCATCTGACAGGAAGAATTAAACATTTTCATCCATTTGCAGAAGGACATTTTTTGTGTGTGTTTTTAGTTCCTTCTCGTTAAGAAATACAGACATTACTTTCAAATTAAAACACATTTATTTCATTAGCAATTTCAGGAGAAGTTTAAATCTATATGTGTTAGAAAATGTAGCTATATGAGAATTAAGAGACATTTTTGCTATCAAACAATATTTGAAACACAATTGATCAACACTTTTTCATAGATAGACTTGAGCTAAGAAGGAGTTATGGCTCCTTATGGCTAACGGGTCTACAGTCTTACTTTGTGTGCAGGGATGAGGTTGATGAGGATTGTATCCAGCAACTCCTGTGTGACTCCGTCTCCCTCCGTGATGATAGAACTCATCAGGTCCATCATGTGCATCTGCACCTTCTGATTGTGGCTGTTACTGTTGAAGAGCAAACACTCAAATGTTACACTTCATTTTTCTTAAATGGAACATTAAAACAAACTAGCTATCTAAAGCAAAAGGGAAAAGCAGTTCTATGACTAAGCTGACACTCAGTATTTGCTGTAAATTATCCGTCTATTTCAAAGGTGCTTCTCAGACCGCTTGAGTCTCCAGCAGGAAGAGTTTCACAGGGAAGAGCCGGTTTCTAAAGCCTTACTTGATGACGGAGAACAGCGTTTTGAAGAGCTGGATGAAGATCTCATTACAGTCCTCCAGTTCAAAGCAGATGTTGTATGACTTCACCCATGCAAGGTTCTATGAAACAAAACAAAGTTTGGGTCAAATTTGATAAAACCTTGATCGGTTTGTGCATGACTGCATTTTGTTTGAGACAAAGAAACTTGACATTTAGTCTGACTAAATTCTAAAAACAGACATTTTCAGTAATATATTACTAGCAATAAAAATACATAAATAAAGGAATAAAAGAAATGTCTTTATTTCTATTCATATATTAAGACATTAGGGTTATGGTCAAAAATCTAAAAAACAAAGAAAGCAACTTTTAGTTGGGCTTGGTTTCTACTGTACCTCCAGCAGGTAGAAATAACGGTTAAACTGAGGACTCTTGGTGTCTTCTAGTCCCTTCAGCTGTCTGGTAATGAAGAGAAAGATGTCCTGCAGAAATAAATCATTTTGAACTCAGTTCCAGTATCTGTACAAACACATCTGCCCTTTCAGCAGTGGACTCTGACAGCAAAACAACTTTTTATGTCCGTTTATTCAAATGAAGTGGCAAAAAGGTAAATATCAAGAAACAAATTTCAAAGAAAAATCAATAACTGAACCGTGAACCAAGTTTTCTTTACAAAAGTCTTGTTAAATTACAGAGCTAAAGACTAATAAAAACAATGTTAAAGTGATTTAAAACACATTTGTTCCTGTTAGTGTCAGAAGGCTGTTAAAATACCCATTGTAATGGTTATGAATTTTAGAAATAATTACACTATCCTTATCATCATTTGAGGTAAAAGGAGCAGATTTAAAAAGAGAAGGTTTTCTATCTGACTGGTGTTGTTTATTGCTTGTTTTATTTTGAAATATCGTAAAGTTAGCATAGAAAATGAGTCAAATATATCGGTGGCTCCCTTCTCTTATCGTTAATGGCAGTACCTGTGAATTGTGGGACTTTATTCAGGACATGATGCATTATAACCATCTTTCATAATTCTTACTTTAACTGTGTTGGGTAAAGCATCAGCTGCTAACCTTGAGTTTGTCGTGGGACGTGTAAGGAGCCTCGGGAGCGTAAATTCTGAAGATATCAGCGAGGCAGCAGGCCACCAGCAGCCGGACATCTTTATTTGGGTTCCTTAGGAAGAACTCTGAGGCGAGGTGGAGCGCCAGGCCAAGGTACTGCTGCTTTTCCTCTTCTGAGTCCTGATCCATGTCCATGTAGGTTTTCACAACCATCTGTCAAAATAAAGAAAGGTGTTAAAGTCAAGTCACTTTTATTTGTGTGGTGGCCTGCAAGATCCTTAATTTCTGTTTAAAGTCACTTCCAATATATTGTAATTCAATATTAAATTTACTCTAATAAAGTCCGACTTCTTGATAGCTCCTGAAGACACCAAATGCAGAATGTTTGTTTTGAGTTTGAGAAATTTACCAGGAAAAAACAGAATCTGAGCTCTGCTGCTCCGGTATAATTCAAAGATGCCAGAGGGAAGAGTGAAAGCTTCTGTCAGAAACTTTTGTCAAAAAAAAAAAGCAAACAAAGTCTTGTTTCCCTCTCTGTCACTTTATTAGGAAGCTCTTTCATCAAGTCAAGCAGGGACAGGTTGTCCAAGGCTGCTCCACAGCACAGAAAAGCAGCCATGGTTGAGGTTATATCAACCACAAACCAAACATTCTGACAAAATACACGGCGTCTACTGTGTAAATCACATTTCAAAACCTAAACATACGTTTAGGACATTAGATCACACAGGTAACCTAAATCCTAAGAACGTATCTCTTATTTTGAAATTCTACTTAATAATAGCATAAACCTCTTTTCTGACTTGACTTTTTCTGCAAAATAAACAATTCCAAATAGAAACATAAATGTTATTTTTTATCTGAAAATATATACCTAAGCAACATTCTACATTAAAATAAATTCATTTTAAAATACAATATTCATTTAAAGTAACAAAACATAATACAAAAGACAATGTGGGCCTTGTGTTCTGTATTTTGAAAAGAATACAGAACAATATGGAAGGAGCATTTCTGACGCGTTCAGTGGCATCACATCCGCCCAAGATGGCGACTAACAAAAGAACAGACAGGTTCTGTTTTTTTCCAGTGGAGATTTGTGCAAGAATATTCTGAAGAAAATCCCACATCTTGTCCTAAATATTTCTAATGTGTAATATGAATTACTTCCAGAAGAGATGATGAAACATTTACATGGTAGTGTCATATTCAAGATAAAAGTAATTAGACTATTTACATGAAAATCTCGAGCGGACAGAATTAAAGATTTGTATACAAATACAGTGTTTACACAGCAAAATGACGTAGCTTTTAAAATCATCATTGGCTTAAACATATCAGGGGCAGATGGTACAGCTGTCAATTGCTTTGATTTCTACTGTAACCGTCAGTTAACCAACAGCTGATCTACTGTGATCAATTTCATTTTCTGTCCTTCCAGCTGCTACGTTCACAAAATGTAACTTTTTCCTCATTTAAAACCTTGGAGGTCAGAACAGACGTCTCAAAGTTGAAAAGTGAAACTCTGTAACGGTGCAGCAGATATGACTGACGCCTGACAACAAAACTGTGTGTGATTGCATGTAACAACACACCCAATGTGAATCAGGTTTCTAAAGTTATACAACTTTTTTAATTTACTTGTAGATGAGATTTACTTTAATAATACCAGAAGTTATTCAGACATCAATTTAAATTAACATGAAGATTTCTCTTCAAAGAGCTGATACTTTCTGGCAAGTATTCACCTTTATCAAATACATTTTATAGTATTACATCCGTGCAACTGTTAAAAAAAGAGAAGATGGATGAAAGTGACATGAGAACTTATTGCACAACTTCCAGAACTGCCATTTCTCACTCTCTATGAACAAAAAACCCAGCAGCTTGTTTATAGACTTTATAGTTCTCATTTTAGCCTACCTAAGGCTAGGGTCGTCTGCACCTCAAAGTTTACGAAGAACCATTGACTGTTTATAGAGAACTGGACTGAGTGACCCCGCCTCCTTGCGTTCCAAATAGGAAGTACATGCTGACTCCAAGCAGCAAAATCTCTATTTAGGACTAAACAGCTGTTCCTAAGTCCTTCCATTGGTCAGAATACATGTTCTTGCTCCAATACATTTTTCTTAACATTTTCTTGCTAATCTATTTTTTTTCATTACATTTTTTCTCTGTCACAAGTTATTCAAATTCTAAACTGACCAATCAGATGGCTAATAAAAAGCGTGTGATACTAATGTTGGCCCCCCACCTTGAACATTTGATTGACACATTTTTCCTGGCCCGCTTTCAATGGAGGGAGTGTGGACTTCTAACAAGCTTACTCAGGATTGGCGACAGTAGTTGCCCTAGAAACGTAACTGACTAGGACCAATCACTGGCATCTGGCTCCAAGATGGCGAGGTGTCGTACAAAAATGGCTAATGATTTGGCTTCATTTCGCTGGAGCTGGAGGTAAGGCATCTTCTATGGGTGACCTCACACCTGCATTGTCCAGTTCTCTATATAAAGTCAACACAAAGAAACTCAAGGGGGCGGGTTTGGAAAGTAGCCAGCAATTCCAAAGTTACATCCTTAAGTACATAGTATTCCTGAAAAGGCCAGATAATTGATTCTCATGTAAACCATGATTTTCTGATTATTCCATTTTCACAGTTCATTTGCACATTTCTGATGATTTCTAGTTATCGAGTTCTTGTGGACAAGTGAACCAACTCATCAGCATTCATGCACCGAATGCCTCAAGCCTGTCTTCCTATTATGGGCTTTGCTGCTGACGACTCATCCTTTCTCAACCTTCACAAGAAAATTATGATACACAGCTGTGTTGTTTTTAAGTCTTACGTAGATGCCTTCTACAAGCAGGAATGCGCATACAACGACATTTCTTTTTTCCTTCTCACATATTATGCGATCTGTTGTGATTGCAAAAGTTCTCCCCACTTACAACCTCTTTAAGTGTAGAATATACAGTGCAGTGCACTCAAGGGCAGGAATAATTCCTCCCTATGGGTGCAGTGTGAACTGACTCAGGGAGGGTTAATGTGCGACATTAATGATCAATATTGCGATGACGACATAACTTGCGATACATGGGGCGGCCGTGGTGCAGCGGTAGGGCGCTCGACCCATGACCGTAAGATTGCAGGTCCGATTCCCGCCTTGCCAGCTCATGAGTCGAAGTGTCCTTGGGCAAGACACGGAACCCCACCTTGCCTCTGGTGGTAGGCAGGCACCTGTGTTTGGCGGCGGAGCGACCACCAGCGTGTGAATGTGTGTGTGTCTGGGTGAATGGGACTGTGACTGTAAAGTGCTTTGGGCCTTGTAGGTAGAAAAGCGCTATAGAAGTATACGCCAAATACCAAAACAACAACAAAAATCACTTCTATTTCATTGAAACAATTTAATTTAAATAAGAGTCAACACAACTTACATTACACTCCCAATGCCCCTCATGTACATAGGAGGCAAACGTCTAACATAAAAGCGCTCCATTCTATTGGTCAACAACATGAAGGGCAACATCTGATTGATCAAATGCCGAGAAGGATTTATCTGATTCGTTACATACTTCTAGTTGCCATAAGATTGTTTTAGGACATTTAAAGTTACCATTTATTGTTTTTGCAATATGCGTATTGCACAGCTTGATATAGCGATAACGATAAATTTGCTATTTATTGTGCAGGCATAGTGGAGGTGCAATGAAGAAATACTGTTAGTATAAAAGAGAAAGTCTGAGGTGGGGGATCCAATATGTTCTTTTGTACGATGAGTATTAGAGCAATCATTAAAAAAGTCTAAACTTGAGGAGAAAGTTCTAAAATTATGTGGGAAAAAGTTGTGAAACTATGACAAAAAAGTCAACATTTTACAAAAAATGAAGGTGTACACTTATAGAAAAAATGTCAACATTTTAAAAGAATATATTTATAAATGTATGATAAAAAGTTGTAATTTTACAAGAAAAAAGTTGAGCCTTTTTGGAAATAAAGTTGCAATTTTGTGACAATAAAATTTAATGAGCAATGTAATGTCTGTCTGATTTCTCTGAACTGTCTGCAAAATAAATTAAGCAGATAGCGCTCAACCTTCTATGTTGAAACATTTAAAAAGCTAAATGTAACATTTTTATTGTAAAATTAGGACTCTTTAAAGCATAAATTTACAACTTTACTCTTGCAAATTGTTTTTTTCTTTTGTCAGAATTGTACGATTTTTTTCCCCATATATGTGTTTTTTTTTATCTGCTCTGGTGGTCCTAATACTACCATGTACTTTTGTTGTCACTACACGGATATTACAAGTTTGCAAGTATTCTCTAAAAATACAGTGAGCTTTAGCAAACTGCAAGCCCCTTTTCATACGGCCTGAAGTGCTTTACAATATAACCGAGTTGAAGTCAAACGGTGATGCAAAAGATTATCCCCATGTTTAACATGTCTCCATAGAGACAGCACTAATACTTTTAATAAAAAAAAATGAACAAACATGAAGGTAGAGTCCAAATTCCTTCACAATGCCCGATTTTACAATTCCAAAATCGAGTGCCCTAGAAATTTCCGAGAAGACTCTGCGAAAAACCAGTGTGCATTGATGTTCACTAGATTGGCGAATATAGACCACAATGCATTGCGTCAGAACATTTTTTGCCAAATAAAATTTTTTTAATGTATTTTTTTTTTTATATACCATCAACATTTCTATCTTCAGAAGACAGTGGATTCATAAATGGTCGTCGCAAAACGCTCATATCAATTAGATTTTAACTTCCTGAAACCGATGACATCTTACAGTGACCATGGTGCACGAATTGCTTTCAAACCCAGGGCACTACATAGTCCTACACTACATAGGTTTTTAGTAGTTGTGGATTAGGGTGGGAATTCGGACACAGCCGACAATAATCTTTCTTCGATACCAGTTTTTTGATCACAACAACTGAAGTTAAAATTACTAGTGTTACTAGTCTGCTTTTTATTTAACCCTTATAATTACAAAACAACCAAAGATGTCACACCACGCTTAAGGATTTTGTGGAAAGGTGCAAAACTGTGGTATTTTGTGTCAGGCTGTCACTTCCTGTGTGTGGGCGTGTTCAGGAGCTGAAGTGCGGCGGTAAAGCTCCCTCCACCATCAGGCAGCCAGCAGGAGTGGGGGATGGGCCGACCGCCACACAGGAGCGGTACTCCCGCCAACACACAACTGTGCAGACACACACGCATACATGGCTTCTCTTTGCATAAGAACGTGCTAACCCTTTCAAAAGCTCCTGGATTGTGTACATCTACAGAGCATGTTTTACTTTCATGTATTCAAGCTAAGCTTTAACCATGATGCAGTTTCACAACAAACACAAACATGGCCTTTAAAACCCCACTTTGGCTTCACTCTAAGGCTCTTCTATAATCTATAAAACTTTAAAAAAAAAAGTGTTTGGGGTATTTTTATCATGTTCTTGTAGCATTTTTCTCATGATGTAGGACATATATAAAAACGTATAGGTTTAAATTTTCTTTAATCAAACTGTAGAGAATCTGAAGCAGATGGAGAAAAAAAAAGCCGTTTCAGAAAGTTATCAAGTGTGATGCAGGAACTGATAAGGGCGGGCAAAAGTCTTCCTGCTCCGCCCCCCTCTGATGCAACCCCTTGCAGACAAATAGATCCATCAACATCTTCAGTTTCTTCATCGGAACTGGCATCTGGCTTAAAATGTTATGGCTGAATAGTTCGGCTATTGCTCGCCATTTTTGTTGCACCTGTTAGCCTGGGATTGTGAGGGGCTGTGAGCTAGCAGGAGAGTCTAAACAAGGCATCATGGGATATCAGTGGAGGCTTACTTCCGTGCCAACGGTCCCACCCACAACTCAGAGGTGAATTTCTGACCAAATCCTGTCACACAGAAAACTACAGGTTTGTTAATTTTGGCTAAAACATGACACAATCAGCGTTAAAGACTACTGGGGGGGACGCTGTTACAACAGATCAAAAGACGGTCGGAGAGGGACTTAAAAGAGAAAAAAAATCCTACAGTAATAAAAATGACCTGCTCTTTTAAAAACACTATTTAAACTTACGACATCATCGCCCCTGTAATCAGCATCCTTTCAATAAAGTTTTTATACCTGTATAGATTTGAACATGAACTAAAACATGAGCCAATAATGGTTTTAATTTTGCACAAGATTCAAATTATAATATTTGCATTAAAGAGCCCAAACTCTGTAAGGTTTCTATAATTCTTTCACTATAGAGCAGAAAAGACAAATCCATTTGCTAAATGTTTGCGTCATCATATTGTAAGGAATGTGTTGTAGAAGCTCCATAGCTCTTGGAATAGGAATGAATTCATGTCCCTACTGAGATGCATGCATGATTGGAGGGGGGGCAAAAAGCATGAGTGAACTGGTGGCATTTGGCTCGTTAATAGGTTAGATCAATTAAAAAAGAAATAGACTAAGGGGCAACTTGAGAACCAATCTAATATTTTCACACAAACCCTTTGCAACCCTTAAAGACTTGAGCGTCCTTTTTAGAAATAAGAACAGACTAGGGAATCAATCCATTCTCTAATCGTTCAGCCCCTCGACAGACACTTCCAGTATATAGGCCACTAATACAGCTAAATAACAGCCATGACTCTCTCAATTCTAAATTATAGCAGGCATCCTAGCTATTTTAGCTTTCTCTCATGTTTTTCCAACATGAAAATCATACTTTTAGGTATGGAAAAAAAAATCACAATAAATGCCTAGACTTGAATATTCCCCACAGATTCTTAGTGGGTAAATATTTGTTACACTGATCTGCTCAACCACCAACAACTAATGTAACCATCCTCTAATTACATGACTAGCAGCAGCACTGAATGACTTCGATTCTCTACACCAGGTACCAAATATAACCAAAATAAATGAATGGCAGCATTTCATGTAAACGTGGCAGATGCACAAACATTTACAGAGACACGAGTGATAACATAGATACATGGTGTATTTATGTTTTCAATGTTTCATTTCCTGTTGCTCTGTCTGGCAGAAATGAGATTTTCAGCAAAAAAATAAAACCTTTCGGCCTCCATTGTTTTCTTTCAGAAGCCTTGTTGTCTCCTTGCCCAATGTTATGTCACGGTGTCTGCTTCTATTGCGTTGCCTGCTGTTGTTTTTTAAGCCCAGATGTAGCCGCTTCCATCTGCAAATCACTTTTGGCGTCAAACCAGATCGTCACATAAGCATCCTGCCAGTTAGTCTGCATTTTATGGAAACAACTTCTACTGCTGTAAATGTAACACTGGTAAATCACGTGACATTTGACTCTTCTCTAATGCCATGCTCCATTTAAAAACTGAGAAACGTCACTGAAGAAAAGGCTCCCAAATCAATTTTGTTTGTTCTTGCACACGATGAATTAAAGTTCAGTTTTTTTTATTTTATATTCATAGAGTGCATGTATACAATCCTTTCACATCCCGTTTTACTACCTTTGTTTAACTTGCACAAGAGATTACAGATTAAATCCCTAGTGTTCTTAAAAAAAAAAAAAAAAATGTCAACAACATGCAAAGCATTTCATATTACTAGTTTAATGTTTGACTGAAGCGCTTCTATGCAGACGGAATGCAAATGCAGAAGTAGAACTGTCGAGTACGGACTTCAACATGAAACAGTGCACATGTGTCTTACAGGGACGGCTAGCATTATTAGATCCTTAATCCAGATCTTTGGGTTTCACAGACAAGATGTAGACTCATGCACTCAGTTTAGCACCCTTTCATTGGAGAACGACGGGATAAAAATGCTAAAATTAAAACTAATAGTCTTGAATTTGCTTTTAATATTCTGACCTGAAGTTACTCCATCTTCAATTTACAGATACAATTTAGGAAACATGAAGAATTATTTTATCAAAAGAGGAATTTGAAAAAGAAAAGTGTATTAATGTCTCTCATTTTGCATACAAATATACAACTTTTCATTGTTTTGAAAGGCTATAGCACTTCCCTTCATCCACAATAAAACTGGGCCACCTCCTCCTTTTGAACATGAGGTTAAAGCAGACAGGGAGAGTGTGCATTAACCTGTAGCCTCTTATTATTACAAGTGAGTGTTTGTATGAAAACGAGCCTTTAGTTGATTAAAAACTTAACTATGGTGAAAATGTGTACAGAAAAGGTTGTATGGTTAGTCAATGTGTCTGGAAGGGACTTCATAAGATACACTCCTATTTCTTGTAACTAAAGTATAAACAAGAAAGCACAACAAGAAGCAAAAAGTTCTCAAAATCTAATAGACGAGTCTGATTCAGACAATGGAAAAAAAGCTTTCAGCTTTAACAATGTATTATAGCAGATGTTATATGATTGCTACACTCTGAGCTTTATCATTTCAGCTATTATAAAGGTGGTAAAATAAATGGTGTGTGTGTAGCCCACTATTTTGGACCTTTTATGAAACTGAGGTTATGCAGTGGCCTGCTTGAGTGGTGGAATTACAGACAAGAAGAAGCTGGACAAGCTGGTCAAGCGGGCTAGCTCTGTCCTGGGCTGGACTCAGTGGACTCTGTAGGTGAGAGAAGGATGCTGACCAAGCTGTATCCTATGTATGAGACGGTGAGGACCATGAGGAGCTCGTCCAGCCGCAGACTGCTGCACCCTCAGTGCAAAAAAGAACGCTCCAGGAGGTCCTTTGTCCCAACAGCAGTTAAACTGTACAATGATGACGTGTACTTTTACCACCGTTTTTCACTTCTACGTTAGTCTTTTCTCTTGCCATTTGTTTTTCTAACGGTTATATTTCTTGTTTGGCTGCTGTAACAACTAAATTTCCCTCCGGGGATCAATAAAGTCTCATCTTATCTTATGCTATTAGTTTTAAATCTGTGACAGAATTTCTCTGTTACAACATATTGCCTTTTTTTTTTAAACTCTCCGTAAGAAATAACTGTCGTAATAACATGAATGTCAAGAACAGTTTGAAGTTTCTGTTTTGAACAATCTCAATTTGCTCTTTATCAGACTTTAATCTCTTAGGACCACATGAGAGGACATCACATTTTAAAAATACTACCACAGTAGTTAATTCTGTTAAACTGGAGCGCTGTGACTACCCATTTAGAGGGTTAACTCCTGAATTATCTGGGGTCTTAAGAGGTTAAATTGTGTTTTGGGTGTTTTTAACATGCTCTTGTGGCGTTTTTTCTCACATGGAGGACTTATATCAAAGAAATGCCAGCTTAAAGTTGCATTTCTGAGTTTGTTTTTCTTCAAATTGTTGTGAACCAGGAGGTGATGTAAAAAAGAAAGTTGGAAAAAAAGCGTATTTGTCACGTCGAAAACACATGGATGGCCCACAAGCTTCCTGCTCCACTCCAGTCGGATGCATCCACTTGCAGACACAGATTCATGTGCGTCTTTGCTTTCCTCATCCGAGCCGGCATCTGGCTCAAAACTGTACATCTGGATAGATCTGATATTGCTCAACCTTTTTTTTGGCACCAGTAATGTTATGTTGGGGGGTGTGAGTGGCACTAAGCTAGTGGAGGGAAACAAGAGCTCTGCCAGCAACTCAGAGGTGAATTTTTAATGAACTACTGCCATTCTGCAGAAACTATGTCCTCGAAAACAACACAGGTTTTTGGATTTGAGCTAAAAACTGCATAATCGTAAATGGCGTTTTTAAATTAGATCACAAGATTGTCATTATTTAATAGCTAAACAAATTTGTATTAGTGTTGCTGCTGCTATTCAACATCCTAACTGAGCTTTCAGTGCAAAAATAAAAGTAAGGAAAGGATTATAACAGTGAATAATTTAAGATAAAACCTTGACATAAACAGAGTCTGGACACCACAACATTAGACTGAAAACATGAAGTATTTCGCTACAAAACACAGAAAGAAAGCGATTTTTTAGGAAGTTCACAAAGTTAGGAGGATTTTGGCACTGAGCCACAGGCTGAGTAATTTTAACGAGGTCAGAGGTCGTAAGGGTAAAATCGCATCAACGTACCTTCAATCTCTTCACCACCTCGTCATTGCTGATTTTATCCGTAATCTCTTTTACTCCCGGAGGATAGACTACTTTCCCGTCCCCCGTGGGTTTCTGCTGTTGCGCGAACTCCATGCTTGTTGATGCTCAGTCAGTCCACACGGTCTTCTACTGGCCTCTATAGGTCAAAAAACATTACTTCAATACAACCATGCTACCGCACTTACTAAAACACATCTTTAAGCAAGACTAGTGTGTGCCACTCGTTAGAGTTTCCTCTTAAAAGATCTAAAACAACATTCGAATGATAAATTACATCAAACCCCTTCACCTAGACCAAAAATAGCACCACGGAACAAGGATCGTGTGTGTTATTAGCTTACATGCTAATTTTCCCCAGCTAAACACCAGCAGTTCTGTCTTTACAAATCCTTCGTGAAATTCCGTTTAGATAGGGAAATGAGTTCCGCTTACACTTTAAAAACACACACACATAAAAAGCAGTCCGGATAAAAACGGCAATCACAAAAAACACAAGAGGAGCCGGTGTCTAGCTCCTGTCATATTGATTCTTACATTAGCTAGCTAGAAGTGCTAACAACACAGGCTAATATTTTGCGGGAAGGAAGTCGTGTTAGCTGCTAATTCCCATTAGCAGCGCTCCTATGCTAGCCTAGGCCGCAAACTGTTCAGGTGCCCATCACATCTCCGTCTACATTACAATCACAGAGGAAGTGAAGTATCCTCTTGTCTTTGTTTAAAACAGCCACGGTCCTGCTCAATTCGTGTGATTTCTAACTAATCCCGATACTTTTAGAAGTTAGAAAATTGAGGTTATTTACTTGTGGAGGTCTTTTTCAACTTCCCAGCATCGCTCCGTACTACCGCTAGTTTACAGGCGAGGCAGGGCTGCTACCGTCGCCCTGAGCCCTCCGCTCAACAACTTGCCCCACGGATGATTTTAAACACCTTAACAAATACAGAATGAGTCTCATTTTAAACCGTCAAATGCTGCATCCCGGGACATAAGTCCAGCGTTCCTTCCAAAGTATTTACCTGGGCCGTTTTAATTCATTGGTCTGATTCAGGTTGGGCTTAGTTTTTCGGCACAAAGCTCTCTGTCCGTTCAGTCAGCGCTGTCTATGTGAAGCCTGAGTACACAGCGCCCCCCTCGGTCTCAAAGGAGTGGTGCAGTTCCCTAAACATGGCGGGAGAAAGGGCCACTGGATTCAGCGAAGACGGAAGAACATCATTTATTTACTCCAAAAAACAAACATCCATTATGTTTTACTGTTACAGAATGTTCTTCCAGGAAGGTATACATATTTGGCAGAACAATGACATACCTACTATGACTGATTTTACAATTAAGCACATGTGATGTGTTACTTACTGTGGAAGAGGTTATAACACAATGCTCCTCAACACTGAATTATTTGAATTATTAGAATTGAATTATCCTTTAAACAAATGCAGATTAAAAAAAGTGTACATTTTCTCTCGCAAATCGACCAAACAACTTTATTTCCTGTTCATTTTTCATTATATTTGCTTGTATCTCAAAGTTTTTTCCTGTTGTCTGGAATCTGGCCAAAAACATCAATATAAGAAAAAAAGACAGAACAGTGTTAAATTGAGATCAGTAGTTAAACATAAAAAGGAAAAAAAAAAAAAAAAGAGACTTATTGTGCCTTTGACACGTTCATTGATGTTGGAGTTCTTGAAGACATATTAAGAAATCTTAATGAAATTATTCTGACCCTCACCAATATCAGGCGCAGGACTCTTTGTTAGCCACCCCCCATTTGGAGGTATAGAAGCCCTTCCAGTCCCACTATTTTGGTCTATGGTAAAAGTGTCCCCAGTGGTCTTTAATGATGAATATGCTGTTTTAATGCAAAACAAAATAGAATCAACCTCTGCCATAAGATAAAGTTTGTTCAGAGCGCCAAGAGTTCATCAGAAATTCTCCTCTGAGTTGTGAGTTGTAAGCCTCTGCTGACATCCCGTCATCCCTTTGTTTACACTCTCTAATGCCATTTTACAGCTCCTCACAACCCTACGCTAGCATTAGCAGTGCAGTGCAGCAACAATGGTGAGCAATATTAGAGTATTTCCAGCCATACAGTTTAGAGTTAAATACCAGCTCAGGCGAGGAAACCAAAGACGTTGATATATCTATTTGTCTGCAAGTGGAGGCATCAGAACTGAGGCCAAAAGAGATTTTTTTAAGCCGCTTTTTTTTCCCGTCTGAATCATTCAGATTTAAAGAAGAAATGTTTATCTTAAAGTCTTCTATAGTCCTCCATAATCTGAATCATTCAGATTTAAAGAAGAAATGTTTATCTTAAAGTCTTCTATAGTCCTCCATAATCTGAATCATTCAGATTTAAAGAAGAAATGTTTATCTTAAAGTCTTCTATAGTCCTCCATAATGAGAAAAATGCCACAAGAACATGTTAAAAACACAAAGTTCCAAGACCAAGCAGGTGTTTAAGTACTTTAGCTTTTAAGTTTCTAAGTGTCTGATTTACATCTTGTATTTTAATTCTGACTTAAATGTTGTTTATTGTGTTGACATGTGAACCGCAAGTCTGTACTAAAAAATCTATTTATATTAAAGCGCTTTATATACAAGGATGATGTTGATGAACTGAAGAGTTTTTCGTCATCGTTACTTGCTTATTAGCAATTTGAAAATAAAGATTTTTTCCAAATTTTTAAATTAGTTTTCTGTTGTTGTTTCTTGTACACAAACTATAAATCGAACTGAAAGAAAACTGTGACCCAAAAATTGAAGTTTGAACTCAATCGTTGAGGACAATGAATTGTTGCATCCCTAATCTCCATTTCCATCCATCTTTATCTCCTGCATCCTTCTCACTCACATCAACCAACCTCATGTCCTCTTTTACTCCATCAGTGACCAAAGGGAGGGGCTTTGGTCTTCTCCTTGGAGCCTCCATCCATCCTTTTACAAACATAATCACTGTCCTTTCGCTCAACATGTCCAAACCATCCCAGTCTGGCTTTACTGCATTTATTTCCAAAACATCAAATGTGAGTCGATGATAAATAAAAGGGAAACCGGTCCAGGTCAGATTTTGTTATTCACACGGGAGACCTTTTTATGACAAGGGTTTGACTGTTTTGAATGTGCAATTAAACAAGGTTTTCAATAGTTAAAGTGCCTCACGCACTTTAACAAGACTACGCTGTAAAAAATGTCTGTAAAATTTACAGTACAATGCTGTAAAATACCAACATAATTTCTGGTATTTTCGAGCCTCCTCAGGCTCAAAAAGGCATTCACATTGTCCTCTAGTGTTTAAAATAAGAACTGGCTTTACACACTGACCTCACACATTGGGATTTCTCATAACTCACTGTAAAACAGAAGTCTGATTTAAATGATTTTGCTCTTTTGGCAAGAAAATAATATGAACTCAGCAGCACATTCACATTATACTTGAAAGTAAATCTTTTTTGAACTGTGGTAAGTTACTGGGTTTGTTAAATATTTTTATATAACTTCTTTAACTTTTATTTATTTATTTTTTTTTTCCAGCAATGCCTTCTTAAACATGACTAAACATTTTATGCAAAATAGGCTAAAACACACCCTCTTTGTTTTGTTTGCTGGGAGCTTGAGTCAACCTCCGACTCGCTGAGAGAAGAGATGGGTTTACCAGCCTCGAACCCCTCCACCTGTCTCACCTCCTCCTCCTCTGAGCTCATTGCTGTTACTTTCATTTGCCATTTAAGTTCATCATCACCCACATTCTTCTCAGCCCACTCTCCTCCTTGTGGGGATCTGTGAGGGACCTGGCTGAACTGCTCTGGAGCTGGAGACAGTTCAGGTGATTGAAGGGGCTGCACAGGTAGGGTAGGGTTAGGGTTAAGGAGGGTTGGGGTTTGGGTCGGGGTTTGGAGTAATACGGCTGTATTTTGTGTGTACGGGCCTGCTGTACTGAAAAAAAAAGGAACCGAAATAGAGAGGAGTAAAAACTTGTTGAAATTTAAATTCAAGCACTGGTTGTCTAGGTGGCAGGTAGTTGCCATTGTCATTATACTATCATACCTATAAGTTAATTTTGGGATGTTGGGGGGGGGGGGGGGTAAGAAGGGAAGGGAAAAGATGTAAATATATCTCTATATAATGAAAAATAAATAAATAAATAAACAAATAAACAAATAATCAAACCAACAAACAAACATTTGGCAAAAATTCTTATAATAGTTAAATTATTATAGACTAATTAGGAAAAGCAAATCTCTGTAAGAAGTAAAAACATGATCTAAATAAACAGATCAAAATAAGTGCTAAAAGTGAAGTGCTGATCAACATTAGTATGTACAATGAACAAACAGATTAAAAAACACAAGTGAGAAGTGTTAAGTTAGGCTAGTGAAATTTGCTGTACTTGAGTATTTTTTAATGGAATTTATGACTTAAACAAAATGTGAGTTGGTTTTTTTTGTGTTTTTTGTGAAATGATGAATTACCCTTAAAACAGATGATTATCATGAGTCAGTCGGCTCTTCCTAATGAGGATCCATTTAAATGAATTTATTGTTTTTCTTTTTCACTCATAAAGTGCATGTTTTGACCGTTGACAGTTCAGACTCGCTGCCTGTCTTTTAAATGCCGTTTCTGTGCTTTCACCAAACCTCCAGCCCACAGAGACCAACAGATTTACAGACGTCAGAGGCGCAGGCAGCTGGACTGGAGTTGTTTTATGTTTGTGATGTCCCTGATGTTCTGCCAGTCTGCCCAGGCTGCGTGCAGGCTCTCTCACACCGTGACAGCTGGAACACACTCCGGCTCAGACTGACCCTGAGATGGAGAAATAAGCAGAAAATGAGGAGATGGATGGACGTCACCGTGATCCTGTTCAGTGCTGCTGCACTCAGCGGACCTCCAGAATCACAGCATCTCTGGGAACAACTTTCTGATGACACATTTGACATTTTTAGGGGTTATGCTGGATGACAAATTAACATGGAAATCAAATATGCTATATGTAAAAAATTAAATTAGCCAAGACCCCTTTTGTTCTGAACAAATCCGAATATATTTTACCATTTCATATCATGCACATGTTATATGGCTCTTTGATTTGACCTTTTTTTACATATTGTATTGAAGTGTGAGGAAATACATATGAAACTAATATAATGCCCTTAATCTTATTACAAAAGAGAGCTGTTAGAATAATTCACAAAGCTAAGTTTATAGATCATGCAAATGAACTTTTCATTAAGTCAGGTTTATTAAAACTTAAAAATGTAATCGAATGGTAGATTTGATCAGTTATGCTTAAAGCCAGAAACAGAGATTAATCAGAAGACTTGCAAAAGCTTTTTATTTTTACGAAGATTTAATTTCAAACAACAGTTTGTTTGATCAACACTAAAGCATAAGTGTTTGTCTATAGCAGGGCTAAAAATATGGAGTTCCCAAGAGAATGAGTTGAAAAGGTTGTCAAAATATTATTCAATTTAAACAGATATATAAAGCTAAACAAATTAGATTGTTCAAACTTGACTGTTGAATGGAATCTTTTAAATGTACTAAATGAATAGAATATATTTACTGTTTATTTGAACTGTATGTGGTGAAATTTGAGCAATGGTTACTGTGTGAGAAATGTAAATATAATGCAATGTTTAAAAGGGAGCAGATAATGATAAGAATTGAATTCTTCAATTCTGCTCCTGTCCAATCATAAAAATGTTCAATAATGTACAAAAACATGTAAACCTATTGGACAAACAACAATTATCATGAAAGGAACAAATAAACAAATGAATTTACATTTTTTTCTCATTTAGGCTTTTTTTCTGAATCTTCCATTTACATCACTTATAATGCTTTATAGTTTAACGTTCCCCATTTGAGTAACGTATTATTGCGAAACATGTTCAGCTAATTATTTAAATTATACCACATTTTCCTTGATCTTGTTTTTATTTTCATTTCTATTTTTATTTTATTATAATTTGTTTTATATTTTTCTTATTTTTTTCCCCCCCTGTCTGTTGTTATGGTAACGAACAAATTTCCCACGTGTGGGATCAATAAAGTATTTCTGATTCTGATTCTGATTCTAATCTTTTTAAAGAAATGACCAATAATCTTAATGGTAGCAGTGCCTAAAGTCTGAACTGTTGGTTTAGAATCAATTGTGAATCCTTTCTAAAATACCTTCTCAGGACACCAAATGTCACCTTAAAAGGAACCTTTTTGGAGGCAGTCACCATTACTGGGACCAACAGCTGCGCCTCCTGCACACATTTTGCTTTAGTTTAACATTTCACAGCTCCGTGGTTTGTGGCCCGTTGACTTTTGTGAAACTCTTTAAGATGAGGCAGCGCTCTCCGCCGCAGCTGACAGCCCCTAACTGTGAAAAGGTAAGAGGGGTCCTCTGAGGTTGGAGAGGCAAAATGAAATCACTCAGTGCTGGGAGCATTGATGAAACTGTCCACTGTAATAACCCAGATCGTTTCATTTTTCTCCCACTTTGTGCATCCCAAGATGCACCTGAATTAGCTGTAAAACATGTGAGGATGTAACTGTTCATAACAAAAATGTAACTTCTTATTTATGAACTTGAAACTGGAAAACAGATACAAAATGACTAGAAAATTTCAAAAAAAGAACAAACATTTGACTAAGAAATTTCAAACTACATTGTTTGAGTTTATCATCATTTGTTTTTGTCGTTGTCTTTTTTATTCATTTATTTATTTCTGCTTTATGTAACCCCCATGTTTAACTTGCACTGTCCCTTTAAGTTGTTACACGCACATATACAAGCTCAATGAGTTATATCACTAGAGGATACATCACGTGGTTCCTCATGGGAGGAGAGCACCGCCATCTTGGTGAGGTCAAGTTACTGCTGCAGTGAATGCATGTGAACACATTTTTTGCATAATGCCAGTTCATTGTGCGGGTTTCAACTGCCAAAATCAGAAAAATGAGTCAATGAAGGAGGAAGGTATATCATTTCACAGGTAAGTATTTAATTTTTTTTCTTTTAAGGCTGCAGGGGCTTCATTAATAGAACATATGTTGACATGCATGATGCTGCAGGGCTATTATCAACATGCTGCAGGATGTACATTTATTTTGCTGTCAATATAAATGTACATTTTATTTTGCTAAACTTGTATACAGCATACTAGGCTATTTATACAGATTTATACATTTCTGACTCAGTGACTGAGTCAGGTTTCCACTGTGATCACTGTGGTACCAACTAGTAATACAGTCTGGATGTGTTCAAAAGATTTGTGGAAACAGATTTTGATAAGAGGCCAGGGTAAATCTATTGTTCACTTTTGGACTTCTTTTGATCATTATTATTATTATTATTATTATTATTGTTGTTGTTGTTATTGTTGTTGTTGTTAATAATAATAATATAATTATTATTTATTGACTTATTATTTATTGTTTGTATTGACTTACTATTGATTTATTATTTTTATGATTATTATTATTGACTTACTGTTGGTTTTTTTTTAATAATCAAAATTGCATGTCAAAGAGGTTTAAAACTTCTAAATGTTTAGAAATTAATTTTAAAAATTCTTTCTAATAATTTTTTTATTTGTAAGAAGTTCTGCAACAATGCATTTTCATTAAAGTTTGAGCTTTTAAGGCTGACTCTTTCTCTTCTTTAACAACAACAAATGATGTATCTATATATACATTATATACATAAAATAAAATATATTTATATATATGTGTATAAATATATTTAAATCTAAAAATACATAGTTTATAAAAGCTACTTAGACACCACTAAAATCAATGGAAATCAATGACATGTGGGCGTCGTCGACCTCACCAAGATGGCGTCGCGCTCCGCCACCGTCGGCGAGGCTTCTAAAGCGGGCGTGTCTCCTCTAGTGATATAACTCATTGTACAAGCTTTAGGGAAATATCGCGAGATTTCAGAACGTGATTTCACAGACAACTTCCGTGTACGTTTTACTATAAATCAGTGGCGGGGATGTTTGTCAGTCGACATATGTTTGGCAACCAACGGCAAAATCTTTGCTGCACAACGCCCTGCACCATCGAGCCTTCACATCTACGCGAGCTTTTTTTATGCTTTAACTGGTGAGTGACGCCGTTTTGTGTGTGGACGCGCGCGCATGTGTCAGCTGGTGCAGGCGTCAGCTGATAGACGGCTTATCTCTGTTTGTGATCAAGTAAAACAAAAAAGGAAATGACTGGAAAACGTTTTTTTATTATTATTAATGTGATTATGAGTACTCTAATATAATGAACTATTGATCATGCGCAGTTTGATTATTGTGAATTTATGTTGTGGTGATTAATTTGATTGTAATTAATCAGATGAATTCAATTTTGGAAAAATATGCATATTAAGGAAACGAATTGTCATGGAATGATTTTTGAAGCATAACTCAATGTTAAAAAAAAAAGTAATTGGTCCTTTTTATACAGGCCAGGTTTTTTCCAGCTGGGATAATTCTCCTTCCATCTGCTGATGGCGAGCCAGCTGAGCCCACCGGGACCAAATGCCCAGCAGTTCTTACTGACGCGGTGGGAATTCTAACAATAACCACCAAGCAATCACCAAACAACCAGCATTGGAGCTAATTCCTTGACTTCAAAGACTCTCACTGCAACACCCAAAGAGGGTGAACTTGTTGGAACACTGGACTGAAAAAAAACCCCCAAAACAATTATTTACACATTGTACAGATTGTCGTCAATTTTTGTACACTGTAAATACATCTGCATCGAACCAGCTAAAGGAGTTTATTTTTTATTTTTTTGTGATTTACATTTCCTCCCTGAGACGAACCTGCCTAGTCCAATTCATTTTTAAACGTGCACTTTAATCAAAAGTCTTACATTCAGCTTTATTTTTAAATAAAACACGGGAGCAGTAGGGCGACGCCTATTGATGCAAATGCACATCACACAAATTGACCTTAATTTACCATCTACTTGAAAGCGAAAACATAAGTGAAGATTTTTTTCAAAGGTGGAAATAAATTTAAGGGGTTGAGTAAAGAAGTGACGCTTCTTCAAAGGATTGTGGTCCTGATGCTGCTGTGCAGACCTGTCCTACAGGTAAACAGTCAGGCTGGATAATTTCCAACTATACACAAAAAAAAAAAAGATTCTTGAAAGCAGATAAGTTTTGAGAGTTTCAGGAAAAGAACAAATGTTTAATCTTTCAACTGTCTTTCAAATCAGTCTAATTAACACATTTTAAATTCTAAAAAAAACTAAACTAAAAAAAAAACTAAACTAAAACTAAAAACTAAAAAAAAACTAAATAAAAAAAAAACTAAAAAAACTAAAAACTAAAACTAAAAACTAAAAAAAAACTAAAAAAAAGAAAGATTGAAATAATTAAAACATAAAAAAACAACCATAAACTGCTATTTTTTTTATTGGAGCGCTCCCCCATTTAACCCGTGCTATCCTATGGGGTCCAGATGACCCCACCCTTACATTGACGTGTTATCCCTACCATGACAAAGGTGGATAAAGGTGAAGAGGATTTCATGTCATCCATGAACACCAGTGAAGATCACAAATCATTGAAGAAAAAAGGTTCAGCGCACTGTATAGTGGGTCTAGATGACCCAACTCCCATTGTTAAAGTGCCTAGGATAGCACAAGGGGTGCATGGCAGCATTAATATTTCAATTAAAAAAAAACAGTCTTTTGCAAAATTATTCAACTTGGTTGTTTGAATTCGGCATCTAAATATAATGAAAATGAAAGCTTAAATATTAGAAAGTTATGATAAATTATCAACAAATTCCAAACATTAAAGAAAAATATATTTCTACTTCAAATAAAAGCTTTCTGAAAGCAGATATTTTATTTTTCATAGTTTCCCCCTTTTTTTTCCCCTCTTTTGATGTTTTCCGGTGGTGTCTTTGGGGAGGGGATCATACAACCCCCTCTCCCCAAACGGATTTAAGACAATGACACAATGATGCACGGCATAGCTCTTCACAAAAATAAATAAATAAACACAATAAAAACTTATAGAAATCTTTTGTAATAACATAATACCATGAATGAAAGGACTTGAGTTCTGAATACATTTCAATGAGGATAAAGACAGTCTGACTTTATTTTTTAAACCTAGGAAATTCAGCTGATCATTTTCCCCACTTTTTTTATGAATACGATTTATTTATTTATTTATTTATTTTCCCCAAAATCAGGAGGATGTTCACTAATTTGATCTCTTTTGACAACTTACTGTTATAAAACAAAAATATTTTATGAGGTTAGTTCTTTGACTAAGCCAATTGTGAAAATTTTGCCAGAAATTAACCTCAAAGCCAAATCTCCTCCTCAACGTCTCTGCCGATGGGTAATAATTGTTTATCGTTTTGAACTGCATTTCTTAATTTTTGGGCACGACTGATCATTTTATGAATATCCATAGTTGAGCACCCGATGTGCCAGGTGTCTCAGCTATTTTATATTTCACTTTTCTATTAAAGTCATGGTAAAATTGACCTTTAAAGGATTTGTTTAGGTAGCATTAATATTCACGAGCACAGATTAATATGAATTGCAGTGAGAAGCATCTCCAACCAGAAGGAAAACTCTAAGATGAAACTAGATTTGTGCAACATATTTCATTATTTATTTAACTTAACAGTCATTCTTAACATCACTGCATAATATGATTTAAATTTGTGTCTCTGAGAAGAGTAAAAATGTTTCTGCTGTTGATTGATGCCTTGCTCATGGTGTAGTTGAGGGTTTCAAAAACAAACATAGCAGAAGATGGCAGATCTTTGTGAGGTGAAAAACCCTCTGGCTAAACCTGAAGTGACCCCGCTAAGCTGCAAATCCTGCTTCATGCTTGACCTTTGACCTGTCTCCACAGGTCTTTACCTGGACGACAGGTGATGCGACTCAACCATCTGCCTTCTCTCTGTGTGAAGGTGGAGGCCATGAAGATTGGAGCGAAGGAAATAAAAAAAGGGGCACAAAGACGTCCTTGCTTTTGTGGAGATCTTCAATATAAATCGGACGTGATCGTCGGTAGTTGAGGCCTGGAAGACACGGATCAGAACAGTTAGTTTGCAGCTTTTTCATCCAACACTTCTTTTCAATTTCAAACTTTGCCTTGCCTTGAGACGTTTCCACTCCTGCCTTTGATCTGTGTGGAGATCCCACTGAAAGCTCTTCCACGTCGGCTGTTAGCCCCCCCCCCCAAGGCTGCTGTTTCACAACACGATGGTGGACGAGTTCGGACGCATAAAAGAGACTGCACTTCAACTGAAACCACTTTTCTATATAGAGAAACGTTTCCACATGCCTCGCATGTGAGCGGAGAACACTACGGTTGTGTCGCTGTCCTCTTGTCGTCATTTGTTACAGCTTTGGTGTTGGCAGGTGGCCTTGTCAGCCTCCTTTTAAAACCTTTTTTTTTTTGCTTTATTTTTTTGTCAATGTTAAGAATAATTTATTTCACATTCTTCCAGTTTTCTGTGTAAGAAGTTGTTTATTTTGAGCTTTTTCTCTATATTAAATATGTTTCAAGAACTTTAAAGTCACAGAATAAATCCTTTATTTATACAAGATATTGGAAGATATGTTCCAATTTGCTTAAATTTAGTATTTTTGTTTTGTGTTCTTTAGCACATTTTCATTCTTGTGAACTCCACCTTGCAGTTTATAGGATACAGAGGTCACCGTTTAAAAAATAAATAAATAAATAAAGACAAACATGAGAATAAAGTCATGAAATTGTGAGGAAAAAAAGAAAATTTTGAGAGAATAAAGTTGTAAAGGCAGGCTTGTCATGTTTTCGTAAATGTGCAACTTTATTTTTTATAAAACTACAACCTTATTCACTTTTTCCTTTCAAAATTGCAACTTATTAAATATTTTTTATTTATTTTCATGTAATTTGGACTTTATTATAATTTTACAACTTTATTCTTGTAAACGTTTTACCTTTTCTCACGCGTGATTGAGAACTCTGAAGTGTGCATGTGTGTGCATGGGAGAGACTTTGTGCGCCCAAGGACGGACTGGTGACCTGTCCAGGGTGTGCCCTGCCTTTTCCTGGCCTGGACAGGCAGCTGTGACCTTAAACGGGTTATAGCGGGTTAGGATGGATGGACAAACTCTTCCCTCCTCAATGCCCGAATAAGACAAACTTATTAGCAACTGGCTTTTGTCATTTTTGTCCAAAAAATGTTGGTCTCGTGACTTGACCTAACCTCTTGAGGCCTGGCGTCCACAAATGAGGACATCACATAGTGGGTTTTATTACCACTGTAGTTAACGCTGATTACCTGGGGCCCTGTGACTGCGAAATAAAAAAAGACAAATCAAACAAGAGCTCGGCTTTCAAGAGGTTAAAGTTATGTCGTTTTTATTTTTTTTAAAAGGTTTGCATTAGGCTGGATAGCTCAGTTGGTTTAGTGTCTCAGGAGAAACCAGTTTAAAATCCTCAGGGCCAGGGGGGTGCAATCATGGACTACAATGAGCCTCATTCTGCGTGGGTCTGTCTTGGTGTCTAACGATGTAGCCACAAGGGGTTGCAGGTCTAGTATAGTAAATAGTAAATGTTGACTATTTTTGCAAATAGTGATTTACTATAATAGCGAGTTATTGTTTGCAAAAAGAGTTACAAAATACTCAGATTTCCTATATTGAGTGCCTGCCGTTTCTTTAAACCACAGGAACTGTCTGGATATTGTTTCCCACAATGCATTATGTCTTTATAGTTCCACCATGCGGGTAAGGGGCACAGACAAACATAGAAAACAAAATACCTTGCCTATGGTGGGACTCGAACCCACAATCTTTGAGTCTCCTGTCACCGATTTAGTCCGCAAATGCTGCTTGTTACCTGAGCTTAATCTTGCCAATTTTATGTAGTAATATCCAATCAAATACCTCCCTGCTACAACAACCCAGTCGGGTTGGCTACAAAGAAAACAGGAAACCACGACTTTTCACAGTAAGTACGGACTTGTCCTTGTGAAAAGTATTTGTAAATCTTTATGCTATGGTAATAATGTGTTTTTGCTGATGAGGTCACCCGATGCAGGTTGTAAAGGTAGTTTTTATTTGTTGTCCTGTTGCTTCAACCAACAGTGTTTGTCCTCTGATGTAACTGTAGTAAAATAAGTAAATCCCCTTTAATCAAATGATTACAAAAGTTATTTGTCATATGTGTTCATCTTTTGAATCAACAGTCAGATTTTTGAATTTTGTCAATACATTACAGCTGTAGTTTCATGTTATTCTGCTGTAGTGTACTAAATAGACCATTATGGTGTCTTAAGGTGCAACATTTCTCAAATTTAATTTAGTTTATATTTACATTATTAGGAAATAAAATGTTTAAAATAAGATAAACTTTATTTAAAATTCTCATATCTTTGGCAGCAAAACAGACATCCAGAACTACAACAGCAAAAAGTGGCATTCACAGAGAATAAAGGAACCTTCAGAAAACATTATAAATAACACAGAGGAACATCCGCAAGAACAGCTTTTTTTTTTACGACAAAGTTAATTAAAATTAAACGGAAATAAAGAATTACAAATACACTGCAAAACAATGCTGTGTATTTTTATTACAATGCTACAATGCTGTGTAATTCTTTTTAAATTAAAGTTGTATCTTCTCCCCAATCCACTATGTGGCGCTGTAAATTCCGGGTTAGAGTGGTGCAGGACACGGCTATACTACTCACAGGACAAATGCTGAAGAAGACGTGATCATCGCGGATGAAGATTTTCCACTCCTGCCTATTTCATCTGAGAAGACTCCATGTAAAGACCCAGCTTTCAAAAAAGCACTACTCGCAACACCGCAAGGTGAGGAGAGGAGCAGCAGCGCAGAAATTAATTAATGACAACTCGCAAAAAATTGAGGGTCTAAAAAAGTAGGTTGACTTTGCTTTTGAGGACATAAAAGATGTAGAGAAAAGGATGGACACAATTGAAAAGAAAACAAAGAAAGATGAAGCTACTGTTCTGCGGCTGCAGGAAAGACTCCTGGAGTCTGAACGCTACTGAAGACGCTAGAATTTGAAATTAGACGGAGTACCAGGAACAATGTCCAGAGAAGAAGGGAAAAGAGAAACCATCAACATTTGTCAAATGATTTTCCTGGAGGGAAAGCAGAAGCTTCCAGATGTGATCGACACTGTACACCGTTTGGGAAGACTGAAGGAAAACGAGAAGAACCCGAGAGGGATCATTGTCCAGTTTTCTTCCAGAACCTACAGAGATGCCGGGTGGAAAGCCGCAAAAAACAATCCCACCCTGAAGGAGCGCCATCTCTGCTTCATGGGGGACCTGTGCACAGGGGAACGGGACACCAGAGCAGCGCTTTGGCCTATAATACAAGCAGCAAGAAGAGAGGGGAAAGTCGCCTACTGCGTGGGGCCCGTGCCTATAATAACAGTAAAGATGTGGGTCTTCCTGAGAACTCGGACCGACAGAAATAACTGCATCTCAAGCAGCTTTTTGCTGCTAAAGTCCCAAAGGTGTAGAAAGCACTGGAGAAATAAGAAAACATGACTCTCACATTTCTCTCAGGGGACTCCTGGTGAGACGGGGCCAGATGCTGCAGGTAGATGATGGCGTCCTCGGAGCCTGGTCCATATGCAAACTGCAGCGGGTCCAGTGCTGAGCTCACCTGGGTGCGGAGGTGGCTGAGGATGATCCTCTCCATGGCCTTCATCAGGTGGGAGGTTAAGGCGACAGGTCTGAAGTGGTTCAGTTCTGTAGGATGAGGTACTTTTGGACCCGGAACCAGGCAGGAAGTCCTCCAGAGGACCGGTACTTTCTCCGGTCTGAGGCTCATATTAAATATAAAGAGCATCACCACACAGAGCTGGTCTGCACGCTCCCTGAGGAGCCTGGAGCTGATGTTGTTTTCCTTAGCCCCCTCCTTACCTGGTTTAAAGTGAGGCAGAGGGGGGTTGGTGGCTGGTCTGGAGCTGTGGGTTGTTGGGGAGGTCCATTTGTTGGAGGAAGGAAGGGCAGAGTGGACTGCTTGGTGCTGAGGTGTGAACAGCTGCAGCTGGGAGGAGACGCCTGAGCTGGAAAGGTGTGAAGAGGGGGCCGTGTGGATGGAGACTGGGGGCTGGACAGAATCAAATCTGTTAAAGAACAGATTCAGTTCATTTGCCCAGGCTTGGTCACCTGTAACCTGGCCACCATTTCCAGCCTCACCGTGACCCCAGATGTGTTTTGGGCCCCTCCACACATCATGGATGTCGTTCTGTTCCAGGAGATGCTCCAACTTCCTCTTATAACTGTCTTTGCTCTTTCTGATCTTGTATTTCAGGTCCCTCTGCACTCTGCGCAGAGAAAAGCCCTCTTCTTCTCAATTAAGAGGGTCTTCAGCTCAGGAGTGACCATAGGCTTGTTGTTGGAAGAACACTGCACTGTTTTTCCACACAGAAATGAACATAATCCGTGATGCTGTGTGAGAGACTGTCAATGTTGTTGTCGTCTCGTCCGGCCATCGCAGATTCAGATGGTTCAGGACGTCCAAAAATGAAATGTGCAGTTTTGGAAACGAAAAGACACACAAGAGTCTGCATGAATTTTCAAACTTTTTGCAAAAGGGGAGAGGTGGAGAAACACGACCTGTTAGGCTCTGTGGCTGTCCTCTCTCTCTGTCGTCAAGGCAAAAAGGCTTTTTTAAATTTTCCATTAAGGCAAAATGTGAACATACCAAATACGCCATCAGACAGGGTTTTTTTTTGTAGTCTGCATTGCAGGTGTCGTGGCTCTCTAAACACTCCAGTACAGAAAGAAAACAGAGACCAAAAGTCACAGACAGATCTACTGCTGACCTCAGCACATATGATCTTTTTTTTAGTTTGTTTTTGAAATGGTTTATTTCAAACAATCAAATAGAAATAATACACAAAAACAATACAATCATCAGTTATACATTCATACAATATCTAATCAAACTCGGGATAATTAGACATATTAATAAATATTGCTTGAAAGGAAGTGGAAGGAAGCAAACGTTTACAATCCTACACCGTTTTCTGCTACTGAAGGCAGGAATCAAGCATATATCTGTAATACAAAAATACATGCATATTTAGAATCCATTAAATGAAAATAAAAAGAACACCGAAAATATGCATAATGAAAAGATCATAGAAAATTTTATGGAACCCCTGTTGACCTCCACAATACCGAAAATGTAAACCTAAAAGATGAAACCCCACCCCACCCCACAATAAGAACATACAAAAACAAAGCAACAGAAGGACAAAACATCACAAACCACCACAAGCCTGAAAAGGCATTTCACAAAAACGCCACAACATGTATGACCTCACAAATGCTGAAATCCAACCAACAAAGAAAAGCGCCACCTGTGGGGGGTTCGTAAGGAGACTCATCGCTCCCTAAGGGCACAACGCAATTATCTCATAAATACCTGGAAAAGAAAAATCACGATGAAGAAGACGGCGAACCGTCGCTGCAGCTGCTTGGGTCAGCTGGTTCCGTCAGAGATTAGAAGAATAAGGGAAAGAAAGCAAAGAAGGGGAAGGGAAAAGAAGATCCTTTCAGGAAACCGGTGCCCCAGAATCTGCAACAAAAAGGACCTGTGGAAGAGAAACCAGAACAGACTGAAGGTGTGGGAGTTGGAGGAGAAGCCGCCTAGAGAGGATGGAGCTGCTGCAGATGAAGAGGACAAGAAGGACGATGTACATCAGGATAACCTGGGGGTAGAGGAAGCTGAGGAGCTGCTGACGGGCCAGACTTATGTGAAGATGTGCTGCCCTTTGCTGTGCTCGTCTACACGGTCTACATAAACCACAAGTCACTTTGACCCCAGGTTCTCAAAAGAAAATCAAAACACACACAGATCACAAGATAAATAGTACTCATATAGTTACAGACAAGCAAAGCACTCTAAACAGTCCCTGCTAGGAGAAGAGGACCAGTCAGTTCGAATCGATGGTTACGAATGCAAGGTTCAATGAAGTGGGGGGGAAACTCAACCACTCAGGTGGGAGGGAAACTCTACCACCTGGATCCTTTCCTCTTCTGCACTTGACCTTGATTTTGTTGAAAAAGTGGGAGGGAAACTCAACCACCCGATGTGATTCTCCCCTCCCGAATCCCGCCACTAGGGGCGCTCCAGCCCTATCCTGGAAGTGGGGAACTTTAAGAGCAAAGGACTCCTGTGGCTAGCAATCCGGGGATTATTCTGCCCCTGTGTGGGTTTAGCCTTTGTGGGGAAACCGCTGGATCAGCTGCTGCCTGGAGGTCCTGCTGGACCAGTGTCAAAAGTCGCTGTGGTTCAGCTGCTGCCGTGCACTGGCTCCAATGAAACCAGGTGTCACCCCCCTTCCCTTGGAGCCTCACAGCATGCGACATTCACTCTGCAACACGGAAGGGCCCGTCCAACATGCTCCCGACCATCTCCGTTCGATGACCTTAATCAGCACCCAGTCAGGACCTGCGTCAGTCTCAGTGGGGACACTTTCTGGTCTCTTTTCCACCTGTTTGGAGAAAACTGATAGAAAACTATGGAGAGCATTTTAATAATCAGGGTGAGACTTTGTGTTATTTGAGGTTCCTGAGCATGGAAACCGTGACTGTGGCCCTGTAAAAGTCCTGTCAGCTACTCATGAGGGTCAAACTCACTCTCTGAATTACTGAGCATCTGATAAATTCCAGAGATCTGTTGTAGTTGAGGAGCAGCTGGATGGAGATGCTTGTCAGGAGGCAATGTCTTTGCTCAACCATTCCACAGCCACTACACTAATTTTTCAAAAGATGATAGAGGCCTTTCGGCATCGGCAAAAACTCATCAATGACTCATACAAAATGGTTGACATCCTGTCTTTCATAATAATAACTAAAAAAAATAATTTCCTGTTTTTATCTATTTTGTGTTGCAGAAACTTCCTTTAGACACCAATGTGTATGACGCCATTTCCAATGTGACAGAACTGAAGGAGAAAGTCTATGCTGAGCTCAAGGTTTCTTTTTTGTTGTTGTTGTTTTACTTTGCAAATTTTTAAAGCAAAACAGCTTTAATAATTATTAATTTTTTCTTCAAGAGGGGAAATGATTTTATCGAAGCAATGAAACAACCCTCATACAACATTGAGTTGGTACTTCCAGACTTGTTAGATTATTCTCAGAAGTTAATGGGTTAGTTCAAACCCCAACTCTATTAGTTTTAATAGAATAATAAATAAAATGTAACCGCTTCATGATGTGCAATGTATTATATAATTTTAAAATTTATGTTACAACCTTTTGAGAAAAACAAATGTAAATGAGTTTAAATACTATATTCTGTCTTTGTCATTGTTGGCGCCATTTATGTGACACGTTTATAATTTATTGGCAGCAATGTTATAATTTAATTTTAAAGAACAATTTATACTTTTATTTTGAAGTCAGTAACTTCTGTTTTAATATAGAAAATGTTTTGGGTTTATGATGCAATGTGCTGCTGGTGAATTTTTGAATAAATGAATGGACAGCGAACCCATATGTTTGTTTTACCGTTGTTGGTATGGATGGCATCGTTGGCACCTCTACTGAGCCATTCAAACGAGCAAGACAGTCTCTTGTCCTTCACTGAGTTGGTTGGATTCAAGATTGAAATAAGAGAAACAACAAAGTGCAATGAAGAAGAAAGTTGAACAAAGGTATCTTTACAGTCTTCCAGGGACTATTCTGGCTGTTCAGTCTGTTGTGGACTAGGAGCAGATGGCGAAACTAAACCACTGAAAGTGAGCTAGAAAAATGAACAAAATGCAAGTATTTGAGGAACATTTTGTTTTTCTTTGTTTTGTTAATATGCAAAAACTCATACATTAGTTTCTTTTTTCTAGCTCTGAATTGAACTTATCCATCTACACTAAGTATTTGTTTTCCATTTGTTGATTAAATTTGCATTGTTGTCCTGCATGTGTTTATAGTTAATAAAACCCATTTTTGGTGGATAATATTGGATTAGTTTTTTTTTTAAAGACTGAAATTGCAGCCCTTTTTTTGGGGCAGTGAAAACATAGTAAATCACGAAAAATAGGACATCAAGATGTTTACAAACCCATATTTTCTTTTTAACATCACAACATAAATAGGTAGCAGGTTAAAAAAATTAAAAACTAAAAAACCCTATCACCAGCTGCCAAAAAAGTCTGGTACAGGTTTTCTCATTTCACCAGTACAGAGTACAATTCAAAGAGAGATAGTCTTATCCATAATTAGTTGCCAGATTTTTTTGAACTCTTCAATATTATCATGAAGGGTATGCATTAGTCTTTTCAGAGGGAGAAGCTTCAAAACCTCTACATGCCAAAAGTATGTACACAATTTATTTATTGCGTTTTTCTTGCATAGGTTTACTGCCAAACCTTTGGTGCAATCCTTTTTTGAAGGCGGTGTGGCTACTTGCTTTGCTTAGACAGGAAGTGGAAAGACCCATACAAGTCTGCATTCTGATTTGGAGCAGCTTTAAAATAAGCCTTGTGTCTGAATTACCGCCCTAACCCCTATATAGTGCACTACATGGTACGGCCGCTATTTTGTAGGGGTGTCCAAATCTACAGTTCCAAAAACGAGTGCAGTAGAAATTTCCCACAAGCCTCATGATGCTATAGACCACAATACATTGCATTTGATTTATCCAAAAATGGAGGACGGTGGCGCCAAGAAGGTTACTTATAAATGTAAGTATTCTAAGAAGTATCAAGTATCTGTTGTCAAATATATTTGTATATATATTATATGACGTGTGTAGTTATATTCCTCAATCGACAACCTACATTATTTTGAATCTAATCAATTTCATTAATGCTATAAATATAACACTAATTAGCGTCTAAGGGTAAAAACAAACACAGTAGGTAGTACATCAAAAAAGGATGAGTTCTAATTACAGTCATAAGTTATTAACACATTTTAACATATGTGGGGACAGACGAGGATATTGAAAGATTGATCTGCCTGCGGATAAAGAAAGATAGCTAGCAAAGCTAGTTTTCAGGCAAAAGATTCACCACAGCTGCCAGATGGGAGTAAGATGATTACAGCTCAGATTTGTATTCATTTATCATTAAACTGTTAATCGTTGTCATTTGGGGTAAAGGTTTTTGTTGTTCCCTGGTGTTTAGAGCAGTGATACATGAAATGGGGCTGACAGAAAGGACAAGTCCAGCCAGAGCAGCAAAGAAATGGAAGAACCTAAAGAAAACGTATAAGGTTTGTGAAGAAATGAAGGCCTAAACATGTCCATGTAATTTTAATCAAGGTATTTGTTCACGAGTGTTTTTTTAGTATTTGAAGGAACTTATAAGGCCTCCCACCGGCAGTGGTACTAAGCAGGGGAACCTTCAGCAGCTTCGTGGAAGAGGTTCTCCTTGATGGCTGAGGCAATAGGCAGCAGGTGAGGCCTCCATGCCTCATCCTGGGAGAACCCTTCCACATCCTCTGCCTCAGTGCAACAACAGCAGGAGCAGGCAGGGGAAGAGGAGGAGGCTGCCCCGCCAGCTAAGAGGCCACAGCGGGCGGGGCAGCCTATTCAGTCTGTTAGAAAAGGAAAGAGCAGGGAGGAAGAGCGACGAGAGAGACTGTCAAGATGAATATCACTGTAAAAAAAATGTAACGTTGTTCTTTTTCCAATTATTTTAATAAATGCATGAACAGAAATGAATTATTTACATGTATTATTCAATCCTGAGCAATTTGTCACAATCCCAAGAACATTAACAATCTAATAAACATCAAAGGTAAATATTTACAATGTCATCTTATATTTCACATTTATTTTTTAAACATGTTTTTTAAACAATAATCGTGGTCTTCTAGAGCCATTTGTGGCACAGTTGGAGCTGAAAGGAAACCAGAGATTTGTCCTCGCAGACGGACGCTGCTCTGCTCGTCCTGCTGGTTCCTGGTGTCGTCCTGCTGTGGCTCCACACCTGTGGCTCCAACCAGTCCCCTGCGCTGATGCACAGATTGTGCAGGATGGCGCTGCAGGCAATGATTTTCACCACAGAGGTTGGTTTTACTTCCAACATCCCCAGAAATATTGCTCTCCACCTCGTCTTCATCATCCCAAATGCTCTCTCTACCACAGAGCGTGCCCTGGCGTGGTGCCGGTTGTAACGGGCCTATACAACTCATAAGCCAGTGTTGAAAAAGAATGTGAAACTCTTGCCCAGTAGATGGTGTACCCTCAAATGCTAAAGTGTAACTCACAAGTTGTTCATGTCTGGCTACGGCAGCCAGAGGAAGTCTTCTGAATCTGAGACGTCTGCTTCTCCTCCTTGCTGCTGTGAGACGTCTGCTTCTCCTTGTCGCCCCGTGCTGCATATCAGCTTGTTTTCGGATTATCTCAGAAAAAACAAACACATTATTGCCAACAGGAACACGGCCAGGTTAATATTCGACATTTTCAGTAAGGGGGAAGAGAAAAATACAGAAAAAAATGCCTCCTCGCACGAGACAGTAAAGGGTTCAGAAATAAATGTAAACATTGCCATGGACTAGTAACTTTGCCGTTTATTTCTATACAAATACATTAAATCTACACCAATGTGTTTGTAATTTATTTATAAATCAAGCCACGTTTTCCATCACCAGAACACAGCAGATTCATAAACAGTCTTCGTAAAATATTTATATTTATTGGGTTTTTACTTTGGTAAATAGGTGTCATTCTCCGTGTTAAATAGAAGTAGTTCAACTCCAGACCAACTGGTGGCGGTAATGCGCCACTTTGTTTTCTTGTCAAGCGCCATATTAACAACACCCGAAAGAGAAAAGTAGTGAGCACGGGTGTCCGAATTGTAAAACTTAACAATTTGTTTCTGCCCTCTTGTTATGTTTTTTCAGAAAATCAGGCCAGCCGTCAGTCAATACCAAATCCTCACGCTCCCATGCCTTTCTCTAGATTGCGCTGCGGCGCCATGATCGTCCCAAAACCTTACATGGCAAATTCTCATTGGTCGATCTTGCTGGCAATGAGCGTGGCACAGATGTCAACTGCAGTGACCGCCGCACTCTGGTTGAGACTGCAGAAATCAACTGCAGCCAACTCGCCCTCAAGGTAGTTTTTTCTTTCTTTCCAACAATTGCTTGAGACGGCAACTTTTCTTTTTTCCTTGCCACATAACGTTCACTAAACGTGTGGAGAGGTCTGAAACACATCTCAGGCCACGGTGAGACTGGAAATGGTCGCCAGGCGGACAGGAGCTCTCCATACATGATGGATGTTATCTATCTATCTATCTATCTATCTATCTATCTATCTATCTATCTATCTATCTATCTATCTATCTATCTATCTATCTATCTATCTATCTATCTATCTATCTATCTATCTAACTATCTAACTAACTAACTATCTAACTAACTATCTAACTAACTATCTAACTAACTATCTAACTAACTATCTAACTAACTATCTAACTAACTATCTATCTAACTATCTATCTAACTATCTATCTAACTATCTATCTAACTAACTAACCTGGGAATGAACAGTAATCACATTCCTTTCAGAACAAGCACTTTAACCAAAGTGCTGAAGGATTCCTTCATTGGGGAGAAGTCCAGAACTTGCATGGTGAGTATTGGCATAATAAATATGGTGAAACTCTAAAAATCTTTTGGTCTGCCTGAAAAAAACTAAGAAATAGGGAAATACAGGGGGATAAAAAAAATGTGTTTGGAAATCACCAGTTGTGCAAGTTGTCTTACTTCAAGATGATTAATAGTGAGAGACGGACTGTGAAAAAAGAGATTTTCTATAATGGTGCAGGAATAAGTATTTGGTCAGTATATATTTTTATGTTGCAGAAACTTCCTTTATACACCAACGTGTATGACGCCATTTCCAATGTGACAGAACTGAAGGAGAAAGTCTGTGTTGAGCTTTAAGGTATTCTTTTTTTTGTTGTTGTTTTACTTTTCAACTTTTTAAAGCAAAAAACCTTTAATAATGATTTATTACTACTTCTACAGAGAAAAAGATTTTATCAAAGAAATTGATCAAACCTCATACAACATTGAGTTGGGACTTCCAGACTTGTTAGATTATTTTCAGAAATTAATGGATTAGTTCAAACCTTAATCCAGGACCCCCCAAGGGAGACCCGCTCTGCGCTCCAGGCAGCCACCCACCCGGCCTACGGTTGGTCCAGGAAGGAGCAAGGCAGGGGGCAGCTGGCCCCGCCCAGGAGGGGGGCACCCCAGAGAAAAGGGGGGCCCGCAAGGGGTGTTGTTAACAAGGCCCCACCAGGCTCGGCCACAGTTGGAATGTGGGCGGGGACCCAGCGCCCAGGGGCAAAAACCCGAACCCACCCCACAGGGAAACGGACACCCCCGGCTCAGGTGTAATGTGAACCCCCTCCCTGCGCGGAGAGAGCCCCGCCGGGCCCAGGAAACTGGCACCCAGGGGACACGGCCGCCGCTGCCAAGGGCCCAGTACCCCCCACCAAGGATAGGGTAGGGGACAGATGGACCTTGGACCCACCTTCCTTGCATAATGTGTGTGCGTGTGTTCGTAAGGGTGTATGTGTGCATGTGTGCGTGTTTGTGTTTGTATGTATATTATGAGGAGTAAAAGGTGTGTGTACTAGGGGGGTGCAGTTAAAATTGGTGGGTAGGGCACAGAGAGGACATTCCCTGATTACTCACAGTAATGTCCCCTCACCCTCCCCACCAAGGGTCCCTAAATGTCTAAGGTGCGGTTAAAATTGGCGGGTAGGGTGCTAGGAGGACATCTGCTGCTTGCTGGCAGTGATGTCCAAGCACCCCCCTACCAAGGGCCCTATATGTCTAAGGTGCAAATAAAACCGAGAGAAGGGGGGCCCATTCCATACGGCAACCATGGGAGGGGGACCACTGCCAAGTAGCCCCCCCCCAAAGCGCATCGCAGGCTAAACCCCCCACCCCCTCACCCTAATATGAGATTATATGAGGAAGGGGGTAAGTTGGGGACAGCTGGTAGACTGTCTCCCGGTGGTCAAACAGCCCCCCCCCCAGCCCCCCCCAGCATAGGGCCCAGGTCCCCCAGCCTCGGGGCCCCATCCCCCGAGGCACCGACATCCCAGGCCCAGCACGACCCACCCCACACAGAGAGAGAGGAGCCAGAAAGCGCTGCCCCCCCGGAGCAAGCCCAGGCCCCCACCCCCAGGCGCCGGCCCCGAGGGAGCTGTGGTCAGGCCTCGACGGGACCAAGGCAGCCAACCGGCCGGGGCAACCGCTGATTGCCACCAGCGGAGACCCGACCCGTCAAACCCCCAAGGTCCCGTACCCATGGCGCCCCCCCCCCCCCCCCAGGACAGGGGCGACAGACCTCCTCCCACACCCCCCAAGACCCCGCAGCCGCAGCGGCTGACGCCCAGAGCGGCCGGGGGCCCCAAGAGGGTTGCCCTGCCCCGCCCCAGGGAAGGGTTGATCCCAGCCCCGGGTGTAGACGGGCAGCCCATCCAGCGCCGCTGGACCCACCCCCCCCGCGCAGGACCCCCCGCCGACCCCCCCCCCCCCAGCACGGACAAGAAGACCACCCCCCCAAGCCAAGCCAGACCACCACCCAACCCCCCACCACGCACCCCCTACCGTCAAGCCCAGAAGACCACGCCGCGCCGGACCCGACCCCCCCAACAAATGGGATCCCCCACCAGCCCCCACCGGGCAGCAGAGGCCCCGACCCCCACCCTGCACCACGGCAGAAAGGCAGGAAGCGGCGACGACCACCTTTTGAGAAAAAAGTTGTAAATGAGTTTAAATAATATGTTATGTCTTTGTCATCCAGGGACTATTCTGGCTGTTCAGTCTGCCATGGACAAGGAGCGGATGGCGAAACTAAACCACCCAATGAGACTGAGCTAGAAAAATGATTTTTAATTATTTATTATTTAAATTATTTATTTATTTATGTGCGTCAACTCAATGCTGCCAACAAAGAAGCTGCTGATCCTCCCACTGCTGCTACTGACAAAGTAAGTCTAGAACAGGGGTCGGCAACCCATGGCTCCGGAGCCACATGTGGCTCTTTCATCCTTCTGTTGTGGCTCCCTGTGACTTTTGAAAATAATGAGTATTTTATAAAAAAATTAATTCTATTTTAGTTTTTTCATTTTTAAATAATAATTCTGAATTTGCAGATTATGGTAAACTTGTAACATTAAAATTAATTGTTTTTAATATTTTTATCGCCCAAAATATGTCGCCGATGTGCGACATTCAAATTCTTGGCGTCCCTCATGTGTGGCAGCCGGCATTTTTCCAGCACACTGTCGTTTCACTTTCGGCCTTTCCCATCTGGGGTCGCCACAGCGAACGAGTCGCATGGTAAGCTTGGCAATGTTTTACGCCGGATGCCCTTCCTGACGCAACCCTCTCAAGGAAACCGGCACAGAGGTAGAGAAGGAAACAGGGAGCAGCTCGGATTTGAACCTGGGTTTCACGGAGGGAAGGCACCGCAAACCAGCACCAGCTAAACCGGCTCCCGTTTTTCCAGCACACTACCAGCGTGATTTTTTGACCCCTGCCTGGAAGGTAAATAAATGATGGATAAATAAAAAAAAAAGGAAAATTTTGCTTTCTTTTGCTTTCACTGCTGATGAAACTGGTTTACCAATCTGCTTAATATGTGGTGAAAAATTGGCAAACAACAAAAAGTCAAATGTTGCGAGACATTTCGAGAACAAACACTCTGCCTTTGCTAAAATATATCCCAAGGGAGAGGAGCGAAAAAAGGCCGTTTCAGAGCTGATGCAGAAGGCTGATGTGAGCAGAAGTCACTTCAAGAAATGGATTAAGACTGGAAATTCAACTACATGTGCAAGTTTCGTGGCTGCTCAGGAAATAGTCAAGCATGGGAAGCCATTTACAGATGGAGAATACCTCAAAGAAACATTTATTAAGATTTCAGAACATCTGTTCTCGGAATTCAAAAACAAAGATAAAATTTTGCAGAAAATAAAAGACATGCCTCTCTCTGCAAAAATTGTCCAAGACAGAACTGTGAAGATGGCAGAAAATGTCACCAGACAGCAGATTGAAGATATCAATTCAGCTTTGGCGTATGCAATCGCCTGTGATTTGTCCAAAGACAAAAATGACATCGAACAAATAGCGCTGTTCTGCTGATACGTGAGCGCTGCCGGGCCACAGGAAGAAATGATTGAATTGATACCGTTAAAAGGCCAAACACGAGGGGAGGACATCTGCGAGGCTGTCTTGGATTGTTTAAGAACCAAAGAAATAAAGACCACCCACCTGGTGTCCATGGCTTCTGATGGGGCACCATCTATGACGGTAGCTCAGAAGGGCTTTGTGGCTTTACATGCAGAAGTCACTGGATAGAAAGTTGCTGACATTCCATTGCATCTTGCATCAAGAAGCATTGTGTGCGCAAACATTTCCTCCAGAATGCACAGAAGTAATGGATGTTGTCATTCAGATTGTTAACAAAATAATGGCAGAAGGTTTAAATCACCGTCAGATCCACTCATTACTGGATGAGTTGGACAGCGCGTATTCTGATCTCTGCATAACTAAGTCTGGTGGCTGTCCAGAGGGGTAGTGCTGAAACGCTTTGCAGCGTGTCTGGAAGAGGTGAAAGTTTTCTTCAGCAACAAAGGGCTCCCTTTTCCTGAGCTGGAACAGCCAGAGTGGCTAGAAAAACTCCACTTCATGGTTGATATGACAGCGCACCTGAACACGTTGAACACATATCTTCAGGGGAAAGGAGGCACAGCTCTGCACATGCTGGAAGAGGTGTTGGGATTCGAGTGCAAATTGACAGTGTTCACCAAGGATTTACAGCGAGGTACACTGTATCACTTCCCTGCTTTGAGAGAGGTGAAAAAAGCTGGCAATGCCATAAAGTCACAGTATTTGCAATCTGTAATCACTGCAATGCAAATATCATTTGGAAAACGATTCTGTGAGTTCAGACAAGAAAAAAACACATTATCCTTCCCTGTCACTCCCCTGACCATCGATCCATCCCAATTGAACATGACTGCATTTGCAGGTGTAGTAAGTCAACCTGATCTGGAGATGAAACTGGCCGACATCGCCGACAAGGACATCTGGGTGTTTAAGTTCAAAAGCTTGACAGCTGATCTAGAAAATGTGTCCCGACAGAAGGCCGTTCTCGCTCAGAATCACAAATGGAGCAACATTGCAAACCTTCCCAAACAGGACAAACTTGTGTTTGAGACATGGAATGCCATCCCCGACAGCTACATAAACATAAAGAGGTATGCATTTGGGGTCCTGGCAATCTTCGGATCCACATACATCTGTGAGCAGGTCTTCTCCAACATGAACTTTATTAAAAACAAGCACCGCTCACGTCTCACAGACATCAGCTTACGTTCCTGTTTGAAGATGAAGGTGACGTCTTACAGCCCTGACGTGAAGAAGCTGTGCAGCGAGGTTCAGGAGCAAAAATCACAGTAACCAGGTAAAATAAATATTTTAATTGATTATTATTTTCCATGTGTGTGTGCGTGCATTCGTGCGTGCATGTATGTGAAATATAAAAGTGACATAAATACATAACTTTATATTAAGTGAAGTAGTCCTTTTTTTTAAATTCAGGAGGACAACTGGCTGCACACTCCAGTACACGCGATGGGACAGAAGCAGACTGCGCATTATTTTGGTTTGCATTGTTCGTTCAGTGCTAGTGGATAATATTTGGATAAATTTGGATTTTTGTCTCATAAATAAGAGGACAGGTGACCGCAGGCTGTTTGCATTTTTTGTTCAGTGGGTTGGGTAAGTTTGGATTTTTATTTCTTAAATACGAGGACTCAAATAGACACCGGGTATTTTATTTGAAATTAAGCATAAACCAAGTGTAAAATGCTTTTTGTTACATGTAGAAATAAAATTCTGTGTTCTCTGCAGTAGTTTGTTGATTTCATTTTCATAAATGCAATAGTTTTTTGTACATAGCAGTGCTCACACTTTTTTGGCGTGTGAGCTACTTTTGAATCGACAATGTCTTGAAGATCTACCTCTAAATGATTAAAAACTACACAGTGAGATTACACAAAGATACTTTTGTATTAACATATTAGGCGTTTTATTACAAAGACAGAAAGCAGCGACTATCATTTGTCATGCTCTGCTGTAAACCGTGCAATGGGGGTAGCATGGCATTTCAACGGTGCTGCTGGCTCCGTACGAAGCGTGTGCCACGGGAAAACGGCGCTTACTTAATGAGCTCGTATTTATCGGGCGAGAACTGCAGAGCTGATAGCAGGAGGACACACGCGGGGCGGCCTCAATAAACACTCGAGTTGTCCGGAGTGATCTTCTGCTGGGGACTTGACGTGCAGCGGGGCAGAGAGCAACTCTCTGATGACAGAGAGTTTGTGCTCTGTGCTTTTAAACACGCATGTGCAGTGACGTATGTTTCAGAGGATGTCCGATTGGCCAATCTACATGTCAATCAAGTCCCGTACTTCTCAGTGAGGATTTTGATTGGCTGCTGGATTTTTAAGAAGTACTTAAATTTTTTTTTAAAATCTTTTCTGGCCCGCGATCTACATTCATGTCCTCGAAGCTCCACCGGTCGATTGCGATTGATGTAATGAGCACCCTTTATATACATGCATAATATATATAATGATGTCAAAACGGGTTGTGGCTCTGGGTGCTTTCTTTTCTTTAGGGGCGGTCCCAAATGGCTCTTTGAGTAAAAAAGGTTGCCGACCCCTGGTCTAGAATCATGTCTATGTTGAAAAGAGGAATGTTATTTAAGATCAAAAACTAGAAAAGATGAAGTTTTTTGTCACCTATTACACCAGGAACCTTTTGCAGAAGTATGAATGACAACTTCAATCTTCAAGTATTCCTGCACCTTCCTTCTGTATATAGATATATTTTTTTCTCACCAACATATCTATCTATCTATCTCTCTCTCTCTCTCTCTCTCTCTCTCTCTCTCTTACACCAAGAACTGGTGTAATGGGTGACACTACTTTTGCAGAAGTATGTACGACAACTTCGGTCTTCAAGTATTCCTGCACCTTCATCTTGTATGTGGGCTTTGGGTGAAATATAATTGTGTTCTCTCCATTTAGCCCAAGATGTTTTTGCCCATCTGAACCACAGAAACTTTGCTTATCTGGATTTATCTGTCTATGTCAGTTTCTTTGAGATTTACAATGGAAAAGTAAGAAAAAGTACTTTCTTCCATAACTAAGTTTTTCATTTTATATTCGTAGTAAACTCCAGCAAAGTATATCTTATTACATACAGGTGTATGATTTGCTGAGCAGAAAAAGACCCAACTCCAGGTTGTGGAGGATGGCTGTCAGCAGGTTCAGGTGGTTGGACTGGAGGAGGTCTGTGTGTCCACACCAGAAGATGTCATCAAGATTTTACAGACAGGCAGTGCATGCAGGTATTTAGCTCATTTAAAATATAAAATAAAAACACAACTTGTTTAAAATTGTAAAACTTAAAAATGTGTTTCTGCCCTCTTTTTATGCTTTCTCAGAACATCAGGCCAGACGTCAGTCAATGCCAATGTTACTCTAGCATAATTTTTTTACATTTTACTCAGGTTAGGTTATATGGACAGTGTTAAAGTCCGATTCCCCGTAGATATGAATAAATCCACACCAATTTTTTTATTTTAACTAACTAAAAAAGAAATTAAAAACTTGTATGCTCTCGCGGACGTCACAAAATGACATGGAGGGCCACATTTTGCCCCGCGGGCCTTGAGTTTGACACATGTGCTATACACCAAACGTCATGTAGAAGTTCTTTTCTGTTTCTGTACAGGCTGAAGTGTAGATAACCTAGATTAGAGAATTTTTCTTTTATCTATACACTTTAGATCTTTGGTATTAAACATAAAATTAATTGTTTTCTAATTTCTGTGATTTTATTTTTTTGGAGTAAAAAAGACAAACTCTGAATTGTGTTTTTTGTATGGTTTGAGGTTCATGTGAAATTATTGTGGAATATTATGAAATCTCTTTCTGGGATTTTCCTAAGAAGTGCCACAATAAACTATTTTCAAAGTACCTTTTTGGAGCAAATCGTAGTTAAAAAAAGGCTTTTCTTTTATTTGTCCTTTCCTAGAAAACCCTGCTAAACAGGTGGACTTGCCTGTTCCCTCTTCATCAAAGCGGGAGAAAGCGTTGCGGATCACGTCCTCCGGGTCTGTGCCGTTCAGCTTCTCCCCAAACATGTTCAAGAACATGGTGAAGTTGACTGGGCCTGGAGCTTCGTTCATCATGGCTTCCAGGTACTCGTCTGTGGGGTTCTTACCTGAAACACATTCAAGTCACAACTTTAGAAAAACAAACCCTGAATATTTACCAGCCCTACATGCATAATTACACATTTGATAAAGCCCTACCTAATAAGGCCAGCATGTCATGAAGGTCTTCTTTGTCAATAAAGCCGTCCCTGTTTTGGTCGATCGATCATGTTGAACGCCTCCTTGAACTCCTGGATCTGGGACTGATCAAACATGGCGAACACATTGGGCGTGGCCCTCTGGAGACGCTTCTTGGTGTTCTTGCCCTTGGCCCTCTTGCTTGACATTTTGGCTGCTGCTTGGTCGACCTCATTAAATGCCGACATCGAGACAGGTTGGAACTAAAGTACAAGATCAAACAATTATTTGAGTGAAGTTACAGTTTGACAGATTGGATGTGACTGAACAAATCCTTAGATTTTAGGACATTTAGTTTGCGAACCTGTGAAACAGAAGCTGTAACTGAAAATAAATCCATCAAATTTATACTCTAATTCAGTGTTTTTCAACCAGTGTGCCGTGGCACACTAGTGTGCCGTGGGAGATGGTCAAGTGTGCCGTGGGAAATTGCCCTCATTCACTGATCTAAAAACATTTCCCATCTGCAGGATTTCAGCTCTGTGTTCATCCAAACAAACCCTGATAAAACACTGAGTAGTTAGGAATATGAAAGATCGTTAAATACTTTTTTATTTGTGTTTATTTTATTTTATTAAAGACATTTTGATAAGAATGACGGTACCGCGATTTAGCTGCAGCTTCGGCTGTATTTAGGAAAAGTCCCGCCCCTTTAACTGTCTCCACCAATCATTCTTGAAGGCTTAATCACATGTCATCAGTCTGACCAATCAGAAGTGGTTAAAGTCTTAACTTCCTTGTCCCAATTTAGCTCGTAAAGTCTCTCAGTTCTAACTAAAATACCAGCTAAAGCTCGTCTTTAGCCAAGTAACTTTCCACAGAATCCGGTGTCAGACCGTGGAACAAGTGAACAAAACCATGAAGCTCTGAAAAGCGATCTCCGGCCGTTTTATGCACTACATCTCCCATGATGCATTGGGGTAAAGCGACAGCGCACAAGGAGATCTGTTGTTAAACGTCTTATAACCAACAAACACACCTCAAACTGTTTTTAAATCTTCTAACTTAACTTTTATTACATCTTTTAGAAAAAAAAAGCTGCAGCTTCCAGCATTTTCTGCCACAATCATCTCAAAAATGCATGTGAGATTGTGGAGGGACCAATACAGACTATGAGTTTCTCCTTTATGGTGTCAAATTCATGCCGAAACTATTTGGCATCAAAACTGTAAAACCAGGAATCAAAACCCGAATTCTGCAAACCAAAACCCAAAATCTGCAAACCAAAACCCATAATTTGCAACCAAAACTCAAATCTGCAAATCAAAATTCATAAATTGAGAACCAAAACCCATAATTTGCAACCAAAAGCTATAACCTAAAGCGCAATCATATTTCTCAGGTGCTGATTTGTTTTCTCGCTGTTCTGAAATCGTCTTTTTGAGTTGCGCTTTTATTTTTTGAGTTGAGCTTTTTTTTTGTGGTTGCGATTCTAAAACCTGTCACACACGTAAAAACAGCGCCACGTCAGTCAACGGGAGGGGAGGCGGGACATCCCCACATCCAGAAGCTCATTGGCTACCGAATAACACCGAGTCTTACGTCAACAGACCAGTTTAGAATGTGCCGGTAAGTTTGTCATGTTTTTCAAACCTTTTACTATATTAAACGATCAAACTTGTACTTTATTTAACCAGAGGACGCAAGCACAGTCAGATGAGGAGCTCCACCAGTAGCCGCTAGTGAAAAAAGATGTTAGAAAGTTAGACGTTGCATGACAAACTATCACCATTGTTCTCCCGTGTTAGCATGCTAGCTAGCTCAATGCTAGCGGGGTTTACAGCTCTTTCCATGACTTTTATGGATTAAACAAAGTCGATTTTTTTTTACCACAGTGTCAGTATCAGTCATGTAAACCTGGGAATAATTGCCCGTGAATTGTCACTAGGATTAATCAAAGATTGTTTTCAAGAAGTACATTCATGTATAATTTAAAAGGTTTCTCAATATATCTTTAGGGATTACAGATTGATTGAACAAAGCAACATATTGCTGTAAGAAAGTGACACCTTTCCTAGTTTGGGATCAAGTTCATCCCTATTTAAAATAATAAAAGTAAAATTATGATTCAGAAACACATTTATTTGAGGTACCAGAACAAATTTCCCAGGTGTCGGATCAATAAAGTTTTTCTGATTTTGAACTGTATTCCAAAACAATTTTACTCTCAACCTTAAAGATTGCAGGTTCACACGGGAAGTTAACTCTCACAATATGCAGCTGTGTATATATACACAGTGTATATATATATTTATATATATATATATATATATATATATATATATATATATATATATATATATATATATATATATATATATATTTACGGTATATATATACCGACATGTTTCGGCGGAATGCCTTCCGCCTTCGTCAGGGTCGTCATCAGATGGTGGTGTGTGACGTCTTTAAAAACAGCTGATTGTGACGTCACACACCACCATCTGATGACGACCCTGACGAAGGCGGAATGCATTCCGCCGAAACATGGCAGTACGTTTTACACAAAACAAACCCAGTGTCTGATGAAAAATAATTTAAGTGCTTAATAGAACTTATAGACACAATGAACTTCATTGAATCATTGAAACCAAGTTATATATATTATTATTTACTATTATTATTGACTTACTATTGACTTATTGTTGGGCTTTTCTAAATAATTTAAATTACATGTCAAAGAGGTCTAAAACTTCTACATGTTAAAAAATTATTTTTAAAAATTCTTTGTAATCATTTCTTTATTTGTAAAAATAAAAGTTTGAGTTTAAAGTTTGAGCTTATAAGGCGGACTGTCTCTTTTTTAAAAACAAATGATGTATATTTAAGTTATATATATATATATATATATATGTTTAAATATATAGAAACATGAATACATGTAAATTATATGGAAGCTACTTAGATGCCACCAAAGACTTTGGAAAGCATTGTCATGTGGGCGTCGACGACCTCACCAAGATGGCGTCGCGCTCCGCCACTGTCGGCCAGGCTTCCCAAGCGGGCGTGTCTCCTCTAGCGATATAACTCATTGGTTAAAATTGTTAAATGCGCGCCACGGTTTGATTGACTGCTGGCATTTTAAGTGGGTGCTTTTCAAGGCAGAGTTACTTTTTAACACCGTGCGCGTGCACATACATTTGTAAGCATGTGAGGGGATTAAAAAACACCGTTGATGCCTGAATTAACTGAATAGCTAGAAAATGTGTTTTTGTGTAATAACAGTCACATTACCTATCTTAAAACAGCATAAACTAGTACAGTTAGCTTAAAGTTAAGGTAAACATTTGAACTACAACATGTATGTACACTATTACATCAAAATAACTCACAAAGGACTGGTATAGTTCTGGTTTTCCATCCCGACGATCGTTTCTCGTCGCTTTCCAAAATGCGTTTTTGACAATCCGGGGCGATGTGACCTGCGTCAAGCGGGAAAAAGAATGGCCGTGTTCTCTGCACTTGTATTTATAGCTTGGTCAGATGTGGGCGAAGCTTTCAAATGTGAGTGATATTTGTTTGACCAATTAAACAACAGTTCTAAATATCTTTGTCAAACTATTAGACCCTATCTCTCCCTCCCTCTTTTTGTTTATTTATTAATTTATGTTATTAAGTAGTTGTACTTCATATTTATAGATTAGTTATAAAAATGACACATGAAACCTCACGCTCTGAGCAATGTTTTTTTTTTAATTTATTTTAACTTTTTTTTTAATTGAAATATAATCATCACAAAACTTTCACAGACACAACAGACACATTTTATCACTGCTTGTGCTTTTGAAAAGTTTTTCAGTCAGAATTGGATTTGTATTTTTTTTTAACGTTTTATCGATATGATGTACTTATGGAACGATCAATCTCATGAGACAACTATATCACACCGAAAACAGCAGGGGACGATAGTCGGTAACAAACACTGAAAACAAAGGGCTTCAGACTCGTCTGTTTTAACTTTCCTGCAACTTTTATTGCTTCGGAGCTTGTTTAGGTTGCACCCGAGAAAAGATAAAACAACGCCACCGTTTTGCTAAAAATATTCTTCTTCATGGACTGGTAAAAGTCAGCCTTTGTTTGTCTTGTTGAAGCTCGGATGAAAAATTTCCCCTTAAAGTTTGTTGATTGCTACAAGTAAACAGTATCTGCGTTAATAACTAAGCGGCAGCCGTAAAGCATCATAATGAATTCAAAGGTTTTGCTTGGTTGTTTTTAATTCATTCACCCCCACCATTTAGTCAATAATTGCAACATCATGAGATAATAACACGTTGCTGTTTGTTGCAACCACGTGACACTTCCATTTTTTCACATTAATTGCACATTGTTTCACTATGATCATCAATACATGGATTTTTTTTTTTTTTTTTACTAATTAACAAATGCTACTCTTATACAGAGCTCTTATACTCTTATACACTCTTATATAGAAGATTATGGAGTTGACTGGGAAGGACCAACACCTGCAGACACAGATGGGACTGTGAATGTTCCAGAGGCACCACACCTTTTAAAAGACCTTGTTCAGCAGTACCTCCAAGGGAGAATTGATCCACTAGGCAACAGCACTTGCTTTGGAGTAGACATTCTTCTTCAGACTTTACAAATTGTCAGACAACATTTTGACACTTCCAGTCAAAGATTGGAGGGGATTGTCTATTTTTTCTAGTTTAACATATAAACATTTTCAAGGCGTGAATGACTCCAGTCATGATCATACTGTCCTCAGATGCTGCAACACCCCATCAATCTTTTTTTTAATTTTATTTTTAGGTCCATCTGTGCCCACACAGATTCCAGTTCAGTTCCATTTGAAGAATAAATGGCAATGCACACCATGAAGGTCCAGGAGAGCTTTGTTGTGTGGCATGCAAGTTTAGGAGTATGCTGTTAATTAAAATCTTATTGTTTAATGAATACAATGGCATTGGTCTCTTCTTTTTGAGTGTTCAAAGGCCTTACAAAACTTCTTAGATGAGTTACCTTCTTAATTTTTTTTGGGTCAAGCCACTAATACTATAGAGATGACAGTCAAAATCTTTGACTAGATTTTGACCTTGATTTTGACATTTTCTTTCTAATCTCTTATGTATGTATTTGATGACGAGATGGCTCGAGACCGTAAAATGATTAAATGAAGTCAGTTCCTCTGCGGGTAGCAGCTAACTGGCGCCCCCCTCAGTTGGATCACAAGCTTCAGTTTTCTAAGAGGATATTGCTTAGTAGTACACAGACATTTTTTTTTAAATTACAATTTGATTTCAGGTTATGTATTTGGAATATGACTCTCACAGTGGACATGTACCTAAAATGAAAGTGTCAGACTCCTTCAGTGGGAGAACTTGCATCACAGGGTGTTGATACTTCTTTGCCTCACTGTAATTAAAGTGAATGATTGATCTTACTCTATAGTTTATTACACAAAAACATCTGTTTACCTGAACACAACACCACCAGTTTGTCTCTTCGCTTTGAATTCCCATCATAGTAGAAAAAAGGATGAGAAGAGGACTTGATCAACCACTCCTTTCTCTGTGGGGAATTGTTTGTGATCATTTGGATCAAATCAGAACCACAACCCAGCCGTGCACACACTGTGGTTCCAGTTTCCATTAGATTCAATGTCATAAACTGGTCTCCACCCAGTACTGTAAAATTTTTCAAGGACCCCAGCACAGCGGCTGTTCAATTCCACTAACCTTAAATGGCCTGGTGCAAAATAGAAGGTGATGTAAAAAGAAGTCCTTGTGTTTACAGCACTTTTCCTCTACCTGAACAGATGAGGGCGACAGCTTTCCCAGAAGAACATAACTTCTGTGATGAACTGCTGCTTTTACAGTCGAGTAAAGAAGACTCGTGAACTTTACGGAGGAACTCTCTGCTCCGATCTGGAGCTTCGGTTTCTCCATAGAACGCCCACCGGAGGCCTAATGGAGCTCCACAGCCCAGCTCCCTACAGATCACTTCTGCATCCTGCTGGTTAAACACTCAGGACCACAAGCTGTTAAACCTCATCTCCAAGCCTGCTGAGCACAGATCGGCTCCAGCCTGATGGAGTCTGTGGATCCAGAGGAGATGATCAAGATCAAAGTTTAAAAATAAAAGAAACCTTCTGAAGCCTTTTGCTAATATGCTAATACCTTTTGCAGCCTTTTGTTCACATTTGTATGATTTTGGCAGAACATGTTTTTATGGAGAGCAAAATATAATACTTTATTTAAGGTTTAAACTGATTTATTCGAGATTAATATAACTGTCTGTTTTTATAAATATATGTAGGGGGAAAATGTTAAGTTTAGCTCTTATGTGTTCAATAAATGTTGTTCGGCCCGCAACCTAAAGTGTGTTTTGGATTTATGCCCCCTGTGCAACTGAGTTTGAGACCCCTATAATATATAAAATTCATGCATGTTTTTGGTGTAAAATGGCCAAATATAAATAGGGAACCAGTGGCGCCACCAGGGGGGGAGCCACCCCAGTGGCCACCTGATGTGTATTGTGCACGAATACTTGGTGCAAATACGCCACAGCTCGCACACTCACAATGACAGCGGTGGTGGATTTGCGATTACATTTCATTGTAGTACGTAAAAAAAGGATGTCCCATGCTTGTAGGGCAAGCATATGATGGAGCCTCAGTCATGAGTGGAAAAAACACAGGTGTGCAAGCCCGCATAAAATCAGAGGCCCCACTTGCTTTCTAAGTGCATTGCAATGCACGTTGTTTAAATTTAGTATTAGTAGATGGTGTGAAATGCACCCCTGAAACTAATTGCTTCGTTTCTCTTTTGCAGAAACTGTATGTCTTTGTGTCAGGGTCATATGTTCACCAAAGATGGCTTGAGATACAGAAAAAATAATTCAGGGTACCCCAAGAGAGTTGCAAAGACTGACAGAGACACGGTGAGCATGTACGGTAGGTATAATAATTGCAAGACAGTGAGAGACAGACTGCCAGCCATTATACATCTTCTAAAAGAAATATTAGAAACAGGTAAAAAACACATATTTTTGTTGCTTTATTAACATTTATTTACAGTTAAATGATGTTGGTATTTTACAGCATTGTACTGTAAATTTTACAGACATTTTTGTCACAGTGTAGGAAACAATATGAAAGGAATGTCATTTTATTCAGCTGCTCCAGTAGCAAAAGAACTTGTAACCCACTGTCACAAAAGGGTTGAGCTTCACCTTGCAATTAAAGTACATCATCTTTAAAGTAGCTTGGACAGAGAGGAACTTGCAAGTGACAAAAAAATTGAACAATAGTTGACAGCAACCTAACAGATACTTTATCATTAACTCCAAAAGATGGCACTAGTGAACTGAATCAAACAACACATATGCCATCCAGCTGGGACACTAAATGCAATAAACAATTAAACTCCACATAAGTGCAATAATTCCTCTGAATGGTTGGGATGCAGCAATATTCATATTTATTTATATTTATACGTGGTACTTTTCTTATCTAATTTTAAACACCTTTTAAATTGTCTTTTCTATATTCACCCTGACCTGAGAGATGCCAAAGAGAAATCCCGATGTACTGTATGTGCAAACGGCAATAAAACCTTTAATCTTGAGTGGTGAAACCTTTAGGAATCAGGCTGGTTTGGGAAAAAGAGAAAAGAGGATTTTTTTAAAATGATCTTCATTTATTTATTTATATTATTTATTTATTTAAGTAGATTTTATGAAAATCAATAAAAGAATAACTTTTCAACACTAAGGAAACAAGAATATATACATTTTTTATTTGAATATTTAAGCACACGTAAATTAAAAATCAAAATAAGTGCGATCTGCACGATCTGTTTTTTGTTTTGTTTTAAAAGTAAACAAACGAGCACACTTTTTTGTACTTTCACCACTTGGGGCGCTGTTGAGTCCTCCCCTAAATTTGATATTTGAAGAAGAAAATCGTGTTTACACTTCTAGGCCAATCCTCCTCTGCTTTCTTCTAGCTAACAGCTTAGCCCCAGTAGCGCCTAATGAGAGCCATCGGCTGCTGCACAACATCCACAGAATGCCTCGAAGAAAGAAAACCGGCCAAAGCCCGGCCAGGCCAGCAGGTGGGCCACCGGAGGGAAGAAGCTTTGGCTATAACACTGGGGGCGATCACCTTATGGCAAATAACAGCTCCTCGCCGAGTTCCACCGAGAAGGAGAGGATCGTTAAGAGCATGCAGGAGATGTTTTCCCACCTGGACCCGGAGGTTTTATACATCGTCCTGTCCGAGTGTGACTTTAAAGGTACCCGAATGCAAACAAGCCCTTTTCAGCCGGTGTTACCTGGCTAACCTGTTAGCCGCGTCGCTGTTGTGGAGCTAAAAGGGTTTGAGGCTAAACGACTCCACAGTGCCTGGGTGACGGTGTTTTGACTACCATTGTAACAGACTGAATATGTCACAGTCACTGCTGAGTTTTGTTATTTCTCTTAACAAGCCCAAACAGTCATGAGCGTTGAAAACTAATGAAATGCGCGCGTGATCTGACAGACAGACACCTGCTAGCTAAGCGCGGCCAGTGGCGGACTTAACATTTTGGGGGCCCCAGGCGACCAACAACACGGGCCCCTCTACAGCCTTGTATTTATCATCTTTTTTCTCTCTTTTTTTTTTTGTAATCCTTACCTGGGGTAAAATGTCTGTAACAATACAACATCTTCACTGGTCCACTTGTAGACAGCAGTCAAGAATACAAGTGTTTTCATAAGGATTTAAAATCCCACTCCAACAACCTTTTAATCTTTTGTAAAAGCCTTCCCAGTGATCTTTTATTTAGGATTATGTCGTTTTTAGCTAAAACAAACAAACAAAAAAGTTATTTTTCTTTGAAATAGTTTCAGCAAAGCTGCAGTAAGTCATTAGAAATTTGTCTGAGTTGGGACCTATGGTGCCAACTCAACTATGCTTCCGCCCTTCCCATCATCCATCTGTTTACGCACCGTCTCCCTCCCTCTCCCTTTTGAGCCAGATGCCAGCTCGGACGAGGAAAGCAAAGTTGTATATGAATCTAGTCGTTCACAAGTAGATGCATCAGAATGGGGAGGAGCAGGGAGCTTGTGGCTTGTTGTAGTAACTTGTACACCACCTTGCAAGCTTTTTCCAATGGAATTTTTTTGTCGGCACCTGATTCACAACAATTTGAATAAAGAAATTCTCAGACGTGCAATTTTAAGTTTAATTTTTTATATATATGTCATCAAGTATGAAAAAAGTGCAGCAAGAAAATGTTAAACACAATTTTGATTGGAGCAGGTCTTTAAATATTTGGATTTTGTTGTGCTATATTTTTTTGTCATCGTTTCGTCTTCCTGCAAATGTGACAACACATTTCTTGCTTTCTCTTTGCTTCTTTTTGTAGCTGATAACTGCCTCGTCTTCCCACTATTTTTCAAATCTCTTTCTGCTTGCTTACTTGCTGTTGACGGAATAGTCCATTGCTGCAGAGGGACGGGGAGGACCAAACACTTTCTCACGGGCAGTCTTATGTCATTTCAGCGATTTAAAAACAAATAAAATATATTTGTTTTTTTGTTGTGACAGAGTTGGAAAGAAATGGCTATGGAATTTATTTTAGACATTTTATTAGGTGTCCAGCTCCGGGACCTCAAAGTGTTGGGTGTCCCAGGCAATCGCCTACTTTTGCCGAAGTCCACCCCTGAGCGCAGTTCCTTTATTTACCAAAAATGTCTGGAGCGGAGAGTAAAAACAAAGAGCCACATAAATGGAAACGGCAAAAACTCTGAAATGGAACAATTTGCTTCCTAATGTGAACTATTGGATTTTTTGGTTACTGCTTTAGCCATGTGGGTTTGTAATTTGCACATTTAGTTTTTAAAATGATACACATTGTTTTGAAACATGAATTGAGCATGTGCCACTGTGTGGTCTGGTAATGTCTGTCCTCTTTGTAGTTGAAATTGCCATGGACTCCCTGCTGGAATTGCATGTGGCCGCAGAAGGGGCCATCCCACCCGCCATTTCTGGCTTTGAACGCACCGCTGCTGCCTTGTTCAGCTCAGAGGACTCTCCACAGAGCAGACTGAATGCACATTCCCCAGGAGAACCCCGACAGCCCAACTTTCCCTCGCTCCCTGACCCGTCAGCAGAAAACCTGGACCTGCTTATTGATCAAGAGTTAGAGGCTCTCAGCTCTTACCAAGAAGAAAAAGAAGAAGAAGATGGCGGGACCTTGTTGTCACCTGATGGGGGTCTCTCCTCTTTCCCTTCACTGCCCGCTCCTCAGCAGGCTCTCCCAGAGCTGCTTCAGAGCAGCCTGGATGCTGGAAGTAGAATGCGCCTCACCAACCAGCAGCCTCCAGGAGGGGACACGAGGGAGCACATCTCTAGAGCTTCCTCTCCCATCAACCAGCACAGACTATGGGGCAACCAGAGTCCAGAAACACAGACAGATGTTCTGGATTTCAGACATCTGTTGGCAGAGACGTCTCCGGAAGAACAAACACTTTCTTTGGACCTGGGAGCTGCGGGACGTCCCTCAGCCTTTCAGGTGTATAAAAAACAGGAGACATTACTCACACATTCAGAGAGTCCTGCATCTTCAGGTACAGCTGTCAGCGGCTCCAAATCTGAAATGAACTCACTACATTGCAATCCACATAGCTATGGGTCGTTACCATGGAACCTGGAGGCACCAGCGTTTTCTCCTCGTAGCCACGGAAACCAAAGTCCATGCTTCATCACTCCCGTGGCCTATTCACCCTCCGTGTGGACTGGCCAGAGCCGACTTCTTTTCTCCCCACCAAGGCAGCAGCATCCTAAACCTTTTGCTGCTTTTCCAAGGCCTTGGGCCCTGCCAGCCCCCCCACGTTTTACCTCCACCTCCAACAAGCTGCGACTGCAAGGGAAGGTGCTTGTGCTGCTTCGTGGTGCTCCAGGATCCGGCAAGTCCACACTTGCAAGGTAAAAATCTTTTGCTGTAGTCTGACTGTCCAGATTCTTCTTTTGTCATGCATTCTCAGTTTTTGTCACTTTAATCTTGTTTCATTGCGTGTTTGAGGTCAAGCTTTTGTTAGTTTTTCAAAATTCAATTTAGGATAAATTTAATATTATATAGTAATTATTTTTTTCTTTGTCACTTTTGGTTTTTATATATATATAATGTTGTAAATTCCACTGTCATTTTAGAAATATTTCAAGTCATATTATTTGATTTAGTATAAAGAAGTGTCAGGAACCAGTGATGTAGGAACCAAAATAAAGGAGACCAGACTTCATGGCAGATTTTTAAACATTTAATAAATAAACTTGAACGTGACTAAACAGAAACTGACCCTGAATTTACGCCTCCTTTGTGTCTCCGTTGCGTCTCCGGTTCCCCCCCACTGGATCCAGGAGGAGTAGTTTGTCCTGCCCCCCCTCGTTGAGTAGTTCCTCCTGCTCTCTTCGCTCATCCAAACTTCAGCGATCAGTCCCCATGTATTCTCCTTCCTCACTAAGTCCTTGTAAAAGGCATGTTTCATATCATAATCTTATGGTTTTGTACCGCCAGAATTAATCTTCTTGTCCATGGCGAAAATAAATGCTGGGTTTTATCTGTAGTGTTAAAGTGCGTTTTCGGGTGGGCATGACACCTTAAATATAAAACAAAACTTGATAATGTTTTATTTTGAAAACCAGACCTGTTTCCTGTTACTTTTTTGCCGTGACATAGACGCGTCAATGAACTGGACATGGAACTCCTGCCTGCGTAAAGCTCGCATAGTGGCGAGGAGGGACGGATGTGAGACACAAACTTGATGAAGGCGATGTAAACACTTGGATTGATTATTGAATGTTCCATTTTTTTGTGTCGACGCACCACAGACAGACCAGTGGAAATCAGCTTAAGGGGGACAAAGCAGATAATCTGATGGGTGAACTGAATAGCAGATGCATATATGCTGAGGATAATTAACAGAAATGAAAACAGCTGTGAATCGTTAACTTGTATGCCTGTGACAGGGAGACGACCTAGAAAAGAACCTGATAAAAACCAAAACACAACACTGAAAAAAAGCAAACTAGACAACTTACAACAATTTTAAATGGAATCACCACAAATCACAATATGTGGTGTGTCACTTAATAAAAATAATAGTTTAAATATGTAGTAAATTAAGCATTCAGCTAGAAAAATAGTTAGTTGGGGAGGAAATTCTGTCTCATGATAAAGAAATATTTTTTAATTTGTAAATTGCAAATGTGAGCCCTATATTTTGTAAGGGTATAACATGTGCAGTTGATTTTCAAAAATATTCATATCTTTTGCTCTACTTCCACAGCTCTAATCTATCTGCATTTGGTATTTCTATTTAATTTAAGGGTGGCTGTGGATCCTTAAAGCCTTGAAAGGTCTTAACATTCATTTGACTCAATTAAAACGCGTTAAATTGTCTTAAATTCTGGTGAATGGGTCTTACATTTTTAACTCCTTGTTGCAAAAAATAAAAAAAATCCAAGACACGTTTTGCCATAAGATTGTGAACTGCTAGTAAATCATTTAACCTCAGCTAGCTAAGTGGCTCATGCTGGTCAATGCAGGAAAATTGGTGAGTTTAAATTCATGGAGAAGTGGCTTGGTAATGGGGACTGCCAGCAGTGGTTGAAGTGAATCGCAGATGCAGAGCAAGAGAAATGGGAGACTCCAGCTGTTTGTGTCATTTTCTTTGTACATGTGGTTTTAAATTAGAAGAAGATGGGTTCTTGAAAGGGTCTTAAAAATCCTTAAATTTAACTTCTGTAAATCTGTGGACATCCTGATTTTTTTATTTACATTTTTTTTGGCTGAATATACTATTAGAAAACATTATCCTAAAAGTTCTTACTCTCTGTTGCAAGAAGCAGTGACAAACTAGGCAGCCCTAAAGCTGTCTTTGCTTGCGTCTTTGCAGAGCTTTTCTGGAGCAGAACCCAGGAGGAGCCATACTGAGCACGGATGACTATTTCCTTCGCAATGGAGAGTATCGGTTTGACCCCACAGTCTTGGGGGAAGCCCATGAGTGGAACCACAAACGAGGTTAACAACACGTGTACACAGAGTTGAAATGAAGCTCGCACATCTGCACAGAGCGCCTTTCACTTTGTTGGTGCGACTTGTTTGACTCCGCTTCAGGTAGACGGCAAATGAAATGTCATTTTCTGTGATATACTTCATCCCACAGCCAAGGAGGCCTTTGAAAGGGGCACCAACCCCATCATCGTCGACAACACCAACATGCAGGGCTGGGAGATGAAACCCTATGTGGCTCAGGTCAGTCAGCTCTGCAGGAAAACAGAAACTTAAAAAAAACAAAAAAAACTCAATGATAAATGTAAAAATAATATGCGAACCCACTGAAAATTAGGTTTGTTTATTTTCTACAGGTTTTTGTTCTAGTGTGATTTTTTTTTTTTAGCCCAAGCTTATTTAAAAAAAAAACTGAAGAAAATGTTGGCTTGATCCTAGGCCCTGAAACATGGATATAAGGTGCTGTTCAAAGAGCCGGATACTTGGTGGAAGAACAAACCCAGAGAGCTGGAGAGGTGAGAAGAAACAGAAACTAAACAGATGAACAAATACAAGAAGCTGCTCACACCTGCTTTTATGATTAAACTCCAACTTTATTTATTTATGTAGCACCTTTCATTTTGGTTAAAAAGACAAAATGCTTAACATCAAAGCAGATAAAATAGTCATATAATATGAAAATGATTTAAAACAGAAAACACAATCGCACACAGATGGGACCCCTCCCTCCACCCACCCAGTTCCCCCAGAAGAACCCTGAACAAAAACAAAGAACTGCAGCTTCAAGAAAATTAGTTCTTCTTGCCTTCATTTTTTATAATAAATGGGTTTATTGAAGAAAAGTGTGCACTTTTATTTCAATATTTGGATATCAGAAATATCAACAAAATTGTAACCAAAATATTTATTACGTTTCCTGTTAGTTTTAATTTGTGATGCAACCATTTAGTTGGTATGATATGACTGTTTTATGTAACAGAACTTAAATCATTTTTATATTTACATTTTGCTTGATAACAATTAAATAAACTCAAAATAAGCACCTTTTCAGTTTATTTTTATTTATTGCTTTGAGTGCTGGGATTCAACACTTTTATTTCAGACTCAGATGCGGTCCATAGAAAAAGATACCAATACAGCATACATAATAAAAAGTAAAAAAATATAAATTAAAAAGAGTGTAATCGCTGTATCCAGTGTTTCCTCAGGGCAGAATTGTAGCGGCATGAGCTTCTTTTGGGATCAGTCAGAGACATGATCATTGAGTTCTTAGATTTGTCCCGGCGTTCCATGAGGCTGTATGTAAGCTTAAGCAGTAGAGCTTCACATTTGGGGATGTGAGCATCCACAAACAGCTGACTGGATCTGTACCACCTGGGCACCTGTAGCAGAAGCCTAAAAGCATCGTTATAGGCCACTAAGAGTTTGCGGAATGTCCCATGTCCATAATGTTCCACCAAAGAAAGCCGTTTACAGAGGAGTGCAGTAAGCTCTGAATAGTGAACACTTCACTTGAGGAGAACATGCACTGAATTTTCTCATCAGCATCTTTGCCTGAGCATAGAGTTTACAGTACTGTCTCTGAATGTCTCTATCATCCCTCCAAAGTAATGAAGTGTCCAAGATATTTGATAGCTGAGGTTTGTTCCAGAGGCGTTCCACAAAGCTTAAAAACAGGAAAGTTTACATTTCTGACGTCTTTGGTCCTTACAATCATTACTTTGCTTTTAGAGGGATTGTATTTTATATCAAAGTGTCTGTCATAGTCAGAACAAACTTTTAAAAGTGTTTGTATCCCAGCACTGTAGGGGCTAAAATTGACAAGGTCATCAGCGTACATAAGATGATTAAAGGTTTGACATCCAACAACACACCCAGTTTTGCACAGATTGAACAGTTTTACACGGATTAAAATTACCCCAAAAAACATGACATCAATGGTAGATTCATACTGATTTGTTGAATGTTTTCCAGCTAATTCCAAAAATTACATATGGAGTCAAATCTGGACTTTCTGGTGGTCTGTCCTTGTGGAAAAGCAATGACTCATGCCTGAGTTATAATAGATTTGTTTTCTTGGAATTAACCCAAGCTGTCAGAAGAGATGACTTGACCGGAGAAAGGTAGTTTGCCCTCTCTGGGTGGGTGGGTGGAGTGCTTCTGCCCCAGGTGGAGGAGTTTAAATGTCTTGGGGGTTTTTGTGAGGGACAATCAGAGTGCGACATTGACAGGCAGATTGGTGCGGCGTCCGTTGTTATGCGGTCGCTGTAAGCCAGAGGTGGGGGGAACTGAGGGCCGCATTCCTGCATGTTTTCCAACATACCCATACCCATGTTCTGATTGGCTGGACACACCTGAACCAGGTAATCAGCCATGAGTAGGGCAAGACTATCTGGAAATCATGCAGACACACCGGCCCTCAAGGCCGGGAATTGCCCACCCCTGCTGTAAGCCATCAGTGACCTTTTATCACAGTCAGTTAAGTCAGGTATATTTCATTGGTGTGTGTTTCTGTGCAGGAGGACCGCTCATAATGTGGCCGTGGAAACGATCCGCCGCATGCTGAGTGGATATGAACGCTTTGTCACAGTCCAGTCCATCATGGGCGCGCTCATGCCGGAGCGTAAGCAGCACATTCTTCAGGAGAACAAGCCTCCAGAGTGAGTTTGTTTTCTTTATTGTAAAATTAATAGATCAACAATAATTAAAGTTAAGGTTTTTTATTGGGTTGAGGTAGTATATTAGTACATTTTAAGTTGCACTTATCAATTTATAAAGAAAGTCCAGTAAAAATCCTTGTTTTTTCTCTTTGCTGACTGTAGAAGCTTAAAAATGAACTCCTGAACTAAAAGTCATGATGTCATTTTGAGAAAGTTTGTCTATAAAAAGGATTTTTTGGGGGCTCATTTTTTTATAATCAAGCCTCACAGTTTAATAAATGAAGTCATAAAGCATTAAAGCTGTAAAAAATGTTTTATTTCGTTTGAAAATGTACTTTTTTTGTTGTAAATTAAGGTGAAAAATTGAAGGCACTCTTTACCAGACCTTTTAGAACATAAACAAGTGTTGACATTATTCCATATAATTAAAAAAATGACAGTTTTTTTGTTTTTTATTGCGTATTGTTTTTAGGCCACAGCCATCCGACACGTCCGCTCCTGACCTTATCAGTCGGCCTGAATTAAGAGAGGGATGCAAGATGTCTCAGTCGCAGCTGTTTTCTTCTCTCCCCGATTTATCGTCTCTGAGTTTCCCGAGTGAGGTCACGAAGTCCGATCACAACACCAGCAAGTCCACCGAGTCTATCAACCTCAAACTTTATGGAAAACCCACCAGGGACACCAACATTTCTGTAGAAAATGAGGGTATTGATTTGGGAGGACTGGATGCAGAGTTAGATGTCCAGTTGGAGCAGAGCAACCAAATGCTAGAGCAGAGAATCCCAGATTGTATTGTGGAATCGGTGATGAACGAGGAAAATGCTGAGGATGAAATGTCTCTGCCTTTATCTGATTCTATTGCACAAAGAGTGAAGAGGGAACGGCCAAGCAGAAGATCTGATTTTGAAGTGGTTATGAAAGATGCTAACCAGTCCAAAGAAAATCCAAAAGCAGAGGCAGCAGGATGTGAGGACATTGGGAGGGATGTTGGAGAGCAGGAGATGCTTCATTTTGTTGGAGATTGGCCTTCTGCAGGGTCTATGAAGCAGCGACGGGCGAGGAAAAGAGAGGGCCATGGAGAAACTCGTGCCAAAACAGAGGAGGAAAAAGCACGTGGGGATGAGGGGACAATCCATGTCCAGTCAGGTCCAGATGTGACGGAGTTTCAGAAGCTTATTGATCTCCTTCAGACTGGTACTTTTTCAGCTCAGACAGACTCTTCTGACTCACAGGCCTCTCCTGAGAGGGCTGGAGAGCATTTTGAGAGGGAGGATGGGCCAGGTGGTGTGTTTGAGGAGCTCTGTGATTCTGGACCTAGCATTGAAGAGACTCAGCAGGAATCACCTGACTGCGTGTCAGACAGGAATGCTGTTGACTCTCATTCCATCGTAGAACTGAAGGCTGATGAATCAAAGGATCTTAAGACTGAGAGTGAAATGAATAGCATCAGTGAAGGGAGTGTGACCGTTCCAAGGACGGGGCAGAAAAAGCTGTCGGACAACTTTAGAAATGATCAAGCAGGCGGTGTTCCCACTGTTCAAGACCAATGTGGTCCGGGTGTTGGTGTGAAGGTTTGTTCTGAAAACCACAGGGATGCTGAAGTGGAGAACCAACGCAGCCTCCTCACCGAGGCTCCTCAGACTCCGGAATGTGACGGCTTTGTGGAAACGGGAAGTTCCGGAGGCGGTCAGGAAAAAAAGCAACGTCGGAGATCAGGGAAACTGTGCAAACTAGCACTCTCCTTCCCTCAAAACTGCCCTGCTTCATCATCAAATGACCCCCACTGTTTAGACTCAACAGTTGAAGCCACAGATGAGGACAAAGCTAGCGGAGAACCTGTTTTGAATCCTCAAAATAAAACCTGGTCTGATGAACCGTTCTCTGACCCATCTGTCCCTTCTATTGATGAAGCGCAACAGCAGTTGCCTAACTCTCCTGCTGCAGTGGTAACGGGCTGCTACATTCAGACGGAACCTCAAGACTTTGCCAGTCTTTGGCGTTTTAATCACCATGGCGACAGAGATGATGCAGTCATTACTGATGGCCGCCACTGCGGGGATTTTAAAGTTCTGCTTGGCGACTCCTCACGTTTCGTGCCGGAGCTCTCCTCTGCGGTGTCCGCTGCAGTTGCTGTTCATCCGTCCGGCCACACGGAGGTACCCGACCGCGTGGTGCACGAGAAAAGCACACAAGTGGAGGAGAAGGAGCTTGGGGTCACTCAAGACCGGCTCGAGAGCCTGCGCATTCTCAGTCGCCACTTTAAGCTAGTCAGCTTTGACACATTGGAGGATCTCTATGAGAAGTGCCATCAGGACTTGGAGTGGACCACCAACCTGCTGCTGGACTCTGGAGAGAGGTTCTTTAAGGATGAGGATGTGGAGTTGGAGAAAGACTGTAAAGCTGCAAACAATTCATCCAGTCTGCATGGACATGCATGTGAGGTTGAGGAAAACCATGAATGCACCAATGATTTAGATGAACAAAAACTTCAAGACCAGTTAGAGCAGTCTGGAGCTATGGAAAGTCCTCAGCGAACAACCTGTGAGACCGTCCATAAACCAGATGAAACCCCCACTAACATAATAGTGGATGTTTCTGGAGCTCCGTCTGCCTCAGGTACAACTGAGGATCAGTCAGATGCAGCATCAGCCTTAGAAAGCCGTTCTCATGCAGACGTTTGTCCAGCTAAAGCGCTAAAGACATTAGATCAAAGCCACTTTGCCGATCTTGAATCTATGTTCAATCCTGACCTGGAGGATGGAGCTCCAGTAGGGGACTGGGATCCCGCAGAAACAGCTGATGAGCCCACAGTTCAGACGGAGAATGAAATCGCCAACATGGACGAGATCCACCGACTGCTGCAGGCAGAGCTGGAGGAGATGGAGAGGGAGGAAAGACAAAGACAGGAGACAAGGCGGAGCCAGCATCTGGATATTCAGTCTGTGGAGCTGAAACTACCCACAGAGCTGGCGCTACAGTTAACCGAGCTGTTCGGACCTGTTGGAGTGGAGCCAGGTAACGCACGAGTTTGTTGGCATCAGAAAACAGTGGGACAATTTAGCTAGACTGAAGAAAGAAAAAAAAAATTTTAAAAGAAGATTGTTTGAATGCAATCTTTGAGCATCATGTAGAAACTATTACATTTCCTTTTTTATTTTTTATGGTTAGTTGGTAGTTTTATGTTTGTGGATCTATTAGATTTTACCTTAGAAATGAATCTCTATTAAACGGTAAACAGTGGTTGCTATTTTTGGGGAACAATCAGGAGATCTTGTCGTAAATCTAAATGTTTAATATATATTTATTTGGGTAAAAACAATAGAAACGGCTCTGTTGTGTGATAATCACAGGTACCTGCTTAGACGATGACTTCACCGTGCAGATTGATCTAAATTTGGCTAAACAGCTCCATCAAAAGTGGAAGGAAACCATCCAGGTGAGGCTGCTGACATCTACACAATAATACAGGTGCTCTTATTTTGAAAAGCTTTTGGTGCACTTATGTGAATTTTGTTTTTCAGGTAAAGCAAAGACAAGCAAATCTTTCTTTCCAATTGCTTCAGCAAAGTGAGTTTTTTTTCAATCTCTTATAACCAATTTAGTGCTTAATCAGGTATATATTTTTAAAGTAAATATTGGTTGAGGAAACTATCTTTTAACTAGTAATAGTGGATATTTGTATGTTTAGACGCAGCATTTTGGGGTCATTCACAAGGGACCAAGCAGGGGCCACATGCCTACGGTTCCCTGTCAGGTGTGAAGCAGCCGGAGACGGCAGTCCACTGGAATGTTCCCCATCCACCGGTCTCTCTCCGAGACATTATGAAAGAGGAGCAAGCTTTGGAGAACGTGCAGAAGGTATGAAGAAGCACTTTGCAGCCACTTGTATTTGTCATATGTTTTGGCCTCATTTAGTTGTCTTTCTGTCGGTTTTAGAGCAGACAAAGTCGCATAGACCTCGATCGGCGAGACGGAGCCACCATGTTGAAAGAGAAGCAGCTTTATTCCATGTTCCCCACTATCGACCGTCGTTTTCTCCAAGACATCTTTAAAGAACACAAGTGAGAGAATAATTACTAACTACATTAGTCATTTGTCATGTAGCCTATGTAACACCTCCACCTTGCGTTTGTGTGTGTTTTTGATAAATGTGTTTGATTCACTACAGCTGTAATGTATAAATGAAGGCTTTTTTAATGTAACTATTTTCTTCAATGAGTATATATTGCAAAGAATCAACCATGTCCAGCAGTTTATTTGTGTGTATTAATAAGGTTTTTTATTTAACAGTCACAGCTTGTCACAGACGGAGCTGTTCCTTCGTTCTCTGCTGAACGAGGAACCTGTGAAGACAGTTTTTGCTCCAGAAGTTCCTCCAGCCGACCATCACAGAGCAGCCAGCAAGGAAAGAGAAAAGGTATTCACAGCACGGGCAGTAATACGTTTCAAAAACATTTCACTAAGCAACTTTTGTTTGTCAAAAAGTGCCAAAGTACTTTAAAAACAATGAAACTAAAATAAATCAACAATAGTAGATAGCTCAACTAAAATCAAATAGAATAAGCAGAATAAACCTTATAGTAAGTCATAAATGCCAATAAAAGCAGAGGCATTTTTAAAGACTTAAAATCTAACAAGGTGTCCCACCTTTACAGTCAGAGGCTGCATCATCAGGAGATTCCCTTTTGATTTCACAGAGACAGAAAGCTCTGGAATTAGCTGCATACGACTATCAGGACACACAGGACCCAGAATACGAGGACTTCAGGGCGGAGGCCAGCCTTCAGAGGAGTCGACAGCTGGAGAGCTTTGCAAAGGCGGCGGAAGCCTACAAGCAGGGCCGCAGAGAAGTGGCTTCATTTTACGCCCAGCAGGTAAGAGCATCCATGCTGAGGTTAAACTAGGTTGTGGATTGGATATAGTTTATCCTATTCTCTTTTTGACTGTACTAATGCTGTTTTAATATTTGTTACATTTTTTTAAACAGCACTTCCATCTCCTGTTTACATTTTGATAAGTAAAGATGTTTGATGTGGCCTACTAATTTACAGTTCAGTAAACAATTATTTGAACAAAGTCAGCTGGATGAACATATTGACATGCAAATAAAAATCATTTTTGGTAAGATATAGAAATGAACAATAGATAAGTCGATTTTATATTGTTTACAATGTCATGCAAATGTGCAGCTTGGCTGTTTTTTTTTAATTCTTTAAAATCAACCATGAATGAAATGCAAATCTGAACTACATAACTTTTTTTTTTAATGCTTAAATCTCTTAGCCGTGAATCTTTCTTTCTTTCTTTTAGGGACATCTGCATGGCCAGAGGATGCGCGAGGCCAATCATCGTGCAGCAGTTCATATTTTTGAGAAGGTCAACGCATCACTTCTTCCCAGAAACATCCTGGACCTCCACGGGCTGCATGTAAATGAGGCCTTGAAGCATCTTACTCAGACCTTACAGGACAAAACCACAGGTACTCTACCGTGACTCTTCTTTGAGATGGGATTTTGGTTATTGAATGGATCCCATCTAGAGAAGAGGTGATTTCAAGGAAAACCTGCAGAGAGATGTGAAATTGAAGTTTTTCTTTTGTCAACATCTTTCATGGTCACTGCAATCAATCTATTATTTCACATCCCTTTGTTATTTTGTTGCTGTTAAATACGTTTTCTGTGTTTTTGCTCTTGTTTTTGTGTGTCTTTGTGTAGAGTGTGCACAGGGTTTGTGTCAACCTCAGCTCTCTGTCATCACAGGAAGAGGGAACCACAGCCAAGGGGGAGTGGCCCGCATCCGCCCCGCTGTCATCGACTACCTCACTAACAAACACTACAGGTATGCGCACACGTGCTGAGAAGAAAACGAGACGTTCCTCTTCACCCACCTTCTCTCCTGTCTGTATCTGTCAGGTTCACCGAGCCAAAGCCAGGTCTCATCTTGGTGTCTCTGAAGTGAGAAGACTTTCTTTTTTTTTTTTTTTTTTTTTTTTGCTGCTTTAGAGGACAGTTTTCTACTTATTTAGTACAGGAAAGAAATACATGTGAGGAGTATATAAAAACACTGCAAACCAGTTGAAGTATTTATTTCTACCTTTTTCATCTACAGTTAAAGCTACAAGATGAGAAGGACTGCATTCATATAAAAAATGTTTTTTTTCTGCATCTGTAAAACATGAATATATTTTTATTGTTAAAATGATTTTATAGTTGATAATTGTCTTAGAATAAACACACCCTCGATTTAGCAAACTCCATGTTGGAGAAGTAATTTAATCCTGCAGTATTTTCTAACTTGGAGTAACCTTTAGGACACAATGTACTCTTTTTTTAAGACGCCTCTCTGAACTGCAAAAAATATATATAATATGAGTGTTTTTTATGCCAGTTCTATACTATTATAAAGCCCTGGAAGAAGAAAACACTTCTCTTTACTTCACAACTTCACCAACAATTGAAGACCAGCGAGCAGAAGTTGCACAACCTCATTAGATAGAATTGGACCTTTGACTTTTTCATCAGTTCATCATCTTTGAGATCATCACGAATGCTCTGCAATATTTAAAACTTCACTTTTAAATATGTTCAAGCAAGAATAACCAGAAAAAAAACAAGTCACAGTTTTAGTTCAACTTTCTTCTATTTTAACTTTTGCTGGCTCTTTGTTCCCTATAACAGCTTGTGCCAAATGCCGTAGCAGTTAGCTTTATAATGTGGCTACAAAACACAAAACTGTAAAACTCAACTCTTTTTTTTTTTTCTTGCCTTTTTAAAAGATTTTCTCAAGTTTACATTTTTTAACTCTGACAAATGTTTCGAGCACATGAAACATTTTATTTTTTAATGCTTTTGGTTTGTAAGATTTTATGGAGGACCTATACTGTGTAATAAAGTCTATTTATCTAAAACATTTATATTTGTCATCATTTGGGTATTCAATTCAATACAGTTCAATTTAATTTTTTATTTATAAAACCTAATATTACAACACAGTTGTCTCAACGGGCTTCACTAATTGTACAAAACCTAAAATCAGTTATAAAATACAATAGCTGATTGCTAAACTAAACAGACTAAGCTAAAGTGGACATCGCAGCCTTTAGACCCTCCTTTTTGGTGAGGAAAAACTCCACAAAAAAAAAAAACAGATTTCAGGAAAACTGTTTTCCAATTGGCACAGACGAGCCAACTGGAATCTGGAATCACTCCCCCACGTAGGGGAGGGGGAAGAGGGAGAATTCATTAATCGCACTGCACCAAACAGAGGCATTTAGAACTAAATGATAAATAAATAATCAAGAAGGAGAAGTAGATGAGAATAGAGGACAGAACCCCAGTGCACCATAGTTCCCAAGCTTCTTACTTCCTACAGCCTACTAGCAACTTATTTTTATTGTTATGGAAATGTAATTCAAACATGTTAATAGTAACTTGCATGCACTATGGCACATGGTAATAATAATGACAATAATAGTAATTTTGCATTTTTAGGATATGAGTATTGATAAGATATAGTATTAGTCTAAGCAGGGGGAATGGGCTCCTCTGGCCTGGTTTATGTATTATGGATGTAATGAAAACTGTAATTATTCCCCCAAACTTCCTTACAGTAGGTTAGGTAGGGGAGCAATAGGTTAAATATTCTCTGATTACTAACTAGCCTTGCAATAAGCCTGTCCAAAGAGGAATGGTTTACACCTAACTTGTATGTGTATTTTTATATTTGCACATGTATATCTTAGACTTGAGTTACATTTAAAATTGAATTTTTTTGCTAATATAAATGATTTTTCATCTAGGAAGCACAGACTGATGTTCGATGTGCCTCAATGCTCCATCCTGGGTCGCACACATTTAAACCCGTATAAGCTTCCACTTGATGTCAAGGAGACACAGCACTGGCTTTCATAATTACACATACAACACATAATTATATGTAGCTTTGCCTCCTGATGATAAAAGGCCCATTGATGATGTTTGAAGCTTTATTTTAGATTTTGAAACGTGGATGGGAGGTAACATTTTACAGCTCAATCAAGAAAAAGCACAGAGGTTTTAATTGTTGCTCCTGATGCAGCATGTCAACATTCATAACATAATTGTCTGCAATAAAGTCAGAAACATCTGTGTGGTTTCAGATGCCGTCCATAGCTTTGAAGCGCACACAAGCCAAGCTACAAAGACTGCATTTTACCATCTTGGAAATATTGCCTCAGTGAGACCATTTCTCTCCAGAACCAATCTAAAATATTAATTCATGCTTTTATAAATTCCAAAATAGATTATTGAAATGTCTTTCTTTCTGGCTTCAAGAAAAATTATTAGGAATTGACTGCAGCTTTTTCAAAACTCAGCTGCACACCATTTAACCTGGACCAGAAAGCAACCCAAGATTGTTTACACCGTTTTGAAATCTTCACACTGGCTCCCAGTCAGCTTTAGGATTGATTTTAAGATTCTATTTATTAGATTATGAAAGTCTTCTTTATTTTAATCAGAGTTGGTATTAGCTCAGAGCCCTCAGGTTCTCAGGTGCAGGTCTACTGTCGGTTCCCAGACTCAGAACAAAAACCCACAGCGAGGCTGGATGTCGGCGTCATGGGCCTCGGTTGAGGACGTGAGGATCTTATCTACTCTGGAGGTTTTTTCAGAAATGCTAAAACATCATGGTTTTGTTTAGCTTGTGCATTAATTTACACTTCATCTTATCTATCAGCTCAGTAGTTTACTCTAGTACATTTGACTTTCAGGATGTAAAACATGACCAGTCTGAATTGAAATAAAAAAAATGTGATTTATCATTTTGTCATAAAAGGTCATTTTTTGGTAAAACAATACATTCAAATGAACTGTGCAAAGTTCATTTTACAGACATCTTTGTAGCCTAAAAAGTGAATAGGATTTAAAACCACTGATGGGAAATTCCTGCAGCTGCACTGTCTTATTTTTTTTCACCATCTCATCTTGTATTGTGAGTAAAGGGAAGGTGCAAAAGATCTTAGGTGAAAGCTAAGGAGTACACACACCAACACACCAAAGCCTTCTGAGCTGCAGCTGGCTACAACTTCTGATCCCGGCTTCTTCTGTCACAGATTATACTGCATGCTTCAACCACACTGCTGCTTCACTTGTTCTTCCTGCACAGCTGCTCACATGCTTTTAGTCTGAAAGATGAAAAATAAGTCTGAATGCAGATGAACTTTACAGCAACATACTTCCTTTTAATATATATTTAAAACGGACTTCAAACTCAATCCCGGTTCCAAAAAATTAAACTCTTTAAGATCCGTCAATGAAGCAGGAGAGAGATGTGATGAAGCACAGCTGCTGTGGGGGAGGCGAGTGGTGGAGTCGGTGAGTCACACCTCCACACTCCTTCAAGCGGATGTGCTTTACTTGACTTTCTCGTGTTTTCTGACTTCCATCCCTCTGACTGCACAGCTAAACCTTTCTGAAGGGGCCACCATTTCTCTTTTTTTAAGGTCCTTTTGGCTTAAATTACTGCATCTTTGACTGTGACACTCGAGGTTTAATCTCTATCATGCATAAATGAGCTGAATTTTGAGAGTTTGAAGTCTGGTTTTTTCAACACAGTGAAGTCTTGAAGACGGCAGTCAACATCCGCTTGATGAAGATTGAAACGGTAGGCCCAACGCCTTTGCTTTCTGTTCTTTGTCAGACCAATTCTGATAAAATTATGGTTAACCTGCATTGAAATGTATGGAAACGACACTCCTGACATATTTAAGCTCAATGTTTTGACTTGTTTGTCCTTTTTTTTTTCTTCAACTAAATAGTCATAAACCTGTTCATAAACAGTGAGTGGAATCTTCTTATAACGATTCTCGGCATCTCAAAATGGAGTTCCTTGTTTGGTTTTTAGAAGAACTGTGGAAATGTCTCTCGATAACGTGTCCCACCTAAAAGAGGCAGAGTTTTCCACTCAGAAGACTTGTTTTTTATGGCGTGTGGTTTTTGGGGCTGTTTTGAGTAACTCCTACGATCAATTATGTTTTTGTGCAACAAAAAAATAAAAAACACCCAGATTTGGGTAAAAAGGCTTTATTGTCGAGTGTTAGAAGACTGATTGTTAGTTCGTGATGTAAATAGCAAAAAAACAGACTTTTTAGATGAAACCCTCAGTTGGAAAGAGGTTCAAACTGTGAATTCTGGGGCATCCCTAATTATCTTACGAATTGAGCTTGTTAGGTTGTAACAGACTAAAACTCTGTACTGAATGGGGCCCATTATCTGCCATCTTTCAATGCTAGATTGTATGTTTGGCGGGTAATGTTCTAGTAGGGTGTAAAAATCTAATTCATTTAAGAATTAATGTACAATTCCAGTCAAAGATCTTTTATTTTCCAGACTAAATGGTGTTTTCTGTTTTTTTTTTTTTCTACCCCGGTACAGCCTCCTTCTGAACAGCAAATATTAGACCTGAATGGACAGAACAACGATGCACAAAGCGACCGTGGAGGAGTACCTGTGCAGACCGGAAGGGCAGCAAGCCAAGATGGCCTAAAGAAGCTTCACAAAGTCTGGCCGTTGGAGATGTGGGGACTCTACAAGTTTGGGGAATTTTCAAGAATAGACGGGCACCGATCAGTTCAGCAGTAGTGTTGTCGCTTCCTTGAAACTGGTTTTAACATTTCCGGCTCAATAGAAATATCTGATGCTTGTTTGCGGGAGCTCGGCACAAAACAAAGAGGGATTGCTTGAACAGAACGGAGAACCTTTTCTTTAAAGAACCAGAGAAAACCAGAGGAGTAAGATAAACATCAGCAACAATGAATGGCTACGGGGCAGAAATGTCCGTGAAATGTGTTCTGGTTGGGGACTGTGCTGTTGGAAAGACGGCCTTGCTGGTCCGCTTCACCTCAGAGACCTTCCCTGACGCGTACATGCCCACAGTGTTTGATAACACCGGCGTGGAGGTGTACATGGATGGCGTCCAGATAAGCCTGGGCCTATGGGACACGGCGGGCAGCGACAACCTCAAACAGATCCGACCGAGGTCATACCAGCAGGCCGATGTCGTCCTCATTTGCTTCTCTGTGGCGAACCATAACTCTTTAGCCAACATTCAACGCAAATGGATCGCAGAGGTTCGAGAAAACCTGCCCAAAGTCCCAGTACTGATTGTTGCGACCCAGACAGACTTAAGGGAAATTGGCGCACACCGGGGTAGCTGCATCTCGCCAGCCGCAGGAAAACAAGTCGCTCGTGACGTCCACGCTAAGGGCTACCTGGAGTGCTCTTCTTTGAGCAACCGTGGGGTGCAGCAGGTGTTTGAGTACGCCGTGCGGACAGTCTTCAACCAAGCCAGGAAACAAGCCAGGAGGCGCATATTTAGCATAAACCAGTGCAAGATCTTTTGATCCTTGACCTCGACTTGATCAAGACATCAGACAGCTTTTTATTTGTCCTGATCTTTTAGAATGTCGTTTAAACTCACATCTGTGAAGATTCTCAGCCATCCAGGTCATGTTTTACAGCATTCTGAGCAACTGAAGCGCAACTCAACAGACTTAACAAGTCCAGAAGACACATAGATGTGATATTTTGGATTTTATTGACGCTTAACTGTTTTAGTTTTTGAGGAACATTTGTCAACACTCACAAGTCTTACAAACTGACAATAGACTTTAAAAGGGATCATATGGATCTCTTACTGCTGCAAAAATCTGAAAAAGTGGTTTCTATTTAAGTTGTTTAGGAGAGCATTTATGTTGTAATTTGCACATTTGTCTAAATCAAATAGTTATTTCTTTATTAATAGACAAAGTGTGTGCCTTTGAATTTGTTCCTTGTGATTTCAACAGGGGGAAGTGATGCTCAGACTTAAGACTTTAGCCGTGGCAGATCAACATTAACATTGTTTTCCAGTTTTCTTATAGACAAGTTTAATACGATGGAGTTGGAGCGAAAATGTATTTGTTTCACAATCAAAACTGCAGGATTACACATGTGTTTTCTTCGCATGTTGTTCTATTTTTTCCCTGATAAAACTGTGTTCAAATAAATCATTTTATGGGAAAAAAATTCCTCTATCGGTATGAAGCCCATTGAGACAACTATTGCTGTAAAATTGGGCTAAATTAATAAAATTGAATTGAATCTAAGCGTGATATACAGAAAATGCAGAATATATATTACAAAAATATTTAAATTATTATTTGTTTTAATCTTATTTGGTTAAATGTTCTTGTGCTATAATGGTGTATGCGAGTGACCAACGGACCACATCAAAACTTTTCCGGTGTCGTCTACGAAACTTTAAAAAATACGAATATTATTCGTTTTTATCCAAAAGTTGTCTATGAATAGCATGAAAGCTAAAATAAATGTGCCTAAAATTAAACCCTGAAGGGCATAAAACCACAAATGACCAAAAACTTTGTACGCTATGACTTATTTGCAAATGATGTCCCTAATTTTTGAAAAAAAAAACATGTTGTGCTACTTGATTGTGTGTTTTTACCTTCTTTTTAAAAAGCAATTATTAAACAAGTCGTTATTTGCGATTTTTTTTTTTTATCGTTCAGTTTTTGCCGCTACACAATTTCAAAAGTTAGCTTTATTATAAGAGGGATTAAATTATTACTAATTCAGAAGTAGTTAAATTTGGACTTTTTGTTATAAAGTGTTCGTTATGTTTGTGTTTTTACTTACTTTACTTAATCTTATTTTTAGAATTTTAGCTTCAGATGGCTTGGCAAAACTAATTAAACCTGTTAAGAAACATTGTATGGACACACTGTATAATTTCCATTTGTCACGGTGTTTTATTATTTACTAAATGAACATTTATGCATGCAAGTAGTGCCCTAAATCGTCATGAAAACTGATGTAGGGACATGCATTTCCAGTTAATTACATGTTTCCTTCGAGTGAAAAAAATAAAGGGTGTGTCATACATTTTGCTTAATCAACCACACTGCACAAAGCAAAATTAAAAGTACTGATGGAAGACAACATTTAAACAGTTTGTATCTCAAATATTTTTTGCAGTTTGCAAGTCCAGCCTGCAACTGGACTTGGTTGTTGTTTACTATGTTTTTACTATGTTTTTAGGCAGACTATTATCCGAACAGTTAAAATGAAATTTAGAATTAATTAATTAGCACAGCAAGGATCACATTTCACCCAGTGACACTGTGCAGTTTTTTAGAAAACTGTATAAGTAGTTGATTACACCTCACTTAAAAGCCTTTGCACTATGATTGCTGTGCACTAAACATAGATCATTTCAGTTCCTCCCAAACCTTATCCTGAAAAATTCCTAATAAACGAAATAAAAAGGGTAAAAAAAGAATATTTTCTCTGCCCTTAGCATATTTAAAACATAGCAATAATAGATAGTATAACTTAAAAGTTAAAAAAGTTCCTTCTCCTGCTCTTTCTTGGCGTAACCTTCTTTTTGTGGTGTTGAGAGTTCTGAGGATGAGAGGCACCATACTTTTAAAGAATATGTTGAAGAATACCTAACCACATCCCAGTGTGCAAAGGCGCACACATTTACATAAAACATCATGAAAGCATCTTCAACATCTACGTGTTCCCACATTTTACAAACTAAGTTTATATCTTGTTATTTTCTGCACATATGTACAGCAAATTAATGTGATAACCTGAACAGCAGAGGAACTGTGCTGAAGCTTTATGATTGAAGCACCAAAATGCGACAGGAATTTAACAAGTCTACCAAAACAACTAAAAGAAAAGTAAAAATAAAACTGACATTAATGTGTTTTTAAAGTCAACAAAAACCTGTTGAGTTTAGAGCTGCCCAAGTAGAAAAAAAACAAAGAATAAATAATCTAATAATCTTTTATTACAGGGGACAAAGAGAAAAGCTGAACTTTGACTGTGCAGTGTGTTTCATTCTGTGCTGTGGTCATGTCTTTTTGTGCCTCCGTGTGCGCTTCGCCACAGCTACCGCAACGCCTCATCCTCATGTCTCCGTCTAACAGAGACAGACACACCAGTGGTGTACACAGCCGTACGAGACGAGCCACTTCACAGTTAGCGGTAGTTGGTGTGCTCACTCCTGCCTCTGGAGATTTGTGAAGCTTGAAGTAAAGAGAAAAAGCGGGAGGTAAAAACTAAAAAGCAGACATTTTGAGGGGGGGGGTCACAGCAGCAGGTGCAGTCAATCATAGTAACAATTGACTTACCAGTGCAGCTACTTTTACTTTTCTGTTGTTATGCACCAATGTTGCACTTTAACTTTAGTATACTGTGTGTATGAGTAAGTACTCAGCACCTCAGTGGGGTAAATGTTCACGGTAAAGGAGGGACTTCTGCCCTGCACTGATCATCTCTGCACCCATTTTGATAGAGAGAGGGCCTTTTTCTGGCGTTGAGTCTTTCTGTTGTGAAGACCAAACATAGTTCAGTAATCCCATTTTAGTATCTTGTATGAGCTTCCTCAAACTTTATTGCTTTCATTTATGTTTTTCTTTTCAAACTATTAAATTCGTATTTGAAATTCAAAGGAAAAAAACGACATTTAGAATGTTTTAAGAGCACTTTATTTTGTTAGAGAAATGAAACATCCTTACATTTTTCTCTGGGATCAGCAGGAAAAAAAAAGTAATTTGACAATAACTGTTTTTTGCATCCATACTGACACATCGGATTAAGATAAATAACATCAAGATAAACTTCTTTTTTTAAATCAACCGACTGAGCAGCTTCTCATCTGTTTTTGGTTCTTCTATGAAGCTTTGGTCTTTGATCTGCATGCAGGTGGAATTGATGCTCGATGCTCTGTAAATGAACATTACTTGCCTCGGTAGACCTCAAATAAAGAATAAGCTTCACCAGCTGCATCATCTGCTGCTTTAGAATTGCACTTAACAAGCTTGCCGATTTAAATATTTGAGGATATAATTCTAGCAGATGACATCTTAGCTGATGTGAGCTGTCCAAATAAAATTACTTTTTGAAGTCCCAACTAGATAAAAGTACCAGATAAAAGTACAAGATGAAAAAATACCAGAAATCTTTTAGTTTTTGCTCAAAATAATGCTTTAGAAAGCTCAACCGTTTTCATTTAAATAAAAAAAAAAATACAGACACCCTAAAAAGGATAATATATTGATCATATGGACATATAGATGCATTTCTTTCTCATTGCTTTGGTTTTTCTCAGCTTGTAGAACTCAAGTGAAACTAGTTCAAACAGGGGTGTCTTTTTGTGTCTGCAGGGGAAGTCAATATGTCAGGGTGCTTGGTGTGCTCATGCAGACATTGGACTCAAGTCACAGCCCAATAATAAAAGATCTAGTCAACAGATGGCTCATAAACTCATTAGAGGGAGATGTCCTTCACTTCAGCATTGATTTAGGGAAAAAAAATGCTTTGCTTATTGGAAAAATTAAAAATAAGTGCTCTGTTTTTCATTTAAGGGACTGGGATGAAACAAAATACTGAATGTCGCAACAATACTGCAGTGTGCTTCACACACGCACTTTCAAAACTCTCACACATCTGTTTTTTTTTCTAAACATTTATCTCAAAATCTCAATCTTACTATTTCGCAACATAGCAGATGTTCAAAGTGCCTTCTCTTTGATTGAAATGCACGTAGGGACATTTTTAGACAACAGTGCTTCGCCTGTGTTTTATTCTGAAAAGCGTTTTTTTTTTTTTTTGTACGTTCAATCTCACACATGCACACTCACAGACACCCAGGAAACACCTGTCCTGTGCGAGCTCGGAACCACAGAAACTGCCTGACACATTAACACTTTACATCAAAACGTGCACTTTTCTGCAGAACCAGAGACCTTTGTCGATACATTTTCTTATTTCATGTTTGAAAAATAGTATCAGCCATCTGACATGTATTTTTGCAAATAGTGCTAAATCTCTTTATTTCAGCGAGTGTGGCCTGTACAACATCCGCTTTGCTCCTAATTTTAAATCAATATACTAGGAGCAAAATAAAACGTTTGTCTTGCATTTTTACATCTTAACATCCTATTTTTCTTTGTGTAATGTGAATTTCCACAAGATGAGATTATGTGTCAGTGGGATTTTTTAAATAAAAATAGAATTAAGTTAAATTGAACAAGAGAAAATAAAATAAAGGTTTTTAAAAAGATTTCAAGGGTTTTAAAATTTCTTCACAATGTTATAATAACATGTGGAATAGTGTTTATATTTCTGAAACAGTTTATTTAGTTGAAGCAGGACACGGATGCATAAATATTAATAGGAAGTATTGAAAATATCTAGAAACACATGTAGATCTTTTTTGAAAGTTTTTTGTTTTTAATGGTCAAAAAACTGCGATCAATTATGGAAGACAGACAGAAAAAGCTGTCTTCACAAAGTGAGAGCTTAAAAATGATTGTGAGGTATCAATGGTGACTTTGTTCATTTTTGAATCATTCCTCATTTGTCATTTTGACATGTGCGGTCCAGCTGAGAATGGGTGTGTGTCAGTCACACAAGTGGATAGCACAGCAAGGATCACATTTCACCCAGTGACACTGTGCAATGTGATACAAGAAGCAAACCTGTGTTCCAGTGCATGTGTGCTCCGCTCAGGTCCTGTTCCAGAGTAGCAATTACACTCACAGACAGGAGAGACCTGCTACTCACAGCTAGCGATGCATTCAGAGCTTCTGACAGGATGTTAGACTTGGAGAATGTTCTGTGGTCTGGGCTGGCTCAGCCTAAGCAGAGCAAAAAAGAAGATCAGAATCAAGTGATGCCCCAAATGTGGACTCGGGCTTTTTCAGACTCTGCCTGGCTGAATAATTGATCCCACGGCTGGTGACTTACAAAAAAATGAAGAGGGCAGCACTGATGGTTTGGATCAGCCTTTTAGTGCAAGGTTTGTTTTGAATGCTAAACCAATTTGGTGCAATGAGGAAAACATAAAGTTTGTTTTACAGAAACCAAGTCGGCTTTGACTTTTTTTCTTGTTGTTGCAAGTTTTTGTTCACATTTAAAGCTTGTAACTTCTTTTTGTGTGTTTCACCTAACTTGTAATGTCCTCTTGCCCTCAGTGTCCCACTGTGCTCAGGGTCACTATGCCCGCAAACTTCTGAAAGACTTGATGGAGAGCTATTCCAGCGACCTGAGACCTGTGGAGGACACGGACGAAGCTCTCAATGTCTCCCTGCAGATCACACTGTCACAGATCAAAGATATGGTGAGTAGAGAGGATGCTTAGACATGCAGCATCACTCAACACAAAACCACACTAGGGTACATCACTGTAACTGAAACTTTGGGTTGTCCACTAGATTATATAACCACGTGTGCACCTGACTGGCCCTGTGCACATTTCTTAAGTTTGCAATAAGATTAAAAAAGTCAGAAGGAAAAAGGTGAAAGGCAAGATGTGCATTTTGATGTGAGCATTTGATGCATCTAACATAGTAAAAATCCATAAAACACATGTAGGAAGCTCTTTTAGAAAGAACAAAAAACAAAAGACCGTGGGCTTTTGGGGACTATAAACAAACGTTTAAAAAATACTTCTTATATTTTACAGTTATTTACTTTCTGTATTTTGTTTGTTGAGAACAAAGCATTACAAACAAACTTACAAGCATTTTATCAAAATAAAGTTTGACTTGATTAGATTTGATTCTGTGTGATCAATTTAATCAACTGTATGGAAAATTAATAAAAAAAAAATCAAAAAAGATTTTTTCATATTTCTCAGTGTTAAAACCTGTTTGGATGTACATGGAGCTAATATCCTAGCATTGGTAAATGTTTTTTAGACCAATTAGGTGAAACTGAATAACTTCTCATGACACACATGACCATCTCTCAGGGTTGGAGAAAAACACTGTCTTAAGGACATGTATAGGCTGCTTTTTTTTAAGTTGTAAAAATTATTTTCAAAACAAAATGCAAAGAAAAAAAGTTCAATTTGTATTTGTAGGTTATGCTTTCTTTAAATAATCTTTTTTGTTTTACCCAAATCAACTGCTGGCATTGACACATGCCTCCATCTTTTGTTTTCATAGTTAATTATGTTAGTAGAAACAACAGATTGTTGACATCTACACTTATGTAATGCTATATTGTTTAAGAATGGTACAGAGGAGCTACATAGGAATTAATAATCAAATATTTTTATGCTCAAAGCAAAAAAAATTCAGTCAAATGTATAGTCAAACAAAACAAACTTCAAAAAACATGCTAGTACATGTTAGGTTTGAAAAACGGGTGCAGAAGAAACCCTGAGTCTCGTTTAGACAGAGAAAACTAAAATGGAGACAGTATCAGTTATGCCTAAAAGCTTATTTAAAGAAAACTTAAAAGCCAAATAACCTGTCAAGGACAAAAAACTTTGAAGTGTTCATGTGGGGCTTTATCTAACCACACGGCCTGCGAATCTCTGCGTTTTTGAAGCAACCATTTGGCCATCAAAGTATCTCAGAGGTTAAATGCAAGGCCGTCTGACCTCCAAATATTTCAGCATCAACCAATACCCACAAACTTTAATGTTATAAAAGTTTAAAGTCGCACAGAAGAGGCCAAAGTTCCTGTGTGCTGATGTCGGGGTCTGATACCATCAAACAGGAAACAACTGGGGTGGGGGGTTGTTTTATTTTTTTTCAGAGTTTTGTCTTGGTTTTTCCTCAAAGAAATGCAAAATATGCTCAACCTAAAACCCGAAGTTGGATTTACTTTATATTTCATCAAATGATGCAGAGAACAAAATGATAAAGCAGCTGAAAACAATAAAATACCAAAAATGTATATGCTATTATTGGATGTTTTAATAATCTGAAAATTCTGACACAACTGCCTGCTTGTCACTTGGTTCATGTTGCTCCTTTTTATTATCTATTAAGTTTTTTTTTTCCCCTCAAATTCAAAATGTAAGGCTTTACTTTCTATATTGGGAATTAAAACTGTTTTAGAAAGCTGTATGATGTCCACATTTTTATAATTTCCACTTTGTGACCCTTTGAAGGATGAGAGGAACCAGGTCTTGACCACCTACCTGTGGATCAGGCAGGTCTGGCATGACGCATACCTGAAGTGGGATAAGGAAGACTACGATGACTTAGAGATGATAAACATCCCCAGTGACCGGGTGTGGAAGCCAGACATTGTCCTCTACAACAAGTTAGTGGAGTGACCAGAGAGGAGAGACAAAGACTTAACGATGTAGATGAATAAAAGAAGTACATACAATTAAAATGGAATAAGAGCTTAAAGATGTCCAACTGTTTTTTTTTGTTTGTTTTTTTTTTTGGTGTGCAGAGCAGATGAGGAGTCCTCAGGCCCGTCTACCACTAACGTGAAGCTGCGGTATAATGGGGAGATCGTCTGGGACTCTCCAGCCATCACTAAGAGCACATGTGTGGTGGACGTGTCCTACTTTCCCTTTGACTGGCAATCGTGCAATCTCACCTTTGGGTCCTGGACCTACAATGGAAATCAGGTGTGTTCGAACCCAAAAAGAATATGTAAAATAAAATCACATCAGATAATGCACAATACTTCAAATGTTCAAACATTTTAGATAAAGTGCTTCTCTGCTTTAAAAAAGTTTAATGATTTGAAGCAAAAGCTTTTTGAAGAAAATGACGTCTTCCTAAGGAGGAAGTGATGAACATAGATGATTTATTTTTTGGTAACAAGGCAGTATATTTTCAAAATAAAAATTGCCATTAAGACAATGATATGGATGAGATTTATAATCAGAAAACTTTATGAAATTGAGAGGAAGAACAGAGAGAGGTATTTTTGAGTCATACAATTTGCCCTTTTTTCATGTTCACCAAAAACTATGTTACTGTGTTAATTATGCTTATAGTTTAGAGATACTGGGGTGTGTGTGTGTGTTTTCTTATAATTGATACATTTTAATCATTTGTATCTTGTTTACCCATAATGCTTGGCTCACAGGTGGACATCAGTTTGGGCATGGACAGTGGTGACCTCTCCGACTTTGTGGAGAACGTGGAGTGGGAGTGCCACGGCATGCCAGCAGTTAGAAATGTCATGATGTACGGCTGCTGCTCGGATCCTTACACAGAAATCACCTACACGCTGCTGCTGAAGCGCAGATCCTCTTTCTACATCTTCAACCTCCTCCTGCCCTGCTTCCTCATCTCCTTCCTGGCTCCGTTGGGCTTCTACCTGCCGGCCGATTCTGGAGAGAAGGTTTCCTTGGGGGTGACGGTGCTGCTGGCGCTCACTGTCTTCCAGCTGTTGGTGGCTGAGAGCATGCCTCCTGCAGAGAGCATGCCGTACATAGGTCTGCACTATTCTCAGACTTTATTCTGTACAATAAGAGGATTACAAGATATTTGGGGTGTAACGATTCATTTTAACAACATATTTTCCAATATCGATTGTAATTGATTTATTTCAATGTTTAATGATTTTATAATGGTACATATCAATTCGAATTGATTAATAGCTTTCCTCAGACAGATTGATCTAATTGGAGGAATATAAATCGATTAATCAGTTAGGTTGATTAATCGTTCCACTCCTAAAAAATCTACCTGATATGTCTGATCCTTTTTATTTTTTCTGAAGGTGGTAAGATTTTCTCCATCTTCTGTCTAAATTAAAATTGTAGAACCATCAAATATTGTTTCAGTGTAGTATTTGCCTGGAGGAAACTGCCTGCAGTTTAAATGGGAATATATGTTTTTTTTAACAAAACGTTTCTTTTTCTTTTGGATGGCAGATTACAGATTGCTATTACATTAAAATCTAGAAACGTATTTGAACAACAGAATTCAAACTGTAAATAAATAGAAAAGTGGCTTGGAGATAATTTTAAAACTAATTTATAAATCAAGTACTTTTATTTTAGTTAGCATTCATTTATTTAATTTTCTTTACAATTTTACAATTAAAGGAAGGGGTATCCTGCACAGTTGGGGCTAATTTTATGCAAGTTAAAGTATTTGTGCCCTCCATTAAAACACTATTAATCCTTGCTTAAAAGTAAATTCTTTAATATAAAATGTGTTCAGATTTGTAGCAGTAGTCCACATGGAGCTCTGTTGATGTAATCTCTATTTCAAATAGCCTTGACTAAGAAATCATGGATTTTTATGCCCCTGCCATAAAAGTATTTGGAGAAATCCTTCAAATTTGCAATTTTTGGAAATTGTCACCATACATTTTTTTTTTTTTAATTCAATGCATTTGGATTTTATAATGTTATAAAGATTTTTTTGTGTTTTCCAATGAGACAAATGCAAAACAGACTGTATCTCCTTTGAAAAGAGAAGGTAACTCATTTTTGGAGCCTTTTTCTGGTTTCATTAACAGCAAGACAGTCTGCTTTGGAGAGTTTTGGAATAAGTAGTTAATTATAAAGCTACACAGTGTAACCTATTTTACTTTAATATGCAAATAAAAGTATAACCCTGTAATTTAGTTACCAACAGAAAAAAAATTCTAATTTGTTTTGCAATTATCAGGTGTTGGATTTTCCTCCTTTCAATATTTTTCTTCCATTTTTAATTACTTTTGAATCTTCTTTGATAGGGAAGTACTACATCGCCACCATGACTATGATCACAGCATCCACCTCCCTTACCATCTTCATCATGAACATTCATTTCTGTGGAGCCGAGGCCAAACCGGTCCCTCACTGGGCAAAGGTTCTGATCATCGACTACATGTCAAAGATTTTCTTTGTTTACGAAGTGGGGGAGAACTGCACCACACCGGAGAGTGAGAGGACCCCCCTGTACCCGGAAGAACCCATGGGTGATAAGAGTGTCTACTATGATGACAGTTGCCATGACAGCTTCTACCATCACGACAGCAATCCTCACAAGTACAGCAATGGCCACAGCCTGCAGCATCACCAACATCACAAAGGCCAAGCAAACGGCAGCGCTAACGGCCGCCATCACCATCACATCAACCAGAGCAAGAACACAGCCAGGCCGGGGAGAGGCGAGAGAAATCAAGATCGCACGCAACAGTACCAGCGCATCCCAAGAGAAGAGCTGGACTACCAGGTGCCTCCACAGCCCAGAAACCACCTGAATGGGGGGATTAAAGAGCAGATTCTGTACCCTCCAGAGAAGCACCATGCTCAGTCCTGCCCCTGCTGCTGCCCCTGCCTTCAGTACAAACAGGTGAGACCACTTCCTATCTCATTTTTGCTCAACTGTTCCTAGAACGGCTTGTTTTAACGTACCCGTCTGATCTCCAGCTGGTGAAGAACATCCAGTATATCGCCAATTGCTTCCGGGAGCAGAGAGCGACATGTATCAAGGTAGCAGAATGGAAGAAGGTTGCCAAGGTGATGGATAGATTCTTCATGTGGATATTTTTCTTCATGGTCTTCCTCATGAGCATCCTCATCATCGCCAAGGCATCCTGACAACTCTGTCATCTTTACGCTAACACCAGTCTCACAGCTTCCCCTGACCTTCACTTTCACAACATCAAGTTTGGTCTGCAAATAAACAGTTTTCAGATTTGTGTTGTTTATGTAACTGTTTTTTTTTTTTCTGACAAAATTACAGCAAACAAAGCACCTCTTTAACCTCAAACCCACGCAGAAATCCCCCCTCACAGCCTCTCAGGGAGTTAATGTCAGGAGTTTCTGCTTGTGTCACAGAGCTGCGGAGCCGTAAGACAATCTAGACCTTTGCTTGAACATGCAAGGGCTTTCCATTATTGATTAGCAAACAGCAGAACAACCAGCAATAGGGGTAATGTTTCTGATGTCAGGTTTTAAGCATCCAGATGAGGAGTTTAAACATTTTTTGTGCATTTATCAGCAAAACAAGCCACCAGTTTTCTGATAATAAAAAGACAAAAAAACCGCCTGATCGATTGGAGGGAGAAGGTCACTGACCTGGTGAAAAACAAGAACAAATTCTGATCAACACAAAGTATTTGGGGGCTTTGATTGTTAAGAAGGACATAAAAAGCATTTCAAAATGAAGTTAACAAACATGACAGACCTCATCTGTTCAAGTGGGGCAACTTGCAGTATCAGGGACTTCCAAATCCTTTTTTCCCTCACATTGTATGCAAATATAGATAGTGACTATGACACTCTTAAAAAAGTACTTGCACTTTGGCACAACTGAGTGAAATCACTCAAAATATTGGACTTTGACATGGTTTCTTTAAAAAATAAAGTGCTTTTTCAGCAGTTGTGCTTTACATTTAAAGATAATTCTGTTTTCTTTCGGGATACTCAAAGATAAAGGGAAGTGAATTTTGCAATCATGCATAAATCTGCGAAACAAAGATCCACAGAACAGAGTCCTAAAAGTCTTCTTTTGACATTGCAGTAGTCACAAGAGCCACCAGGGGGCGGTGTTATAGTCTTGAATTAAGGTTCTGGCTCATTGAGTTCAGGGAACTTTATGATTCGACAAAAATTATGTCAGAAGTAAAAAACGATATAAGAATTATAATATATAATACTTCAGAATACAACTTTGAGAGTAAAATTCAAAAGTGCTTTATATCTGAAATATCTCTGATTGATGGATATTTCCTTTGAAAATAAAACTTGATAAAACAACATTAAATAGTATGGTGGTGATTGAACAAAATCTTAACTGAATCAAATAAAGGATAAACACTAATAATTCTGAATGCAAATTAAGATGAAAAGCGTTAATCTTCCTGTTCCAAAGCTCTTCTCTTTGACTGTATTTCTTAATATTTTATGTGTAAAGAAAAATGCATACAAAACCCCACTAGGCTTCCCAGCAAAAGTATCAATGAAAGATTAAAGAGTAAATCTCACTTTTCTGATACAATCAACTTGACAACAACAGTTGTGTCACCAGACTGTCTAAAGTCTGAGCACACCATGATTAAAACCGGCTACAACTTGTCAGACTGATCCAATGGACCAGCCCTTGTCTTTATCTTTTATGAACTGAAGTCTGCAACCTGATTTACCAAATTAAAATGAAGTTAGAGCAAGTTTAAAAAGTTGCAACTATTGTGCAGGGTTGTTTGCTTTAAGGCAAGGCAAGGCAAGTTTATTTGTATAGCACAATTCATACACAAAGTAATTCAAGGTGCTTCACAAAACAGAAAAATGCATTCAAATCATAGAAAATTGGTTTAAAAATAATGCTTTAATGCGTTTATCCCTTTTATGCTTTTATCCCTTTTATGGTCAAAGAGCTGCAGACGTTTCATTATCCCCAGCCTGGATTATTGATTCATATGTAGTTTCTGTAGAACTAATCAGCTCACACTTTCATGATAAAGAGACTGAACAGTCAAATAATTGTTAGTCTGTTGAAATCTGATCCCAGCTGCAGCAAAAACATCCCTCGGGTATTGATCAGAACTCGGCTGGAGCGTGTTTTCTCAGAAACAGAGAAAACACGCTCAGAGACGGACTATTGGGCCACACGTGCCCCAAGATAAAAGTTTGGAACCAGATGATGATGATGATGACGGTTAGAGTTCAGAGGGGCTATTACATGTGACATGATGGGACACACCCACCACCACTGCATGTATTTACTTGAACGTCGTCCTCTGCTCCCAGTTTGTGGAGACTGGGATCAAAAACAACATGGCATCAATTACCAAGCAGCTTTCCTCAATAAACTGTGCAGGTCAGACACAATATTTTGATTGTTTCTGTCATTATTGTTTTGTTGTCCTCTCTTTTTACATTTTTTTTATTTTTATTTTTTTCTCAGGAAAAAGAGCCACCCCCTCCTCTACTGTGATCAGGCTGGTTTTACTGGGGAAGACAGGCAGCGGCAAAAGCTCCACGGCCAACACCATCTTAGGCCGCAAAGTCTTAGATTTGAAGGTCAGCAGTGCCTCAGCCGGACAGCGTTGTCACAGGGCAAGTGGAGAATTTCGCGGGCGACAGCTGCTAATCCTTGACACCCCAGGGTTGTTTGACACCAAACAGACTCAACAAGAGGTACTGAGGGAGCTGAGGAGGAGCGTTAGCCTGCTTTTCCCCGGGCCCCATGCCTTCCTCATCATCATTCCGATTGGGAGGTTCACTCAGGATGAGAGAGAGGCAGTGCAGCAGATCAAGAAGGCAATGGGTTCCCATGCTTTGAGCTTCTCCGTGGTGATTTTTACTCATGGAGACCGTCTGGAAGAAGACACGCCTGTGAAGGAGTGTGTGATCGACGAGAGCAGGGAACTTGCTGAGCTGGTGGCCGGATGTGGAGGGAGGTACTGCGTGTTCAACAATCAGAACCACAAGGACAGGGAACAAGTGACCGAGCTGCTTGGCTTGCTGGATGGTCTGATGCGAGGTAACGGAGAAAGCTACTACAACAGCAAAATGCTGCAGAAAACAGAGGAAGATTTGGCTCATCAGCTGCGGGAGGAGAGGAGGCTGCTGTTTGAGAAAGATGAGCTCCTAAGAAAGAAGCACGTGGAAGCCGTGAAAGTGAGGTATGAGAAGGAGCTGGAGAAAGTTCAGCAGAAAACCCAGGCTGAGCTGTTGGAGCTGAAGAAAAAACAGGAGCTGGAGAAAGAGAAGGAGGAGAAGCTGGCAAAAGATCGCGAGGAGGCTTTGAAGCGAGACATAGAGGTCAAGAAGTCACAGGAAGTAGCAAAACTGATGGAGATAGAAAAGAAGAAGAGAGAAGCTCTCCAAGAAAGACTCGACAGAGTGAATAAAATGCTAGACGATCAACTGAAGCACGAGGAAAAGATGAAACAGTCAATGGAGGAGAAGATCCAAAGAAACAAAGAGGAGTACAGAAAGAAAGAGAAGGAGATGGAGCTTCAGTGGAAACAGATAGAGCAAGCCATCAGACAGAGAGAACAAATGGAGCGAGATGTGTTGCAGAAAGAGCTGGACAACCTCATCCTGAGCCTGGAGGTGCTGGGCAGGAACGAGGAGGAGAGGAAGAAAGAAATCGAGGACAAGCTGCGACGAGAAAGGGAGGACAATAAGAGGGAAATCGCCGTGCAAATGGAGCAGCTGAGAGCCGAGAAACGGAAAACGGAGGCTCTGAAGCAAGAGTTAAGACTGATGGAGGCCAAGATGGAGCAGCAAAAATGGAATGAAGAAAACCTCAAGAGGCTGCTGGAGGAGAGTCTGCAAAGCGAGAGGGAACGGTTTGACAGCCATATGTTCCTGTTGAGGGATCAGTGTGGGGAGATATGTGCATATAATGGGCAGAAGTCTGTGGAGAAGAGCTGCACTGGGATGAATGTGACTGGATATGTGCAGGAGATGGGGCTGCTGGGGCTGAACATGGCTCTGGAGAAGATAGGATCTCCGTGCTGCATTCAATGACATCATGGGAATTCTTCTAATTATAATTTTTCTTCAGTGCCAACAAGTGGAGTCGTGATTTTATCCTAAATTTATAAACATTTCATAAGCCAGAAAATAGAGTAAATGTTAAAGTTTTTTTTTTAAATAATTTTATTTGTAACAGAGAAATCATTCCGGTGCATGGCCTAAATAAACAAGTGCACAAATTCTCTCAATGATGATGGAAGTAATCTGATAATCATCTCCCTGCCCTCTGTCCTGTACTGCCGACTCTGCCTCTATCATCTAAATCTCTACTGTAAACTAAACCCTGTTGTCATGAATAAAGAGGAATTACTGCTGGAGGGCTGTTTCACTTTTTCTCACCGACAGTGTGACCTCAGCTGTGCCATCTGGTTGTGTTCTCAGAGGAAACGTGGGGTTTTATCCCAGCATTCATGACTTAAACTGCGATTGCGCTCATCTTTCAGAGCATTAATAATGTTCTTTCTTTTTGACAGACGGTTTCCTGCTTTGGAAATACAATCCACTTGAATTAGAAGGGTGTGAGACTGCAGAGTTGATTATTTTTTTAATTTTTTTATTGTATCGACAAAAATACATATGTATACACATATGCAGCAAAAGATTTCCAGAGTCACCGATCAATTGTGTTTTGCTTTTATGCAGCAAGACGACTAATCTTTGAATAGCTCTCTGGATTCATGTAAGTTTTTTTCTTGGAAAGTGGCCACATTTCCTTTCATTTTCAGTCAGGTCCTGTTAAGATAACAGTTAGAAGACCATTGTGTGTGTTTTTTTTCTTTCTTTGCTTTTCTTAAGCTCCTTAACACTGACCCGTGAATCATTCAAGCATTAATAGGGGCACGTACTTCAAAGGATTTGCACATCACACTTTCTAAGGACTGCCACTTCGTCTTTTGTCCCCCCCCCCCTAATTTTCTCAGATTTTTTTAAGAACCTGTTGAGCAGCATAATGAGAAACACATTCTTTCTTCGAAAAGCAGTTTGGAGACCACCCTGTCGTGGTGCAAAAGGATTGTTCTGTGTCTGTCAGACTGTGATCTCTATGGTACAGTAGGATCAACAATAAAAAAAACTGGGTCAAAGTATCAACCCTAGCAATAAGCTGACAGTAACAAGTCGACAAAAATGTCTTTTTTTCTACTAAGCTGTGATGTAATTCATAATTTTATCTTTTGTGTCATTTTGTCTGCACTCAATAAAAAAGATAATAATCACGTTGACAGACTTACATTAAAATGGAAAAAGAAGAGTAAAAAAATGGAATACTCTTCCATGGACGTTTAGCCCAGGGCTCTGCAACATTTAACAGTAAAGATCCATTTGGGCCTGTTTCTTACTGATCAAAACCTAATTGAAGCCACAAAGTCTTATTTCAGTCTTTAAGAACATTTAAAACATATCTTTTTTGCAATAATTAAGACTTACATGAGTGTCACCACAAAAAATTTTGAATTTTTAGAATTTGAAGCTGGAGAGAGCGTCAGCGATATTGTTTCTATGGCCAGGGATAAAGGTTGCTCGTAGTATAAAGTTATTCAAAACACTAAACCATGTCAACCGACGCATTAAACTATTGATCATCGCACTTCTTGAACGTCTTTTGTTAATGATCTCCACTGTGGCTGCATTATTTACCATATATATATTATATATTTGTGTATATATCATCTAGGTGTTTTTTTTGTGCTGCCCTGAGTGTTCCACTGTCACCAATATTATTATTTGTGTTCCTAGCACTGCACTTTTCTGGACTGAGAGGTCTGAGGTCTTTCCAGGTATTTGTTGTAGCCACTCCTCCAGCTTGGGGGTTACTGCCCCGAGTGCTCCAATTACCACAGGCACCACTGTCACCTTCACTTTCCAGGCTTTCTCCAGTTCTTCTCTGAGTCCCTGGTATTTCTCCAGTTTCTCATGTTCCTTCTTCCTGATGTTCCCATCGCTTGGCACTGCCACATCCACCACAACGGCTTTCCTCTGTTCTTTATCCACCACTAAAATATCTGGTTAAATCTCCATTACCATTCTATCAGTCTGGATCTGGAAGTCCCACAGGATCTTTGCCCTCTCATTCTCTACCACCTTCAGAGGTGTTTCCCATTTTGACCTTGGGGTTTCCAGTCCATATTCTGCACACATGTTCCTGTATATGATTCCAGCCACTTGATTGTGGCGCTCCATGTATGCTTTACCTGCCAGCATCTTACATCCTGCAGTTATGTGCTGGATTGTTCCAGGTGCCTCTTTACACAGCCTACACCTTAGGTCTTGTCTGGCATGTTAAATTATTATAATTCCTTTCTAAATAAAACATTTCCTATGCCAAACACTGCAGTGCAGCAAATGTACTCCTGGTTTCAAACAAAGTAAAAGACAAATGGCCTTTTCACTTGGTCTACTTTGGTGAGCCGTCATCCTTTTTTTTACTCTTAACCTGAACACAAACATGAACTCATTGGTTTGATGATCCAGTAAACGTGTATAAAAAATATACCAAAAATATTTTTGGCAACTCCCCTCTGGATAGCTACTGACAAAATTGTACAGCATAAGGTAATATGAGCTTTAAATTCATACAGCAAACTGAGTAATAAGAAAAGATCAGACTTTTACCCAAAGTTTTGCTTAGTTTTGGAAGTCTGTGCATTCTGAAGGAAGTGTAGAGCAGGAATGATGTCAGCAGGAATATAAAAACCTTTACATCGTTTATTTTACTTCTAGCTTCACCTCTGTCGTAAATGTATAATTTGGCCTAATCTAAATTAAATCAATGCTCATTTATTGACCCTTTTTAGAAATAGCTGTTTTTGTTTTTTTCAGCCACAGAGCTTCTATGGAGGGGTAAGAGCCACTTTTAATTGTTTTATCTAGTTCAAGAGTTTTCATTATGTGTTAACTATTTGATATTGGGAAAAAATGTTTTTTATTTATTTATTACATTTAGTTTTCTTCTACTATTCTCTGTTTTCCAGCACTTGGATCACCACACTAGCATAACATTAAAAACATTAGAAGACTAAAGGACTTTTAAAGATTTTGAGTCACATTTATCAGTGTAAATTCAAAACTACTATAATGCAAAAAACAAAAAGCAAAAATGTGACTAAGCTATGAACCTTTATGAATTCAAACACTTCTTTTTTTAGGCAGAAGACTTTTTTGGAAGTCTTTGCAACACTATCAAATGAGACAAGATAAACAAAACAAGATTTTCTCTTATAATCTACAAGCTGTGCTTGTGTCATAAATTATAAAATGTTAATAAAAAATGGCTTCTAAGTATTCCTATAATGAAAAAGGAAGTAGGAAAATGCCTAATTTGTCCTACGGAGAATGTTTCAAATTTTGGAGATAAAAAAACGATATTAAAATGTGATTTCTTTTGGTCATTATTTGAGTTATTGTAAGTTCTAAAACAGATTCAGATCATACAAGTTCGCTTCACGTGAACTTCAACGAGTCAAAAGCTAAACAGGATTAGCACGTTTCTATAATCTGAACCTTTCATGATGGTTCACGAGGACAGAGGATGGATAATCTGGCCTGAAGAGATGTGAAATGTTCATCTGATCAAAAACCTGACTGCGTAACTGTCGGCTCCTTCAGGTGACCGGATTGCCTCGTGTGTGTGCGCGTGCATGCGTGTGTGTATGAGTTGTCAGCTGATGCGCATGGTCCTCAGTAAATCTGCTGTGCGCTCTGAGCTCCGGCGCAGATCAGCCTGAGCTGACGCGCCATCTCCACAGAGCGGGAGGCTTCTTCTGATAACTTTGCTTCCGCGCACTAATCATGCGCGTCCAGTCCGACATGTGGCCGCGCGCATGACCCGGCTATGAGTAACACCACCGCCTTGGTGCTGGTTGGAACTGCCAGCAGAGTGGAGCTGCCGGCGCATCGAGCCTTGACCGGCTGCGTCTTGGCCCTGCTCATCATTTGGACACTTTTGGGGAACTTTACTGTGTGCGCCGCCGTTTCCCGCTACCGCCACCTGCGCGCCAAAGTGACCAACATTTTCATCGTGTCTTTGGCTCTGTCGGATCTCCTAGTCGCCGTGCTGGTGATGCCCTGGAAAGCTGTAGCCGAAGTGGCCGGATTCTGGCCGTTTGGAAGCTTCTGCAAAACCTGGCTGGCCTGCGACATCATGTGCTCCACTGCCTCCATCCTCAACCTGTGCGTCATCAGCGTGGACAGATACTGGGCCATCTCCAACCCGTTCCGCTACGAGAGGAGCATGAACAAGAAGGTGGCGTTCGTCATGATTGGGATGACCTGGACTGTTTCCTTGGTGATCTCTTTTGTCCCGGTGCAGCTGGACTGGCACCGGGCGGAGATCCTGAGCGATCAGGGTTTGATGCCACTGGGTAAAAGCGCAGATGGGAGCTGCGACTCCAGCCTGAGCCGCACTTACGCCATCTCCTCCTCCCTCATCAGCTTCTACATCCCTGTTGTTATAATGATTATCACATACACCCGCATCTACCGGATAGCCCAGACTCAGATCAGAGTGATCTCCTCCTTGGAGCGAGCTGCGGAGCACGCGCAGAGCTGCAGATCTCACATCCCTGAATTATTTCCCCACATGTGCACAGAACTTGGAGCGAATGGAAACTCCTATCAGTCCCGCATCAGTCTTCATCCAGACTCTCCCTGTCCCAGGCAGTCCCACAGCGAGCTCAAAGTCTCCATCAGGAAAGAGACAAAGGTGTTGAAAACTCTCAGCATCATCATGGGTGTCTTTGTTTGTTGTTGGCTTCCATTTTTCATCCTTAATTGCGCTCAGCCCTTCTGCCCGGGACCCCGAGCTCGAGGAGCCCATCGGGGGCCTTATTGCGTCAGTGAAAAAACATTCGATGTGTTTGTGTGGATCGGATGGAGCAACTCTTCTCTCAATCCAGTCATTTACGCGTTTAACGCGGACTTCAGGGACGCCTTCCTGCGCCTGCTGCGCTGCCGCGGACGCGGCTTTTTGGCTGTGGTGAGCGCAGCGGTGGAGACCATGTTTGCAAGCAACGACACAGGACATCACAGGCGGGAAAGCTCTCTGGTGACCAAGCTGAGCGTCTCCACAAACGCCAGAGGAAGCCAGGACAGCGGGAACACCACGGTGGCTGTGTTTTACCACAGAGGGGCTTTATCCGAGCAAATTCTAGATACCGAGGAGCGATATGAAGATGACAAAAGGACAAAGATTCCCAAATAAAAAGAGATTCAATCGCTGCGCAATAATGATGGACTGCATTCTTTTGGATTATTGGTCATATTTGACAAACATTATCAACTACTTTCAAGAGTTTTCAACCATATAATTTGACAAAGTGAAGCTTTCCATGGCCAAATATGCAGATGTGCACCAAAGGCGTCTTAGAGCAAACCCCACAAATCCTTCATTTATGCAGATGTTCTTGCAGACGTTGTAACTTTTCCTAGTGAAAAGACAATTCCAGTTCGATCACATTAGATCTCACATTTAAGAAGGATGCACTAATTATTTAAGAGAGAAACATGTGAGACATGATAAACCAAGGTTTAGATGATGGAGTGCTGTCCTGAATAAAGTTTCTAATTGAAGACGTCTGACTTTTTCTACATCTCTGTTTGAAAAAAAAAAAAAAAAAAAAAGATTGTTGGATGTCCAGTTATTCATTTTTCACTTTATATTTTGAGCTCGATCAACTCTTATCCTCATGACCACACCTCCCTCCTGCTGCGTTTATCCAAGACTCAATGAAAAACTCCTGCAGGCGCCCTCAGCGTTCCACAGCACTTTTACTTGCTTTGTTTTGGTGACTTCAGTTACATTGTCAGGGAGCAGGATTCAAAAAATAAAAGAGGAACATATTTAAACTTGTGACATGGACTATAAAAATAATACTAAAATATTAATTGTTACCTCAAATTAATTATTTGTGGCCATTAATTAGCACTTTGTGCACATATTAGCATTTTGTGCACACAAAGTAATATTTGGTGGCTACAAACTGGCGTTAGATTGGCATTTTGTGGGCACACAAGCATTTTGTGCACACAAACTAGTATTTGTGTGCACAAATAGGTATTTTGTGGGCACAAATGAGCAATTGCTGACTATTAGCAATTAACACAAAAAGACATAAAATAGCTTTGGTTTTTCCTTTGTCAATAATTTCTCAGTCACCTAACATGTCACCTGTCACATGTCACAAAAGAATACCACAAAAATATTGTATTACATTATAAATACCTTTACTGGAAAGAAAAAAAATGGTATATAGTTGAACAAATAATAAGAATAGTAATTACTATTAAAACATATACCTAATAAATCACCATCTAAAATTGAATCAATTGTATTGAATTAACTGTTCTCTTCTTCTATGAATTCAGCAGAGTTTAAAGTTTCTTTGAATCTCTAGAAATGGGATTACATAAGTCACTCCCATTAGTGCACTTCTGTTTTCCCCATCTATACACTAAAAGGAACAAACATTAATAATTTCTAGCTTAAGGTTGCTCCTGTGAAAGATGCCCTGACCAGTGAGAACACGAAAGCTTTTATGCTGACAACCCTCAAAACCACCAGAAGTGACTCCGCAGAGAGGCTGCTGCAGGGAAGAAGGCACAAAAGTAAAGACCTCAGAACTTGCTGTGTAGAAAACTCCATGTCCCTCACTCTTTCTTTCTTGCTTTTTTATTGAATTGGTAAGAAACCAACAATTCTACATGGAGTTGGCATCTTCCTCATCTGCATTTGTTTGAATTTCTTCATCACTTACTAAACATCGGATGACAAATCAAATGCAGAGCTTTTGTCTAATGATATATCAGCAGAATGTGACAGCAAGCTAACATCTTTGAATGACAGGAAAAAAAACAAGGCGTGTCAAATTATTGCACTAATCATGATTATCTAATTACAGACAAAGCAGGGCATTATATTTTTTAAATAGCGTAAATCTCTTTTTTAATCTATAACTATTTTTCATGCAAGCAATAATATCTGATGAGGTATCCATTATCACTTTATTGTGTCGGCTGCTTCCACAAAGTCCAATAATTTAAGATCATGGTCATCTCAAAGCGCATTATTAGCTTTCATTGTCACTCATATAAAAACATAACCATTAAATCAAATATGGGTAATCTTGTCATATTTTTAAATTTAAACAATTTTTCACAATAATCGGTCTTTTTGATACGCGGTGTGGTGTGTTGTCATGGTAATGGCTACCAAGCCTGTACTGACCTCACTCTGCAGCTGAGGAAATATATATATATATATATATATGTATGTACTGAATGTCATGCTAAGTTAAACAAAGCATCCTTTTAAAGGGAAAGTTGACCTCTTATCGCTTGTTTTGTTAGTTGCTTAAAAAATTAATAGCATGACAGCACTAAGTAAAACTCCTGTCAAAGCTTTTTGAAGTCCTTTCACAGTATACATAAAGAAGTAATGAAAGATATAAAACGTGTTAAACTATTGAACATCTGAAAATAAAGCTTTTTTAATTTTTCTTATCAAATTTTCATAATCTATGAACAAGAAAAAAGTCTATATTATGCCTTACTGTTCTAATTTTTCTCATCTGACAGAAGCAAATCAGCTTTTTTTGGTGCTAATTTTCAAACCAACCGATGTTCCTGATCAATTTCATGTTTATTAACTACTACTTGTGGTTTTACATTGATGCAAATCGATTTCTTATACTGCATATGGTCATAATCCATGTGGATCTAGATTCATTTGTGGTTGTCTGTAACTAATTTCCACATTCAAATGATATCGATTAGTCCTTCTCCGCATAGCACAACATGCCCAAGGCTTCCTAGCAAGTGGTTGAGTTGCAGACTCATTTGCATCGCATTTACTGTTTTTTTCTTCAGTCTACGTTTGAATTTGACCAACTTGTTCTGTTTCCAGACAGTGGCAAGAAAAACAATTCAGAGATTAAATCCTCATTTTGTTCAAACGAGCTTTCCCTGCAACCTTTGCACCCAATTTTACTGATTCACTCCTTCACACCAGGTCTTTGGTGATTCTGCTAGACAACATGTTATGCCTACAGGGTGATATTAAAGCATACAAACTGAAAGGAGGGAATTTGACTGCAGATGGCAAAATGATGGAGAATCGTATCTGGGTTTTTCTGTAGGAAAAGGGTGATTTAAAGCAATCAATTAATCAAATTATGGAATATTCTGTCTTGTGCAGACACAGGCTAAATGTTTTACTTAATCTCATAAACATTATATTATTTTACAATGACAAAAGGCTTTTGTTGCTTCGCCAATTCAACCAGTGAAGTAATACATTGAATCTTTACAGCAAAAACAACCCTGCCATGTATCTGTCATGCTTCTTCATGCTGCATCAAGTAGGTTTTTGTGTTTGCCTGGTATGCTAGGTAGAAAATATAGCTTGCAATTGTTGCGAGGAAAGGATGTCCCTTCTTTTAGCTTTCATGGTGTAATGGGACGGTAACCTACATCCCGCATCTGCAGGGGAAGCATTATAAGTAAGAATAGTCACCGTTGCAAAGAGGATTAATAAAAAAAAAAAACAAAAGAAAAAAAAAGGGGGTCAGATACATTTTAAAAAGTGTGCAGATGCTGCATGTAGGTTACAGACTGAGAAAATCTTTGTAAATCTCACCGGAGTGCAGTTTATGATTAAGTGAATACATCTATTATTGCTGGCTGGTTAATGACTGTCCTTATTTCATTTGTGCGTCTTCCAGAAGACTTGTCACATTAATATGTCTCTCACCTGAACTGTGGGAAAAAGCCACTAGGCTGCAGAGAAAAAGAAGAAAATATACCAGATGTGTATAATTCAAGTCAAGCAACTCTTTCTCAGTCACTGGAAACTTTTAGATAGGAGAGCAATGCTGTTCTTGATAAATCATAATCTTCACATACATAAGTTAAGCAATCACAAGAGTAATTATAAATGAAGCTCCTTATTTTTTAATTCAATGAGCTTAAAAATAGAAAGCCAATCAAACATTTAGTGTGGCATTGTGCAGTCTTTTACTTGTAAGACAAATTAATTTTGAAAAACATAAAAATTTCAGGGATTTACAGATAAAAGCAAAATGGAAAATTCCATCAATTTATGTTCAGCTTTCAAAAGTTAAAACTTTTTATCTGTTAGTTTTAGACTGTTTACATGGATGTTGGACAAATTTGTTTGAAGTTTTTACAGTAAATCAGGGATGGGCAAACCTGGGACCATACACGTTAAACTATTTATTCTGGCCCGCCAAACTGTTATAAATAATATTGATAATCCTTACAGTGTTTTATTTTCCCTTTAACTCTGGTGTCTCCCCATAAGATGGTTGCACTTTAAATGCACTGACCTTTGTTTAGGTGCAGACAGTTATTCAAAATCAAATTCAAATGTATCTATATAGCACTTTTCATGGGTACCTTTCTCGCTAAAGAGCACCTCAAAGTGCTTTACATAATAAAATATATAATAGTATAGAAATAGTAGTTAACAAAAGCGTAAACAGTTATATAAAAAATACAAAACAATAAAATCAAATTAAAACATGTGGGCATGAAAGAACTACCTGTACTCAAAAGCTATTCTAAAAAGGCAAGACTCAAGTTTTTTCTCAAAACCTCCACAAGCCCTCACATCCTCAGGCAGGCCGGTCCACAGGCAAGGCCCACAGTGCTGAAATGTGGCCTAGCTGTGAGTTTTTGTTCTGACTTTTGGGACTGCCAGCAGACCTGGACCTGAGGACCTGAGGGCTCTTGGAAGGTCATAAACTGTTCATGTGGTGTCTGAAGATTTGCTGTTTTTCTGACGTTCATGTGTGTTTTCCAAGTTCTCATTTTCTCTAATAGGGCAATTGGCATTAAAATAATAATAAAATTCACAGTTTTGAAGTAAAAACTCCAAAATGTACTATTTTCAAATATATTAATTACTTTTTAATCAATATTAAAGTGTAATTTCATCCAGAATCCATGTTATTTCTTTCTCTTACAAGGTGGTTCACCAAAACACTCCATGCATCAGCTCCTGCTGGCCCTGCTGTCAAATTTTAGAACCTTTTGTGGCTCACAAGTCAAAAAGTTTGACATGTCAACATTAAAGTAGCAAAATGTTTTCCTAAATTTGAAAAAATCCTTGGTCAGAATTTTAGGAACACATTTATGAAGATCAAAATTAAAGAGCTCACTCGTTTTTATTGAGCTCTAATTTTTAGCATCAGCTTCTTTTTTGAAAAAATAAACACAGAATAAAAAATGTACAGAAGTGTGGGCACCAGCACGCAAGCATCTTTTTTCCCCCTTTTTTGTCTTTGTGGCTGCAAGCTGTCACCTCACAAGACTGAAGCCAAAGCAGGTCACACATGCTTTATTAATGAGAGGTGAACATTTCTAACGGCAGCTACATGTGTGTGGTGCAGCTGTGCACAGCTGGCTGCCGGTTCTATTTCCTGCTGATGCATGAAGCAGCTGAATTATTAGTACACGGCAATCGGAGGGCAGCCGTCTCACCCTCGCAGTGTCCTTCCAACCCCCTAAAAATAGGGCAGAGGCAGACACACAAACACTCGTGGGAGGATATGGAGCGAACCATGTTCTGTAAATCTGAGAGGAAAGTGGGGACAGCTGTCACACATTGCACACACACAAGTTGTGGAAAAGGATGTAAGTTTGGGAAAACAACATCTGAAAATGTGCAAATGCACTTTGGAGGATGTTCAAGTTTTGTGGTCAATCAAGGACCATAAAAAAACACTCCAAAAAACATAAACCTTCAGTCGGCTGCTGCAGATAACATTATAAACAAACGTTGGTTTTGGTATCTTGAAGGCATTAGGATCCTGAGAAAAGAATAGGGCGAGAACACCTGAGTGTGGACTGCAGTTTATAATTCATGACCTCCGGCACTCTCTTTGGCTGCTCAACAGCAGGTCTGCAAATACAACCGCATCATAAAGCTGCAGCTTTATTTGGGATAAAATCTAGGTTTAGTTCATTTTTGAATTGGAAAAAGTCTGTTTTATGAAAGTTTTTGTTTTTGAGAAATGAACACTAAAAACACTTGGGGATGATACATATGCATGCAAATCATACTTATTACATTGTCAGAGCTGTACATTGTTTTATTTTTAGATTCAACCCTTTTTATTAACTATAGATGTCTGTTGTTCCAGGTCTGAGGGAGAATCTTTTGGTTCAAATCTACGTTGAATGAATCTTTTGTGACAGAGATTACACATGTTTTCTGTTTTTGGAGGTTTTTTGTGACTGGAACAAGAATCTTTGGTTTCCTTTTTTTATATAGAGGAACATACGTTTGAAAAACCCTGTCATTTTCCACATCCTTACTGACACTTTTTATTTCAAAGTCATTTTAGCTTTTGGCGGCCCACACAGAAACCACAGAGGATGATGAGCTGAGTAAAATAAAAACCCTTTCCTTGTGCTGCAGGGAACCGAAGCTGTACTTTCACATTGAGAAAATACAGTTATTTAAAGAGTTTGTCTTTCCGTAAACTGTATTTTTTCCTAGATGTGCTGCACAGCCAGATCTTCTGAATTGTGCATCTTGGTGTCGACGCAAGTACGCTTTTTGGCCGGGCTGCTGCATGGAGAACAAACAGTGGTCTGACTATAACCCCTCCAGGACAACTGAGCACCACTTCAGAGAGTTTCAAAGTCGAGTCACAAGAATGCAGTAGTCGGAAGTGATTGACTGGCTTTTACTCAAATGCAGCACTCACTGACAGGTTATGAAACTACAGGCTCTGAGGCAGGATTATTAATGTTTGCTTGCTTGGTCATTTTTGGACTCACTGTCATTGTTTTTGGAGGTTTGGGATTTTTGTTTCAATCTAAAAAAATTTGACATCATTTTTTATTTGTAACATTTCAAGGAAAGTTTTATCTCTGACTTTAAGTTGTTGTTTTTATGTTGTTGTTAGTGTTTGGTTTCTTTTTGGATTTGGTTTTGTTCTCATCTGGCCTTTTTCCTGTTATGTCTGGTCTAGTCCTGTTCCTGAGCAAACCAGATTAATGTTTTCTATTTATTATATTTGGTTTTGATGATGTTAATCCCTCTTAGTGCATTTAAGGCCATGAATTTCCCTTATAATATTAATGTTCCCTTTTTAAGTCTTATTTTGTTTCACCTTCTGTAATCCCTCTTGCCTATTTATAGGAAACATGTTAAATTTGAAGTTTGGAGATGGATGTTTGGTCACTTTGATCTGTTGAGTTCAAGTCTAGTTTTGTCTCTTCTGTGTCCCGAAGAGATTTTATTTTAAACTATTAAATTTAAAATGCAACATATATCTGTTTATGGGGGTATATTAATGTATGATGACATCCAATAGAAACCCCTCCCACCACCTTTGAGTTGACAACGGCGGTGTTCTTGTCATACAAGTGGTTTGGATAGCGTCACTGAACAGTTCAAACATTATAAAACATTAAATACAGCAAAATTAAATTCTAAAATGCTTATGAACTGCATAAAAGCCTTTGGAGAACATTTTGACAACCATCTCCTGGAGTGAGCATTCTTTTAGAGCCAAAGTGTCAGTGCAGCTTTCAATCTATGGTGTTTGCTGCCCTCTGCTGATGATTCCAAACGTTTTATTCCAATGACTCCATCATCTTATTTGTGAGACAAAAGACTGAACTTTATCATTTCTCATTTTGGCCCAGTGGCTTTCAAAGTGAATTGCTCATTTGGTATTTTAGAACATTGAGCTTCATGTTGTTATTGAATGGGTTTGTTGGTGTTACTACGCAAACATTATTGCAAATGTTCAAACAAAAATCCAATCTTGCTAAATTTAATTCTATTTCAAAGTTGTCATTATGGGAGAAATCGTCCAAAACTGCATAAAATAAAAAAACCTGAGTGACATTCAAGTATGTCAGCTAAAATCAAGGCGCATGTCATGAATGAAATTAATGGTGTCATATCATGGCACCATTAATTAATTCACTAGGGAAAGCCCTTTCCAATAGTGAACTAATCAGTTATGTATCTGTCTATTATCTATAGGCCTAGATGTTTTGACTAGGATAGAGAATGCTTGAAGCCTATCCTTGCTGTATTTAGGCAATAGTAAGGTACACCCTTTTTTTTTAAGTATTTGCTACAGACTCTTTTGAACTTTGGTTTGGAATTTGCCTAAAGAAAAGTATGATTTTGCTTCAGACCTGGATGTGACCTTCCCTGGAACCACAACTGGAAAAAAAATAAGTTGGGTTATTTCATGCAACACAGAAAAGGGCTTTGTAAAAGCTGCTTAAATTTGTCACAACTTGAGAAATTGAACATTCACACCAGCATTGTTGGGCCTCTATCAGAACTCATCACCTGGTATAGTCCGCCTATCCCAGGTGTGGTGGCACTATTCCATGCCTATACAGGTGTGGTGGTTCATCTAAGCTCATATGCACATAAGAAAAAAGGAACTTGGCTCACTTGCAAGTGATACGAACACATACAGACTATTAAGAAAATCAAAGAGCAAAAATCCAATAAAAAGGGTTATGTGATGTAAGCGGTGTGCAGTATGAGAACGAAAAGAAAAACAATGACCAGAGCAGAAAACCGAAAAAGCAGAAACCACTTTTAAAAATGTGTTGTGGGCAATCATGGAGGTGTGATCAAGTGCAAGTGCTAATCAATCTATGGTCAGGGAACTATTTATCACAGTTGCTTGTGGGGTTGTAAACAGGTTGGTTGAAGGGAATCAATGTCTCGTCTGAGAAATTAATGGAGCAGATTTCTGTTGTCCTCCTGCTTTTTTTTTTCTTTCTCCAAATAGCTGTTGTCAAAGAATGAAGCTTACAGGTGGATTGTTCTGCTCTGCAAAATGTTGTTTAACAACAAATCAAATGCATTCCCCATCTAATCAAACTAAATCACACCATATTATTATGGTCTAAACACAATCTAACTCGCTTCCCTTGATGGTACTTTTGCTTGATTACAAATTGGATTCAGTTTGATGGTTTGCACTGCCACAGGTTGTACACAGGAAAAGAATTTGAGAAGGCAATTAAATATTCTACTGCTGACAGCTGGCCACGGTGTTTAAATCTGTAAAGAGCACTTCAACATTTTGATTGCATCTAAAACAAACTCAGGGCTTTTTTCTTTTATGTTTTTTTACTGATGTCAGACATTTAAGAAGTTAAATAAAAAAAACAGGTATGAAAGTGAAACCTGTAAAACTCACTAAGGTGAAAGCCATGCTTTCATTGATTTTAACATACAGTATTATTGTGGCATTTCTCTGATGAGACACCTGTGTTAGTGGTGACTGCCACCCAACAGGACAGCGCGGGTTCACCTGTACCTCCCACCCAGGGTGGACAGGGACTCTGTGCGACCAGGTGTCTTGATTTCTTTATTCAAATCGTGAATCAGGAGCAGATGAAACAATGCTGTTGAAAAAACTTTTAGCTGTGACTTAGAAAAGAACATCTGTGGGCCACAAGCTACCTGCTCCGCTCCATTCTGATACATCCACTTGAAGACAAATAGATCCATATAGGTCATTGTTCTCCTTGTCTAACCCATGTGCTATCCTTGGCACTTTTGACTGTTGGCAGTTGGGTCATCTAGACCCACTAGACAGTGTGCTAAACCTTTTTTCTTCAATGATTTGTGATCTTCACTGGTGTCTATGCATTATATGAAATCCTCTCCACCTTTATCCACCTTTGTCATGGTAGGGATAACACGTCAATGTAAGGGTGGGGTCATAGGATAGCACAAGGGCTAAGCTGGAATCTGGCTCAAAGCTGTAAAGCTGCATAGCTCCAATATTGTCTAGCATTTTTGTTGCATCTGTAATTTCAGGTTGGGGTTGTGAGTGGCTATAAATTAGTAAGAGAGTGTAAACAGAAGGATGCCGGGAAGCCGGGGCGGGTTTACTCTGCGCCAACAGTTTTGCCAAAAACTCAGTGGCAAATTTCTCATGTACTACTGCTGCTCTGCAAAAAACATGTCCTAGAAAATGACACAGTTCTTTCAACCCTTGTGCTATCCTGTGACCCCAGCCTTACATTGACGTGTTCTCCCTACCATGACAAAGGTGGATAAGAAGAGGATTTCATGTAATCCATGGACACCAGTGAAGATCACAAATCATTGAAGAAAAAAGGTTCAGCGCACTGGTCTTGTGGGGTCTAGATGACCCAACTCCCAATGTTAAAGTGCCCAGGATAGCACAAGGGTTAAAAAATGTTGTATCAAACAGCATTATCATAATTAAAAGACCACTGCTGTGAAAATACATCAAAAGACGATCACGATCAGAGTGGGACTTTAACAGATTCCCTGATTGTGCTAAAAAGAAAATCTTAGAATAACAAACATTTTAAAAAAATATATGTAAAATATAAATATCTGTGTAAAACAAATGTTGGTTACCATAATGAGACTCCATGCAACAAAAGAGCAAAGATGTAAAAATGTGAGGTAAATATTGTGTTTAATAAACAAACATCAGTCAGGGAACTGACAATTGTCTTGGATGAAGGAGGGAGATATAAAGCACAATGCACATGTGTGTTGGAGGGAGAGAGGGAGGGAGGGGAGGCATATTTATCAGTTACACAAAGTGCCCCCATACAGTCAGGAGCATGAAGCTCTATTAAACATACAGATCAGGATCCAAGTCTACAGTACAAAAAAACGTAGCAGCAACATGTTAACATCAGAGACCGAAGGGGCTAACAAAGTAGTTTCATTTAGAAAAAGTCACAGTTTTCTTAAAATTAGTTTAAAAAGGTAAAAACAGTTCTATGCATCTGCTAAGGGTCAATGCTACTCACAAAGTCTCTGTGTGAAATACATAGGTAGGGAAAAGTATCTATATATACTCTTATTATAAAGACCTTCTGGTAATGGCACAGTACAAACTCTCAGGAAACGCGACAAAAATATACAATGTCTTCACGTCACATTTGCAGATTAAAATGTAACTAAGGTCTCTGGCAAGCACAATAGTTTCAGTGATCAAAAAAACAGCTTCTCATAAAGCAAAATAGAGGACACCATTTTGTTAGTTCAACTAGCTTGACAGAGTATGTCTTTTAATACAAAAATAAGGACAAATATAAATTAATATATATTAAAAGAATCAGATTGATACCCGGGAAGGAGGGGGGATTTACTGAGTAAGTACAGGTATTTATGATACAATAAATACTTGTCATTCATGACCAGGGAGGATGAACAGAAGGGTTTATTTTCCACCTGACAGGTGAAGTGTTTAACTGTGTGTGTTGTTCAGTCGCTGTATAAAAGAGTGCAGCTGTGTGTGGGGTCATGCACACGACCTCAGAGGGCGCAGGAGGCTCGCTAAAGGAGACTGATCACTATAGTGGGGACTTAAGTGCAGCTCCTCCCTGTGTTCAGTCTGTGCTACTGACGGTCGGATTTACACACAACACGGAAAGCAGGAAGTCAAAAGGAAGTGGTCGGAGCCGTCAGCTCTCCAGAGACAGGACACTGTGGCGAACCGCTGATGATGTCAAACGAAACGGAGAATGGACAAAGTTCGCTTCCGTGGGTTTTTTTTTCCTTTTTTTGGTCTTTTTTTCTTCACTTCATAATAAAAAATAAGTCTGTTTTTTGTACTTTACAATACAATTCAAGATTCCCACTGAGGAAGCATTAAATCACCAGTCCAGCACTGACGAGAAAAAAAAAACTCCTTTTGTCAGACAACTCTCCATTTTTTTCTTCTTTACCATTTTCAGGGGTCAGAAAAAAAACACGGTTGAGGCGGAGAATACTCTGTTGCGCGTAGTTTCCTCAATGTGAATGAAGATGGATGAGGATCAAGTAAGGCGGGCAGGAACATAAAATATCTGGAGAAATCTGCAAAAAGGGGTGGACTCTTTTTTTGTTTTTAATTCTTTCTTTTTATGAAGAACACTTTGTACAGCCGCATTTCACCACTTTCTCCACCTCCTGGACAAAGGAAGAACCATCTGTGCAGTGGAAGGTGTATTTCCTACGTTTGCTACGAAGGGGGGTGCAGCAGGAGCCCTGTCCTTCTGACCCCCCCGGACAGCTGCCTCGACACTCTAAACGGGAGACCTTCTCCTGGGTTTGGCACGCCGCGTAGCCTTGCTGTCTCTGGTAGACATCTCGGACCCGTTCCCCTCTGCAGGCCACCTCTGGGATATGCAAAAGATTTGAAACTGTCAGAAGTCTACAATATAAAATGAGAGCAATATATTCAAATATACACCTACACGTAAACTGAATTCATCCAAGTCGTCTTTGATGCTACTCATCCTAACGTCACCTAATGACCCACTCCAATGAAAATCATATTTTTGCTGTTTTTAACATGATGATATAA